>CM026393.1:23484825-23532715 GCA_014843695.1 Archivesica marissinica
GGTGGAGGAAGAGGTATAGTGTCGCAACAGCAGCTTATGTCATATGGCGACCTTCCAGCTACAAATGGTGGAGGAAGAGGTATAGTGTCGCAACAGCAGCTTATGTCATATGGCGACCTTCCAGCTACTAGTGGTGGAGGAAGAGGTATAGTGTCGCAACAGCAGCTTATGTCATATGGCGACCTTCAAGCTACTAGTGGTGGAGGAAGAGGTATAGTGTCGCAACAGCAGCTTATGTCATATGGCGACCTTCCAGCTACTAGTGGTGGAGGAAGAGGTATAGTGTCGCAACAGCAGCTTATGTCATATGGCGACCTTCCAGTACTAGTGGTGGAGGAAGAGGTATGTGTCGCAACAGCAGCTTATGTCATATGGCGACCTTCCAGCTACAAATGGTGGAGGAAGAGGTATAGTGTCGCAACAGCAGCTTATGTCATATGGCGACCTTCCAGCTACTAGTGGTGGAGGAAGAGGTATAGTGTCGCAACAGCAGCTTATGTCATATGGCGACCTTCCAGCTACAAATGGTGGAGGAAGAGGTATAGTGTCGCAACAGCAGCTTATGTCATATGGCGACCTTCCAGCTACTAGTGGTGGAGGAAGAGGTATAGTGTCGCAACAGCAGCTTATGTCATATGGCGACCTTCCAGCTACAAATGGTGGAGGAAGAGGTATAGTGTCGCAACAGCAGCTTATGTCATATGGCGACCTTCCAGCTACTAGTGGTGGAGGAAGAGGTATAGTGTCGCAACAGCAGCTTATGTCATATGGCGACCTTCCAGCTACTAGTGGTGGAGGAAGAGGTATAGTGTCGCAACAGCAGCTTATGTCATATGGCGACCTTCCAGCTACTAGTGGTGGAGGAAGAGGTATAGTGTCGCAACAGCAGCTTATGTCATATGGCGACCTTCCAGCTACTAGTGGTGGAGGAAGAGGTATAGTGTCGCAACAGCAGCTTATGTCATATGGCGACCTTCCAGCTACTAGTGGTGGAGGAAGAGGTATAGTGTCGCAACAGCAGCTTATGTCATATGGCGACCTTCCAGCTACTAGTGGTGGAGGAAGATCCCGGGTGCCTCTCTGAGCAGTGATTGAGGCGCGTGCGAGCACCAGGTTAGAACCACCGACCTATCGTAAGCCAGCTGATTCACTTCCACACATTAAATAATTCGACACACCCTTGGGATTCGAACCAGCAGCGGTGAGAAGCAGTGGTTTGAAGTCAACGACCTTAACCACTCGGCCACGGAGCACACCACCCTCACACGCCGGATTGTTGACTTCGTTTAATCCAAGCATGCTTCATAAGTTATATTATATACAATAGCAGGCATTATTACTCTTAACCCATTCAACACCAAGTAACTGACATGGACTGGTCCATGATATTCTTAAACCAATAAATGAATCAGAAAATCACATTTGGACAAGTTCATTTATCAAAATGGGTAATTATGTCTAAAAATAGTAATATTACTGGCAAAAAGTGCAGATCCTGATGAGACGGCTCGTCACGAGCCGGCTCATCTGGATCTACACTTTTTGTAAGCCTATTTAGAGGTATGTGGTGTTGAAAGGGTTAATTTCGTAATCCTTTCCTTCATAGAGATTTAGATTAATATACTACTATATCTCCTTTCAAATGCCATTTAACTATCATGCAGTAGATAAGTAGTCGCCATATATATCCCACCTCCATAGATATTACTGGGACTACATGAGATTCTGGCCTTTATTATGAGCAATGGTTTGGCTACTAAATTGTCAATGTATGTCGTATTGGTAATGACGTCAAGAGGTGAAAGGGTTAAACTAAATAAAAAATCCCAATGGGGGTGTTGAATTCCTTCATCCGGGGGATCTATCAAATTGGCTTAGTTTATACAAATTTATTTTAGCTCGATTGCGAAACAAGTTATTTCAACTTATATAAATCACTCTCGAGACCTCATTCCTGATGGAATCCATCGCCACGAGGGAGAGAGACGAGGCAACGTGGAATTTAAATGCCTTGCCTAAGGGCACAATCGTAACGGCTCCAGTGGTGCTCGAACTCCGGACCGTTCGCACCTGAAGCGAACGCGCATCCACTGCGCTATCACGACTTCCACAATAGCTAGATGATGCATGTGCAAATTATTCCATTTCTGCTTTCATATTACTTATATTACTTGTACTTATTTCTGCTTTCATATTACTTATATTACTTGTACTTATTTCTGCTTTCATATTACTTATATTACTTGTACTTATTATCAAAGTTACAAATAAAGAGCCCATTGTGGTATTTTGAAGAAAAGAAAGAGACAGCATTAGCCATGCATCAGCATAAAAAATGCCTGATCTAAATAATACAAATTGGCTTACGGGAGGTCGGTGGTTCTACCCATGGATCTTTCGCCATATGAACGAAGCTGTTAATGCAACTTTAAACCTAAACACAAACAAACTAAATAAACAATGGCTGACGTTTGCAATTCAAACATTCTCATATCTCATCATTTTAACAAAATAAATTTAGCGGTAATTTTGCTTCGACTTGGAGGCAAGCAACTTGTCACATATTGTCAATAATTTTGAGTGTAAAATGACTCGACTAATGTTATATTATGAAGAATTCGTCCCATTTTTACACTGTACAATGAGCTTGAGTTATACAAGGCATGGCATAAAGGCCCCTCGTCAATGGAAATGCCACAAAACAAGATTATTGTATGTATTTCAACATAGAAGTATCCCAAACGCGAGTGGACAGATATAACCTTTATTAGCTGATTAATACATCCCAGGAGAATTCAAGGAGACAATTGTATTATAGGCAATACGCTATTACCCCGTGTGGTCCCGATGCGTCCAGGTGATTTAAAGTTGATTTCATTTGCCCTGTGAATGGAAACAGCATACATTTTCGCAGAATCTCGCGGCTGCCGGGGGACATTGTGAGCTCTCCGTCTTAAGTGTAGTCTTTTGTTGTTAGCGTACAGATACTAATCTATCTTCTAATATATCTTGTTCAACTCAGTGGTCATTGAATGTTTGTTTGTGGAAGTTAAAGTCAGGTCGATAGCTTGCTCACAGGCGCTCCTCTGATGAGTATTCCAGGGACGGGCTAGCACCCGGAAATATCTTCACTGATCTTCCGCAAGCCAGCTGGAGAGCTCCGTTACGTGACAATGGTAGGGTGCAAATGATTTTTAAATCAACCACCTTAATCGGTCGGAGACCAAGGCACCTAAAACATTGATATACTGATTCCAAACAGAGAACTGTGCACGTGCCGTTATATCCTTTTGGTAAAAGTGGAAGTCGTGATAGCGCAGTGGATGCGCGCTCGCTTCATGTGCGAAAGGTCCAGAATGCAAGCCCCGCTTAAGCCGTTACGATTGTACCCTTAGGCAATGCGTTTAAATTCCACGTTTCCACTTCTCTCTCCCTCGTGGCGATGGGTTCCATCAGGAATGAGGTCTCGATAGTGATTAATATAAGTTGAAAGAATTTGTTTCGCAATCGAGCTCAAATAAATTTGAAAAGAAAAGCAAAAGATATAGGCACATTTGGTATCCATCTGTGCGAAATATTGGGTATATTAGTGCAATCTGTGCGAAATATTGGGTATATTAGTGCAATCTGTGCGAAATATTGGGTATATTAGTGCAATCTGTGAAGGATTATTTTATTCATTCATGATGATAGTAAGCTCCATAATTGTAAAATGTGTAACGAAACAATAACGCTCAATATAAAAGTGCACAGTTGTGTATTGTGTCAGTATACATATATTCAAGTGTATAAGTATAGGATACATCACGAATTGGCTCGTCGATATATTTCGCTAAGACGGGCCAATGAGTTGATCTATCTGACTTAGACAACGTACATAAGTAGGTCGCGTCTATGCGATTTAGAAGCGACAAATGTGGCTTTTTCATTGGATCATGTGACTTATTCATTGGATCATGTGACTTAGTCGTTGTCCAGGAATCTTGATTGAAGTTATTGACGAAGACATTTATTCACTCTTTTGCTCAAACAGACCAACTGTATCTACGAACCATCACACTAGTGCATGACAAATGCCCACTGCAATGACTTAGACACACAAAAACGAATTTTGAACTTGATTTCCCACGAGCAGGTCATGACACATTAATTTGTTTGTTTGTTTTTGGAGTTTTGAAATCGCATTAACAGCTTAATTCATTGGCGACTTTCTATGCTAGTATTGGTAGAGGAAGACCCGGACGGACCATGCTAGAACCGCCGACTTCCCCCCCCCCAATACAGCTGGATAGCTTCCTTACATGAATGGATACGAACATGAAACTGCACGTGAAACTGCACGTGAAACTGCACGTGAAACTGCTGCATAGTCAAGCGGCCGAATGTCAAATTATGAGGAACACAATCAAAACTAACGAACTACAATTTATATATGAGGTTGTGTAATAAAAACAAAAAACATATGATTTGCTTACAGAGAACCTGAGCTACAGACAGAGCTGTACAAAAACAAGATATTCCTTCTCGGTGACACTTCTAATGATCTAGCACTCAACAACATAAGTTTCTTAGCTGTACACGAATACAATATTGGCAGTGAAAGGTTCTGAGAAGATGAATGCTTTCTAAAATGTTTATTTATTTAACCAAATCAATAGTACCTATGTCATACACGTACATATACAATAGATAGCATGAAAATACAACTGGTTTGGGCCACAAGTTTTAACAACATTAGACAACGGCCAGCACTAGAGACAACGGCCCACACTAGAGACAACGGCCCGCACTACGGCCCGCACTAGAGACAACGGCCCGCACTAGAGACAGGCCCGCACTAGAGACAACGGCCCGCACTAGAGACAACGGTCCGCACGATATAAATGTTTATATGGCGGATTCGAATTCAGATACTGTCGTCATTGTCAACCGGAGTATTTATTCAACTAACTTCTCTTTATATTAGTCTCTTCTTTTCATGCTCAGATTTGATATGTTATGCTCTTGGACTTCAAATATTCATTTAAGGGTTAACCATTTTCTTTTTAACAACCTCAACACATTAATATTATCAATAGTTTATCGTAAACATTAGAAATTGTTTAGCATATATCGTGATTAGGATTCACATATGTTCAGTGTTAAATATATTATGCTCCGACCTATTGTATAACAACCAATTGTTAGGGAGAAGAACTGTATACGTTTTCTTTCGTTCTAATCCATTTCAGTCTATTGTTAATTTATATTAATTTATATGTAAAATGATCATTCTATTATGTACATGTAAAATACGGAAATAAATACATTCCTAGTAAACATAGAAGTATTTATCATATAACATTGTGCATGTATTCAGTGTAATACAGCCATTACACATTTCCCTATATCAACACACGTGTAATAACACCTGGTAGGATTATGAATGGTTGCGGCATGACACATTTGAAATTAAGTAACCTTGCTGGTGAAAATCAATAACATGTTAAATATGGACTAGTAGAAAAACAGTTTAGTGATTAAAAGTAGTTTGCGTGGGCGTTGTTTGTTTGATTGGCGAGGATTATTTACAACAGCGTAGGGTGTACCTTACTGATTTCTTTGAGGTGTAATAAAGTTCATAGTATACAGTGTGTGTTTTACGTTTATTTATCGTCGCTACCGGTTGCCCATATGAGCGACGCCTCCTGAAGAGATTAGTCATTTTAGATGTTTGGAGGATAGTGCATGATACAGACAGAGACCCATTCCAGAGTCTCCTCTTGTTCTTTTACGTGCACGGTGTAAAGCACCGACACGAGACCTCGGTTTAACGTCCCATCTGAAAGATTTAATTTTATTAGGGTCAGACGGGGGATCGAACCTGCGGTCCCTGGATTACCAGTCCAGCGTGTTACCACTGGGCTACATATCCGTCTGTATACAGACAAGCAGATAAGTGTCTCATTGCAAAGTTATGGTTACTGTGGTAATTATATATAAAAGGATCTTACTATCGTGGTATATTTGTTCCGCTCGCCCACATGGTTCGCCGTAGGCGAGGGTTAATAAGCTCAATCATCATCGGTATATTTTTATGAAATCAGTTTTGGAATATTGCTATTTAGCTAGACAAATGGCTAACTTAATAGCAAACATCCAAATATCGTTTCATAAAATATGGTATGAAATCATTTTGGGAATCTTGCTACTTAGCTAAACAAATGGCTAACTTAATAGCAAACATCCAAATATCGTTTCATAAAATATGGTATGAAATCATTTTGGGAATCTTGCTACTTAGCTAGACAAATGGCTAACTTAATAGCAAACATCCGAAACTCGTTTCATAAAATATGGTATGAAATCACCACTCGTGTAAGAACCAATATATATTAATGTATAAATGTCTCTGTTGGATTTCCTTACGAAAACACTTGTATAATACTTAGCGGTTATTACGTGGGGCTAGTTTCATATCAGCATAGGTATCGACCCGATGTAACTTGATATCAACATAGGTATCGACCCGATGTACCTTGATATCAGCATAGGTATCGACCCGTTGTACCGTGATATCAGCATAGGTATCGACCCGATGTACCTTGATATCAGCCTGAGACCGAAGTTACCTGGGGTCGATACCAATACTGATATGAAACTAGCCAAGTAATAACGTCTTTATTACACTGATATGAATTTGAACATTTAATAATCGAAATTATTCTCAGTTACCCATTTATCAGGAATAAATCATAATTACTGAATTAGATACACGAACACGATTGAAACATTACCACGAAACTACAAACATCTGTTATCAGTCAAAGTTGACTTACTGGGACGCTACGGAATTAAACAAACTAGCACCGGTCGAATGCGCATGCGTAGTGTCACAGGAACTAGCTATGATACGGCTGTTTCTGGTTCGATACAGGCTCGTGATCGCATCAAACCAGCACACGTAATATCAGATTGGAAAACACAGCGCATCGGCCTTGGTGGTAGACAGTATTGTTGTAGCCAAATAACGGCACAAATATATTAAAATTCATATCTGACTAATAATGGTTTAGTAGAAATTGTGACATTCATTTCAAACAGAAATATGACTTTAAATTCAATATGAACAATGACAGATTGCTGGAATTCTGATTGGCTTACGATGATAAAAACAGAAGTCGTAAAATAATCGTCCAAATGAAGATAAAGTTGTCAAAATAGAAGAACTGCAGAGTAGATAACATCTCTCTCGTCTTAGACATTGTGACTTGAAGAAGTGGTGGTGACAGTTAAATGTGATGGTGTATAAAGTTCCAAATAGATGATGATCCAGAGGAAATAGAATTAAGTTTCTAAAACTATCAAATTTGGCATATTATATACATGGCTGAAGATCTGGGGAATCTCGAACAAAATACGACTAACGTGACAGATAAAGTAATATTCTCCTCCAGAAAAAGGGAATTGAAGTCTATGGGAGTGTCCCATCATCGTTTATGTCAGCAATTTCAACAAAGCATGATTAAAATGACTTGCCCACACACATGTATATGTAATTTCGGTTACGGTCGTTGACTTCAAATCACTTGCCCCTCACCGTTGCTAGTTCGCTTTCTAGCTTGCTTTCGGAAGGACGGTGGTCCTACCCGGGTATCCGCCAAACCTGAAATACTGCCAGATGGGGAACACGGTTTTCCTCAACAACAATAACTGGAAATACGCCATATGACCTTTTTTTTGTTTATACAGATTTATTTTAGCTCGATTGCGAAACAAGTTCTTATAACGTATACTAATCACTCTCGAGATCTCATTCCTGATGGAATCCATCGCCACGAGAGAGAGAGAGAGAGAAGAGGCATGTGGAATTTAATTGCCTTGCCTAAGGACACAATGGTAACGGCTCCAGCGGGGCTCGAACTCCGGGCCTTTCGCACGTGAAGCGAACGCGCTACCACTGAGCCATCACGACTTCCATATGACCTAAGCTGTTGATGCGACGTAACCCCCACCCCCCCCCCCCAATCATACAAGCAACATTTTAATAGTATTAGATTGAGGTACTTGAAGATATGCGGAAGGATAGTCAGGGTAGCACAGCTCTCTTGTATACGGAATGATAGCAAGGATAGTACAGTTCTCTGGTATACGGACGGAGAGCCAGGATAGTACAGCTCTCTGGTATACGGAAGTATGGCCAGGATAGTATAGCTCTCTGGTATACGGAAGGAGAGCCAGGATAGTACAGCTCTCTGGTATACGGGAGGATAGCCAGGATAGTACAGCTCTCTGGTATACGGAGGAATAGCCAGGATAGTATAGCTCTCTGGTATACGGAAGGAGAGCCAGGATAGTACAGCTCTCTGGTATACGGGAGGATAGCCAGGATAGTACATCTCTCTGGCATACGGAAGGATAGTCAGGGTAGTACAGCTCTCTGGTATACGGGAGGATAGCCAGGATAGTACAGCTCTCTGGTATACGGAAGGATAGCCAGGGTAGTACAGCTCTCTGGTATACGGAAGGATAGCCAGGGTAGTACAGCTCTCTGGTATACGGAAGGATAGCCAGGGTAGTACAGCTCTCTGGTATACGGAAGGATAGCCAGGGTAGTACAGCTCTCTCGTATACGGAAAGATAGTCAGGGTAGTATAGCTCTCTGGTATACGGAAGGATAGCCATGGTAGTACAGCTCTCTGGTATACGGAAGGATAGCCAGGGTAGTACAGCTCTCTCGTATACGGAAAGATAGTCAGGGTAGTATAGCTCTCTGGTATACGGAAGGATAGCCAGGATAGTACAGCTCTCTGGTATACGGAAGGATAGCCAGGATAGTACAGCTCTCTGGTATACGGAAGGATAGCCAGGATAGTACAGCTCTCTGGTATACGGAAGGATAGCCAGGATAGTACAGCTATCTGGTATATGGACGGATAGTCAGGATAGTACAGCTCTCTGGTATATGGGAGGATAGCCAGGGTAGTACAGCTCTCTGGTATACAGAAGGATAGCCAGGATAGTATAGCTCTCTGGTATACGGAAGGAGAGCCAATATAGTACAGCTCTCTGGTATACGAAAGGATAGCCATAATAGTATAGCTCTCTGGTATACGGAAGGAGAGCCGGGATAGTACAGCTCTCTGGTATACGGAAGGATAGCCAGGATAGTACAGCTCTCTGGTATACGGAAAGATAGTCTGGCTAGTACAGCTCTCTGGTATACGGACGGAGAGCCAGGATAGAATAGCTCTCTGGTGTACGGAAGGATAGCCAGGATAGTACAGCTCTCTGGTATACGGAAGGATAGTCAGGATAGTACAGCTCTCTCGTATACGGAAGGATAGTCAGGATAGTATAGCCCTCTGGTATACGGAAGGATAGTCAGGATGGTATAGCCCTCTGGTATACGGAAGGATAGTCAGTGTAGTACAGCTCTCTGGTATACGGAAGGATAGCCAGGATAGTACAGCTCTCTGGTATACGGAAGGATAGTCAGGATAGTATAGCCCTCTGGTATACGGAAGGATAGTCAGGATAGTACAGCCCTCTGGTATACGGAAGGATTGTCAGTGTAGTACAGCTCTCTGGTATACGGAAGGATAGTCAGTGTAGTACAGCCCTCTGGTATACGGAAGGATAGTCAGTGTAGTACAGCTCTCTGGTAAATTACATGTTTGGGGAAAACAATCAATTTATGTTCTGTATACATGGCTGCAGAGTGAGTGTCTCTGTCATTTATTATGCATAACTTGATAAATATTAATGTATCACGCTACTGTGTCACGCACGTAGATTAGTTAGTACACAATCCTGTTCTGGTTTTCAATATGGGTTGTGGGTCGTAAGGTCACACCGACAGCTTAGGTCATGTCAACTCTGCAGCTGTTATGGGCGGGGAATGCCTCTCTGGGCAGTATTTCCAAGAGTCTTGAGTTCGAAACTCCATCCCATAATAATACTAACACTATTAGCAGCTTTCGGATGAGACAATAAACAGATATGATGGTCCATGTATCGGTGCTATGCATCTGCTATATAACAGACCCAAGGATACTACTGGAATTGGTTTTAAACCGAGGTCTCGTGTCGGTGCTGTACACCGTGCACGTAAAAGAACCAGAGTAGACTCTGGAATGGGTCTCTGTCTGTATCATTGCACTATCCTCCACACATCTCAAATGATTAATCTCTTCAGGAGGCGTCGCTCATATGGGCAACCGGTAGCAACGATAAATAAACGTAAAACATACTACTGTAATTGGTGCGTTGTCTGTATTTTGAAATATTGCACTATCCTCCAACAAATAAATTACTATTAAAGCATTTTGGGCAACCGGTAGCGACGATAAATAAACGTAAAACACAATTAGGTTCATTCTTATTGCTTATTGAGATGATCATATGGTGGGTGGCACATGAAAATGGACACTTGCACATAATTAACAAACTTGCAGTTGGTGTATTAGGTCTATTGTACAATGTCGCAAAAACAAATGAATATGTTACAGAGTGAGACTTCGTTAGTGACACATAATGTAATCGGATGTTTTTAAAAAATAACTTTCCCTATTCAGTAATGTTGTATGTATGTATGTTCCTTTAATGTCAAACCCCTCGCGGGGACTTAGACATGTTTTCCTGGGCAGGCTTAGCCGACCTAAGCGATTAACCAGTACTAAGCAATGTGTGTGAGGTGCCTTGCTCAATGACACTACATACGTGGCCTGACCGAGTATCGAACCCGGGACCGTTCGATTCCAAATCCGACGCTCTACCAATGGACCACGGTCGCTTATGACGTCAGTATTGTTTTACTATCAATTTAAGAAACATACATATGGGCCTAAGATAAGAAATTCCGATTGATCATTTAAACTCCCAATTGAAAGGCTGTTAATTTTATTAGGGTCAGACGGGGGATCGAACCTGTGATCCCTGGATTACCAGTCCAGCTTGTTAACCACTGGGCTACAGATCCGTCTCAAGTTTCCCATTCCAGTCATTTATTGGTTTAAGCATATTTTATTGCCTCGTCAATATGCATAATACAGGCAAATGGTTTGGGCAAATGCAAATCACATAGAAATTGGCCTCATCAATAACAATTGTAACAATTTAATACATAAAAAGGCAACGAAAATACACAAGTGACCATTAAACCAAGGTACAAATGTATATAATATATGTAAAAGAGATTGTGGAATTCAGAGACCCTTACAAACACGTTATATAACATTTATGGATATCTATGAGTATCATTTATGTAACGTTAAACAGGAATGCCATTATATTACAATACAGAAAGAATCCTATGTTAATAGGTTGTAAAGCTTGGGGTGTTTGGAATATTATGGTTCGTTGGTGTTGGTATATTGTAGCTGGTGGTGATATATCCGTGAGTAGACAGACTTAGAAAGAGATTGCTATGTTAACCCAGTACCTATGTATACTAGGGAAGCTGTAAGTGATATATCCGTGAGTAGACAGACTTAGCAAGAGATTGCTATGTTAACCCAGTACCTATGTATACTAAGGAAGCTGTAAGTGATATATCCGTGAGTAGACAGACTTAGCAAGAGATTGCTATGTTAACCCAGTACCTATGTATACTAGGGAAGCTGCTGGTTATATATCCGTGAGTAGACAGACTTAGCAAGAGATTGCTATGTTAACCCAGTACCTATGTATACTAGGGAAGCTGCTGGTTATATATCCGTGAGTAGACAGACTTAGAAAGAGATTGGTATGTTAACCCAGTACCTATGTATACTAGGGAAGCTTATGGTGATATATCCGTGAGTAGACAGACTTAGAAAGAGATTGGTATGTTAACCCAGTACCTATGTATACTAGGGAAGCTGCTGGTTATATATCCGTGAGTAGACAGACTTAGAAAGAGATTGGTATGTTAACCCAGTACCTATGTATACTAAGGAAGCTGTAAGTGATATATCCGTGAGTAGACAGACTTAGAAAGAGATTGGTATGTTAACCCAGTACCTATGTATACTAGGGAAGGTGCTGGTTATATATCCGTGAGTAGACAGACTTAGAAAGAGATTGGTATGTTAACCCAGTACCTATGTATACTAGGGAAGCTGCTGGTTATATATCCGTGAGTAGACAGACTTAGAAAGAGATTGGTATGTTAACCCAGTACCTATGTATACTAGGGAAGCTTATGGTGATATATCCGTGAGTAGACAGACTTAGAAAGAGATTGGTATGTTAACCCAGTACCTATGTATACTAAGGAAGCTGTAAGTGATATATCCGTGAGTAGACAGACTTAGAAAGAGATTGGTATGTTAACCCAGTACCTATGTATACTAGGGAAGGTGCTGGTTATATATCCGTGAGTAGACAGACTTAGAAAGAGATTGGTATGTTAACCCAGTACCTATGTATACTAGGGAAGCTGCTGGTTATATATCCGTGAGTAGACAGACTTAGAAAGAGATTGGTATGTTAACCCAGTACCTATGTATACTAGGGAAGCTGCTGGTTATATATCCGTGAGTAGACAGACTTAGAAAGAGATTGGTATGTTAACCCAGCACCTATGTATACTAAGGAAACTGTAAGTGATATATCCGTGAGTAGAGAGACTTAGCAAGAGATTGCTATGTTAACCCAGTACCTATGTATACTAGGGAAGCTTATGGTGATATATCCGTGAGTAGACAGACTTATAAAGAGATTGGTATGTTAACCCAGTACCTATGTATACTAAGGAAGCTGTAAGTGATATATCCGTGAGTAGAGAGACTTAGCAAGAGATTGCTATGTTAACCCAGTACCTATGTATACTAGGGAAGCTTATGGTGATATATCCGTGAGTAGACAGACTTATAAAGAGATTGTTATGTTAACCCAGTACCTATGTATACTAGGGAAGCTTATGGTGATATATCCGTGAGTAGAGAGACTTATAAAGAGATTGTTATGTTAACCCTGTACCTATGTATACTAAGGAAGCTGCTGGTTATATATCCGTGAGTAGAGAGACTTAGCAAGATATTGCTATGTTAACCCAGTACCTATGTATACTAGGGAAGCTGCTGGTTATATATCCGTGAGTAGAGAGACTTAGCAAGAGATTGCTATGTTAACCCAGTACCTATGTATACTAGGGAAGCTTATGGTGATATATCCGTGAGTAGAGAGACTTATAAAGAGATTGTTATGTTAACCCAGTACCTATGTATACTAGGGAAGGTGCTGGTTATATATCCGTGAGTAGAGAGACTTAGCAAGAGATTGCTATGTTAACCCAGTACCTATGTATACTAGGGAAGCTGTGGTTTTTGTGGTGGAGACTTAGAGAGATTGTTGTTAACCAGTACCTATTATACTAGGGAAGCTTATGGTGATATATCCGTGAGTAGAGAGACTTATAAAGAGATTGTTATGTTAACCCAGTACCTATGTATACTAGGGAAGTGTGGTTATATATCGTGAGTAGAAGACTAGAAGAGATTGTTGTTAACCCAGTACCTATGTATACTAGAACTGCTGGTTATATAGCCGTGAGTAGAGAGACTTAGCAAGATATTGCTATGTTAACCCAGTACCTATGTATACAGGAAGCTGCTGGTTATATATCCGTGAGTAGAGAGACTTAGCAATATTGTATGTTAACCCAGTACCTATGTATACTAGGGAAGCTGCTGGTTATATATCCGTGAGTAGAGAGACTTAGCAAGAGATTGCTATGTTAACCCAGTACCTATGTATACTAAGGAAGCTGCTGGTTATATATCCGTGAGTAGAGAGACTTAGCAAGAGATTGCTATGTTAACCCAGTACCTATGTATACTAAGGAAGCTGCTGGTTATATATCCGTGAGTAGAGAGACTTAGCAAGAGATTGCTATGTTAACCCACTACCTATGTATACTAGGGAAGCTGATGGTTATATATCCCTGCTTATACAGATGTAGAAAGAGATTGCTATGTTATCCAAGGCCGTCATCGCAGGTCTGGCTTGACCACTGTTTAGGGAGATTATGATTTATTTCGAATAAATAGTTTTGATAAACTGTTTCATAAATGTTTGAACTGTGGAATGGAAGTCCATGTGTATGTGTGCGTGTATGTTTTACGTTTATTTATCGTCGCTACCGATCGCCTATATGAGCGACGTCTATAATTGAAGAGATTAGTCATTTTAGATGGTTGGAGGATAGTGCAATGATACAGACAGAGCACCATTCCAGAATCTCCTATTGTTCTATTACGTGCACAGTGTAAAGCACCGACATGAGACCTCGGGTGTAAGTCCCATCTGAAGGCGACTGTTAATATTATTATGGTCAGATTGGGAATCGTAACTGCGATCCTTGGATTTGCAGTCCAGCGTGTTAACCACTGGACTACTGGCACTTCTGTAATGACTTATATCATAAATAATCGTTCAAATATACCATGTGCTACGTGCAGTAATTAGCAGACTATTTAGTATTACCCTAGTTGGAAAGTTGCCATGGGAACAATGAAACCGTGATATCCACTTATCATCTTTCTGTATATTTCCAACTCAATGGACACGCGGTACACGTTACATACATATAGATTCTTTTTTTACGTTTATTTATCGTCGCTACCGGTTGCCCATATGAGCGACGCCTCCTGGAGAGATTAGTCATTTTAGATTTTTGGAGGCTAGTGCAATGATACAGAGAGAGACCCATTCCAGAGTCTCATCTGGTTCATTTACGTGTACGGTGTAAAGCACCGACACGATACCTCGGTTTAACGTCCCATCTGAAAGACTGTTAATTTTATTAGGGTCAGACGGGGGATCGAACTTGCGATCCCTGGATTACCAGTCCAGCGTGTTACCATTGGACTATATATCCGTGTATACATATAGATGGAGTAAATGAAAAGGCACGTGTCGTTATTTACAGCCAGACAATTATACTAGCGCTAGTCTGGTCAGCAATAATTGACAGTAATTGACCCGTCCGCGGCTTCGGATTGATATTTTGCATAACATACAGATTGTGTTCTATCGCCTGTCTGTCCCTAATAACATTAACAGTCTTTCAGATTGGACTTTAAACCGAGATCTGGTGTCGGTGCTTTACACTGTACACGTAACAGAACAAGAGGAGACTCTGTAATTGGTATCTCTCTGTCGAATCTAAAATGACTAATCTCTTCAGGAGGCGTAGCTCAAATGGGCAACCGGTAGCGACGATAGATAATCGCAAGTCATATACATCATTCAAGTAGCGGAGTAGTCCAGTGGTTAACACAGGAGTCGCCGGTTCGATCCTCCGCTATACCATACTAAAACGACTCATAGTCGTTCGATGCCTCGTGTCTGTGCCGTACACCGTGCATTGTATAAGAATCAGTGGAGACACTTGAATGTGTGTCCGGAAGCTTATATACAGGGTGGTTGGTTCAAATCTCGGTCGTGGCTGCAATACTATGTAGCAAGTGGTCTTGCGCTCTGTCACGTCTGCATGTCAGCCAATAGAGAATGTACATTGTCTGCATGCCAGCCAATAGAGAATGTACATTGTCTGCATGCCAGCCAATAGAGAAGGTAGATTGTCTGCATGCCAGCCAATAGAGAATGTACATTGTCTGCATGCCAGCCAATAGAGAAAGTAGATTGTCTGCATGCCAGCCAATAGAGAATGTACATTGTCTGCATGCCAGCCAATAGGGAATGTACATTGTCTGCATGTCAGCAAATAGGGAATGTACATTGTCTGCATGCCAGCCAATAGAGAATGTACATTGTCTGCATGTCAGCCAATAGAGATTGTACATTGTCTGCATGTCAGCCAATAGAGAATGTACATTGTCTGCATGCCAGCCACTAGAGAAGGTAGATTGTCTGCATGCCAGCCAATGGAGAATGTACATTATCTGCATGCCAGCCAATAGAGAATGTAGATTGTCTGCATGCCACCCAATAGAGAATGTAGATTGACTGCATGCCAGCCAATAGAGAATGTAGATTGTCTGCATGCCAGCCAATAGAGAATGTACATTGTCTGCATGACAGCCAATAGAGAATGTAAATTGTCTGCATGCCAGCCAATAGAGAAGGTAGATTGTCTGCATGTCAGCCAATAGGGAATGTACATTGTCTGCATGCCAGCCAATAGAGAATGTACATTGTCTGCATGTCAGCCAATAGAGAATGTACATTGTCTGCATGTCAGCCAATAGAGAAGGTAGATTGTCTGCATGCCAGCCACTAGAGAAGGTAGATTGTCTGCATGCCAGCCAATGGAGAATGTACATATATGCATGCCAGCCAATAGAGAATGTAGATTGTCTGCATGCCACCCAATAGAGAATGTAGATTGTCTGCATGCCAGCCAATAGAGAATGTAGATTGTCTGCATGCCAGCCAATAGAGAATGTACATTGTCTGCATGCCAGCCAATAGAGAATGTAGATTGTCTGCATGCCAGCCAATAGAGAAGGTAGATTGTCTGCATGCCAGCCAATAGAGAATGTACATTGTCTGCATGCCAGCCAATAGAGAATGTAGATTGTCTGCATGCCAGCCAATAGAGAATGTACATTGTCTGCATGCCAGCCAATAGAGAATGTAGATTGTCTGCATGCCAGCCAATAGAGAATGTAGATTGTCTGCATGCCAGCCAATAGAGAATGTACATTGTCTGCATGCCAGCCAATAGAGAATGTAGATTGTCTGCATGTCAGCCAATAGAGAATGTACATTGTATGCATGCCAGCCAATAGAGAATGAAGATAGATTGTCTGCATGTCAGCCAATAGAGAATGTACATTGTCCATGGGTAGATTGTCTGCATGCCAGCCAATAGAGAATGTAGATTGTCTGCATACCAGCCAATAGAGAATGTACATTGTCTGCATGCCAGCCAATAGAGAATGTACATTGTCTGGATGGCAGCCAATAGAGAATGTACATTGTCTGCATGCCAGGCAATAGAGAATGTAGATTGTCTGCATGCCAGCCAATAGAGAATGTAGATTGTCTGCATGTCAGCCAATAGAGAAGGTAGATTGTCTGCATGTCAGCAAATAGAAAATGTAGAATGTCTGCATGCCAGCCAATAGAGAATGTAGATTGTCTGCATGCCAGCCAATAGAGAATGTACATTGTCTGCATGCCAGCCAATAGAGAATGTACATTGTCTGCATGTCAGCCAATAGAGAATGTACATTGTCTGCATGTCAGCCAATAGAGAATGTACATTGTCTGCATGCCAGCCACTAGAGAAGGTAGATTGTACGCATGCCAGCCAATGGAGAATGTACATTATCTGCATGCCAGCCAATAGAGAATGTAGATTGTCTGCATGCCACCCAATAGAGAATGTAGATTGTCTGCATGCCAGCCAATAGAGAATGTAGATTGTCTGCATGCCAGCCAATAGAGAATGTACATTGTCTGCATGCCAGGCAATAGAGAATGTAGATTGTCTGCATGCCAGCCAATAGAGAAGGTAGATTGTCTGCATGCCAGCCAATAGAGAATGTACATTGTATGCATGCCAGCCAATAGAGAATGAAGAATGTCTGCATGTCAGCAAATAGAAAATGTAGAATGTCTGCATGTCAGCCAATAGAGAATGTAGATTGTCTGCATGTCAGCAAATAGAAAATGTAGAATGTCTGCATGTCAGCCAATAGAGAATGTAGATAGATTGTCTGCATGCCAGCCAATAGAGAATGTAGATTGTCTGCATGCCAGCCAATAGAGAATGTACATTGTCTGCATGCCAGCCAACAGAGAAGGTAGATTGTCTGTATGCCAGCCAATAGAGAATGTAGATTGTCTGCATGCCAGCCAATAGAGAATGTACATTGTCTGCATGCCAGCCAATAGGGAATGTACATTGTCTGCATGTCAGCCAAAAGGGAATGTACATTGTCTGCATGTCAGCCAATAGAGAATGTACATTGTCTGCATGCCAGCCAATAGAGAAGGTAGATTGTCTGCATGCCAGCCAATAGAGAATGTACATTGTCTGCATGCCAGCCAATAGAGAATGTAGATTGTCTGCATGCCAGCCAATAGAGAATGTAGATTGTCTGCATGCCAGCCAATAGAGAATGTAGATTGTCTGCATGCCAGCCAATAGAGAATGTACATTGTCTGCATGCCAGCCAATAGAGAATGTAGATTGTCTGCATGCCAGCCAATAGAGAATGTAGATTGTCTGCATGTCAGCCAATAGGGAATGTACATTGTCTGCATGCCAGCCAATAGAGAATGTACATTGTCTGCATGTCAGCCAATAGAGAATGTACATTCTCTGCATGTCAGCCAATAGAGAATGTACATTGTCTGCATGCCAGCCACTAGAGAAGGTAGATTGTCTGCATGCCAGCCAATGGAGAATGTACATTATCTGCATGCCAGCCAATAGAGAATGTAGATTGTCTGCATGCCACCCAATAGAGAATGTAGATTGTCTGCATGCCACCCAATAGAGAATGTAGATTGTCTGCATGCCACCCAATAGAGAATGTAGATTGTCTGCATGCCAGCCAATAGAGAATGTACATTGTATGCATGCCAGCCAATAGAGAATGAAGATAGATTGTCTGCATGTCAGCCAATAGAGAATGTACATTGTCTGCATGCCAGCCAATAGAGAATGTAGATTGTCTGCATACCAGCCAATAGAGAATGTACATTGTCTGCATGCCAGCCAATAGAGAATGTACATTGTCTGCATGGCAGCCAATAGAGAATGTACATTATCAGCATGCCAGGCAATAGAGAATGTAGATTGTCTGCATGCCAGCCAATAGAGAATGTAGATTGTCTGCATGTCATCCAATAGAGAAGGTAGATTGTCTGCATGTCAGCAAATAGAAAATGTAGATTGTCTGCATGTCAGCCAATAGAGAATGTAGATAGATTGTCTGCATGCCAGCCAATAGAGAATGTAGATTGTCTGCATGCCAGCCAATAGAGAATGTACATTGTCTGCATGCCAGCCAATAGAGAAGGTAGATTGTCTGCATGCCAGCCAATAGAGCATGTAGATTGTCTGTATGTCAGCCAATAGAGAATGTAGATTGTCTGCATGCCAGCCAATAGAGAATGTAATTTTGCATGCCACAATAGGGAATGTAGATTGTCTGCATGCCAGCCAATAGCGAATGTACATTGTGTGCATGCCAGCCAATAGAGAAAGTACATTGTCTGCATGTCAGCCAATAGGGAATGTACATTGTCTGCATGCCAGCCAATAGAGAATGTACATTGTATGCATGTCAGTCAATAGAGAATGTACATTGTCTGCATGTCAGCCAATAGAGAATGTACATTGTCTGCATGCCAGCCAATAGAGAAGGTAGATTGTCTGCATGCCAGACAATGGAGAATGTACATTATATGTATGCCAGCCAATAGAGAATGTAGATTGTCTGCATGCCACCCAATAGAGAATGTAGATTGTCTGCATGCCAACCAATAGAGAATGAAGATTGTCTGCATGCCAACCAATAGAGAATGTACATTGTTTGCATGCCAGCCAACAGAGAATGTAGATTGTCTGCATGCCAGCCAATATAGAAGGTAGATTGTCTGCATGGCAGCCAATAGAGAACGTACATTGTCTGCATGCCAGGCAATAGAGAATGTAGATTGTCTGCATGCCAGCCAATAGAGAATGTAGAGTGTCTGCATGCCAGCCAATAGAGAATGTAGATTGTCTGCATGCCAGCCAATAGAGAAGGTAGATTGTCTGCATGCCAGCCAATAGAGAAGGTAGATTGTCTGCATGCCAGCCAATAGAGAATGTAGATTGTCTGCATGCCAGCCAATGGAGAATGTACATTATCTGCATGCCAGCCAATAGAGAATGTAGATTGTCTGCATGCCACCCAATAGAGAATGTAGATTGACTGCATGCCAGCCAATAGAGAATGTAGATTGTCTGCATGCCAGCCAATAGAGAATGTACATTGTCTGCATGCCAGCCAATAGAGAATGTACATTGTCTGCATGTCAGCCAATAGAGAATGTACATTGTCTGCATGCCAGCCAATAGAGAATGTGCATTGTCTGCATGTCAGCCAATAGAGAATGTACATTGTCTGCATGTCAGCCAATAGAGAATGTACATTGTCTGCATGCCAGCCACTAGAGAAGGTAGATTGTCTGCATGCCAGCCAATGGAGAATGTACATTATCTGCATGCCAGCCAATAGAGAATGTAGATTGTCTGCATGCCACCCAATAGAGAATGTAGATTGTCTGCATGCCAGCCAATAGAGAATGTAGATTGTCTGCATGCCAGCCAATAGAGAATGTACATTGTCTGCATGCCAGCCAATAGAGAATGTAGATTGTCTGCATGCCAGCCAATAAAGAAGGTAGATTGTCTGCATGCCAGCCAATAGAGAATGTACATTGTCTGCATGCCAGCCAATAGAGAATGTAGATTGTCTGCATGCCAGCCAATAGAGAATGTACATTGTCTGCATGCCAGCCAATAGAGAATGTAGATTGTCTGCATGCCAGCCAATAGAGAAGGTAGATTGTCTGCATGCCAGCCAATAGAGAATGTACATTGTCTGCATGCCAGCCAATAGAGAATGTAGATTGTTCTGCATGTCAGCCAATAGAGAATGTACATTGTATGCATGCCAGCCAATAGAGAATGAAGATAGATTGTCTGCATGTCAGCCAATAGAGAATGTACATTGTCTGCATGCCAGCCAATAGAGAATGTAGATTGTCTGCATACCAGCCAATAGAGAATGTACATTGTCTGCATGCCAGCCAATAGAGAATGTACATTGTCTGGATGGCAGCCAATAGAGAATGTACATTGTCTGCATGCCAGGCAATAGAGAATGTAGATTGTCTGCATGCCAGCCAATAGAGAATGTAGATTGTCTGCATGTCAGCCAATAGAGAAGGTAGATTGTCTGCATGTCAGCAAATAGAAAATGTAGAATGTCTGCATGCCAGCCAATAGAGAATGTAGATTGTCTGCATGCCAGCCAATAGAGAATGTACATTGTCTGCATGCCAGCCAATAGAGAATGTAGATTGTCTGCATGCCAGCCAATAGAGAATGTAGATTGTCTGCATGTCAGCCAATAGGGAATGTACATTGTCAGCATGCCAGCCAATAGAGAATGTACATTGTCTGCATGTCAGCCAATAGAGAATGTACATTGTCTGCATGTCAGCCAATAGAGAATGTAATTGTCTGCATGCCAGCCATAGAGAAGTAGATTGTGCATGCCAGCCAATGGAGAATGTACATTATCTGCATGCCAGCCAATAGAGAATGTAGATTGTCTGCATGCCACCCAATAGAGAATGTAGATTGTCTGCATGCCAGCCAATAGAGAATGTAGATTGTCTGCATGCCAGCCAATAGAGAATGTACATTGTCTGCATGCCAGCCAATAGAGAATGTAGATTGTCTGCATGCCAGCCAATAGAGAATGTAGATTGTCTGCATGCCAGCCAATAGAGAATGTACATTGTCTGCATGCCAGCCAATAGAGAATGAGATGTCTGCATGCAGCAATAGAAATGTAGATTGTCTGCATGTCAGCCAATAGAGAATGTAGATTGTCTGCATGTCAGCAAATAGAAAATGTAGATTGTCTGCATGTCAGCCAATAGAGAATGTAGATAGATTGTCTGCATGCCAGCCAATAGAGAATGTAGATTGTCTGCATGCCAGCCAATAGAGAATGTACATTGTCTGCATGCCAGCCAATAGAGAATGTAGATTGTCTGCATGCCAGCCAATAGAGAATGTACATTGTCTGCATGCCAGCCAATAGAGAATGTACATTGTCTGCATGCCAGCCAATAGAGAATGTACATTGTCTGCATGTCAGCCAATAGAGAATGTACATTGTCTGCATGCCAGCCAATAGAGAATGTAGATTGTCTGCATGCCAGCCAATAGAGAATGTACATTATCTGCATGCCAGCCAATAGAGAATGTAGATTGTCTGCATGCCAGCCAATAGAGAATGTAGATTGTCTGCATGCCAGCCAATAGAGAATGTAGATTGTCTGCATGCCAGCCAATAGAGAATGTAATTGTCTGCATGCCAGCCAATAGAGAATGTGTACATTGTCTGCATGCCAGCCAATAGAGAATGTAGATTGTCTGCATGCCAGCCAATAGAGAATGTAGATTGTCTGCATGCCAGCCAATAGAGAATGTAGATTGTCTGCATGCCAGCCAATAGAGAATGTAGATTGTCTGCATGCCAGCCAATAGAGAATGTAGATTGTCTGCATGCCAGCCAATAGAGAATGTACATTGTCTGCATGCCAGCCAATAGAGAATGTAGATTGTCTGCATGCCAGCCAATAGAGAATGTAGATTGTCTGCATGCCAGCCAATAGAGATGTACATTGTCTGCATGCCAGCCAATAGAGAATGTAGATTGTTGATGCAGCCAATAGAGAATGTACATTGTCTGCATGCCAGCCAATAGAGAATGTACATTGTCTGCATGCCAGCCAATAGAGAATGTAGATTGTCTGCATGCCAGCCAATAGAGAATGTACATTGTCTGCATGCCAGCCAATAGAGAATGTAGATTGTCTGCATGCCAGCCAATAGAGAATGTAGATTGTCTGCATGCCAGCCAATAGAGAATGTACATTGTCTGCATGCCAGCCAATAGAGAATGTAGATTGTCTGCATGCCAGCCAATAGAGAATGTAGATTGTCTGCATGCCAGCCAATAGAGAATGTAGATTGTCTGCATGCCAGCCAATAGAGAATGTACATTGTCTGCATGCCAGCCAATAGAGAATGTAGATTGTCTGCATGCCAGCCAATAGAGAATGTAGATTGTCTGCATGCCAGCCAATAGAGAATGTACATTGTCTGCATGCCAGCCAATAGAGAATGTAGATTGTCTGCATGCCAGCCAATAGAGAATGTAGATTGTCTGCATGCCAGCCAATAGAGAATGTAGATTGTCTGCATGCCAGCCAATAGAGAATGTACATTGTCTGCATGCCAGCCAATAGAGAATGTAGATTGTCTGCATGCCAGCCAATAGAGAATGTACATTGTCTGCATGCCAGCCAATAGAGAATGTAGATTGTCTGCATGCCAGCCAATAGAGAATGTACATTGTCTGCATGCCAGCCAATAGAGAATGTAGATTGTCTGCATGCCAGCCAATAGAGAATGTAGATTGTCTGCATGTCAGCAAATAGGGAATATACATTGTCTGCATGCCAGCCAATAGAGAATGTACATTGTCTGCATGTCAGCCAATAGAGAATGTACATTGTCTGCATGTCAGCCAATAGAGAATGTACATTGTCTGCATGCCAGCCACTAGAGAAGGTAGATTGTCTGCATGCCAGCCAATGGAGAATGTACATTATCTGCATGCCAGCCAATAGAGAATGTAGATTGTCTGCATGCCACCCAATAGAGAATGTAGATTGTCTGCATGCCAGCCAATAGAGAATGTACATTGTCTGCATGCCAGCCAATAGAGAATGTAGATTGTCTGCATGCCAGCCAATAGAGAAGGTAGATTGTCTGCATGCCAGCCAATAGAGAATGTACATTGTCTGCATGCCAGCCAATAGAGAATGTAGATTGTCTGCATGCCAGCCAATAGAGAATGTACATTGTCTGCATGCCAGCCAATAGAGAATGTAGATTGTCTGCATGCCAGCCAATAGAGAAGGTAGATTGTCTGCATGCCAGCCAATAGAGAATGTACATTGTCTGCATGCCAGCCAATAGAGAATGTAGATTGTTCTGCATGTCAGCCAATAGAGAATGTACATTGTATGCATGCCAGCCAATAGAGAATGAAGATAGATTGTCTGCATGTCAGCCAATAGAGAATGTACATTGTCTGCATGCCAGCCAATAGAGAATGTAGATTGTCTGCATACCAGCCAATAGAGAATGTACATTGTCTGCATGCCAGCCAATAGAGAATGTAGATTGTCTGGATGGCAGCCAATAGAGAATGTACATTGTCTGCATGCCAGGCAATAGAGAATGTAGATTGTCTGCATGCCAGCCAATAGAGAATGTAGATTGTCTGCATGTCAGCCAATAGAGAAGGTAGATTGTCTGCATGTCAGCAAATAGAAAATGTAGAATGTCTGCATGCCAGCCAATAGAGAATGTAGATTGTCTGCATGCCAGCCAATAGAGAATGTACATTGTCTGCATGCCAGCCAATAGAGAATGTAGATTGTCTGCATGCCAGCCAATAGAGAAGGTAGATTGTCTGCATGTCAGCCAATAGGGAATGTACATTGTCAGCATGCCAGCCAATAGAGAATGTACATTGTCTGCATGTCAGCCAATAGAGAATGTACATTGTCTGCATGTCAGCCAATAGAGAATGTACATTGTCTGCATGCCAGCCACTAGAGAAGGTAGATTGTCTGCATGCCAGCCAATGGAGAATGTACATTATCTGCATGCCAGCCAATAGAGAATGTAGATTGTCTGCATGCCACCCAATAGAGAATGTAGATTGTCTGCATGCCAGCCAATAGAGAATGTAGATTGTCTGCATGCCAGCCAATAGAGAATGTACATTGTCTGCATGCCAGGCAATAGAGAATGTAGATTGTCTGCATGCCAGCCAATAGAGAAGGTAGATTGTCTGCATGCCAGCCAATAGAGAATGTACATTGTATGCATGCCAGCCAATAGAGAATGAAGAATGTCTGCATGTCAGCAAATAGAAAATGTAGAATGTCTGCATGTCAGCCAATAGAGAATGTAGATTGTCTGCATGTCAGCAAATAGAAAATGTAGAATATCTGCATGTCAGCCAATAGAGAATGTAGATAGATTGTCTGCATGCCAGCCAATAGAGAATGTAGATTGTCTGCATGCCAGCCAATAGAGAATGTACATTGTCTGCATGCCAGCCAACAGAGAAGGTAGATTGTCTGTATGCCAGCCAATAGAGAATGTAGATTGTCTGCATGCCACCCAATAGAGAATGTACATTGTCTGCATGCCAGCCAATAGGGAATGTACATTGTCTGCATGTCAGCCAAAAGGGAATGTACATTGTCTGCATGCCAGCCAATAGAGAATGTACATTGTCTGCATGTCAGCCAATAGAGAATGTACATTGTCTGCATGTCAGCCAATAGACAATGTACATTGTCTGCATGCCAGCCACTAGAGAAGGTAGATTGTCTGCATGCCAGCCAATAGAGAATGTACATTATCTGCATGCCAGCCAATAGAGAATGTAGATTGTCTGCATGCCACCCAATAGAGAATGTAGATTGTCTGCATGCCAGCCAATAGAGAATGTAGATTGTCTGCATGCCAGCCAATAGAGAATGTAGATTGTCTGCATGCCAGCCAATAGAGAATGTACATTGTCTGCATGCCAGCCAATAGAGAATGTACATTGTCTGCATGCCAGCCAATAGAGAATGTAGATTGTCTGCATGCCAGCCAATAGAGAATGTAGATTGTCTGCATGCCAGCCAATAGAGAATGTAGATTGTCTGCATGCCAGCCAATAGAGAATGTAGATTGTCTGCATGCCAGCCAATAGAGAATGTAGATTGTCTGCATGCCAGCCAATAGAGAATGTACATTGTCTGCATGCCAGCCAATAGAGAATGTAGATTGTCTGCATGCCAGCCAATAGAGAATGTAGATTGTCTGCATGCCAGCCAATAGAGAATGTACATTGTCTGCATGCCAGCCAATAGAGAATGTAGATTGTCTGCATGCCAGCCAATAGAGAATGTACATTGTCTGCATGCCAGCCAATAGAGAATGTACATTGTCTGCATGCCAGCCAATAGAGAATGTAGATTGTCTGCATGCCAGCCAATAGAGAATGTACATTGTCTGCATGCCAGCCAATAGAGAATGTAGATTGTCTGCATGCCAGCCAATAGAGAATGTAGATTGTCTGCATGCCAGCCAATAGAGAATGTAATTGTCTGCATGCAGCCAATAGAGAATGTAATTGTCTGCATGCCAGCCAATAGAGAATGTATTTGTGTAGATTGTCTGCATGCCAGCCAATAGAGAATGTAGATTGTCTGCATGCCAGCCAATAGAGAATGTACATTGTCTGCATGCCAGCCAATAGAGAATGTAGATTGTCTGCATGCCAGCCAATAGAGAATGTAGATTGTCTGCATGCCAGCCAATAGAGAATGTAGATTGTCTGCATGCCAGCCAATAGAGAATGTACATTGTCTGCATGCCAGCCAATAGAGAATGTAGATTGTCTGCATGCCAGCCAATAGAGAAGTAGATTGTCTGCATGTCAGCAAATAGGGAATATACATTGTCTGCATGCCAGCCAATAGAGAATGTGCATTGTCTGCATGTCAGCCAATAGAGAATGTACATTGTCTGCATGTCAGCCAATAGAGAATGTACATTGTCTGCATGCCAGCCACTAGAGAAGGTAGATTGTCTGCATGCCAGCCAATGGAGAATGTACATTATCTGCATGCCAGCCAATAGAGAATGTAGATTGTCTGCATGCCACCCAATAGAGAATGTAGATTGTCTGCATGCCAGCCAATAGAGAATGTACATTGTCTGCATGCCAGCCAATAGAGAATGTAGATTGTCTGCATGCCAGCCAATAGAGAATGTAGATTGTCTGCATGCCAGCCAATAGAGAATGTACATTGTCTGCATGCCAGCCAATAGAGAATGTAGATTGTCTGCATGCCAGCCAATAGAGAATGTACATTGTCTGCATGCCAGCCAATAGAGAATGTAGATTGTCTGCATGCCAGCCAATAGAGAAGGTAGATTGTCTGCATGCCAGCCAATAGAGAATGTACATTGTCTGCATGCCAGCCAATAGAGAATGTAGATTGTTCTGCATGTCAGCCAATAGAGAATGTACATTGTATGCATGCCAGCCAATAGAGAATGAAGATAGATTGTCTGCATGTCAGCCAATAGAGAATGTACATTGTCTGCATGCCAGCCAATAGAGAATGTAGATTGTCTGCATACCAGCCAATAGAGAATGTACATTGTCTGCATGCCAGCCAATAGAGAATGTACATTGTCTGGATGGCAGCCAATAGAGAATGTACATTGTCTGCATGCCAGGCAATAGAGAATGTAGATTGTCTGCATGCCAGCCAATAGAGAATGTAGATTGTCTGCATGTCAGCCAATAGAGAAGGTAGATTGTCTGCATGTCAGCAAATAGAAAATGTAGAATGTCTGCATGCCAGCCAATAGAGAATGTAGATTGTCTGCATGCCAGCCAATAGAGAATGTACATTGTCTGCATGCCAGCCAATAGAGAATGTAGATTGTCTGCATGCCAGCCAATAGAGAAGGTAGATTGTCTGCATGTCAGCCAATAGGGAATGTACATTGTCAGCATGCCAGCCAATAGAGAATGTACATTGTCTGCATGTCAGCCAATAGAGAATGTACATTCTCTGCATGTCAGCCAATAGAGAATGTACATTGTCTGCAACCCAGCCACTAGAGAAGGTAGATTGTACGCATGCCAGCCAATGGAGAATGTACATTATCTGCATGCCAGCCAATAGAGAATGTAGATTGTCTGCATGCCACCCAATAGAGAATGTAGATTGTCTGCATGCCAGCCAATAGAGAATGTAGATTGTCTGCATGCCAGCCAATAGAGAATGTACATTGTCTGCATGCCAGGCAATAGAGAAGGTAGATTGTCTGCATGCCAGGCAATAGAGTATGTAGATTGTCTGCATGCCAGCCAATAGAGAAGGTAGATTGTCTGCATGCCAGCCAATAGAGAATGTACATTGTATGCATGCCAGCCAATAGAGAATGAAGAATGTCTGCATGTCAGCAAATAGAAAATGTAGAATGTCTGCATGTCAGCCAATAGAGAATGTAGATTGTCTGCATGTCAGCAAATAGAAAATGTAGAATATCTGCATGTCAGCCAATAGAGAATGTAGATAGATTGTCTGTATGCCAGCCAATAGAGAATGTAGATTGTCTGCATGCCACCCAATAGAGAATGTACATTGTCTGCATGCCAGCCAATAGGGAATGTACATTGTCTGCATGTCAGCCAAAAGGGAATGTACATTGTCTGCATGCCAGCCAATAGAGAATGTACATTGTCTGCATGTCAGCCAATAGAGAATGTACATTGTCTGCATGTCAGCCAATAGACAATGTACATTGTCTGCATGCCAGCCACTAGAGAAGGTAGATTGTCTGCATGCCAGCCAATGGAGAATGTACATTATCTGCATGCCAGCCAATAGAGAATGTAGATTGTCTGCATGCCACCCAATAGAGAATGTAGATTGTCTGCATGCCAGCCAATAGAGAATGTAGATTGTTTGCATGCCAACCAATAGAAAATGTAGATTGTCTGCATGCCAGCCAATAGAGAATGCACATTGTCTACATGCCAGCCAGTAGAGAATATACATTGTCTGCATGCCAGCCAATAGAGAATGTAGATTGTCTGCATGCCAACCAATAGAGAATGTAGATTGTCTGCATGCCAGCCAATAGAGAATGTAGATTGTCTGCATGCCAGCCAATAGAGAATGTAGATTGTCTGCATGCCAACCAATAGAGAAGGTAGATTGTCTGCATGCCAGCCAATAGAGAATGTACATTGTCTGCATGCTAGCCAATAGAGAATGTAGATTGTCTGCATGCCAGCCAATAGAGAATGTAGATTGTCTGCATGCCAGCCAATAGAGACTGTACATTGTCTGCATGCCAGCCAATAGAGAATGTAGATTGTCTGTATGCCAGCCAATAGAGAATGTACATTGTCTGCATGCCAGCCAATAGAGAATGTACATAGTCTGCATGTCAGCCAATAGAGAAGGTAGATTGTCTGCATGCCAGCCAATAGAGAATGTACATTGTCTGCATGCCAGCCAATAGAGAATGTAGATTGTCTGCATGCCAGCCAATAGAGAATTAATTGTCTGATGCCAGCCAATAGAGAATGTACATTGTCTGCATGCCAGCCAATAGAGAATGTAGATTGTCTGCATGCCAGCCAATAGAGAATGTAGATTGTCTGCATGCCAGCCAATAGAGAAGGTAGATTGTCTGCATGCCAGCCAATAGAGAATGTACATTGTCTGCATGCCAGCCAATAGAGAATGTAGATTGTCTGCATGCCAGCCAATAGAGAATTTACATTGTCTGTATGCCAGCCAATAGAGAATGTACATTGTCTGCATGCCAGCCAATAGAGAATGTTCATTGTCTGTATGCCAGCCAATAGAGAATGTACATTGTCTGTGTGCCAGCCAATAGAGAGTGTACATTGTCTGCATGCCAGCCAATAGAGAATGTACATTGTCTGTATGCCCGCCAATAGAGAAGGTAGATTGTCTGCATGCCAGCCAATAGAGAATGTAGATTGTCTGCATGTCAGCCAATAGAGAATGTACATTGTCTGCATGTCAGCCAATAGAGAATGTAGATTGTCTGCATGCCAGCCAATAGAGAATGTACAGTGTATGCATGTCAGCCAATAGAGAAGGTAGATTGTCTGCATGCCAGCCAATAGAGAAGGTAAGTTTAAACTTTATTTATTTTACAACGATTGCGAAGCAATTTATATTAATCACTCTCGTTGGTGCGGACTAAATCGTATAATTTGTGGTTATTCGTGTTGGAGGTATCCGGAGTACCAGGAAAATCCCACCTGTCCGATCTGGCGACCACCATACCATCTCACATACGAGTATCGAACCCGGGTTGCATTGGTGAGAAGCGGGTGCGTAAAAGAACCAGAGAAGAATCTGTCTGTATCATTGCACTATCCTCCAAACATCTAAAATAACTAATCTCTTCAGGAGGCGTCGCTCATATGGGCCAACCGGTAGCGATGGTAAATAAATGTAAAACCCACACATGCCACAGTGAAGCCGTGGAAAAGTTTATAAATAATGCTTCCAAAATCTGAGATAGATGTAGGCGAAATGTTGTAGGAGGGAATTGCCTGCTACGGAGAAAAACAACAACACAGAACGGCGATTTTCAGTGATTGATTAATATTTGATAAGAAGCTATGTGTACCATTTTTGAGAGAAGAATTATTTAAGACTTTGTCTTCCATTCTAATCCTTTTTCTGTATTTTGATTATGTATGATGTATGCATTGTTCAATATGTATTATATTGGGAAATAAAATATGTTTAAACTAACAATTCGTACCACAAAACATGCATTAAGATGTAGCTATTATCCACACTGCAATGGCACGAGGTGTCAGGAAATCGCGTTCATTATCTAATGGGGGAGCATGGCCCTTGACCTCCATAGGCAAGGCGCATCTACAGTGCTTCTATTTGGCCTGACCACTTCCAATTTGGCGATGGCCGTGATGTTATCCCAGTACCTATGTATACCACCAAGCCAGCTGATAATGCTATATCAGTGCTTAGACACATTTAGAAAGAGATTGCTATGTTATTCCAGTACCTCTGTAGACTAATGATGGACAGGATGTGGATCCTAGTTATTAAATACAGCTGTGAATATTCTGGGTGGTGTAAGCAAGTGCTTACATGGGTTTGCTCAACCATTGGTGGGTACCCAAGGCGTAGTTAGATTAGGGTGAATGCCTGGTGGTGAACACAGCACTTATGTATATGCTTGCGAATGTCTTGTGTGCTACTTTAGCAATGATAACGAGCTTGTGAAATCTCTGATGCGGTTAGACAGTGCTTACAGAGACATGTGAACGCAATTGTGTGTGTGTATCTATTTAATATATAAACTTGGAAATGGTTTGGTGTGTGTGTGTTTTTACGTTTATTTATCGTCGCTACCGGTTGCCCATATGAGCGACGCCTCCTGAAGAGATTAGTTATTTTAGATGTTGGAGGATAATGCATGATGATAGAGACCCATTCCAGAATCTCCTCTGGTTCTTTTACGTGCACGGTGTAAAGCACCGACACGAGACCTCGACTTAACGTCCCATCTGAAAGACTGTTAATTTTATTAGGGTCAGAGAGGGGATCGAACCTGCGATCCCTGGATTACCAGTCCAGCGTGTTACCACTGGACTACATATACGTCTGTTGTGGTTTGGTAGGGTACTCCCTTGCTTAAATAAACACAAGGAAGAGTATGATGGGTTACTGGGTTATTACATGAATTTGGGAAGGGACTGTGGTTGTGAACACATCAGCTTACATCGAATAAAGAACATAATCGCCCTAATCGGCAATAACCTTGCATTTGGCAATACAATATACAACATTTATACATCCATAATACTATACATGACACGAGAAACAAAATGTGATATACACATATTACATTGATAATAGGTTGACATCGTGTTATTTAATGCAACGATAAACCATCTACGAAGCTATATTGACAAAGAGCGAAACCAATTCAATAACATTATAGAGTTGCAGCGTATTTATTTCTATTTCGGGTTTTACGCCTGCATCAGCACCATTTTGGGCTATATCGCCGACGGGCAGTTTACCTAGCAACACCTTTCCTGGGCAGGCTACAGCGGTTAACCAGTATTTTGGTGCACCAAATTCTGCTTAAAAATGTATCTTTAATCTTATATATTAACCTTAGCTTCCTTATTATACATAGCTATTGAGATAAAATACCAATCTCTATCTATGTCAGTCTACGCACGGATACATCACCACCAAATAGTCTTGAGGATAATGCATTGTGCGTATCCCTTAGGCTATGGTATGGTCTAGTGTGCAGCAAGCGTGTGTGTTTTGCGCTTATATATCGTCGCTACCGGTTGCCCAGATGAGCGACGCCTGCTGAAGAGATTAGTCAATTTAGATGTTTCGAGGATAGTGCAATGATACAGACAGAGACCCATTCCAGAGTCTCATCTGGTTCTTTTACGTGCACAATATACAGCACCGACACGAGACCTCGGTTTAAAGTCCAATCTGAAAGACTGTTAATTGTATTAGGGTCAGACGGGGGATCGAAGCTGCGATCCCTGGATTACCCGTCTAACGTGGTACCACTGGACTACAGATCCGTCTGTTGTGCAGCCATCATTCTACTGCTTTCGTATACAGGCAATGGAATGCTTGGTGATGATGATTGAGCTTATTTACCCTCGCCTCTGGCGAACCATATGGGCGGGAATGCTTGGTTTGGTACCCAGTGCTTATATAAGGTTGAGAAGATAATATAATTTTGGGTTAACGGGTACTAGCATAATTGATAACATTTTGTGTTGGTATATACAGGTCGAGGAATGACATGGATATGTACCCAGTGTTTACATAGGCTTACAAAGTCGTGATAGCGCAGTGGATGCGCGTTCGCTTCAGGTGTTAAAGGTCCGGAGTTCGAGCCCCGCTGGAGCCGTTACGATTGTGCCCTTAGGCAAGGCATTTAAATTCCACGTTGCCTCTTCTCTCTCCCTCGTGGCGATGGATTCCATCAGGAATGAGGTTTCGAGAGTGATTAATATAAGTTGAAATAGCTTGTTTCGCAATCTAGCTAAAATAAATTTGTTAAAATTAATAGGCTTACACTTGCTTGCGTATTGTTGCGTTTCCTCGCGTGTTATCCACCACTTAAAACGAGAACGTATCTACATATATATCTATATATACGATGTTCTTTTTCCTGGAAATGTAATACAATATACTCACTAAAGTCACAGTAAATGGAACTCATGTCGTGTATTCTTAGCATTCAAAGATGTTCACATAATTGCCGCTCTTGAGACACCCAGGAAGCTGACCAAAATTGATGGTATAAATCGCGATCTAAAGGATATATATTTGATGTGAGTGACTCCCTTTACATGTCTTCCACAATGTGTTTATAAATCCGCGTTGGCCGCCGCGGATTTACATGACGTTGCGTGACATAACATTTCCGCAGTAACATGTTATTTCATTTGCTTCACTCAGTATAATTACCTACGAACTTCTAAATTTGTTATGCAAATCATGTTAGTTAGGACCAAAACACAATTTATTAATACTGGATTCGCATCTTACAATCTCTAACAAGCTGTTTGCTTCAAGTAATATGGCATGAGCATACGGTGAATCTGCATAATTGTCTTACCTTCTTTATCCAACCATCAGTGAAATGTACAAGCATCCAGTAGAACTATCCAACTTAAACGGATTTCATAAATGACATGCTGAATTTGTAATTATATGCTGTTCTATGTTGGAAGGGAGATAACAATGTGTAAATATATGTTGCTCTATGTTGGAAGGGAGACAACAATGTGTAAATATATGTTACTCTATGTTGGAAGGGAGATAACAATTTGTAAATATGTGCTGCTCTATGTTGGAAGGGAGATAACAATGTGTAAATATATGTTGCTCTATGTTGGAAGGGAGACAACAATGTGTAAATATATGTTGCTTTATGTTGGAAAGGAGATAACAATTGATAAATATATGTTGCTCTATGTTGGAAGTGTGTGTGTGTGTGTTACGTTCATTTATCGTCGCTACCGGTTGCCCATATGAGCGACGCCTCATGAAGAGATTAGTCATTTTAGATTGTTGGAGGATAGTGCAATGATACAGACAGAGACCCATTCCAGAGTCTCCTCCGGTTCTTTTACGTGCACGGTGTACAGCACCGACAAGAGACCTCGGTTTAAAGTCCCATCTGAAAGACTGTTAATTTTATTAAGGTCAGACGGTGGATCGAACCTGCGATCCCTGGATTACCAGTCCAGCGTGTTACCACTGGACTACAGATCCGTCTGTTATGTTGGAAGGGAGACAACAATTATATATATATGTTGCTCTGTTGGAAGGGAGATAACAAATTGTAAATATATATTACTCTATGTTGGAAGATAGAGTAATATATATTTACAGTTGTTGTCTCCCTTCCAATATAAAGTAATATACATTTACAATTGTTGTCTCTCTTCCAACATAGGAGTAATATATATTTACACATTGTTGTCTATGTTGGAAGGGAGACAACAATTGTAAATATATATTACTTTATATTGGAAGGGAGACAAGAACTGTAAATATATATTACTCATTGTTGGAAGGAACAATTTGTAAATATATATTACTTTATATTGGAAGGGAGACAACAACTGTAAATTACTCATTGTTGGGAGGAACAATTTGTAAATATATATTACTTTTTATGTTGGAAGGGAGACAAACATTGCTTAGTGCAAATTATTTCCTATAAAACAGGGTTTATTTCAATATAGGCTCTAACTGGGAAGAGCCCACGTGTACAACTACAGTGCTCCCTGGTGTTAGTACTCAGTTATACAGTGAGAGCTGGGATATATAATTGGGCTACATAAAAAAATAAAGAATTTTATACAAGTCATTTTTATTTTAATTATGTGAAAACGCAACAATCGGAAATCAAACGCCATTGTGTTGAGCAGTACAAATATCAAACATTATGTAAGGGAACAAATATCACCCCAGAAACATATACAGTAAAACATAGTACAATCTGTACATTTACTGTAATAATCAAACACATACAGTAAAACATGGTAAAATCTGTACATTTACTGTAATAATCAAACACATACAGTAAAACATAGTACAATCTGTACATTTACTGTAATAATCAAACATATACAGTAAAACATAGTACAATCTGTTTTACTGTAATAATCAAACTCATACAGTAAAACATAGTACAATCTGTACATTTACTGTAATAATCAAACATATACAGTAAAACATGGTAAAATCTGTACATTTACTGTAATAATCAAACATATACAGTAAAACATAGTACAATCTGTACATTTACTGTAATAATCAAACATATACAGTAAAACATGGTACAATCTGTACATTTACTGTAATAATCAAACACATACAGTAAAACATGGTAACATCTGTACATTTACTGTAATAATCAAACATATACAGTAAAACATGGTACAATCTGTACATTTACTGTAATAATCAAACATATACAGTAAAACATGGTACAATCTGTACATTTACTGTAATAATCAAACATATACAGTAAAACATGGTACAATCTGTACATTTACTGTAATAATCAAACATATACAGTAAAACATGGTACAATCTGTACATTTACTGTAATAATCAAACACATACAGTAAAACATGGTAACATCTGTACATTTACTGTAATAATCAAACATATACAGTAAAACATGGTACAATCTGTACATTTACTGTAATAATCAAACATATACAGTAAAACATGGTACAATCTGTACATTTACTGTAATAATCAAACACATACAGTAAAACATAGTACAATCTGTACATTTACTGTAATAATCAAACATATACAGCAAAACATGGTACAATCTGTATATTTACTGTAATAATCAAACACATACAGTAAAACATAGTACAATCTGTACATTTACTGTAATAATCAAACACATACAGTAAAACATGGTACAATCTGTACATTTACTGTAATAATCAAACATATACAGTAAAACATGGTACAATCTGTACATTTACTGTAATAATCAAACACATACAGTAAAACATAGTACAATCTGTACATTTACTGTAATAATCAAACACATACAGTAAAACATAGTACAATATGTACATTTACTGTAATAATCAAACACATACTGTAAAACATAGTACAATCTGTACATTTACTGTAATAATCAAACATATACAGTAAAACACAGTACAATCTGTACATTTACTGTAATAATCAAACACATACAGTAAAACATAGTACAATCTGTACATTTACTGTAATAATCAAACATATACAGTAAAACACAGTACAATCTGTACATTTACTGTAATAATCAAACATATACAGTAAAACATGGTAACATCTGTACATTTACTGTAATAATCAAACATATACAGTAAAACATAGTACAATCTGTACATTTACTGTAATAATCAAACACATACAGTAAAACATGGTAACATCTGTACATTTACTGTAATAATCAAACATATACAGTAAAACATAGTACAATCTGTACATTTACTGTAATAATCAAACACATACAGTAAAACATAGTACAATATGTACATTTACTGTAATAATCAAACACATACAGTAAAACATAGTACAATCTGTACATTTACTGTAATAATCAAACACATACAGTAAAACATAGTACAATCTGTACATTTACTGTAATAATCAAACACATACAGTAAAACATAGTACAATCTGTACATTTACTGTAATAATCAAACACATATGAATCAACCTTAACAAACATTTAATATCATGGCCAACACGGAATAGCCTGGTTCCAGTTTGTCGATTTTTCACCAATTTACTTCTGGCAAAATGATACTTGATATTATCAGAAACTCAATATGGCCCAATTAATGATCTCGGTATTAAAATATATTTATATTACTGACCAGGCAAAATATATCAACGCTAGGTTCCCAGGCTAAACACGTAGCAACATCATTTAGTGCTTCAATTGATATTATAAGCTTTTAGCTTTCATTTCAATCCACTTGTATTTATTGTGTACATAATTATGTGTAGTAAATTATGTGATAGTTTATACAAATTTATTTAGCTCGATTGCGAAACAAGTTCTTACAACTTATATTAATCACTCTCGAGACCTCATTTCTGATGGAATCCATCGCCACGAAGGAGAGAGAAGAGGCAACGTGGAATTTAAATGCCTTGCCTAAGGGCACAATCGTAACGGCTCCAACGGGGCTCGAACTCCGGACCGTGGGCACATGACGCGAACTCACATCCACTGCGCTATCACGACTTCGAATTTATGTTATATAATGTCGAATAAATATGTTTAAACTTTAAACCAAATGATGTTAGTTTTCTCCTGGCATTTAGTTTTAGTCATAGTTGGTTTTTGTAATAAGTGTCCAAATACAGTTTAGGTTATAAAGCAGAAAAAAACATTATGCAAAACATTGTTTACAGTAAAGTACATAATATCAAAGTGGATGGAAATTGGTAGCATGTGGTGCAAAGGACACAACAATAAAAACAGAGGAAAAAAATTAAGAGGATCAACCTACTTTTATGATTATTCAGGGGGAGTAACTGACCGATGTCTCTCATTATATACGTATACACTCAACAAAATTGCTAACCTGTCACCTGGTGTTTTACTGGAGCAAACTAATCAACAAATAATATCAATATTCATATCATCTTATTGGTTAGATTTTATTACAGATCGTTGTGCATGCTTTTCTGTATAGTCATTTCGAATACAATGCCGCGTCTGATCAGGATCTATGTTGTTTGCTATTCAGACAAGTGTTTTAGCTCCATTATCCAAATAGTAAACAACATAGGGCTCTATGCTGCTCGCATTTGCGACTTTTGTTGTGATTGGCAGGTTATGGATTAAAAGTTATATTTGCTATGATCACTGTCTATTTTACCGTCACTAAATAAAAATAATGTATGTGTAACATATTATAATATTAAACAAATAGAAAGTATGTAATTTGCTTTTCTCGTAAATGTTATTAAAGATGTGTCATATAACAACTTCTGTTGCTAAGAAACGTTTAGCTTTGTAAAGAAACTCTGGGAAAATCATACCCATTTTGAATATAAAATATACACGCTCAATATGTACACATTTCGATTTGGCATGTAGTATATACCCGATATGGCTTTAAACATTCTAAGAATAGTATACATAATTATACACATATGTATGCAATATAATTATTTATTCTTATTTATAATGTACATATTGCACACTATACAGTTCACACTCTACAGTGCACACTCTACAGTGCACACTCTACAGTACACACTCTACAGTGCACACTCTACAGTACACACTATACAGTACACACTCTACAGTACACACTCTACAGTACACACTCTACAGTGCACACTCTACAGTACACACTCTACATTACACACTCTACAGTGCACACTATACAGTACACACTCTACATTACACACTATACAGTGCACACTCTACAGTACACACTATACAGTACACACTATATAGTTCACACTCTACAGTTCACACTCTACATTACACACTCTACATTACACACTCTACAGTGCACACTCTACATTACACACTCTACATTACACACTCTACATTACACACTCTACATTACACACTCTACATTACACACTCTACAGTTCACACTCTACATTACACACTCTACATTACACACTCTACATTACACACTCTACATTACACACTCTACAGTTCACACTCTACATTACACACTCTACATTACACACTCTACAGTGCACACTCTACAGTGCACATTCTACAGTACACACTCTACAGTACACACTCTACAGTTCACACTATACAGTGCACACTCTACAGTACACACTCTACAGTACACACTCTACAGTGCACACTCTACAGTTCACACTCTACATTACACACTCTACATTACACACTCTACAGTACACACTCTACAGTTCACACTCTACAGTGCACACTCTACAGTACACACTCTACAGTACACACTCTACAGTGCACACTCTACAGTACACACTCTGCAGTGCACAGTATACAGTACACACTCTACATTACACACTCTACAGTGTAACATAACATTATAGTTCATGACATTGACAAATCAACACATACAATTGTCAGTTATCAATAGAATATATCATTCCGTTTCACTCGATGCTTCAAGTCCATGGAGGAAAATAATACATATATCTACACAATGTTTAAGGCATACGTTAAAACATATAATCAACAACTTTACTTAACAACTAAAAAGCAGTAAAATCGTGTTAAGCTGCAAACCAACAATTTAAATAAAACCAATTTGTTTGTTTTTGGGGGTTAAAGTCGAACAGCGTATGTCATACATGGCGACTCTACAGCTATTATTGATGGAGGAATACCCCGTATGTCTCACTGAGTAGTACTGCACGCATGGTAGGATAGAACCACCGACCTACCGCAAGCCAGCTGGATAGAGTACAGAACCACCGACCTACCGCAAGCCAGCTGGATAGCTTCGTCACATGAAAGAATTAGACACCCCCAATGGGATTTGAACCTACAGCGGCGAGAGGCACGTGATTTGAAGTCATCGACCGTAACCACTCTACGGAGGCCTCCTAAATACTTACAAACGTATCACAAATATGTTTTTCAATAACAATATAGAAACCAGTCTGAACGTCATTAGCACATACTTTGTGAGACCACGCACAAGATGAAATAATAAACAAGGAATTTGAAAGCGAATTTTGTTCAAAGGATTTCATACACTTTGGAATAAAGTTTAAATTTTATTTATTTTGTAACGACTGTGAAGCAAGTTCTAACAACTTATATTAATCACTCTCCTTGGCGCGGATGAAAGCGTATATGTGGTCATTCGTGTGGGAGGAAACCGGAGTACCCGGAGAAAACCCATCTGTCCGATCTGGCGACCACCGTACCATCTCACATACTACCCGGTCCGAGGATCAAACCCGGGTTGCATTGGTGAGAAACGAGAGCGATAACCACTGCGGTAATCGGACAGCCAAGTTTGGAATACTTATGTAAGCGCATAAAATGAGTCTTTATGCAAAGTATATCCCCCAATGAATATTGGATAAAACCTGGAAACATTTCAAAACCATAATCCAGTCGAACATCATTCTATTGAATTCGTTTATCGGTAACTAGAATAACAACGTTTGTTCGAACACGTCGTCTGGTCCCGACAACAATCTCAATATAATGCACATTACCTATAGGGCTAACTGGAACTTAGTTGAACAGATCAACGGTCCCAGCTCTCTGCATTGGTACGCATTGCTACATATATTGAATTAATGATTTTCGTTCAAGGCGCCTTTTTTTATCCACGTTTTAAATTGGTATCAAACGTAATTATGCAAAAAAAACAAACATACACTTATTGAGTTAAAGATGGCTAGTGGCGGTGACTTAATTAAACAACCGATTTTGTCTTCTCTTCCCTCAATTCTACAAGACTAAACAGACAAAAATAACTGACCTCTTTAAGTTTTAGAAGCAATCATGTATTATTTCTGTTTAAAAACAAGAAGTAGTCATGTATTATGTATTGACAGTTAGCTACTGCGTTATTTCTAGTTACCATGTATTATTAAATTGTATTGTGTTTAAAACAAACAGTTAGCTACTGCGTTATTTCTAGTTATCATGTATTATTTATTATGTTTAAAAACAGACAGTTATAGCTACTGCGTTATTTCTAAGTCTAGCCTATTTCCAGACTTACTCCTTTAAAACTCGAACAGCCCGTGGCCCAAACCATTATCCAAGGACCCACCAAGTATGAGGCATCAAAGTTTCACTATATCATTATGCATTGCATGGCTCACAATATAGAAACGCCATCAAAATATGTCTTGATGTGATCAACTACAGAATGATGTAGACAATAATGCACTTTCTCTGCCCTACATAAAACATTTCTAAAAGACAATGACAATTTATCTCAAAGGCTACGCTATTATATTGTGCGGGTGGTATCACATAGAACGTCCTGATGACATGCAACAGGACCCTAGAGTAAACCAGCATAATAAGCATAGAATATTAGCCGAAAACGATACAATATGTAGAATATTGGGCTGTGAGAGGCATGTAGCACCGAACCCAGTGCCAATATTGTACATACTAGGTCCGTTTGAGGCCTATGTCGTACTTAAAACACGCGCTATATAACAATACAAATTAAAATTGTTAATTTCGTACATTTACTCATAATATTTAACATAATACGATGGCCTTTTCAATGCAGTCCAATATTAATAATAATGACTGCAAGTACACAGGTATGACGTCACGACAGTGTTTCAAGCACAGTTAACCATATCAGAATTACATAATAAGTAGACATCACAGAGTAGGGGGTGGGATCCGGTCCTGTAGGTTTATATATAATCGCCACCTCCGAGTTAAGATGGATCTGTAGTCCAGTGGTAACACGCTGGACTGGTAATCCAGGGATCGCAGTCATTCAGATGGGACTTTAAACCGAGGTCTCGTGTCGGTGCTGTACACCGTGCACATAATAAAACCAGAGGAGACAGCCCTTTTGCAAGTGTAAAATGGGAACTCATTCTGTTAAATCAAGTTAGAGTTATGGAACTTGACTCATACAGTTTATATTTTGTTTCAATAACACGGAACGGTTGGTTGGGCAGAAAAGCCAGCTTGCTAAAAATCTTTATCCACACTTTCTAAGTGTATAAAGGGAGATAATTCTGTTAAAATATGTAACAGAGTTATGGAACTTGATTGATACAGTTTATTTTGATAAGAAACATTTATGTGGGGTATCATTAACATGCAATGAATGATTGAGGAGAAAGCGAAGTTGGAAAAAAACGTTAACAATTTTCTAAGTGTACAAAGGGAAATAATTATGTTAAATTGTGTTGCAAAGTTATGGAACTTGACTCATACAGCATATGTTGATAATAAACACTATTGCGAATTTTCAATAACATGCACTGAATGGTTCCGGAGAAAAGCCAGCTTGTTAAAAAACTTTAAACACATTTTAGTGTAAAAAGGGAGATAATTCTGTTAAATTACATAACAGAGTTATGGAAGTGAGAGCTTATTTTGATATGAAGTTTCATTAACATGCAATGAATGGTTGAGGAGGAGAAAAGCGAGGTTGGTAAAAAACTTTAACCACATGTTGTAAGAGTAAAAAGGAAGATAATTCTGCTAAATAAAAAGCCTAAATTACGTAAGCTATTAACATGTCTCGACAGCCCTCTTCATTTGCACATAGTTAAACTGTTCATTTTCAATAGGAGAAATTACCGCGCTATGAAAAACACTGAATGAACTGTACATCTGGTCCGGTGGCATTTTGAACTGTGAATCCAGTCATCAAGAGATTGAGCCCCAGTCCCACCATAATAATTGAAATGGAACCTGTGTTAGTGGTCACCTCCATTAAACAGCCAACCTGTATTAAGCAGCCATTTTTCAGATTTACACTACTTTATTATACATTTGACCTATATTAAACAGCCATCTGTGCTAAGCAGCCACTTTAGCTAAACTTCTTAGTACACTCGCCCATATGGTTCGCCGGAGGCGAGGGTAAATAAGCTCAATCATCATCAACAGCAGCCACTTTGTGTGATTCCCTTGGCTGGCTGTTTAAGACAGGTTTGACTGTATAACAGATTGCTACAATGATATGCACAACTAGTCTGGGGTGTAATCTCCCCCTAACTGGAACCCATAATTAAAACATTATAACGCGCCCACATCAACCACCCACCCATATAAAAGATTGTATAAAGGACACTAATTAAGTGCTGTTTCCTGCATGGCACCAGCGACGCGATTAATGTTCAGTATTAATGTCTCAGGTTACTTTAGGTTATAAATCCCTTTAATCCTTAACTTGTACAAAACTAATCGTTTGCCACAGGAATCAGACAGGCTTAATAGATAGAAAACTGGAAACATTGATCAGTAACAGCAAATAATGTCTGATATAATACCCATCCTATGTTCTTACATCAACCACAATGTCTGCAAATATTGCATCTTGGAAAGGAAGTACAGATCTTACAAAAGTTTCTTACCATAACGTATTTTGTTTCTTTTATTTCGCAATATTAAATGGACATGTTCAATACTTCTCTGGAATGCTAGAGACAGGTTCGCTTGTATAGTGTATTGCTTTGTACTGTAAGCAACATATAGTGAGATCCTTATTGTGTCTTCTGCCCCAGAAAAACTTGCAAGGTTTCTAGTATAATTAACGATAATGTTCAAGAACAGTTGATCCATCAGAGAAGTGAGGAATACACTCAGTGAATGAGCCTTTTAAAAGCTTTTCTTTTATTTCAAACCATAAAGGCACAAATTATGTATTTCAGGCAACTTTCTTCTTGTGTACCAAAAATAAACACCAATCAGTGAGAACTGGAAATTGATGGGGAAACCAGAGTTGCCAGAGAGGAAGTGAGAACTGGAGTTTGATGGGGAAACCAGAGGTGCCAGAGAGGAAGTGAGAACTGGAGTTTGATGGGGAAACCAGAGGTGCCAGAGAGGAAGTGAGAACTGGAGTTTGATGGGGAAACCAGAGGTGCCAGAGAGGAAGTGAGAACTGGAGTTTGATGGGGAAACCAGAGGTGCCAGAGAGGAAGTGAGAACTGGAGTTTGATGGGGAAACCAGAGGTGCCAGAGAGGAAGTGAGAACTGGGGATTGATTGGGAAACTAGGGGTGCCAGAGAGGAAGTGAGAACTGGGGATTGACAGGGAAACTAGGGGTGCCAGAGAGGAAGTGAGAATTGGGGATTGATAGGGAAACCAGGGGTGAAAGAGAGGAAGTGAGAACTGGGGATTGACAGGGAAACTAGGGGTGCCAGAGAGGAAGTGAGAATTGGGGATTGATAGGGAAACCAGAGGTGCCAGAGAGGATGTGAGAACTGGAGATTAATGGAGAAACTAGAGGAGCCAGAGAGGAAGTGAAATATGGGGATTGATAGGGAAACCAGGGGTGCCAGAGAGGATGTGAGAACTGTAGGTTAATGGAGCAACTAGAGGAGCCAGAGGAAGTGAGAACTGGTGATTGATAGGGAAACCAGGGGTGCGAGAGAGGAAGTGAGAACTGGAGATTGATGTGGAAACCAGAGGTGCCAGGGAGGAAGTGAGAAAAGGGAAATTGATGGGGGAACCAGAGAGGAAGTGCGAACTGGAGATTGATGGGGAAACCAGAGAGGAAGTGAGAACTGAAGTTTGATGGGGAAACCAGAGGTGCCAGAGAGGAAGTGAGAACTGGGGATTGATGGGGAAACCAGATGTGCCAGGGAGGAAGTGAGAACTGGGGATTGATGGGGAAACCAGAGGTGCCAGGGAGGAAGTGAGAACTGGAAATTGATGGGGGGAACCAGAGAGGAAGTGCGAACTGGATATTGATGGGGAAACCAGAGGTGCCAGGGAGGAAGTGAGAACTGGGGATTGATGGGGAAACCAGAGGTGCCAGGGAGGAAGTGAGAACTGGAAATTGATGGGGAAACCAGAGAGGAAGTGAGAACTGGAGATTGATGGGGAAACCAGAAGTGCCAGAGAGGAAGTGAGAACTGGAAATTGATGGGGAAACCAGAGGAAGTGAGAACTGGAGATTGATGGGGAAACCAGAGAGGAAGTAAGAAATGCAGATTGATGGAAAACCAGAGAGGAAGTGAGAACTGGAGATTGATGGGGAAACCAGAGAGGAAGTGAGAACTGCAGATTGATGGGGAAACCAGAGAGGAAGTAAGAACTGGGGATTGATGGAAAACCAGAGAGGAAGTGAGAACTGGAGATTGATGGGGACACCAGAGAGGAAGTGAAAACTGCAGATTGATGGAAAACCAGAGAGGAAGTGAGAACTGGAGTTTGATGGGGAAACCAGAGAGGAAGTAAGAACTGCAGATTGATGGAAAACCAGAGAGGAAGTGAGAACTGGAGATTGATGGGGAAACCAGAGAGGAAGTGAGAACTGGAGATTGATGGGGAAACCAGAGGTGCCAGAGAGGAAGTGAGAACTGGAGATTGATGGAGAAACCAGAGAGGAAGTAAGGACTGGAGATTGATGGGGAAACCAGAGAGGAAGTGGAACTGGAGATTGATGGAGAAACCAGAGAGGAAGTAAGGACTGGAGATTGATGGGGAAACCAGAGAGGAAGTGGAACTGGAGATTGATGGAGAAACCAGAGAGGAAGTAAGGACTGGAGATTGATGGGGAAACCAGAGAGGAAGTGGAACTGGAGATTGATGGAGAAACCAGAGAGGAAGTAAGGACTGGAGATTGATGGGGAAACCAGAGAGGAAGTGGAACTGGAGATTGATGGAGAAACCAGAGAGGAAGTAAGGACTGGAGATTGATGGGGAAACCAGAGAGGAAGTGAGAACTGGAGATTGATGGGGAAACCAGAGAGGACGTGAGAACTGGAGATTGATGAGGAAACCAGAGAGGAAGTGAGAACTGGAGCTTGATGGGGACACCAGAGAGGAAGTGGAACTGGAGATTGATGGAGAAACCAGAGAGGAAGTGAGAACTGGAAATTGATGGGGAAACCAGAGAGGAAGTGCGAACTGGAGATTGATGGGGAAACCAGATAGGAAGTAAGAACTGGAGATTGATGGGGAAACCAGAGAGGAAGTGGAACTGGAGATTGATGGAGAAACCAGAGAGGAAGTGAGAACTGGAGATTGATGGGGAAACCAGAGAGGAAGTGGAACTGGAGATTGATGGAGAAACCAGAGAGGAAGTAAGAACTGGAGATTGATGGGGAAACCAGAGAGGAAGTGAGAACTGGAGATTGATGGGGAAACCAGAGAGGAAGTGAGAACTGGAGATTGATGGGGAAACCAGAGAGGAAGTAAGGACTGGAGATTGATGGGGAAACCAGAGAGGAAGTGGAACTGGAGATTGATGGGGAAACCAGATAGGAAGTAAGGACTGGAGATTGATGGGGAAACCAGAGAGGAAGTGGAACTGGAGATTGATGGAGAAACCAGAGAGGAAGTAAGGACTGGAGTTTGATGGGGAAACCAGAGAGGAAGTGGAACTGGAGATTGATGGAGAAACCAGAGAGGAAGTAAGGACTGGAGATTGATGGGGAAACCAGAGAGGAAGTGAGAACTGGAAATTGATGGGGAAACCAGAGAGGACGTGAGAACTGGAGATTGATGAGGAAACCAGAGAGGAAGTGAGAACTGGAGCTTGATGGGGACACCAGAGAGGAAGTGGAACTGGAGATTGATGGAGAAACCAGAGAGGAAGTGAGAACTGGAAATTGATGGGGAAACCAGAGAGGAAGTGCGAACTGGAGATTGATGGGGAAACCAGATAGGAAGTGAGAACTGGGAATTGATGGGGAAACCAGAGAGGAAGTGAGAACTGGAGATTGATGGGGAAACCAGAGGTGCCAGAGAGGAAGTGAGAACTGGGGATTGATGGGGAAACCAGAGGTGCCAGGGAGGAAGTGAGAACTGGGGATTGATGGGGAAACCAGAGGTGCCAGAGAGGAAGTGAGAACTGGAAATTGATGGGGAAACCAGAGAGGAAGTGAGAACTGGAGATTGATGGGGAAACCAGAGAGGAAGTGAGAACTGGAGATTGATGGGGAAACCAGAGAGGAAGTGAGAACTGGAGATTGATGGGGAAACCAGAGAGGAAGTGAGAACTGGAGATTGATGGGGAAACCAGAGAGGAAGTAAGAAATGCAGATTGATGGAAAACCAGAGAGGAAGTGAGAACTGGAGATTGATGGGGAAACCAGAGAGGAAGTGAGAACTGCAGATTGATGGGGACACCAGAGAGGAAGTAAGAACTGGGGATTGATGGAAAACCAGAGAGGAAGTGAGAACTGGAGTTTGATGGGGAAACCAGAGAGGAAGTAAGAACTGCAGATTGATGGAAAACCAGAGAGGAAGTGAGAACTGGAGATTGATGCGGAAACCAGAGAGGAATTGAGAACTGGAGATTAATGGGGAAACCAGAGGTGCCAGAGAGGAAGTGAGAACTGGAGATTGATGGAGAAACCAGAGAGGAAGTAAGGACTGGAGATTGATGGGGAAACCAGAGAGGAAGTGGAACTGGAGATTGATGGAGAAACCAGAGAGGAAGTAAGGACTGGAGATTGATGGGGAAACCAGAGAGGAAGTGGAACTGGAGATTGATGGAGAAACCAGAGAGGAAGTAAGGACTGGAGATTGATGGGGAAACCAGAGAGGAAGTGGAACTGGAGATTGATGGAGAAACCAGAGAGGAAGTGAGAACTGGAGTTTGATGGGGAAACCAGAGAGGAAGTGGAACTGGAGATTGATGGAGAAACCAGAGAGGAAGTGAGAACTGGAGATTGATGGGGAAACCAGAGAGGAAGTGAGAACTGGGGATTGATGGGGAAACCAGAGAGGAAGTGAGAACTGGAGATTGATGAGGAAACCAGAGAGGAAGTGGAACTGGAGATTGATGGGGAAACCAGAGAGGAAGTGAGAACTGGAGATTGATGGGGAAACCAGAGAGGAAGTGAGAACTGGAGATTGATGAGGAAACCAGAGAGGAAGTGAGAACTGGAGATTGATGGGGAAACCAGAGAGGAAGTGAGAACTGGAGATTGATGGAGAAACCAGAGAGGAAGTGAGAACTGGAAATTGATGGGGAAACCAGAGAGGAAGTGAGAACTGGAGATTGATGGGGAAACCAGATAGGAAGTAAGAACTGGAGATTGATGGGGAAACCAGAGAGGAAGTGGAACTGGAGATTGATGGAGAAACCAGAGAGGAAGTGAGAACTGGAGATTGATGGGGAAACCAGAGAGGAAGTGAAGGAACTGGAGATTGATGGAGAAACCAGAGAGGAAGTGAGAACTGGAGATTGATGGGGAAACCAGAGAGGAAGTGAGAACTGGAGATTGATGGGGAAACCAGAGAGGAAGTGAGAACTGGAGATTGATGAGGAAACCAGAGAGGAAGTGAGAACTGGAGATTGATGGGGAAACCAGAGTGGAAGTGGAACTGGAGATTGATGGAGAAACCAGAGAGGAAGTGAGAACTGGAGATTGATGGGGAAACCAGAGAGGAAGTGCGAACTGGAGATTGATGGGGAAACCAGATAGGAAGTGAGAACTGGGAATTGATGGGGAAACCAGAGAGGAAGTGAGAACTGGAGTTTGATGGGGAAACCAGAGGTGCAGGAGGAAGTGAGAACTGGAGATTGGTGGGGGAACCAGAGGTGCCAGGGAGGAAGTGAGAACTGGGGATTGATGGGGAAACCAGAGGTGCCAGGGAGGAAGTGAGAACTGGGGATTGATGGGGAAACCAGAGGTGCCAGAGAGGAAGTGAGAACTGGAAATTGATGGGGAAACCAGAGAGGAAGTGGAACTGGAGATTGATGGAGAAACCAGAGAGGAAGTAAGGACTGGAGATTGATGGGGAAACCAGAGAGGAAGTGGAACTGGAGATTGATGGAGAAACCAGAGAGGAAGTAAGGACTGG
>CM026393.1:23533715-23568759 GCA_014843695.1 Archivesica marissinica
ACTGGAGATTGATGGGGAAACCAGAGAGGAAGTGAGAACTGCAGATTGATGGGAAACCAGAGAGGAAGTGAGAACTGGAGATTGATGGGGAAACCAGAGAGGAAGTGAGAACTGGAGATTGATGGGAAACCAGAGAGGAAGTGAGAACTGGAGTTGATGGGGAACCAGAGAGGAAGTGGAACTGGGATTGATGGGGAAACCAGAGAGGAAGTGAGAACTGGAGATTGATGGGGAAACCAGAGAGGAAGTGAGAACTGGAGATTGATGGGGAAACCAGAGAGGAAGTGAGAACTGGGGATTGATGGGGAAACGAGAAGTGAGATCTGGAGTTTGATGGGAAAACCAGAGGTGCCAGAGAGGAAGTGAGAACTGGAGATTGATGGGGAACCAGAGGTACCAGAGAGGAAGTTAGAACTGGGGATTGATGGAAACTAAGTTCCAGGAGGAAGTGAGAACTGGTGATTGATGTGGAAACCAGAGATATCATATAGGAAGTGATAATGGGATTGATGGGGAAACCAGAGGTGTCATATAGGAAGTGAGAACTGGAGATTCATAGGTAAACAGACTATACAAGTATAATGATATCATATAACAGTATAAAGATATCATATACAAGTATAAAGATATCATATACCGGTATGAAGATATCATACACCATTGGTTCATACCATACAGGGCTGTCTGCTACATACACTCAACACTTTGATAGGGACTATTTGTGTAGTTATGAATTGCTGTAGGCCTGCCTACAGAGTAGTTTCAAGACATAAGCTAACTTAAAAAAACTTTAACCAGATTTTCTAAACGTAAAAAGGGGCATAACTCTAAACAAAACATCTCACATGTTAATGCATTGTGTGAAGTTATACAGTAAATGGTTCAAGCGATATTGAAACGTTTCCATAGAACGTTATCAAATATTAACAGCTACTTGAGGAGAGAGGATAGTTGTGGAGAGAGGATAGTTGTGGAGAGAGAATAGTTGAGGAGAGAGGATAGTTGTGGAGAGAGGATAGCTGAGGAGAGAGGATAGTTGAGGAGAGAGGATAGTTGAAGAGAGAGGATAGTTGAGGAGAGAGGATAGTTGAGGAGAGAGGAGAGTTGTGGAGAGAGGATAGTTGTGGAGAGAGGATAGTTGAGGAGAGAGGATAGTTGAGGAGAGAGGATAGTTGAGGAGAGAGGATAGTTGAGGAGAGTGGATAGTGAGAGAGAGGATAGATGATAGTTGAGGAGAGAGGATAGTTGAGTAGAGAGGATAGTTGTGGAGAGAGGATAGTTGTGGAGAGAGGATAGTTGTGGAGAGAGGATAGTGAGGAGAGAGGATAGTTGGTGAGAGAGGGTAGTTGAGGTGAGAGGATAGTTGAGGAGAGAGGATAGTTGAGGAGAGAGAGGATAGTTGTGGAGAGAGGATAGTTGTGGAGAGGATAGTTGAGGAGAGAGGATAGTTGTGGAGAGATGATAGCTGAGGAGAGAGGATAGTTGAGGAGAGAGGATAGTTGTGGAGAGAGGATAGTTGAGGAGAGAGGATAGTTGAGGAGAGAGTATAGTTGAGGGGAGAGGATAGTTGAAGAGATGAGGAGAGAGGATAGTTGAAGAGAGAAGATAGTTGAGGAGAGAGGATAGTTGAAGAGATGAGGAGAGAAGATAGTTGAGGATATATGATAGTTGAGGATAGAGGATAGTTGAGGAGAGAGGATAGTTGAGGAGAGAGGATAGTTGAGGAGAGAGGATAGTTGTGTTTACTAGTGTATTATTGGAATTTATTTCAGCGAGTCATCACCGAAATTTGTATTTCAACATAACAAACGTATTTCAAGCAGTCCAAAACTACATCCGGGAAAGCAGACAATTTCCATGAGCATCTGTTCACTAAATGTTGCATGCTTGCCTCTACCACTGAACTATGCACAAGGAAAAAAGTTAAGCACCCCTGGATATTTTGGATGATTATTCGAAATAGTTAAAGAAGGTACAATTATGGGAAGAGTAGGGTTTGCACGATACGTTGTAACCAGTGATGTGTGACAGTTGTGATTGCATCGCTTGTGACATGCACGTGCAGCATGCTCCCCTCGAGGATCACAAAAAGCAGTATGGACCAACTGTATTTGTGGGTATTTAACGTAGTGCGAAACGGGCATTTCAGCATAATCATTGAACATGGCACGGAGACTAGTGTCAATGGAGATTAGGAATCAGATTATTGGTATGCCTTCCGCAGGTATGTCCTTTAAGGCGATAGGACGAAATATTGGCTACCATTACACTGTTGTTAGCCGCTTAGTCCGGAAGCATGCGCAGACCGGAAGTGCAATGGACCGTCCAAGGTCGGGAAGAACTACTGTCACTACACCGCGAGAAGACAGGGATCTGATAAGACTTGCTCGCAGAGAACCCTTGAGTACAAGTCCTCAGATGAGACTGTGGTTACCAAATCGACACATCAGCACCAGAACAGTCCGTAATCATCTCAAAGCGGCAGGATTAAAGGCCAGAAGAGTCATTAAACGTCCCTTGTTAAGAGACCACCATAAACGTGCACGTTTGGCATGGTGTTTGGCCAGACGAGACTGGAATCTGAGGACCTGGAGGAAAATTCATTGGTCAGACGAAAGTCGATTTTTACTGCACGTTACTGATGGACGTAGACGTGTTTACTGATGGACGTAGACGTGTTTGGAGACACATGCACACAGCTTATACCCCCAGGAACATTCATCCAACTGCTGCGTATGGAGGTGGCTCTGTTATGGTGTGGGGATGCCTGTCCCACGATTGCAAGCTGGATTTGGTCACCATCAGGGGCAACTTAACCGGAGCTCAGTACATTCATGACGTCCTACAGCCAGTCGTTGTCCCACATTTCGACAACCACCCACTTGCTACACGACCTCAGTACATGGACGACAACGCCATGCCTCACAGATCACGTGCCGTAGTGGATTTCATGAGGGTCAATGCAGTGACAACTCTACCCTGGCCAGCGGTAAGCCCATATCTGAATCCACTGGAGCATGTGTGGGACATTATAGGGCGGCGAATGCAGGCACGGAACCCCCCAGTACATACTTCAGACCAGTTGGAAGCAGCTCTGCATGGTGAATGGATGTTATTGACCCGAGAACAGATCCGACGTTTGACTGGAAGCATGAGACGTAGGGTGGAGAGTGTCATCCGGGTACGTGGCGGGCCCACCAGGTACTGATTATTCTTACTGAAGACGTACTCTAGTGTCTTCGAAGAACATTTTTATGTGACAATAGCAATGTTAACGTTCTTTCTGGGACTTGTCCATCCAAACTTTTGAGGGCTGTGTTTCATGGTAAAAACAGTACTTGTGATAACATGATGTAATCTCTATTAAACTACAATCACAGCTAGCCATTGTTGCGTTTTAGATGATTGTTCTTTCAGATGACATTAGCTTTTTCGAGTATTTCAGAGCTATTGCGGATTATACATGCCTTTGCCATTCGACATTGTGAAAATATCCGGGGGTGCTTAACTTTTTTCTTTGTGTATATCTGAATGAATTTATCATTTGTTCTTTCTTCAATATCAATCTTCTAAATTAGTTAATATATGTACTTGATTCACCGTAATAATATCTTTATCTTATTTATACCCTAAATTACAGTTCATGATTAAAACGTTTACCTACCATTATTTCAAATTAATAGTTTAGAAAATAGTACAACACTGTCATATCGCAATTGCATTAAGGAGAAGACCTCTATAAGCTATACTGGCTTTCGGTTCTAATCCCTTTTCATTCATGTATCTAAATTTTAGTGTAAGCTGTATATTTGTATATACTGTATGGTTTGAAATAAATGTTTAAATTAAAACATATTTCGGTGAAGATGAGATGAAATAAGTCTCACATTAAATCTTACACTAATTAACTCAAATCAGTTTCTTTAATGATTTCCTATGATTCTTGTAAGTAAGATAATTAAAATTAAAAGAATATTATTATAACATTTTACAAAATCTAGAATACTGCGATTTTATTTCCTCGTCTGTCTGTGGGCACAGCTTACACATAATTAGTTTTTAAACAATATTGACATGAGCACGTCACACATTTGATCGTCATCTGACGTCACATCACAATGATGACATAATAAATGTTTGGTTTTTTATTCCTGAAGAAGTCTTGCATGGATGAAACGTCGAATTAAACTTAGTGATTTAATGGAGTTTGTTCATTAATTCGAAGATACTAGAGAATAACAGTGGGAGAGATGAAAACCCGTGTACTGGATAGATGAAAACCCGTGCACTAGAAAGATGAAACCCCGTGCACTGGAAAGATGATAACCCCTGCACTGGATAGATGAAAACCCGTGCACTAGAAAGATGAAACCCCTGCACTGGAAAGATGAAAACCCCTGCACTGGAAAGATGAAAACCCCTGCACTGGATAGATGAAAACCCGTGCACTAGAAAGATGAAACCCCTGCACTGGAAAGATGAAAACCCCTGCACTGGAAAGATGAAAACCCCTGCACTAGATACATGAAAACCCCTGCACTAGATACATGAAAACCCCTGCACTGGATAGATAAAAACCCGTGCACTGGATAGATGAAAACTCCTGCACTGGAAAGATGAAAAGCCCTGTACTGGAAAGATGAAAACCCCTGCACTAGATAGATGAAAACCCCTGCACTGGATAGATGTAAACCCGTGCACTAGAAAGATGAAAACCCCTGCACTAGATACATGAAAACCCGTGCACTGGAAAGATGAAAACCCCTGCACTGGAAAGATGAAAAGCCCTGCACTGGAAAGATGAAAACCCCTGCACTGGATAGATGAAATCCCCTGCACTAGATAGATGAAAACCCCTGTACTGGATAGATGAAAACCCCATCACTGGAAAGATGAAAAGCCCTGCACTGGAAAGATGAAAACATCTGCACTGGAAAGATGAAAACCCCTGCACTGGATAGATGAAAACCTCTGCACTGGAAAGATGAAAACCCCTGCACTGGAAAGATGAAAATCCCTGCACTGGAAAGATGAAAACCCCTGAACTGGAAAGATGAAAACCCATGCACTGGAAAGATGAAAACCCCTGAACTGGAAAGATGAAAACCCATGCACTGGAAAGATGAAAATCCCTGCACTGGAGAGATGAAAACCCCTGTACTGGATAGATGAAAACCCGTGCACTAGAAAGATGAAAACCCCTGCACTGGAAAGATGAAAACCCCTGCACTGAATAGATGAAAACCCGTGCACTAGAAAGATGAAATCCCTGCACTGGAATGATGAAAACCCCTGCACTAGATACATGAAATCCCCTGCGCTAGATACATGAAAACCACTGCACTGGATAGATAAAAACCCGTGCACTGGATAGATGAAAACTCATGCACTGGAAAGATGAAAAGCCCTGTACTGGAAAGATGAAAACCCCTGCACTGGAAAGATGAAAACCCCTGCACTGGATAGATGAAAACCCCTGCACTGGATAGATGTAAACCCGTGCACTAGAAAAATGAAACCCCTGCACTGGAAAGATGAAAACCCCTGCACTAGTTACATGAAAACCCCTGCACTGGAAAGATGAAAACCCCTGCACTGGAAAGATGAAAACCCCTGCACTAGATACATGAAAACCCCTGCACTGGATAGATGAAAACCTCTGCACTGGAGAGATGAAAACCCATGTACTGGAAAGATGAAAATCCCTGCACTGGAGAGATGAAAACCCATGCACTGGATAGATGAAAACCCGTGCACTGGAAAGATGAAAACCCCTGCACTGGAAAGATGAAAAGCCCTGCACTGGAAAGATGAAAACCCCTGCACTGGATAGATGATATCCCCTGCACTAGATAGATGAAAACCCCTGTACTGGATAGATGAAAACCCCATCACTGGAAAGATGAAAAGCCCTGCACTGGAAAGATGAAAGACTGGATCGTGGGTTCAGGTTATTTGCTTGCGAGACTGGATGGTGGGTTCGGGTTATTTGCTTGTGAGACTGTATCGTGGGTTCGGGTATAGGCGTCATGTGGGGAAACAACAGGTGGATTCGTGAGATACATGTATCAATCTAAGCAACTTTTTTGTTTTTATAAGTTTTTTTCCTTCTCTAATCTGTTAAGTGATTTTTATTTACACTCTATTGTGCATACTCTTTTCAGGAAAGAAATTCAAGTCATTTAATTTAATCAAACGTTAGCTTTCTGGTGCGGGCCGTTGTCTAATGGTGTTAAAACTTGTGGCCAAAACAATTTGTATGTTCATGCTATTTATTGTATCTTTACGTGTATGACATATTTACTATTGAAGCAATATAAATATGATTAGCATAACTATATACCATTCTATATCCTAGCATGAATAGCCCGTGTTATACTAGAGATAATGGTTCTGACAATTTGTTTCAAATTTATCACTTTTAGTGAAAAACATGGAATCCATTGGATACAAACAACTGACAAGTAGAAGACAGTATTTTCAAGCAGATTTTGACGCCCGTCAATTATACAGATTTTTGCATTTTGGAAATGTTAGAGGAAGTTTTGGAAATGTTCATAAAGGAAATGACAGCAACTGTTCATAGAGAGCAGACATTGGCTGTCCGATTAGCGCAGTGGTTAGCACGCTCGCTTCTCACCAATTCAACCCGGGTTCGATCCTCAGACCGGGTAGTATGTGAGGATGGTACGGTGGTCGCCAGATCGGACAGGTGGGTTTTTTCCAGTTACTTCGGTTTCCTCCCACATTTACACTAATCCGCGCCTACGAGAGTGATTAATTTAAGTTGTTAAAACTTGCTTCGCAATCGTTGTAAAATAAATAAAGTTTAAACTTTAAACAGAATTTTGCATTTTGTAAATGTTAGAGGAAGCTTAGGAAATGTTCATAAAGGAAATGACAGCAACTGTTCACAGACATTGGCTATTTAGTTTAAACATATTTATTTTCTACCAATGTACCATGCATGATTATTTACAACAATTGAAATGAGGAATTGGACAGGCTACAATAAGTTGGCTGCCAACTGCACGAGATGCTGCTTTTTATCTGTATTACTGTCACATGCAAGGCTTCATTTAATCAGCTATCCAATTTTATATGAGAACACACATCACATGCAAATATTTAATTAAATCATCATGGCTTCATGAAAGTTCACGGTCAACCTGGAACAACCGGGGAGTATGTTTTCAGAAAGAAAACGTAATCAGCTTTATACACATTACACACACGCTCCAGCAGAATGTGAATTCAGTTATTGGATAAATATATTTAGAAACCTAATCAAAAAGATGAATTCTTAAATAAATTTTCTTCGTGAAATTAGTTCTACAGTTCTATTTCGAAAATGTTTTATAAATGTTCGCTGAATTGGTATCCCCTGCTGTATATGATCGTTAACACGGGGATAAACAAAAATATGCTAAGTCTATATTGTGCATAAAGATATTTTTAGGTTTTTAAAATAAATAAAAGGCAGACATATGTGTATATTATTAAGCTATATTTTATTTATTATCAAATCAAGGGCAGTAACTCTGGCCAGATCGGCAGGGGATAATGCACAATGGTGATATGTTTTTTAATTTAAGATTTTAATTGGTGGTGAAAATATTGAAATTTTAATGAATTCCGGGAAAATCAATCCATGGGCAATAACTCTGGTTTCACTATTGCAATGTGGGTCAGACTTATAGGACATTACCGTACAATGGTGATCTAATTTTAATTTAAGTTATTTAGTTATGGCCAATTAATAGAATTTTTAATCAATTAAAGGTCCATAACTGTGGTGTTATTGATCTGATGCGGATGAAAGTTATACGTGCACCTGCACACTATGATGATACATATTTGATTGAAGTTTCATACAATTACACCCATTGGCCACAGAGATCCGTCTCCGGAGGGAATGACAGATAGATAAATAATAAGGAATAATGCAACAATTAATGTTCATATACAACGTTTCAAATACATACATATCCATTGTACCCACCGGCAAGATGACGAGCCTTTATCAAGGCAACGCTAATATCTAGATTTTGTCAACAATATGTTTATATTTATAAATGGACATTCTATGACTGAAAAAGTTGCAGGAATTTGAGCTTCCTTGGCCCATGAATTAATAGAACCCAGCCATTTTGCACTGGTCAAGTCGGGGCTCATTCAAGGTCAGAATGTTTGGGAGAAATGAAAAAGCGAACGACTGCATCTTTAAATGGTATAATTTAATAATTTTCAACAAAATAGGGTAAAAAATATACACTAAGATCACACTAAATACAACATTTGAATAGAACGAGTGCTTTACATAGGCCAATAGAACGAGTGCTTTACATAGGCCAATGCATCTTAGTGGAAGTCGTGATAGAGTGTTCGCTTCAGGTGCGAAAGGCCACGAGATTGTGCCCAGCTGTAGCTGTTACGATTGTGCCCTTAGCCAAGGCATTTAAATTCCACATTGCCTCTTCTCTCTGCAGGGTGGACTTCACCCATTACAAAAACATACACATTTTTTTATATATATATATATATATATATATATATATATATATATATATATATAACTCTGCTTAAGAGATTTTTAGTGTACAAGTGAATGACATTAATGAAAACAGTAACATTTACATATTTTCGAAATAATATGTGAATATCCGTCTGTCATTTGCTTTATTTTCCTGTTTGGCAGTGCTAGCGTGTACCTTATAAACCAAGCAGCTGCTACAGTTGGGGAATGAAAAAAGGGCAACTGACGACAAGTGCTAACACAGATGCCGAGGCACGATGTGCCATGTCTCCAGCTCTCCGACTAGTCAAGCGAAATATCATTACCTACTTCTGCATTAACCCATTCAACACCAAGTAATTGACATGGACTGGTCCATGATATTTTTAAACCAATAAATTAATAACAACATTACATTTGGATCAGTTCATTTATCAAAATGGGTAATTTTTTTTCTAAAAATAGTTATATTACTTGAAAGAAGTGCAAATCCTGATGAGACGGCTCGTCATGAGCCGGCTCATCTGGATCTATACTTTTTTGTAAGCCAATTTAGAGGTCTGTGGTGTTGAAAGGGTTAATTCACTAGACAGACATACTAGATCATAAAATTGTGCAATTACGTCTAATTTTATACAGTATCGAGACTGTTTTATTGTCCCGTTGGTTGACAGCTGGTCTTGGACAATGAAAGACACCGACATCATGTTGTATTATCGACTTCGTAGCCTTCTATGACATCACAGGTTTGGTATTGATGTGTTTATAACTTAGATGAAGATAGAAGTAACTTAAAAAAAGGTTAAACTTTATTTATTTTACAACGATTGCGAAGCAAGTTTTAACAACTTATATTAATCACTCTCGTTGGCGCGGATGAAAGCGTAATTGTGGTCATTCGTGTGGAAGGAAACCAGAGTACCCGGAGAAAACCCACATGTCCGATCTGGCGACAACTGTGCCATCTCACATACTTCCCGATTCGAGGATCGAATCGGGGTTGCATTGGTGAGAAGCGAGTGTGCTAACCACTGCGCTAATCGGACAGCCTATAGATAGAAGTAAAACATTCAATGTATGCGAGTGTCCCATTATTTGTGCCAGGAATATTAACAAGGCCACTACCCCAAGGTTGTCTCACCACTCATGATTGGCTGTATAAGAACTGGTTTAGCGAAATAAACATTTCTTTCATGCTTTCCAACAAATTTCAAATTCAGGGTCACAGCTAGGGTGGGGACTTCTTGTGGGTGTAGAAAATTAGTCCTCGGATGTGTATGGAAAGATTCAATAATTTTGACTGTTTCTAAGAAATTATGTTATGTTTTTTTTTACATATAAATATTTTCTGAAATTGTTGGCCAAAATTCAAGTTCACTATTGGGGGGTAGGAACTTACTGTGGGTGAAGAGAATTAGTACCAGTAGTCGGAAGTCTATGGGAAATTTCAAAGCTATAAAATTGACGGGTTTGGAGAAATGATGATGTATGAGTTTTTTTGACGCATATTTCTGAAATCAGACTATTTTTTGGGCAAATTCACTCTTGGGGAGTGGGACTTGTTAGGGAAGGGCAGGTAACAAACATTAGATACAGTATGCAAGTTATCAAAGCAGTCTCTTTAGCTGTATGCAAATATATAATTGTTGACGATGCCGTCGCCACCTCAGGAAAGGAGACTGCTTAGTCTCGAGAGAATAATTTTTTTAATTATTTTAGCTCAATTGCGAAACAAGTTCTTACAATCTTATATTAATCACTCTCGAGACCACATTCCTGATGGAATCCATCGCAACTAGGGAGAGAGAAGAGGCAACATGGAATTTAAATACTTTGCTAAGGGCACAATCGTAACAGACAGGCTCAAACTCCGGGCTATCACGACTTCCACTATATTAGATTAATTATCTATTATAAGATTAAAAATGTTAGAAACGATGGATTTCATTACAGCTGAACTTAAGTAATATTGATTTTGCATCAAATAGAACATGTGGAATTTGTGAGAACGGTTTTGTACGGGAAGATGACTATAACTTATCGTGCAATGAAACTGAAACCTGAATCTGCGGTTATAAAACTTTTCTACAATCTCAATATCAAGCTCCAGCAATACGATTGGTTGAATTTTTATGGGCTCGGCTCAACCAATCAGAAAGTAGAGAATGAATCTAAAAATTTGAGGAAATGCTTATAATCTTTAGACGAGGTGGCTAGACGTTTGAAAACTAAATATTAATGACATTTTAACGCACAAATTACCAGAAATTCTCTTCTGCTTTCAGATTGGCTATATAGTACTGTACAGCGACGTCTCAAATCCATTCGGAATAAGACATTACGTCCATTTAAATCCATTCCTCCGTATAATTTGATGGAAATTATCTTCCTAGAAGATTGTCTATAAACACTTTTAGTAGGAAAATAAGAGTGTGGACAAGTTTCTGGTTTGATCTTAATGCTATAATATAGGGAAAAAACCCTTTTATCTCGCACTGGTACCTTCAATCAGAGTGATCCAATACTACAGAATTAATGCCACAAAGACAGACTCAATTAGAAATATGTTTTTTTTTGTGTCCAGACAAGATGGAGGCTGGTTAAGATGACGGAAATAACACAGCAAACTGGACATATAGTGGCTTCCTTACATCTGTGATCTGCAGAACCTGAAAATATAAATATCTATACTCTTTGTACAAAATCTTAAACAAGCACTGTAGTATATTTGTTTTTGGACATTCACTTATTTGTTAATTAATCATTGTAAATATCATCATCTGCAGAACCTGAAAATATAAATAATCTCTCACATTTGTGATCTGCAGAACCTGAAAATATAAATAATCTCTTACATCTGTGATCTGCAGAACCTGAAAATATAAATAATCTCTTACATCTGTGATCTGCAGAACCTGAAAATATAAATAATCTCTTACATCTGTGATCTGCAGAACCTGAAAATATAAATAATCTCTTACATCTGTGATCTGCAGAACATGAAAATATAAATAATCTCTTACATCTGTGACAACCCAACAGAACTTAGTTCATACAAATTTATTTAGCTCGATTGGGAAACAAGTTCTTACAACATTATATTAATCACTCTCGAGATCTCATTCCTGATGGAATCCATCGCCACAAGGGAGAGAGGAGGCAATGTGGAATGTATGTGCCTTGCCTAGGGGCACAATCGTGGGCATGAAGTCTGGGCCTTTCACACATTGAAGCGAACGCGCTACTACTGCGTTATCAAGACTTCCACAAGAGAGCTTGCTGCAAGATGTTCATGAAAGAGTCGATAAACATTTCCAGTTTCAGAATGACACAATATTAATTACATGTTTATAATCAGAACAAACATCATATATAATAACTTTTTTTTCCGACAAATAAAATGAATATGACGAGTGCATGGCTCAAAGTCACATACACAGATTAGTCCCAAGATCGGATTTCAAACATTAAATTTGCCAACCAGCTGACACGCCTCAATTTCGTCTAGATTTATAATACTGTTTACAATGGTCAGGTGTTATTGAAAATCAATACATTTGAAGTATTTAACCCATAACTCGCAACGCAGATAATAAAAATGGCGAGTAGTGGTACCCCTGAAATCATTGACTTTAAGTCAAGAGGACCCAGTCGTGATAGCGCAGTGGTAGTGCGTTCGCTTCAGGTGCGAAATACCCGAAGTTCTAACCTGGTTAAAGCAGTTACGCTTGCGCCCTTAGGTAAGGCATTTAAATTCCATGTTGCCTCATCGCTCTCCCTCGTGACAATGTACTCCATTAGAAATGAGGTCTCGAGAGTGATTAATATAAGTTGCGAGAACTTGTTTCGCAATCAAGCTACAATAAATTTCTATGTACTAAGAGGACCATGAGTGATATTTGGAACATGTTCGGCTGTTCGGAGGAAAAAGGCCAAGCAAATAAAAATCAAGTAAGCATAATCATGCAAATACTATTTAACTCTTTCAGCGCTAAATAAATTCAGAGCATGTGCAAACAACATAGATCCAGGATCTATGTTGTTTGCTATTCGGACAGGTGCTTCAGCTCCACTGTCTGAAGAGCAATCAGCATATAGCCTGATCAGATGGCATGTTCTGTTCTGTCCGATCGGGTTCTCTACTTTTTTACAAAGTCGCTTTTATGCGACATTGGCGGTGAAAGAGTTAAAACTTATTTTTGGCAGCGAATAAATATATCATCAATATTTGTCTGTTGATATATCATTTGTTTGTTTGTTTGTTTGTTCGGGTTTTACGCCTTCATCAGCACCATTTTAGGCTATATAGTTGGTGGGCAGTTTACCTAACAACACTTTTTCTGGGCAGTCTCCAGCAGTTAACCAGTATTTTGGTGCACCAACCTCCGTAAGAACCTGCCAACTTTTTCATTTAAAGAGACACGGCCTGAGAGGGGCTCGCACCCATGACAATCAGTGATGATAGGTGAAAGTGGTACATAATTCAGCGATCTTAACCACTCAACCACGAAGGCGAACTAGTTGCTATACCGATACATTTGTTGATATCATTGACACCTCTAGCAAGGTTAATGTATCTGAAGAGTCAATCAATCATGTTATTTTGGTCCTTCTAGCTATCGGTTTCAACATTAAACCATGTTTAACATTTAGAAGAATTCATTTAATGTTTGTTCACTTTCATACTTGGCAATGAATTCCTTTACATTAACTTCATTTACTTAAATTAAATTATAAAAATTTAAATTAGCTTTGATTGCGAATCAAGTTTTTACAACATTATCGATCAATTGCTCTTGAGAGATGAGACCGCATTCCTGATGGAATCTATCGCCATGAGGGAGGGAGAAAAGGCAATGTGGATGTAAGTGTCTTGCTTAAGGACACCATCACCGTGGTTCCGACGGGGCTCACACTCAAAATGTCTCGGTTACAAGTAAACCACAATATCCATTACACCACAGAGGAACAACTTCATTTACTACAAAATGTATGGCTTTAATCATGCCAGAATCTTCGATCTCCACTCTGTGGTACATAACATACCATATGAAGACATACACCTGGATAGCACCGTCATCAACTTGCCATATAAATGGACAGACACAGGTAGAGCAATCAACTTGCCATATAAATGGACAGACACCCCGGTAGAACAATCAACTTGCCATATAAATGGACAGACACACATGTAGAACAATCAACTTGCAATATAAATGGACAGACACCCCGGTAGAACAATCAACTTGCCATATAAATGGACAGACACCCAGGTAGAACAATCAACTTGCCATATAAATGGGCAAACACCCAGGTAGAACAATCAACTTGCCATATAAATGGACAGACACAGGTAGAACAATCAACTTGCCATATAAATGGACAGACACCCATGTAGAACAATCAACTTGCCATATAAATGGACAGACACACAGGTAGAACAATCAACTTGCCATATAAATGGGCAGACACACAGGTAGAACAATCAACTTGCCATATAAATGGGCAGACACACAGGTAGAACAATCAACTTGCAATATAAATGGACAGACACCCATGTAGAACAATCAACTTGCCATATAAATGGGCAGACACACAGGTAGAACAATCAACTTGCAATATAAATGGACAGACACCCATGTAGAACAATCAACTTGCCATATAAATGGGCAGACACCCAGGTAGAACAATCAACTTGCCATATAAATGGACAGACACCCAGGTAGAACAATCAACTTGCCATATAAATGGAGAGACACCCAGGTAGAACAATCAACTTGCCATATAAATGGACAGACACCCAGGTAGAACAATCAACTTGCCATATAAATGGACAGACACCCATGTAGAACAATCAACTTGCCATATAAATGGGCAGACACACAGGTAGAACAATCAACTTGCAATATAAATGGACAGACACCCATGTAGAACAATCAACTTGCCATATAAATGGGCAGACACCCAGGTAGAACAATCAACTTGCCATATAAATGGACAGACACCCAGGTAGAACAATCAACTTGCCATATAAATGGAGAGACACCCAGGTAGAACAATCAACTTGCCATATAAATGGAGAGACACCCAGGTAGAACAATCAACTTGCCATATAAATGGAGAGACACCCAGGTAGAACAATCAACTTGCCATATAAATGGACAGACACCCAGGTAGAACAATCAACTTGCCATATAAATGGACAGACACCCATGTAGAACAATCAACTTGCCATATAAATGGGCAGACACACAGGTAGAACAATCAACTTGCAATATAAATGGACAGACACCCATGTAGAACAATCAACTTGCCATATAAATGGGCAGACACCCAGGTAGAACAATCAACTTGCCATATAAATGGACAGACACCCAGGTAGAACAATCAACTTGCCATATAAATGGAGAGACACCCAGGTAGAACAATCAACTTGCCATATAAATGGACAGACACCCAGGTAGAACAATCAACTTGCCATATAAATGGACAGACACCCAGGTAGAACAACCATACAGCTGGATATACTACTGACTGGTGCATTATTCTACTAAATACACATGGTAACAGCTAGGAATGAAGTAAGATATAATTATTCATTCATTCTGTCTTTCTTTCTTGCACTTTAACACCAGACCTAATCAATATCTAGAATAAGTCCAGACATATACTTATCTTGTATTGAAATCCAGGCCGTGTAATAATCTTGTATTAAATCAAGATCATATATATCATTATCTAGTTTTAAGTCCAGACCATATAATTATTGAGCTTTAAGTCTAGACCATATAATTATTGAGTTTTAAGTCCAGACCATATAATTATCTAGTTTAGAGTCCAGACCATATAATTATCTAGTTTTAAGGCCATACCATATAATTATTGAGTTTTAAGTCCAGACCATATACTTATCGAGTTTTAAGTCCAGACCATATAATTATCGAGTTTTAAGTCCAGACCATATAATTATTGAGTTTTAAGTCCAGACCATATAATTATCGAGTTTTAAGTCCAGACCATATAATTATAGAGTTTTACGTCCAGACCATATAATTATTGAGCTTTAAGTCTAGACCATATAATTATTGAGTTTTAAGTCCAGACCATATAATTATCTAGTTTTAAGTCCAGACCATATAATTATCTAGTTTTAAGGCCAGACCATATAATTATTGAGTTTTAAGTCCAGACCATATACTTATCGAGTTTTAAGTCCAGACCATATAATTATTGAGTTTTAAGTCCAGACCATATAATTATCGAGTTTTAAGTCCAGACCATATAATTATTGAGTTTTAAGTCCAGACCATATAATTATCGAGTTTTAAGTCCAGTCCATATAATTATAGAGTTTTACGTCCAGACCATATAATTATAGAGTTTTAAGTCCAGACCATATAATTATCGAGTTTTAAGTCCAGACCATATAATTATTGAGTTTTAAGTCCAGACCATATAATTATCGAGTTTTAAGTCCAGACCATATAATTATAGAGTTTTAAGTCCAGACCATATAATTATCGAGTTTTAAGTCCAGACCATATAATTATTGAGTTTTAAGTCCAGACCATATAATTATTGAGTTTTAAGTCCAGACCATATAATTATAGAGTTTTACGTCCAGACCATATAATTATTGAGCTTTAAGTCTAGACCATATAATTATTGAGTTTTAAGTCCAGACCATATAATTATCTAGTTTTAAGTCCAGACCATATAATTATCTAGTTTTAAGGCCAGACCATATAATTATTGAGTTTTAAGTCCAGACCATATACTTATCGAGTTTTAAGTCCAGACCATATAATTATAGAGTTTTACGTCCAGACCATATAATTATTGAGCTTTAAGTCTAGACCATATAATTATTGAGTTTTTAAGTCCAGACCATATAATTATCTAGTTTTAAGTCCAGACCATATAATTATCTAGTTTTAAGGCCAGACCATATAATTGAGTTTTAAGTCCAGACCATATACTTATCGAGTTTTAAGTCCAGACCATATAATTATTGAGTTTTAAGTCCAGACCATATAATTATAGAGTTTTATGTCCAGACCATATACTTATCGAGTTTTAAGTCCAGACCATATACTTATTGAGTTTTAAGTCCAGACCATATAATTATTGAGTTGTAAGTTCAGACCATATAATTATTGAGTTTTAAGTCCATATCATTATCTAGTTTTAGGTCCATACCATATAATTATCGAGTTTTAAGTCTGGACCATATAATTATTGAGTTTCAAGTCCAGATCATATAATTATTGAGTTTTAAGTCCAGACCATATAATTATTGAGTTTTAAGTCCAGACCATATCATTATCTAGTTTTAAGTCCGGACCATATCAGTATCTAGTTTTAAGTCCATACCATATAATTATCGAGTTTTAAGTCTGGACCATATAATTATCTAGTTTTAAGTCCAGACCATATAATTATTGAGTTTTAAGTTCAGACCATATCATTATCTAGTTTTAAGTCCGGACCATATCATTATCTAGTTTTAAGTCTGGACCATAAAATTAATCTAGTTTTAAGTCCGGACCATATAATTATTGAGTTTTAAGTTCAGACCATATAATTATTGAGTTTAAGTTCAGACCATATAATTATTGAGTTTTAAGTCCATATCATTATCTAGTTTTAAGTCCATACCATATAATTATCGAGTTTTAAGTCTGGACCATATAATTATTGAGTTTCAAGTCCAGACCATATAATTATTGAGTTTTAAGTCCAGACCATATAATTATTGAGTTTTAAGTCCAGACCATATCATTATCTAGTTTTAAGTCCGGACCATATCAGTATCTAGTTTTAAGTCCATACCATATAATTATCGAGTTTTAAGTCTGGACCATATAATTATCTAGTTTTAAGTCCAGACCATATAATTATTGAGTTTTAAGTTCAGACCATATCATTATCTAGTTTTAAGTCCGGACCATATAATTAATCTAGTTTTAAGTCCGGACCATATAATTATTGAGTTTTAAGTTCAGACCATATAATTATTGAGTTGTAAGTTCAGACCATATAATTATTGAGTTTATGTCCATATCATTATCTAGTTTTAAGTCCATACCATATAATTATCGAGTTTTAAGTCCAGACCATATAAACTAAGTCCGGACCATATCATTATCTAGATTTAAGTCCATACCATATAATTATCGAGTTTTAAGTCCGGACCATATAATTATTGAGTTTTAAGTCCAGACCATATAATTATTGAGTTTTAAGTCTGGACCATATAATTATTGAGTTTTAAGTCCAGATCATATAATTATTGAGTTTTAAGTTCAGACCATATAATTACTGAGTTTTAAGTCCAGACCATATAATTATCTAGTTTTAAGTCCAGACCATATAATTATCTAGTTTTAAGGCCAGACCATATAATTATTGAGTTTTAAGTCCAGACCATATACTTATCGAGTTTTAAGTCCAGACCATATAATTATTGAGTTTTAAGTCCAGACCATATAATTATAGAGTTTTACGTCCAGACCATATAATTATTGAGCTTTAAGTCTAGACCATATAATTATTGATTTTTAAGTCCAGACCATATAATTATCTAGTTTTAAGTCCAGACCATATAATTATCTAGTTTTAAGGCCAGACCATATAATTATTGAGTTTTAAGTCCAGACCATATAATTATTGAGTTTTAAGTCCAGATCATATAATTATTGAGTTTTAAGTTCAGACCATATAATTACTGAGTTTTAAGTCCAGACCATATAATTATCGAGTTTTACGTCCAGACCACATAATTATTGAGTTTTAAGTCCAGACCATAAAATTATTGAGTTTTAAGTCCAGACCATATAATTATTGAGTTTTAAGTCCAGACCATATAATTATTGAGTTTTAAGTCCAGACCATATAATTATTGAGTTTTAAGTCCGGACCATATAATTATTGAGTTTTAAGTCCAGATCATATAATTATTGAGTTTTAAGTTCAGACCATATAATTACTGAGTTTTAAGTCCAGACCATATTTTTGTTTTGTGTTTTTTGTTTTGGGTTTTTTGGTTTTGTGTTTTTTGGTTTTGTGTTTTTTTGGTTTTGTTGTTTTTGGTTTTGTGTTTTTGGTTTTGTGTTTTTGGTTTTGTGTTTTTGGTTTTGTGTTTTTTGGTTTTGTGTTTTTTGGTTTTGTGTTTTTTGGTTTTGTGGTTTTTTGGTTTTGTGTTTTTTTGGTTTTGTTGTTTTTGGTTTTGTGTAAATTATCTAGTTTTAAGTCCGGACCATATCAGTATCTAGTTTTAAGTCCATACCATATAATTATCGAGTTTTAAGTCTGGACCATATAATTATCTAGTTTTAAGTCCGGACCATATAATTATTGAGTTTTAAGTTCAGACCATATAATTATTGAGTTTTAAGTCCAGACCATATCATTATCTAGTTTTAAGTCCGGACCATATCAGTATCTAGTTTTAAGTCCATACCATATAATTATCGAGTTTTAAGTCTGGACCATATAATTATCTAGTTTTAAGTCCGGACCATATACTTATCGAGTTTTAAGTCCGGACCATATAATTATCTAGTTTTAAGTACAGACCATATAATTATCTAGTTTTAAGTCCGGACCATATAATTATCTAGTTTTAAGTCCAGACCATATTATCGAGTTTTAAGTCCAGATCATACCATTATCGAGTGTTATGTCCGGACCATATTATCGAGTTTTATGTCCAGACCATACAATAATCTAGTTTTAATTTTGCTTACACATACCTCTGATTTACTCGTTTTTTCTCCTAGTCCAAATTTTTGACTCTTCAGTCCTGTGGACATGATCTTATTATCTCCCTTTTTAATATACTGTGCTGTTACACAATAGCGAACTTCACGGTCAGCCCTCATGGAGAAAGTGTGCCGCTCGCATTCACGGAAACTCAATACCGGATCACCTGGCTTCAATCTCTGTCAATGAAAAATATATATTACATGTCGGACAGTGTTTAAATACTTCATACAGCTATATAAAGTACACACATATAATACACATATATGCACTCACAATACACATATATGCACACATGATACACATATATGCACACATAATACACATATGCACACATAATACACATATATGCACACATAATACACATATATATACACACATAATACACATATATGCACACATGATACACATATATGCACACATAATACACATATGCACACATGATACACATATATGCACACATAATACACATATATGCACACATAATACACATATATGCACACATAATACACATATATGCACACATGATACACATATATACACACATAATACACATATATGCACACATAATACACATATATGCACACATAATACACATATATATACACATATATGCACACATAATACACATATATGCACACATAATACACATATATATACACATATATGCACACATAATACACATATATGCACACATAATACACATATATATACACATATATGCACACATAATACACATATATGCACACATAATACACATATGCACACATAATACACAGAGAATACACATATATGCACACATAATACACATATATGCACACATAATACACATATGCACACATAATACACAGAGAATACACATATAATTATATGCACACATAATACACATATATGCACACATAATACACATATATGCACACAGAGAATACACATATGCACACATACACAGAGAATACACATATATGCACACATAATACACATATATGCACACATAATACACATATATGCACACATAATACACACATACTCACATAATACACATATACACAGAGAATACACATATATGCACACATAATACACAAATACACACACAGAACACACGCATACACACAAGAATATACATACATGTACATAGAATACACAAATATATACACATATACACACATAGAATACATATATATGTACACAGAAAACACATCTTTACATCAAATACACAGATACAGAATATGCACACAGAATGTTTTCACATTTCAAGTACACAGTGTAATATGTGCGTGGATGATGATGAATCAGTGTTTTATGGCTTATCATCTCAAAACTTGAAATTACACTGAACTTCACAAACAATTTGGACTGGATTCCAAATTCCAAGCTAGCAAGAGAAGCCTTTCAGAAAAAGAGCCAAATTCCACGACGTATGTGGCATGTAATCCATTTTTCCAAATTCCATGACATATGAGGCCTGTAATCCATTTTTCCAAATTGCACGACATATGAGGCATGTAATCCATTTTTCCAAATTCCACGACATACGAGGCATGTAATCCATTTTTCCAAATTCCATGACATATGAGGCCTGTAATCCATTTTCCCAAATTCCATGACATATGAGGCCTGTAATCCATTTTTCCAAATTCCATGACATATGAGGCATGTAATCCATTTTTCCAAATTCCATGACATATGAGGCCTGTAATCCATTTTACCAAATTCCATGACATATGAGGCCTGTAATCCATTTTCCCAAATTCCATGACACTACTCTCCAAGATGTAAATTTTCAAATATTAATAGCAATTAAAAACTACAGACAACACAAATTCATTAGAATATATTACTTAATAATAAACTGTTCATGATAGTCAGAAAATAACTATTATAAAAAAGTAGATCTAACCGCGCAGGAATACAAAACGCAACAGGTGACTGAGAAAATGCCATCTTTCACTGTTTCAAAGCGGGTTAAGATGGAGTTTTCTTTCACTGAAAAAACTTGTATCATTCATTGGAAATCATAAAAGAAAAGAGACAACGGTCGACCAACAAACACCACCATATACTATTCCGTTGGGTCATCTTTACAGACGTGTTCGAATATACGATTTTGAAGTCATATACCTGCATATAGAAGGCGTAGACACCATCTTTCGATCCAACTCCTTTCAATTCAAAGTGAAATCCATGTAGAGACAGCACCTCTGAGTGATACAAGGGATCCTGAAATACAAGCAAATTATCAGCTTAGCGCAGAAAGTGAGTAATTATTACTTAGAAATACAAGCAAATCTTCAGCATAGGACAGACAGTGAGTAAGTATTACTTAGAAATACAAGCAAATCTTCAGCATAGGACAGACAGTGAATAAGTATTACTTAGAAATACAAACAAATCTTCAGCATAGGACAGGCAGTGAGTAAGTATTACTTTGAAATACAAGCATAGGACAGAAAGTGTGTAAGTATTACTTAGAAATACAAGCACATCTTCAGCATAGGACAGTTATGTTATATGTTATGTTATATTTCGGGTTTTACGCCTGCATCAGCACCATTTTGGGCTATATCGCCGGCGGGCAGTTTACTTAACAACACCTTTCCTGGGCAGGCTCCAGCGGTTAACCAGTACTTGGGTGCACCAACCTCCGTAAGAAACTGCCAACTTTTTCATATAAATGAGACACGGCCTGAGCGGGGCTCGAACCCGTGACCATCAGTGATGATAGGTTACAGTGGTATACAAGTCAGCGACCTTAACCACTCGACCACGGAGGCGGACCCAGCATAGGACAGACAGTGAGTAAGCATTACTTAGAAATACAAGCAAATCTTCAATTTAGTGTAGAAAGTGCTGACAAACATTGCACAAAAATTCCTACTGTATCATTCCAATTTGCAAGTTTGACATTCTAATACTGTTTGATTATTTCGTTCCTTTCTTTTCTAGTCAGGGCCCACGCTGACATTCGCCAGAGTAGCCATGTAATATATATGAAAATTGGAACCCCCCCCCCCCGAGTCTATGTGTAGTACTTATAACTGATGTAGACATAAGAATTTCCACTTGGGACCAATATTTGCACTTTTTCATTATTAGGATGGATATTTTGGATCAGTAAAACTGTTACAACAGTCTACTCATTTTAGTGCATTAACCCATTCAACACCAAGTAACTCACATGGACTGGTCCATGATATTCATAAACCAATAAATGAATCAGAAAATCACATTTGGACAAGTTCATTTATCAAAATGGGTAATTATGTCTAAAAATAGTCATATCACTGGCAAAAAGTGCAGATCCTGATGAGACGGCTCGTCACGAGCCGGCTCATCTGGATCTACACATTTTGTAAGCCTATTTAGAGGTCTGTGGTGTTGAAAGGGTTAATATATGGCAAGCTTGACATGTTTCAAATATCGGTATTTCTAGCATATTTGGTAGTGTATCCATCAACCTGTCGGTACATATCATAAAATATTCTTATGAAACATGAGCACTCAGGAGTGACATAGATATATATGACCATCTTTCTGCTGTTATCAGTGAGATATTTATGTTATCAATGTAATATTTATACAATCCATGTGATATTTATGTTATCAGTACGATATTTATATTATCAGTGCCATATCTATGTTATCAGTGAGATATTTAAGTTATCAATGCAATATTTATGCTATCCATGTAATATTTATGTTTCAATGTGATATTTATATAATATTTATGTTTCAATGCGATATTTATGATATCAGTAGAGTATTTATGTTATCAGTGCAATATTTTTATTATCAGTGCCATATCAATGTTATAAGCAAGATATTTATGTTATCAAAGCAATAGTTATGCTATCCATGTGATATTTATGTTATCAATGCAATATTTATGCTATTCATGTGATATTTATGTTATCAATGCAATATTTATGCTATCCATGTGATATTTATGTTAGCAATGCAATATTGTCGTTCTGAGCGCCGGAATTAACCACAGCACCTATATGCACTTACTGTGTCAATGATAAACCCTTGTCTGACAGCAGCTACATTGAAGTTTTTCATCATAGACATGTCTCCGCCCCCTTGTAGCTGTAAGAAACATGTTTATAATAAATATTATGCTTACACATGGTCACAACATTGCTTCTCAAACATTACACTATACGATATATATACATAAGATCATACAAGAGTGTATAACATTATCATTGCATACCCGTCTTAATAAAAATAGTTCTGCTACTATCACTTTGGCGCCAAGTGTCAGCGCAAATTGTCAGGACGTAACTAAATTCTCATGCCACTACGCAAAGCAGTGTTAATTTGTTTAACCCTTTCCTTCATAGAAGCACCTCTTGACGCCATTACCAATACATTGAAAATGTAGTAGCCAAACCAATGTTCATAACAAAGGCCAGAATCTCATGTAGTCCCAGTAATATATATGGAGGTGGGATAGATCTGATAGACTACTTATCCAATATCCACTGCATGCTAGCTAAATCGCTGTCATTTGTATGGAGATATAATAGTATATTAACCTAAATCTCTATGAAGTCCCAGTAATATCTATGGAGGTGGGATAGATATGGCGACTACTTATCCACTGCATGATCGCTAAATGGCTGTCGTTTGTATGGAGATATAATAGTATATTAACCTAAATCTCTATGTAGTCCCAGTAATATCTATGGAGGTGGGATAGATATGGCGACTACTTATCCACTGCATGCTAGCTAAATGGCTGTCGTTTGTATGGAGATATAATAGTATATTAACCTAAATCTCTATGAAGGAAAGGGTTAAATGGCTGTTGTTTGTATGGAGATATAATAGTATATTAACCTAAATCTCTATGAAGGAAAGGGTTAAATGGCTGTTGTTTGTATGGAGATATAATAGTATATTAACCTAAATCTCTATGAAGGAAAGGGTTAAATGGCTGTTGTTTGTATGGAGATATAATAGTATATTAACCTAAATCTCTATGAAGGAAAGGGTTAAATGGCTGTTGTTTGTATGGAGATATGATAGTATATTAACCTAAATCTCTATGAAGGAAAGGGTTAAATGGCTGTTGTTTGTATGGAGATATAATAGTATATTAACCTAAATCTCTATGAAGGAAAGGGTTAAATGGCTGTTGTTTGTATGGAGATATAATAGTATATTAACCTAAATCTCTATGAAGGAAAGGGCTAAACAGCGTTATAATTGCATCGAGACTGATTTTAAATCGTAGTTTGTTTTACCATTAACAAAATGGTATATAGGATCCGATAGTCTACACTACAAGGGAAACATAGTGAAGTGATAGTCTACACTACAAGGGAAACATAGTGAAGTGGTAGTCTACACTACAAGGGAAACATAGTGAAGTGGTAGTCTACACTACAAGGGAAACATAGTGAAGTGTTATATAGGATCTGATAGTCTACACTACAAGGGAAACATAGTGAAGTGGTAGTCTACACTACAAGGGAAACATAGTGAAGTGCTATATAGGATCTGATAGTCTACACTACAAGGGAAACATAGTGAAGTGGTAGTCTACACTACAAGGGAAACATAGTGAAGTGTGGTGTTATAGTGATGGTAGTCTACACTACAAGGGAAACATAGTGAGTGGTAGTCTACACACAAGGGAAACATAGTGAAGTGTTATATAGGATCTGATAGTCTACACTACAAGGGAAACATAGTGAGTGGTTCTACCAAGAACAAAGTGGTATATAGGATCTGATAGTCTACACTACAAGGGAAACATAGTGAAGTGGTAGTCTACACTACAAGGGAAACATAGTGAAGTGATAGTCTACACTACAAGGGAAACATAGTGAAGTGGTAGTCTACACTACAAGGGAAACATAGTGAAGTGCTATATAGGATCTGGTAGTCTACACTACAAGGGAAACATAGTGAAGTGCTATATAGGATCTGATAGTCTACACTACAAGAGAAACATAGTGGGTCTCTGTCTGTATCATTGCACTATCCTCCAAGAATCCAAAATGACTAATCTCTTCAGGGGGCGTCGCTGATATGGGCAACGGATAGCGACGATAAATAAACGTAAAACACACACATGAGACTGATACAATCATGTTTCGAATGCAGCCAACATTGTGTGAATATCAAGATTATTTACTAAGAATTTGCATCAAGCAATAGGTTCCATCGCTCAATACAAATGGCAACTTTGAAACAAAGGGAGACCACTCTCTTAAAATAGCAATACTAAGACTGTACGGTGGTACTTACTGCATGATAATGCTGAGACAGCAGATCTATAAGCTTTTCTCTTGGTAAAATGTTCATCTGCTGCATATCCTTGATATTTCCCACTAAAACATCCAATACAACATGTGTTGTTCAGGTAGAAGATAATTTACAGACTACAGTCAAACCTGTCTTAAGCAGCCAGCCAAGGGAATCACAGAAAGTGGCTGCTTAGCACAGGTGTCTGCTTAATAGAGGGTAAATGTATAACAAAACAACATATTGGGATTCTGGAAACTGGCTGCTTAATACAGGTTGGCTGTTTAATACAGGTGACCACTAACACAGGTTTGACTGTATAGAGGTTATATAGGCTATATAGACTAGAGGTTTCTGATTGGTTAAGTTGTGTGTAAATTTCAGAATCGACCAATCATTTCACATTCGTATCTTTGACCTCAACCCAATGACCCTAATATGAATGTATGTCATCTATAGACCCTTACACATATTTAGAACAATAAAGTTTGAAGTCCATCTAAACTCAATCCTATATATCTAATTAAGACGAAAAACAAATATTGAACTTGCTGGGCTCCCTGTAACCTTGAACTTTGACCCAGTGATGCCAAAATCATTTATTTATCAACATTAACCCTTTCAACACCACAGACCTCTAAATTGGCTTACAAAAAAGTGTAGATCAGATGAGCCGGCTCGTGACGTGCCGTCTCATCAGGATCTGCACTTTTTTCAAGTAATATAACTATTTTTAGAAAAAAAATTACCCATTTTGATAAATGAACTGATCCAAATGTAATTTTGTTATTAATTTATTGGTCTAAAAATATCATGGACCAGTCCATGTCAGTTACTTGGTGTTGAATGGGTTAAGATAGAAGACTGTGGTGTGGATGCTACGGTTTTCAATACATCAACAGCTACTCCTAGAACATAGACTATAGATCTATTATTCTCGAGCCACGTAAGTATCCGTTAGTATGAAGACAGACAGACCGATCAATGTCTCTCGACACTTCATGAGGAGACAGAGGAATGTCACTCAAACTGAAGAAATGTTATATAAGTATTTCATTATTTATTAATTGATAAAAGAAGATTTGCACAAATGACAAACAATGTTTCTTAATTCTCGTCAAAACATGCCATAAAATGCCTCAGAATGCAGCTGCGGCGATAAAAAAAGACTGAATTTTCAGGGGGAAGTAACCCCGGGGCACCCTATCTAAATAATGCCTACTCATATATTCGGACCAAGCTACGTCCTTGAACAGAAGAACTGCTATACTAATTGAATAGAAGCCATAACAATATACAAAGGAGATGAAAGCTTTCATGTGACCAGTCGGAGTGGCATGAATAAAAGATGATGGGAAGAGTATGGCTAGCAAGAATGTCCCAGAGGAAGTCACAGAGTATGATGCCTCATTTGGCTAATACTTCACCAGGACCACATAAATGTAATTATGTATTGAATGTCTGTCAACGGTGGTTTCTGAAACGTCTTGGCACTTGTCAGTCTTCTTTAAATAATCAAATAAACAATGATGAGGCAAACTTAATGCAGATTACGGTCTATTGTAATAAAACTTGTAGTTGAGTGGATGTTATATAGAGCAGTACACCTGGCAGAGTTCCAGTTGGTTTTACAAGAAATGCATTGATGCTTTCATCAAAGGAGCCGTAACGTAGGTGTACAAGTAAATAACATGCATGGGTAATAGTAACGTAGGTGTACAAGTAAATAACATGCATGGGTAATAGTACATGTAAAACAGACGAAGACAAAAAATAAAGTTCTTGACATACCACGAGTTTCGAGTTTTGACATACCACGAGTTTCGAGTTTTGACATACCACGAGTTTCGAGTTTTGACATACCACGAGTTTTGACATACCACAAGTTTCGAGTTTTGACATACCACGAGATTTGATATACCGCGGTATACACGAATTTTTGGAATTACTTTTCAACAATGTCTCCTATGTTTCTCTCCAATTGACTAGCCCAAGACTACCATTGTATGCTTGCATTCATGTGTGTGCGTTTTAGGTTTATTTATCGTCGCTACCGGTTGCCCGTATGAGCGACGCCTCCTGAAGAGATTAGTCATTTTAGAGTTTTGGAGGATAGTGCAATGATACAGAGAGAGACCCATTCCAGAGTCTGCTCTGGTTCATTTACGCGCACAGTGTAAAGCACCGACACGAGACCTCGGTTTAACATCCCATCTGAAAGACTGTTAATTTTATTAGGGTCAGATGGGGGATCCCTGAATTACCAGTCCAGCGTGTTACCACTGGACTACAGATACGTCCATCAACAAAATCTCATCTCAATTATCCTATTTATGAACATATATTCTTAATTTCGAGGTTTACATACTTGCATAGTAATGAGTACGTTTTAACCCTATACATGTGATTCCGGCCTTTATTATGAACATTGGTTTGGCTACTACATTGTCAATGTATGTCGTATTGATAATGGCGTCAAGAGGTGCTTCTATGAGGGAAAGGGTTATGAACATTGGTTTGGCTACTACATTGTCAATGTATGTCGTATTGATAATGGCATCAAGAGGTGCTTCTATGAGGGAAAGGGTTGAACTGGCATGTGTATTACTGATACGACACGTTGGCACCGAACAACAAAACATGGTACATATGGGAAAAAGTAATATTATATCTTTTCAATACAGATTTAATAAGCTGGATATTTCATCAATATACTTCCTGAATATTACACCATGATATCTATTTTATTTATTACGACATTGTCATTCTAAGAACCACACCACAAGATATAATTAACGAAGGATTGACATTGCCATTCTAAGAACCACACCACAAGATATAATTAACAAAGGATTGACATTGTCATTCTAAGAACCACACCACAAGATATAATTAACGAAGGATTGACATTGCCATTCTATTGTCATTCTAAGAACCACACCACAAGATATAATTAACGAAGGATTGACATTGCCATTCTAAGAATAACACCGCAAGATATAGTTAACAAAGGATTGACATTGCCATTCTAAGAACCACACCACAAGATATAATTAACAAAGGATTGACATTGTCATTCTAAGAACCACACCACAAGATATAGTTAACAAAGGATTGACATTGCCATTCTAAGAACCACACCACAAGATATAATTAACAAAGGATTGACATTGCCATTCTAAGAACCACACCACAAGATATAATTAACAATGGATTGACATTGCCATTCTATTGCCATTCTAAGAACCACACAACAAGATATAATTAACAAAGGATTGACATTGCCATTCTAAGAATAACACCGCAAGATATAATTAACAAAGGATTGACAGTGTCATTCTAAGAACCACACAGCAAGATATAATTAACAAAGGATTGACATTGTCATTCTAAGAACCACACTGTAAGATATAATTAACAAAGGATAAAATTAAAATCTCAAGTTGCTGCCAGTGACACCATTTATTCATATTTTGAAAATAATTGTTATACCGCAACAGTAAATTACCTTAGATTCCCGGGTATTAAATTACAATAAGCACCCTTAGAATAACTGTCGGCTGTCCGATTAGCGCAGTGGTTAGCGCGCTCGCTTCTCACCAATGCAACCCGGGTTCGATCCTCGGACCGGGAAGTATGTGAGATAGTACGGTGGTCGCCAGATCGGACAGGTGGGTTTTCTTTGGGTTTACATATACGCTTTCATCCGCGCCAACGAGAGTGATTAATATACGTTGTTAGAACTTGCTTTGCAATCATTGTACAATAAATAAAGTTTAAACTTTTAATAACTGTTGCCATGGATACAGAAATGAAGCTTAGAACACTATGCTTTCGAAAACGTGTTCAGTAGTTAAAGAATTATTAGCCGACTGAATGAACAATTTTCCAGAAATTGTGAGCATGCTATTCCGGTATGTATATTAATGTCCGATTAGCGCAGTGGTTAACACGCTCGCTTCTCATCAATGCAACCCAGGTTCGATCCTAGGACGCCAGATGGGACCGATGAGTTTTCTCCAGGTACTCCAGTTTCCTCCCACACGAATGACCACATTTACGCTTTCATCCGTGCCAACGAGAGTGATTAAACATATCAAGTTAACAATTTTAGGATTTGATTTTGAGACATTCAACTTTTTCATTTTTGTAAATTATGTCCGAGTGCCCCTTTTTATGTGTCACTGGCCAATATAAGGTCAAAACTGCACTAATGTGCCATGTGTCATGCGTAATGTGTGAAAATTCAATTAATCATGTCAGCTGTTGTGTATCGACCTTGACATTTAGTAAAATTTCATTGTGACGGAGAAATACGAAAACTCCCGAAACTTTATAATTATGAAAATCAGCCGGGTTAGTAAATAGATTGTTTACTTGTGTTCCCTTCAAAGAATCGGAGTAATTATTGTGCCCCAATTATCGATCCTTGGCGTAATCGTACGGTCTCTCGTATTGAATGAGGTGTTGAGAAGTTTGTTGTCACTTAAGTTATTCCAAAATACTGATAAAGTAACATTTTCACACCCCATTCATGCTTTTGTATGCAAATGAGAGTAATTAATTTTTACTCGGAATATCCGGGTACTTTGACGACGGGCACCTGAGCAAATCGTATTTCGAAAATTAAAATTTGAAAAACCTAACATTTACTTGTCTTCATTCTTAAAAAAAGTATTTCATCTTACTAACATTATATTTGAGCATCAGTATTGGAAATTACAGTCATAGGCAACCAATTGCATAGATTGTCAAACCCGTACCCTAGTCAACTGGACCCTCGGCCTCGTTTTACGCCGCAGTAGCCCTGGCCGGTGTACTCGGTGATTTTCGATTTTACTGAATGACCCGCACTTCAGTGTTGAAATATCAACAAACTTCATAATAAAAGTCGTGTTTAAAGCAATGATAAAAAACACTTGATTGTACTTATTTCTATAATCCATCACAAATCCATCCTTAACCCATTCAACACCAAGTAACTCACATGGACTGGTCCATATTATTGTTAGACCAATAAATTAATAACAAAATTACATTTGGATCAGTTCATTTATCAAAATGGGTAAAAAAAATTCTAAAATTAGTTATATTACTTGAAAAAAGTGCAGATCCTGATGAATCTGGATCTACACTTTTTTGTAAGCCAATTTAGAGGTCTGTGGTGTTGAAAGGGTTAACCCATTTCATTCTGGATATCGTTCAAACAGTATTTGCAAAGAACATTGAGCCAGATCAGCCACCATGGAACGTGCTGTCTGATCAGGCTCTATGCTGTTTGCTATTCAGATGATCTTGCTAAGACACTTGGCTATGTAGCAAACAACATAGATCCTGATCAGCACACGCTGCGGCTGATCTGGATCTATGTTATTTGCAAAAGTCTTTAAATGTATCCAGAATGAAATGGGTTAATTAGCACTTGGATTCATAATGTTAGTTTTGATTTGTAAGCAGAAGTGTGAATAAACCACCAATAAATGCCAGGTAAGTGATAATAGGTTTGTTGTCACATATTAAAAGGAAGCATTATACATGTACGGGTCTAACATCAAAGAAAGCATTGTTTTACTCAAAATGGTACGATAATTACAATTTTTATTGTGAAATGTCTGATCTCATCAAGTTACAGACAGATCTGTAGTCCAGTGGTAACATGCTGGACTGGTAATCCAGGGATCGCAGGTTCGATCCCCCGTCTGACCCTAATAAAATTAACAGTCTTTCAGATGGGACATTAAACCGAGGTCTCGTGTCGGTGCTGTACACCGTGTCCGTAAGAGAACCAGAGGAGACTCTGGAATGGGTCTCTGTCTGTATCATTGCACTATCCTCCAAAAATCTAAAATGACTAATCTCTTCAGGAGGCATCGCTCATATGGGCAACCGGTAAATAAATAAATGTAAATACACACATACATGCATCCATAGTGTCGAGAAGCTTGATACAATGATTACCGTATTGCTGTAGCATTTATTGGTGTCTTATGTTGATGATGATGATGATGATGATGATGGAGCTATGACGATGATGGAAAGTATGATATATAACAAAATGTATACGTTATTTCATGATTGGTGGCTGTCTCATATCCAGATGATCCACACCAGCATTAAGTGGTCACCTGCCTTAAGCAGCCAAATTAGTCACTTGCCTTGAGTGGCTGCTTAAGACAGGTTAGACTGTATATAGGAGGTCGAGTATTAACATGCTGTATATGTTTCCCTGTGAGAACCGGTATGTGTCAGTTTTCATGGCTTTAAACTTTATTTACGATTGCGAAGCAAGTTCTAACAACTTCTATTAATCACTCTCGTTGGCGCAGATGAAAGCGTATATGTGGGCATTCGTGTGGGAGGAAACCGGAGTACCCGGAGAAAACCCACCTGTCCGATCTGGGGACCACAGTACCATCTCACATATTTCCCTGTCCGAGGATCGAACCCGGGTTGCAATGGTGAGAAGCGAGCGCGCTAATCGGACATCTGCTTTAAGCAGCCAAAATAGTCACTTGCCTTGAGTGGCTGCTCAGGACAGGTTAGACTGTATATAGGAGGTTGAGTATTAATATGCTGTATATGTTTCTCTGTGAGAACTCTGATGTGTCGGTTTTCATGGCTTAATAAACCATTATGCCAGCAGCATGATTAATAAAATATTAGGAAGCTAATGATACTGTAAATTGTACTTAAATTCAAATATGGTACAACATTAATGGATCTATAGAAATGCAGAAATATTGAATTTAAACAAGATAAAGCGAGGGAATTGGAAGTCGAGATTGGAGAAGCGTGCGTCTGATAGCATTAACTTATTATGCAGATTGAAGTAAATAAAATGCCAGACTACAGTTATGACTGGTCATAGTAGCTTTATAATGTAATTATGTCAAACTTCATTTGGCTCTAAAAATATTTTGATTGATCACGCAGTTTTAATATTTATAAAGAAACGTTATTTCATGTGTTGCAATCGGACGTCTTTTCGGCCACCTAAATACTCATTTTCAGATGAAGACATTTTATTGAAAATATTTTCAATTTGAAAAGAAAACACATATTTTTTAACAGATTTATTTTCAACATTTAATCAGGGGCTGTCTAAAAATGGTCTTTGGTGAAAATAAACTTTTCTTGAAACTTAGTATTTTATATTATCAGGGTTCCAGAGAGAGAGTGAGAGCGCATGCACGTGCGTGTGTATAGATGTAAAAATGTAATAAACATATATGGAAACACATTAAAAATAAGAATGGTGGGTACAAAAACGCTTACGAAACAAGCGCAACTACCACAAACATTATTTGATAGTCGTGTTCTTGTCGAACATCATATCTACTGAAGACACGTGAATATAGTTGCACTCTTGGACATGTTCACTACCGGTATGATATATAAGTTTAAACTTCATTTATTTTACAACGATTCCGATCTGACAATCACCATACCATCTCACATACTTTTAAATATATGTGTTGATACCTTTTATTTATCACAAGAAACAGCTGCTAATTAGTTCATCCTCGATCTGATCGAGGCTGATAATTGATCTTTTAAAATATTTCTTAATATGCACATTAGTGCCCTCTTTTCCATTTCAGTGTTTGAAACTTATGTATTTTAATTCATATTCAACAAGAGAATTAGCAACTCTTTCTTGGTTTTATGTTGTAAATACCTTGGTGAATTGTACTGTAATTATGTGATAGTCGTACTGTGATATATAGTCTCTTATAATTCTTTGAAGAATGGCCATGTACTGTTGTTAATGTGTAAGCTGTTATGTATATATTTTATGTAATGTATATGGATGAGACATAAATAAAGATTAAATCTACTTCCAGATCCATGATATATACTGATAGATAATGATATCAATTGATAGATAATTATATCCAACAATAGATAAGGATATCTAACTATATATATAACAATATATAATGATATCTAATGATAGATACTGATATATAGCAATAGATAATGATATATAATGATATATACTGATATATAGCAATAGATAATGATAGATACTGATATATAACAATAGATAATGATATCTAACAATATATAACGATATCTAATGATAGATACTGATATATAGCAATATATAATGATACCTAATGATAGATACTGATATCTAATGATGTATAACAATAGATACTGATATATAGCAATATATAATTATATCTAATGATAGATACTGATATATAATGATGTATAACAATAGATAATGACATATAACAATAGATAATGATATATAATAATATATATACTGATATATAATAATATATATACTGATATCTAATGGTATATAACAATAGATAATGATATATAACGATAGATACTGATATCTAACAATATATAATAATAGATAATGATAAATAACAATAGATAATAATATCTAATGATATCTAACGATATAGAACAATAGATAATGATATATAACAATAGATAAGAGCCTATCGAAAGAACACTTTTCTTAAATACCAAATATATAAATACACTTACTGTCTAATATTCCATTAAGACGAACAGCAGAAAACAAAGGGGAGTAAATCTGACCATCATCACGCTCAATGAAGGAGGTAGTCTTTGGCAAACTGAAAAAACAAAACAACATTAATTTTGGTTGGGACAGGGGGTGGGAATGGTGGTGGTGATGTTGATTGGGACACGGGGTGGGAATGGGGGTGGGGGTGCCTTTAGAATGTTTTTGAAGGGCCTTGCATCTAGTGCATTTTTGGAATAACTGTAAGAGTGGGTGTGGACAGGGAGCTAGGTTGGGTTGCCCCAATCATGTGTTTTGGGAGTGCACTGCATTTAGTGCAATTTGTAACAGTGGGTGGTGGTACTTGCTCCACATAAGTCCACACATCCACTAGTGTAATTTATAACTGTAACAGTGGGTGGTGGTACTTGCTCCACATAAGTCCACACATCCACTAGTGTAATTTATAACTGTAACAGTGGGTGGTGGTACTTGCTCCACATAAGTCCACACATCCACTAGTGTAATTTATAACTGTAACAGTGGGTGGTGGTACTTGCTCCACATAAGTCCACACATCCACTAGTGTAATTTATAACTGTAACAGTGGGTGGTGGTACTTGCTCCACATAAGTCCACACATCCACTAGTGTAATTTATAACTGTAACAGTGGGTGGTGGTACTTGCTCCACATAAGTCCACACATCCACTAGTGTAATTTATAACTGTAACAGTGGGTGGTGGTACTTGCTCCACATAAGTCCACACATCCACTAGTGTAATTTATAACTGTAACAGTGGGTGGTGGTACTTGCTCCACATAAGTCCACACATCCACTAGTGTAATTTATAACTGTAACAGTGGGTGGTGGTACTTGCTCCACATAAGTCCACACATCCACTAGTGTAATTTATAACTGTAACAGTGGGTGGTGGTACTTGCTCCACATAAGTCCACACATCCACTAGTGTAATTTATAACTGTAACAGTGGGTGGTGGTACTTGCTCCACATAAGTCCA
>CM026393.1:23569759-23878352 GCA_014843695.1 Archivesica marissinica
ACATTACCTTGTATACTATGATAATATAGGTAAGATATATATATAATACTTTGGATTATTTCACAAACCACATTACCTTGTATACTATGATAATATAGGTAAGATATATATATAATACTTTGGATTATTTCACAAACCACATTACCTTGTATACTATGATAATATAGGTAAGATATATATATAATACTTTGGATTATTTCACAAACCACATTACCTTGTATACTATGATAATATAGGTAAGATATATATATAATACTTTGAGTTATTTCATGAACAATATTTATTTCACAAACCACATTTATTTCACAAACAACATTTATTTCATGAACAATATTTATTTCACAAACCACATTTATTTCATGAACAGCATTTATTTCATGAACAACATTTATTTCATGAACAATATTTATTTCATGAACAATATTTATTTCACAAACCACATTTATTTCACAAACCACATTTATTTCACAAACCACATTTATTTCAATTTCAGGACTATGAATCTTCCTATTTTTAGAGGATTTCTTTTGTTTGGTCAAGATCTAGGAAAAATAAATATTGTAAGATTTGGTCTAAGCTGTTCAGAAAAGATATATTTCTATTTTATGGAGTATATTGGCAGATTTGCTCTTTTCCACAACAGCTATATATCTTTAAAGCGACACTACATTAGTGAACGCAAATTTCTACAGAATGTATCTTCCTATTATATGGTATAATTTATTTCTAAATATTTGCCTTAAATCTGAATATTTCAACTAAAAGACAAACGTTGTATACGCGGTTTGTTGACATAACAAAATATTGTAAATATGGTCGACACTCATGCGTAATACAACTTGTGTATCCTGAATAACTTGATTTATTGTACATATTTACCGTTATATCTCACATGTGTGCCTATGCATTTTTATTTGTAGACTAATCTTAGTTAAATTATCTTTAAACGACATTATCTCGCGTTTAGTATTGACTCCGATGACAAACAAACGTCATTTCAGGAATCCTACTTTCATTTTTGAAAGTTTGTAGACCACAAAAACACTGTTTATTGATTCAATGTTAGTGTTCGAATGTATTCGGAAGAATTTATAGTAGCAATGCATTGATACGTGAAAACATGCATTTTATTTGCTTTTTGTGATGTAGTGCCGCTTTAAGGTTAACAATATACAAAATATAACTCTAAAGTGGACCAATAGTGATATGGACACGTTTAATAGTGACCACTGTTGTAAATAGATTCCTGGTGCATCCGGAGACGGAGGGTTGACGCTGGAGGTGAAGAACTGCATTGAGGCGGGCAGTACGACGCTGCACAAGTTACAATGTGTAGAGGGAGGTAACACTGTCTGGGAGCAGTTACTCTCCTCACATATCATAGCGGTGGCAGGTTCACGGTAAACTACCTTCCATATTCATTGAATTTCAGTTAATTGTTATTTACTTTCAAAGATGCAAAATCAAGTTAGTTTACGGTAATTGTCTTTAACAGTTCAAATTTACAACATTTAACCATGTTAATTGACTCTAATGTACTATAGTCTATAGCATTACTTTGGGTTGCATAATCGCTGTTACTGGTAAATGTCGACCCAGTTCTGTGTACTATTATAACAAATTCTGAAAATTGCACATCATTTGTAGGAAAGCATGTTACATTGACCTTTGCATTTCTGTTTGCCGATGTGACCGTGTTGTGGCATGTTTATCAGGGTTCATTCTATGTCAGAATTTTTCGGAGAAGTGAGAAAGTGCGCTGTCGGGTCTTTAAATGGTGTTATTTAATAAATGTCAACAAAATATGGTTAAAATGCACAGTATGACCATTAAATACAACATTTGAATATGAGTGCTTTATAATGGGCCAGTGTATCTTACTGGACAACATTTTGTATCAAAATTGTAAAAAAAAATCTTTTAGGGAGAAGTCATTGTCTCTAGAGCGACTATTTCGCCCACATCTAGAATGATCCCTGGTTTATTTTTCAATTAATCATGTAACCATTATCAATTGTAAAACAGTCAGGGCTCACGCTGGCCATCGCAAATGGCGCCAAATGCGATAATAAATTGAAAATGGTGCAAACATTTTTTTTGGCGAAAATAAATGGCGCTGGGTAAAAAATCGCGAAAATGCCATAAAGTTGATTTTCCCAGGACACAGTCTCTGTGTGTATTGGTAAAACTGGTAGACTGGGTTTAAGCTTGTAGTTAGCGAGCGCATCTGGGGAGTATAAAATCGATAACCAGTCTGCCGTGTTATCACCTGTGTGTAGCAACCACCACGCATCTTTACTGCGCATTATTGCGCAATCGGTGTTCCGATAAAAAACTGACCCCAAAATATGTCCTGTGTATTACGGTCTTGTATGAACAGAGCAAAGGCTTTCCGATTGAAATATTGTGGGAGGAGATATGACCAAATATGGCGTATATATGCCCATTTGGCTGTTACGCAGTATATATTTACAGTTCAAAACCGAAAGTGAAAATTTCAAATATCATAAATTTGTCCAAAACGGCCATATACGCTAATGAAATTGGTATTTTATGATAGATATATCAGTATTCTTTTCATTCTGGGCACTTCCAAGAATGTAGTTTGACATATATCCTGTTTATTTGGCTCGCATCTGAGTGACATGACAAGTCTCACCGGACAAGGGAAGTAATCAATCTTAACCATTACCAATATTCCACTTCCGCCGTCCCGAATCGTAATTCACAGAGTAAAAAAAACATTAAAATATTGCAAAGTATGTCCTTCTCTCAAGCTCGATTAAATAGATACGGTATTGTGGTTTGGAATAAATGCAAATATGCATTTGCGCTGACTGAAGATTAATTAGCTTGTATTTGCAATTTTCTAAAATCAAAATGGCTGTTCGTACATCGTTCATTCGTACTCAGGTTACCGTGCACCGTTCATTCGTACTCGGTTACGAGTCGGTATATTAAAACTATATTAATTTATAAGTGTGTTGTAAGTACTGTGTGCATAAAATTGTTACAGAACAGGTGAGAAATGTTTATAGAAGAAAATAACACTGACTACTATGTAGAATACCGTTTCATGATCAAGTAATAAGCTGGGGTCAACTTTTTTGATTTTTAAGTCTGCCTAAATTTTTGGCTCCAACTTCACTGAAATGGCTCCAATTTTTTTCATTTGGCGAAAGTGGTGGCGCAAAGAAAAAAAAAGCCAGTGTGAGCCCTGAAACTATTGACCTTCATTCACCTTTGTATATGTAAAATTATAACACATGTCATCTTGACCTTTGTCTTTCAATTGATGACACATGCGACTTTGATCTTTTTATTTCAAATTGTGATATATATATATATACCTTTGTATTGCAGGAGTACATGTTATGTCTTGACGTTTGTATTGCAGGAGTACATGTTGTATCTTGACCTTTGTATTGCAGGAGTACATGTTGTATCTTGACCGTTGTATTGCAGTAGTACATGTTGTGTATTGACCTTTGTATTGCAGGAGTACATGTTGTGTCTTGACCTTTGTATTGCAGGAGTACATGTTGTGTCTTGACCTTTATATTGCATTAGTACATGTTGTGTCTTGACCTTTGTATTGCAGGAGTACATGTTGTGTCTTGACCTTTGTATTACAGGGGTACATATTGTGTCTTGACCTTTGTATTGCAGGAGTACATGTTGTGTCTTGACCTTTGTATTGCAGGAGTACATGTTGTGTCTTGAGCTTTGTATTGCAGGAGTACATGTTGTATCTTGACCTTTGTATTACAGGAGTACATGTTGTGTATTGACCTTTGTATTGCAGGAGTACATGTTGTGTCTTGACCTTTGTATTGCAGGAGTACATGTTGTATCTTGACCTTTGTATTGCAGTAGTACATGTTGTGTATTGACCTTTGTATTGCAGGAGTATATGTTGTGTCTTGACCTTTGTATTGCAGGAGTATACGTTGTGTCTTGACCTTTGTATTGCAGGAGTACATGTTGTTTCTTGACCTTTGTATTGCAGGAGTACATGTTGTGTCTTGACCTTTGTATTGCAGGAGTACATGTTGTGTCTTGACCTTTGTATTGCAGGAGTACATGTTGTGTCTTGACCTTTGTATTACAGGAGTACATGTTGTGTATCATGTGCCGATTGTTCTCTGTCAGTATTCAACAGTATTGGTCAGAAAGTGTTGCCTAGTATAGTGCTCGATTCCAAAATCTCTGTGCTAGATGTAAATGGACCCCATGTTATGGCGCTAAGTGCTAAAGGCAGCCTATATGTCTGGTAAGTTTGTTGATTCCCGTGCTAAAGGCAGCCTGTATGTCTGGTAAGTTTGTTGATTCCCGTGCTAAAGGCAGCCTATATGTCTGGTAAGTTTGTTGATTCCCGTGCTAAAGGCAGCCTATATGTCTGGTAAGTTTGTTGATTCCCGTGCTAAAGGCAGCCTGTATGTCTGGTAAGTTTGTTGATTCCCGTGCTAAAGGCAGCCTGTATGTCTGGTAAGTTTGTTGATTCCCGTGCTAAAGGCAGCCTGTATGTCTGGTAAGTTTGATGATTCCTGTGCTAAAGGCAGCCTGTATGTCTGGTAAGTTTGTTGATTCCCGTGCTAAAGGCAGCCTGTATGTCTGGTAAGTTTGATGATTCCTGTGCTAAAGGCAGCCTGTATGTCTGGTAAGTTTGATGATTCCTGTGCTAAAGGCAGCCTGTATGTCTGGTAAGTTTGATGATTCCTGTGCTAAAGGCAGCCTGTATGTCTGGTAAGTTTGCATGATTCCCGTGCTAATGGCAGCCTGTATGTCTGGTAAGTTTGCTGATTCCCGTGCTAAAGGCAGCCTGTATGTCTGGTAAGTTTGTTGATTCCCGTGCTAATGGCAGCCTGTATGTCTGGTAAGTTTGCTGATTCCCGTGCTAATGGCAGCCTGTATGTCTGGTAAGTTTGCTGATTCCCGTGCTAAAGGCAGCCTATATGTCTGGTAAGTTTGATGATTCTGTCTAGAAACAACACTGAATATAAGTGGTGTTAGGGAATTAGTGGAATTTTTTATTTCAGCATGCAACTGTTTCATCTGCATCTCTTTATCTAAATTCATTAAGACTATTTTCATGCTGAACATGCGAAATGCAATTTTTGAAATGCAACAAATTTCATCTTTCTGTTTAATGTTACTAGATTGCGTTTATTTGGTTCAAATATTGGACATGAAAACAATATGAATTTGCACATATTCCGAATGAAACAAAATGTTGGGGTCACCATCTGATTTTTGCCAAATTACAATACATGTGTAGAATGGTGACAGTAATTTAAGTTACTTTGTGAAGTGTTCAGGACTGGAACTGGAGGGAGATTTAGGAGAAATAGTCCACGATCCACTTCACTTTATCCTAATTTATTCACGTGGGTAGGTGTGGTGAAGTTTTTATCATTTCGTTTATACAAATATATTTTAGCTTGATTGCGAAACAAGTTATTGCAACTTATATTAATCACTCTCGAGACCTCATTCCTGATGGAATCCATCACCACGAGGGAGAGAGAAGAGGCAACGTGGAATTTAAATGCCTTGCCTAAGGGCACAATAGTAAAGGCTCCAGCGGGGCTCGAACTCCGGACCTTTCGTACCTGAAACGAACGCGCTACCACTGCGCTATTACGACTTCCACATAACTACACGCTAGGTGACAATGAGAAAGACAAGAGTGCATCTTACAAATTCTGGACAGCGAATTGCGCTATCAAGACTTCCACTTTATCATTATATACATGTAGAATGTTTAGATGGCATTGACTGAGTTAGCAAGCTTCTCCCATGTATGTATAAATATTTAGTCCTGCCACAGGACTTTGTTCTGGATGAGTTAATCCACTCTACATGTACATATACGCCCCTGTAGATCGCGTCGCGAAGCAGGACTAGTATATACCATGATCTTTCCCTATTTTGATGGTCTAGTGTACGCCTCGAGTGACCATGATCTTTCCCTATTTTGATGATCTAGTGTAAGCCTCGAGTGTGTATAAGCCAGACTGATGTTAATACAACAGCTACACGTCCTGCAGTATCTAACAGTGTACTCATATATAAACATGACACCTCGGTTAATATTCATGTTCTCGGGTTCATATTCATGTTCTCGGGTTCATATTCATGTTCTCGGGTTAATATTCATGTTCTAGGGTTAATAGTCATGTTCTCGGGTTCATATTCATGTTCTCGGGTTCATATTCATGTTCTCGGGTTAATATTCATGTTTTCAGGTTAATATTCATGTTCTCGGGTTAATATTCATGTTCTCAGGTTAATATTCATGTTCTCGGGTTAATATTCATGTTCTCGGGTTAATATTCATGTTCTCGGGTTAATATTCATGTTCTCGGGTTAATATTCATGTTCTCAGGTTAATATTCATGTTCTCGGGTTCATGTTCTCGGGTTCATGTTCTCGGGTTCATGTTCTCGGGTTCATATTTTTCATATTGCCCACTCACGAATTCAATATTTATTTTATTACACCGAACCCAGATACATGTATTTGAAAAGAGTCGACTTGTCTCAGTAAATCTATTTATAGAATCTATAAGTATCTAGAAGCTTTTATGTATACATTTCAATAAGCATCTACATATTAAGAGAGATGCTTTTTTTTTAATTTTGAGGCCCCTTTCGGGTAACTCCATTTATTTCTTCTTTGTATATACATAGAAAGCATTTACACACCTAGTTTGAATAATAAGTGTTTTATTAATGCTTTGTTTTTACCAATATTCCAATAAGCGTTTTACTGATTCAGTCCGGAAGTCATGGACAGTCAATATGAAATATTGAATGGTCAGAAGCCAAGGGTAAATAATTATGAAATATTGAATGGTCAGAAGCCAAGGGTAAATAATTATGAAATATTGAATGGTCAGAAGCCAAGAGTAAATAATTATGAAATATTGAATGGTCAGAAGCCAAGGGTAAATAATTATGAAATATTGAATGGTCAGAAGCCAAGGGTAAATAATTATGAAATATTGAATGGTCAGAAGCCAAGGGTAAATAATTATGAAATATTGAATGGTCAGAAGCCAAGGGTAAATAATTATGAAATATTGAATGGTCAGAAGCCAAGGGTAAATAATTATGAAATATTGAATGGTCAGAAGCCAAGGGTAAATAATTATGAAATATTGAATGGTCAGAAGCCAAGGGTAAATAATTATGAAATATTGAATGGTCAGAAGCCAAGGGTAAATAATTATGAAATATTGAATGGTCAGAAGCCAAGAGTAAATAATTATGAAATATTGAATGGTCAGAAGCCAAGGGTAAATAATTATGAAATATTGAATGGTCAGAAGCCAAGAGTATATAATGATGGGAATGTTGCATCGAGTAGTCACGTGAGGTATAATAACATTAACTATTTATCATTAGGTAAATAAATGTTTAGAATTAGAAAGGAATGAAAACAAAAAATTAGGTTTGTTTTGTCTTTGTAGAAAACAGTGCAAGATGTTTGATAATCGTTTATATTACATTTATAATGTTTGTAGGAACACCCAGAAGCTGACCTGCCTCGTGAAGTATGAAAAAATAACTAATATTATGAAACGTAAGTAGATTGCACACCTAGCTGAGAATAGAAGGGAAACATTTAGAACTTTCGACTCATCGTTCTTGGGACACCTCACATTCATGACGGAATCCATCGTCGTTAGGGAGAGTGGATTTAAATGTCTTGCCTAAGGTTGCACCAGCATCGTGGTTCTGGCGGACTCGAGCTGGGAACCACTGCAAGGTGGATACAGTATCCATTACACAACGGAGACTCCACAAACTAGTAGCTTGCATTGATAACGGAATCGCAAACATGCACATATTTCGTTAATGCATCTGCCGTTAAATTGCCATAGATGTGTTAGATTTCAACATCTTGTATGCATCCTAATAGATAATTGTTATGATATATAGATAAATGTTATATAGATAATTGATATATAGATACTTGTTATATAGATAATTGATATATAGATAATTGATATATAGATACTTGTTATATAGATAATTGATATATAGATAATTGTTATATAGATAATTGTTATGATATATAGATAAATGTTATATAGATAATTGATATATAGATACTTGTTATATAGATAATTGATATATAGATAATTGTTATGATATATAGATAATTGTTATGATATATAGATACTTGTTTTATAGATAATTGATATATAGATAATTGTTATGATATATAGATAATTGTGATATAGATAATTGATATATAGATAATTGTGATATAGATAATTGATATATAGATAATTGTTATATAGATAATTGTTATATAGATAATTGATATATAGATAATTGATATATAGATAATTGTTATGATATATAGATAATTGTTATATAGATAATTGTGATATAGATAATTGTTATATAGATAATTGATATATATATATATATAATTGATATCTAGATAATTGATATATAGATAATTGTTATGATATATAGATAATTGTTATATAGATAATTGATATATAGATAATTGTGATATAGATAATTGATATATAGATACTTGTTATGTAGATAATTGATATATATATAATTGATATCTAGATAATTGATATATAGATAATTGTTATATAGATAATTGCTATATAGATAATTGATATCTAGATAATTGATGTATAGCTATATTTACTGGATATAATTAGGAGTATCCAATTTATTCATAACAATCTTAAAGAAAATGAATTAGCCGGATTTTTGTTTGGAACATTCCTTGAAAAAGGCTAAGCCGAAAATTCGGATGTAGAGAGGACCACATATATATACTAGTTCCCTGTTCAACAATCAACATATAATCTACTGTTGTACGTTCCAGCTGGGGAGAATGTACTGAAGGCGTTTGTGACGAATGAAGGTATACCTGTGATCACACTGTCTACAAACAAGTCCTACTCCTTCAGCCCAGAGTTAGCTTGCTGGTACGTTGTTTTTCAAGTCCTACTCCTTCAGTCCAGAGTTAGCTTGCTGGTACGTTGTTTTTCAAGTCCTACTCCTTCAGTCCAGAGTTAGCTTGCTGGTACGTTGTTTTTCAAGTCCTACTCCTTCAGCCCAGAGTTAGCTTGCTGGTACGTTGTTTTTCAAGTCCTACTCCTTCAGTCCAGAGTTAGCTTGCTGGTACGTTGTTTTTCAAGTCCTACTCCTTCAGTCCAGAGTTAGCTTGCTGGTACATTGTTTTTCAAGTCCTACTCCTTCAGCCCAGAGTTAGCTTGCTGGTACGTTGTTTTTCAAGTCCTACTCCTTCAGCCCAGAGTTAGCTTGCTGGTACGTTGTTTTTCAAGTCCTACTCCTTCAGCCCAGAGTTAGCTTGCTGGTACGTTGTTTTTCAAGTCCTACTCCTTCAGCCCAGAGTTAGCTTGCTGGTACGTTGTTTTTCAAGTCCTACTCCTTCAGCCCAGAGTTAGCTTGCTGGTACGTTGTTTTTCAAGTCCTACTCCTTCAGTCCAGAGTTAGCTTGCTGGTACGTTGTTTTTATCTCTCAGTTTATTTCCACAGGGTTATGTATTAACTATGTTTATCATAGTATTATAAGTTTCATTATTTGCAAAATACCGTGTTATACAAGCCTCGTACAATCCTTCATTAATGTAATCCTCATTCTTTATTTTTATTTATTTTTATGAATGTACACTGGGTTTGAAATGAGCGAATAAAAGATCTTAACCCTTTCCCTCATAGAGATTTAGGTTAATATACTATTATATCTCCATACAAACGACAGCCATTTAACCCTTTCCTTCATAGAGATTTAGGTTAATATACTATTATATCTCCATACAAATGACAGACATTTAACCCTTTCCCTCATAGAGATTTAGGTTAATATACTATTATATCTCCATACAAACGACAGCCATTTAACCCTTTCCTTCATAGAGATTTAGGTTAATATACTATTATATCTCCATACAAACGACAGACATTTAACCCTTTCCTTCATAGAGATTTAGGTTAATATACTATTATATCTCCATACAAACGACAGCCATTTAACCCTTTCCTTCATAGAGATTTAGGTTAATATACTATTATATCTCCATACAAACGACAGCCATTTAACCCTTTCCTTCATAGAGATTTAGGTTAATATACTATTATATCTCCATACAAACGACAGCCATTTAACCCTTTCCCTCATAGAGATTTAGGTTAATATACTATTATATCTCCATACAAACGACAGCCATTAAACCCTTTCCCTCATAGAGATTTAGGTTAATATACTATTATATCTCCATACAAACGACAGCCATTTAACCCTTTCCTTCATAGAGATTTAGGTTAATATACTATTATATCTCCATACAAACTACAGCCATTTAACCCTTTCCTTCATAGAGATTTAGGTTAATATACTATTATATCTCCATACAAACGACAGCCATTTAACCCTTTCCTTCATAGAGATTTAGGTTAATATACTATTATATCTCCATACAAACGACAGCCATTTAACCCTTTCCCTCATAGAGATTTAGGTTAATATACTATTATATCTCCATACAAACGACAGCCATTTAACCCTTTCCTTCATAGAGATTTAGGTTAATATACTATTATATCTCCATACAAACGACAGCCATTTAACCCTTTCCTTCATAGAGATTTAGGTTAATATACTATTATATCTCCATACAAACGACAGCCATTTAACCCTTTCCTTCATAGAGATTTAGGTTAATATACTATTATATCTCCATACAAACGACAGCCATTTAACCCTTTCCTTCATAGAGATTTAGGTTAATATACTATTATATCTCCATACAAACGACAGCCATTTAACCCTTTCCTTCATAGAGATTTAGGTTAATATACTATTATATCTCCATACAAACGACAGCCATTTAACCCTTTCCTTCATAGAGATTTAGGTTAATATACTATTATATCTCCATACAAACTACAGCCATTTAACCCTTTCCTTCATAGAGATTTAGGTTAATATACTATTATATCTCCATACAAACAACAGCCATTTAACCCTTTCCTTCATAGAGATTTAGGTTAATATACTATTATATCTCCATACAAACAACAGCCATTTAACCTTCCTTCATAGAGATTTAGGTTAATATACTATTATATCTCCATACAAACGACAGCCATTTAACCCTTTCCTTCATAGAGATTTAGGTTAATATACTATTATATCTCCATACAAACGACAGCCATTTAACCCTTTCCCTCATAGAGATTTAGGTTAATATACTATTATATCTCCATACAAACGACAGCCATTTAACCCTTTCCCTCATAGAGATTTAGGTTAATATACTATTATATCTCCATACAAACGACAGCCATTTAACCCTTTCCCTCATAGAGATTTAGGTTAATATACTATTATATCTCCATACAAACGACAGCCATTTAACCCTTTCCCTCATAGAGATTTAGGTTAATATACTATTATATCTCCATACAAACGACAGCCATTTAACCCTTTCCTTCATAGAGATTTAGGTTAATATACTATTATATCTCCATACAAACGACAGCCATTTAACCCTTTCCTCATAGAGATTTAGGTTAATATACTATTATATCTCCATACAAACTACAGCCATTTAACCCTTTCCCTCATAGAGATTTAGGTTAATATACTATTATATCTCCATACAAACTACAGCCATTTAACCCTTTCCCTCATAGAGATTTAGGTTAATATACTATTATATCTCCATACAAACCACAGCCATTTAACCCTTTCCCTCATAGAGATTTAGGTTAATATACTAGTATATCTCCATACAAATGACAGCCATTTAACCCTTTCCCTCATAGAGATTTAGGTTAATATACTATTATATCTCCATACAAACTACAGCCATTTAACCCTTTCCCTCATAGAGATTTAGGTTAATATACTATTATATCTCCATACAAACGACAGCCATTTAACCCTTTCCCTCATAGAGATTTAGGTTAATATACTATTATATCTCCATACAAACGACAGCCATTTAACCCTTTCCCTCATAGAGATTTAGGTTAATATACTATTATATCTCCATACAAACGACAGCCATTTAACCCTTTCCTTCATAGAGATAGGTTAATATACTATTATATCTCCATACAAACGACAGCCATTTAACCCTTTCCTTCATAGAAATTTAGGTTAATATACTATTATATCTCCATACAAACGACAGCCATTTAACCCTTTCCCTCATAGATATTTAGGTTAATATACTATTATATCTCCATACAAACGACAGCCATTTAACCCTTCCCTCATAGAGATTTAGGTTAATATACTATTATATCTCCATACAAACGACAGCCATTTAACCCTTTCCCTCATAGAGGTTTAGGTTAATATACTATTATATCTCCATACAAACGACAGCCATTTAACCCTTTCCCTCATATAATATTATATCTCCATACAAACGACAGCCATTTAACCCTTTCCCTCATAGAGATTTAGGTTAATATACTATTATATCTCCATACAAACGACAGCCATTTAACCCTTTCCCTCATAGAGATTTAGGTTAATATACTATTATATCTCCATACAAACGACAGCCATTTAACCCTTTCCCTCATAAAGATTTAGGTTAATATACTATTATATCTCCATACAAACGACAGCCATTTAACCCATTCCTTCATAGAGATTTAGGTTAATATACTATTATATCTCCATACAAACGACAGCCATTTAACCCTTTCCTTCATAGAGATTTAGGTTAATATACTATTATATCTCCATACAAACGACAGCCATTTAGCCCTTTCCTTCATAGAGATTTAGGTTAATACACTATTATATCTCCATACAAACGACAGCCACTTAGCCCTTTCCCTCATATAGATTTAGGTTAATTATAATATCTCCATACAAACGACAGCCACTTAACCCTTTCCCTCATATAGATTTAGGTTAATTATAATATCTCCATACAAACGACAGCCACTTAACCCTTCCCCTCATATAGATTTAGGTTAATTACATTATCTCCATACAAACGACAGCCACTTAACCCTTTCCCTCAAATAGATTTAGGTTAATTATAATATCTCCATACAAACGACAGCCACTTAACCCTTTCCCTCAAATAGATTTAGGTTAATATATTATTATATCTCCATACAAACGACAGCCATTTAGCTATCATGCAGTGGATAAGTAATGGCCATATCTATCCCACCTCCATATATATTACTGGGACTTCATTGGGGATTTAGGTTAATATACTATTATATCTCCAAACAAACGACAGCCATTTAGCTATCATGCAGTGGATAAGTAGTCGCCATATCTATCCCACCTCCATAGATATTACTGGGACTTCATAGAGATTTAGGTTAATATACTATTATATCTCCATACAAACAACAGCCATTTAGCTATCATGCAGTGGATAAGTAGTCGCCATATCTATCTCACCTCCATAGATACTACTGGGACTTCATAGAGATTTAGGTTAATATAGTAGTATATCTCCATACAAACGACAGCCATTTAGCTATCATGCAGTGGATAAGTAGTCTAGGGTTTATGAACATTGGTTTGGCTACTACATTGTCAATGTATGTCATATTGGTAATGGCATCAAGAGGTGCTTCTATGACGGAAAGGGTTTATGAACATTGGTTTGGCTACTACACTGTCAATGTATGTCATATTGGTAATGGCGTCAAGAGGTGCTTCTATGGCGGAAAGGGTTTATCTCGAGACCAGAATGTAATATTGCTAGATTGATCCACAGATAACATCTACAAATAGTGAGAAATGGCGGTCAAAATTAAGCCTATATATGATGGCTTATAAACCTATATTTCTATTTCTCTATTTACAGATGGCTCTGTAGTCCAGTGGTAACACGCTGGACTGGTAATACAGGGATCGCAGGTTCGATCCCCCGTCTGACCCTAATAAAATTAATAAGTCTTTCAGATGGGACATTTAACTGAGGTCTCATGTCGGTGCTGTACACCGTGCACGTAAAAGAACCAGGAGACTCTTGAATGGGATTCCTGGATTACCAGTCCAACATGTTAAACACTGGACTACAGATGGGTGATACTGCTTACCTATTGAAGTATGTAAGTACTGTACTATGTGAGGACATCAGTTGTAGATGCTGCTTACCTATTGAAGTATGTAAGTACTGTACTATGTGAGGACATCAGTTGTAGATGCTGCTTACCTATTGAAGTAGGTAAGTACTGTACTATGTGAGGACATCAGTTGTAGATGCTGCTTACCTATTGAAGTAGGTAAGTACTGTACTATGTGAGGACTACAGTTGTAGATGGGTGATACTGCTTACCTATTGAAGTAGGTAAGTACTGTACTATGTGAGGACATCAGTTGTAGATGCTGCTTACCTATTGAAGTAGGTAAGTACTGTACTATGTGAGGACATCAGTTGTAGATACTGCTTACCTATTGAAGTAGGTAAGTACTGTACTATGTGAGGGCATCAGTTGTAGGTGGGTGATACTGCTTACCTATTGAAGTAGGTAAGTACTGTACTATGTGAGGACATCAGTTGTAGATGCTGCTTACCTATTGAAGTAGGTAAGTACTGTACTATGTGAGGACATCAGTTGTAGATGCTGCTTACCTATTGAAGTAGGTAAGTACTGTACTATGTGAGGACATCAGTTGTAGATGGGTGATACTGCTTACCTATTGAAGTAGGTAAGTAATGTACTATGTGAGGACATCAGTTGTAGATGCTGCTTACCTATTGAAGTAGGTAAGTACTGTACTATGTGAGGACATCAGTTGTAGATGCTGCTTACCTATTGAAGTAGGTAAGTACTGTACTATGTGAGGACATCAGTTGTAGATGCTGCTTACCTATTGAAGTATGTAAGTACTGTACTATGTGAGGGCATCAGTTGTAGATGCTGCTTACCTATTGAAGTAGGTAAGTACTGTACTATGTGAGGGCATCAGTTGTAGATGCTGCTTACCTATTGAAGTAGGTAAGTACTGTACTATGTGAGGGCATCAGTTGTAGATGCTGCTTACCTATTGAAGTAGGTAAGTACTGTACTATGTGAGGGCATCAGTTGTAGATGGGTGATACTGCTTACCTATTGAAGTATGTAAGTACTGTACTATGTGAGGGCATCAGTTGTAGATGCGGGTTGAGCTTCATGAAGAGCCAATACGCCAAGGCACGGTATACGCTGTACTCATTGAAAACAAACAGACGGTTTGACTTGAGAATCTTCTGTAATAACTCCATCGGCATTTCCCGGAGCTGAATATTGTCCGACAGCTGAAATTAAAAATAGGAGCAATTTATTTTATGTTTTGCTGCGTAAATGAAATTTAGTCGTTGAACAGTGATATAAAAATGTGTTGTTCTCACTGCATTGCGCCTATAGTTCCCAGCCACTGATGGTTCCCAGCCCAGCCACTGATGGTTTCCAGCCACTGATGGTTTCCAGTCACTGATGGTTTCCAGCCACTGATGGTTCCCAGCCCAGCCACTGATGGTTCCCAGCCACTGGTGGTTCCCAGCCACTGATGGTTCCCAGCCACTGATGGTTCCCAGCAACTGGTGGCTCCCAGCCACTGATGGTTCCCAGCCACTGATGGTTCTCAGGTTCCCAGCCACTGATGGTTCCCAGCCACTGATGGTTCTCAGGTTCCCAGCCACTGATGGTTCCCAGCCACTGGTGGCTCCCAGCCACACTGGTGGCTCCCAGCCACTGATGGTTCCCAGCAACTGATGGTTCCCAGCCAGTGATGGTTCCCAGCCACTGATGGTTCCCAGATTCCAAGCCACTGATGGTTCCCATGTTCCCAGCCACTGATGGTTCCCAGCCACTGCAGTTTGAAATATTGTCAACGTGAACGATTTCGGATTCAATTCATCAGTGACGTCATTTATGACGCCACATAACATGACGTTCTAGAGCTGCTTAACGCATGTGTTCTTACTTCTAGCGCCACTTAACACATGTGTTCTTACTTCTAGCGCCACTTAAAGCATGTGTTCTTACTTCTAGCGCCACTTAACGCATGTGTTCTTACTTCTAGCGCCACTTAACACATGTGTTCTTACTTCTAGCGCCACTTAACGCATGTGTTCTTACTTCTAGCGCCACTTAACACATGTGTTCTTACTTCTAGCGCCACTTAACGCATGTGTTCTTACTTCTAGCGCCACTTAACGCATGTGTTCTTACTTCTAGCACCACTTAACACATGTGTTCTTACTTCTAGCGCCACTTAATGCATGCGTTCTTACTTCTAGCGCCACTTAACACATGTGTTCTTACTTCTAGCGCCACTTAACACATGTGTTCTTACTTCTAGCGCCACTTAACGCATGGGTTCTTACTTCTAGCGCCACTTAACGCACGGTTGCATCGGTTTATCATAAAAATACTTTTTCAGCTTAAAATAAAAATAAAATTTGTTTGTTTCGGTGAATGATCGAATTATGTTTCACTCATGAACATAGAAAGCTATTATTATCACATAAGACAACTCTCGTGATAATATTGCTTTCAACGCTCGGTGAAATATAATTCCATTGTACGCTGAAACAAACAAATCATCCTCTATATTCATTACTAGTCTACCATACAGGAGATTGGCAAATATCACTGTGAAAAGGACTGTGTTTGAAACCTCATGGGTTTAATTAGAATGTACTACACTGATGAGTGGTACTGCTTGGAATTTGTAATTACCATACTTAGAGGTTTATTACGTAGCTAGTTTCATATCAGCGTAGGTATCGACACAAAGTAACCTGATATCAAGATACCGAGGGTCGATGCCTAGGCTGGTATGAAACTAGCCACGCAATAACGTCTTTATTACTTTGATATGAATTTGAACATTTAATAATCAAAATCATGCTCTCCGTTATCCATGTATCACGAATAAATCAAAATTACTGGACTAGATACACGAAAATACTTGAAATATTACCACGAAACTACAAAACATACACGAAAATACTTGAAATATTACCACGAAACTACAAAACATACACGAAAATACTTGAAATATTACAACGAAACTACAAAACATCTGTTATCTGTCAAATTTGACACACTGGGACACTACGGTTGTCAACAAACTACAAATGTAGCACAGAGTGTGCATGCGTTATTTCTCAGGAACTAGTTATGATACGGCTTTTTCTGGTTTGATACGGACAGCGGACATCTGGCCTATATGCTATTAACCCACACTCGATCAGTGATACTTCAGGGGGAGCAAACAATTTTCAATTTCAGGCGAAGAGCAACAACATGATATATAATTCAGTATGTTGTTGTTGTTGTTTGTTTGTTCGGGTTTTACGCCTTCATCGGCACCATTTTGGGCTATATCGACGGAGGGTCACATCAGTATGTGTATACTCGCCATTAAGACGATCTCGACTATAAAACGACCCCCTACTTTGGTCTTACTATCACTGTGCATAGACCTGTGTATAAGACGACCCCCTACTTTGGTCTTATTATCACTGTGCATAGACCTGTGTATAAGACGACCCCCTACTTTGGTCTTATTATCACTGTGCATAGACCTGTGTACAAGACAGGTTGAGATAATGGAAACAACTCGGCAGTAAAGACCAAACAAATTAATTAAACTTTATTTATTTTACAACGATTGCGAAGCAAGTTCTAACAACTTATATTAATCACTCTCGTTGGCGCGGATGAAAGCGTATAATGTGGTCATTCGTGTGGGAGGAAACCGGAGTACCCGGAGAAAACCCACATGTCCGATCTGGCGACCACCGTACCATCTCACATACTTCCCGGTCAGAGGATCGAACCCGGGTTGCATTGGTGGGAAGCGAGCACGCTAACCACTGCGCTAATCAGTCAAACAAATTAAGTAAACATTATGCCAATCATAAAAAAAAATGCACTGATGCACAACAATAAAGTTGATTTGTTAAAATGCTATTGACAAGTTCAGTTTACAGACAGAGCTATGAAAGCTTTTGTTGCACGCTTTGAGTTACTTCAATATACATGTAGTGCCATCAATTATTGAGTAGGAACAAACTGAATTTTAAAAATAATAAAAAATGTTTATTTTTAAAACAAATTTTTTTTTTTAACCCTTTACCTTTCAAGTTTCAATCATATACCAAACAACATAGATCCTGATCAGATGCGGCATAAATGCCACATCTGATCTGGATCTCTGTTGTTTGCACATTCCGCCCAATTTATTCAGCGGGTTAAGGGAAGCCACTTGCGGCCATAATCTGGTAAAAATGCTGTCTTTAAGGGAGTAAGTACAATAACTCCATACAGTAAATTACTTCCCTTAACCCATTCAACACCAAGTAACTCACATGGACTGGTCCATGATATTCATAAACCAATAAATGAATCAGAAAATCACATTTGGACAAGTTCATTTATCAAAATGGGTCATATCACTGGCAAAAAGTGCAGATCCTGATGAGACGGCTCGTCACGAGCCGGCTCATCTGGATCTACACTTTTTGTAAGCCTATTTAGAGATCTGTGGTGTTGAAAGGGTTAATGTCATCAGCAAGTCGATCACATTCAAGAAATCTGCATGTTAACAATTAGGACTGAAAACCATAACATTTTTCACAATTTAGCTACAAATCATGCAGTGTTTTTCCTTATAAAATTGTTACATCAGGACTCATTCACAAAGGCTTCAAATAATGAAGTATTGAGCTTCACATGCAAAGGCTGTAATAACTTAAAGCGACATTACATTGCAAAAAGCATAGAAATGCATGTTTACGTAGAAAAAACATTGCTGCTACAAATTCTTCCCAAATAATTCGAACACTAACTTTCAATCAATAAACGGTGTGTTCACAATCTACAAACTCTCAAAAGTGAAAGCAGGATTGCATATAAGGTCAGCCACACTCCTGAATGTTTGTCCATTATTGGAGCTTATTCTAAACACTTGATGCTATCGTTTATAGAGATAGCTTAAATCAGCTTAGTCTAAAAATAAATATGCATGCTCAAATACAAGATCTATATAATTATAGTGTCCTCAAATCGTGATACATTTGTTTTCGTTACCCCCGGAAGTATTTACAATACTGCACGCGATCGGTGTTTTCTGACGTCACCAATCTAGGAATAGGGACTGTCAACGGTCAAAATGCTCCGTATAATCCTTGGAGGCGTTAGTAATCGGTTATTGTTTCTTTTCTTCTCCCTTTAGTTAGTGTAAGAGGAGATAGTTTTGGAGACTCTTATATTGTTTTGAGGTCCATACAGTGGTTTACTGTCATCATCAACAAAACGATGTGGCCTGTAGTGTACTTAAAGGAAGTTTTTAATTTTGTTTTAGGTTTATGGCAATCCACCACCTACAAAGCGAAAGTACAGGCAATATTCATATGTCACTCTCTTGTTTTTAGTTAACCCTTTCCTTCATAGAGATTTAGGTTAATATACTATTATATCTCCATACAAACGACAGCCATTTTGCTATCATGCAGTGTATAAGTAGTGGCCATATCTATCCCACCTCCATAGATATTACTGGAACTACATGAGATTCTGCCCTTTATTATGAACATTGGTTTGGCTACTATGTTGTCAATGTATGTGGTATTGGTAATGGCGTCAAGAGGTGCTTCTATGAGGGAAAGGGTCAAATGGGCAGTGTGATATAATTATATGACCATTGAACCCACCTTATTTACTGTTCAAATCAGGTTTACAAGATTAGGTGATGAATTCAGGTGTCCACATTGTGAAAATGCTTGTTAAACTGTAAAAGTGTTCAATGTGAAAAGAAATATTCATCAAAATAATAGAAATTATCATCATGCTGCATAAAACGTGCTAGTTTTATATTTACACCCATTCGATGTTACGTAAAATTGATTTTCTGACAGGTCACGAAAACTCCGGTACGAGTCACAACAGATGTCGGTTCCGGGTCATGGTAAAAATGACAGCGCCCGTTGTTATTTACGTAGTCATATTCATTTCTAATTATTTGGAATAAAAGAGAAACGTTACTTTAATTTACATCATACATTTAGAAACTATGTAGTTTTAAGATTCATTGTGTTGAATGCCGATCATTTCTTATCATAACGGAAACCGGAAATTCAAGGGTACTGTTAATTCTGTACCATAAATCTTTTTATTCAAGATACACGTGTTGTATTACATTATTTTGTTACGTCAACAAATGTTGTATACAACGATTGTTTATTAGTTGCAATACTCAGATTCTGTCGCAAATATTTGGAAAATAATTAGAACATTTAATTGGAAATTACATTCTGTAGAAATTTTCTTTTTTCACCATTGTAGTATAGCTTTAAGATGCACTTGTTTGTGCATGCATATGTGGTCATAAAAGGTCATATATATATATATATACGTGTTCTTTTGTTTCTTTAGGTATGCTATGTATGAAGATCGAATACATCCGAATATTTACATCGCTATTGCATTTCCTTCGATGAACGTATGTGCCCTGATTGTATACAATTACGTATGAGGGTTTCCAACTAATGATATGCAGCTGACATGCGCACTTCAGTCAACGTTCGTCCCGTGAAAAGGCGTGTCTTACAGTTTACGCTGTTCCAAGGATGATCTAATTACCAGGTCCTTGCCACACAGTAAGTCGGTCGCAAATTTGACTAAATACATTTTAATTGGAAAAGCATGATATTTGTTTTCTTTATCTCATTAAAAAGATTCATGTACATATAAGGAATGTAGTGGACGCCACTCATGTACATATAAGGAATGTAGTGGACGCCACTCATGTACATATAAGGAATGTAGTGGACGCCACTCATGTACATATAAGGAATGTAGTGGACGCCACTCATGTACATATAAGGAATGTAGTGGACGCCATGTACATATAAGGAATGTAGTGGACGCCATGTACATATAAGGAATGTAGTGGACGCCATGTACATATAAGGAATGTAGTGGACGCCATGTACATATAAGGAATGTAGTGGACGCCATGTACATATAAGGAATGTAGTGGACGCCATGTACATATAAGGTATGTAGTGGACGCCATGTACATATAAGGAATGTAGTGGACGCCACTCATGTACATATAAGGAATGTAGTGGACGCCATGTACATATAAGGAATGTAGTGGACGCCACTCATGTACATATAAGGAATGTAGTGGACGCCATGTACATATAAGGAATGTAGTGGACGCCATGTACATATAAGGAATGTAGTGGACGCCATGTACATATAAGGAATGTAGTGGACGCCACTCATGTACATATAAGGAATGTAGTGGACGCCATGTACATATAAGGAATGTAGTGGACGCCACATGTACATATAAGGAATGTAGTGGACGCCATGTACATATAAGGAATGTAGTGGACGCCATGTACATATAAGGAATGTAGTGGACGCCACTCATGTACATATAAGGAATGTAGTGGACGCCATGTACATATAAGGAATGTAGTGGACGCCACTCATGTACATATAAGGAATGTAGTGGACGCCACTCATGTACATATAAGGAATGTAGTGGACGCCATGTACATATAAGGAATGTAGTGGACGCCACTCATGTACATATAAGGAATGTAGTGGACGCCATGTACATATAAGGAATGTAGTGGACGCCATGTACATATAAGGAATGTAGTGGACGCCATGTACATATAAGGAATGTAGTGGACGCCACTCATGTACATATAAGGAATGTAGTGGACGCCACTGTACATATAAGGAATGTAGTGGACGCCACTCATGTACATATAAGGAATGTAGTGGACGCCATGTACATATAAGGAATGTAGTGGACGCCACTCATGTACATATAAGGAATGTAGTGGACGCCACTCATGTACATATAAGGAATGTAGTGGACGCCACTCATGTACATATAAGGAATGTAGTGGACGCCACTCATGTACATATAAGGAATGTAGTGGACGCCACATATAAGGAATGTAGTGGACGCCACTCATGTACATATAAGGAATGTAGTGGACGCCATGTACATATAAGGAATGTAGTGGACGCCATGTACATATAAGGAATGTAGTGGACGCCATGTACATATAAGGAATGTAGTGGACGCCACTCATGTACATATAAGGAATGTAGTGGACGCCACTGTACATATAAGGAATGTAGTGGACGCCATGTACATATAAGGAATGTAGTGGACGCCATGTACATATAAGGAATGTAGTGGACGCCACTCATGTACATATAAGGAATGTAGTGGACGCCATGTACATATAAGGAATGTAGTGGACGCCACTCATGTACATATAAGGAATGTAGTGGACGCCACTCATGTACATATAAGGAATGTAGTGGACGCCATGTACATATAAGGAATGTAGTGGACGCCACTCATGTACATATAAGGAATGTAGTGGACGCCACTCATGTACATATAAGGAATGTAGTGGACGCCATGTACATATAAGGAATGTAGTGGACGCCACTCATGTACATATAAGGAATGTAGTGGACGCCATGTACATATAAGGAATGTAGTGGACGCCATGTACATATAAGGAATGTAGTGGACGCCATGTACATATAAGGAATGTAGTGGACGCCATGTACATATAAGGAATGTAGTGGACGCCACTCATGTACATATAAGGAATGTAGTGGACGCCACTCATGTACATATAAGGAATGTAGTGGACGCCATGTACATATAAGGAATGTAGTGGACGCCACTCATGTACATATAAGGAATGTAGTGGACGCCACTCATGTACATATAAGGAATGTAGTGGACGCCACATATAAGGAATGTAGTGGACGCCACTCATGTACATATAAGGAATGTAGTGGACGCCACATATAAGGAATGTAGTGGACGCCACTCATGTACATATAAGGAATGTAGTGGACGCCACTCATGTACATATAAGGAATGTAGTGGACGCCACATATAAGGAATGTAGTGGACGCCACTCATGTACATATAAGGAATGTAGTGGACGCCATGTACATATAAGGAATGTAGTGGACGCCCTCATGTACATATAAGGAATGTAGTGGACGCCATGTACATATAAGGAATGTAGTGGACGCCACTCATGTACATATAAGGAATGTAGTGGACGACTCATGTACATATAAGGAATGTAGTGGACGCCATGTACATATAAGGAATGTAGTGGACGCCACTCATGTACATATAAGGAATGTAGTGGACGCCATGTACATATAAGGAATGTAGTGGACGCCATGTACATATAAGGAATGTAGTGGACGCCATGTACATATAAGGAATGTAGTGGACGCCACTCATGTACATATAAGGAATGTAGTGGACGCCACTCATGTACATATAAGGAATGTAGTGGACGCCATGTACATATAAGGAATGTAGTGGACGCCATGTACATATAAGGAATGTAGTGGACGCCATGTACATATAAGGAATGTAGTGGACGCCACTCATGTACATATAAGGAATGTAGTGGACGCCATGTACATATAAGGAATGTAGTGGACGCCACTCATGTACATATAAGGAATGTAGTGGACGCCATGTACATATAAGGAATGTAGTGGACGCCACTCATGTACATATAAGGAATGTAGTGGACGCCATGTACATATAAGGAATGTAGTGGACGCCACTCATGTACATATAAGGAATGTAGTGGACGCCATGTACATATAAGGAATGTAGTGGACGCCACTCATGTACATATAAGGAATGTAGTGGACGCCATGTACATATAAGGAATGTAGTGGACGCCACTCATGTACATATAAGGAATGTAGTGGACGCCATGTACATATAAGGAATGTAGTGGACGCCACTCATGTACATATAAGGAATGTAGTGGACGCCACTCATGTACATATAAGGAATGTAGTGGACGCCACTCATGTACATATAAGGAATGTAGTGGACGCCATGTACATATAAGGAATGTAGTGGACGCCACTCATGTACATATAAGGAATGTAGTGGACGCCACTCATGTACATATAAGGAATGTAGTGGACGCCACTCATGTACATATAAGGAATGTAGTGGACGCCACTCATGTACATATAAGGAATGTAGTGGACGCCACATATAAGGAATGTAGTGGACGCCACTCATGTACATATAAGGAATGTAGTGGACGCCATGTACATATAAGGAATGTAGTGGACGCCATGTACATATAAGGAATGTAGTGGACGCCATGTACATATAAGGAATGTAGTGGACGCCACTCATGTACATATAAGGAATGTAGTGGACGCCACTCATGTACATATAAGGAATGTAGTGGACGCCATGTACATATAAGGAATGTAGTGGACGCCATGTACATATAAGGAATGTAGTGGACGCCACTCATGTACATATAAGGAATGTAGTGGACGCCATGTACATATAAGGAATGTAGTGGACGCCACTCATGTACATATAAGGAATGTAGTGGACGCCATGTACATATAAGGAATGTAGTGGACGCCATATGTACATATAAGGAATGTAGTGGACGCCATGTACATATAAGGAATGTAGTGGACGCCACTTGTACATATAAGGAATGTAGTGGACGCCATGTACATATAAGGAATGTAGTGGACGCCACTCATGTACATATAAGGAATGTAGTGGACGCCATGTACATATAAGGAATGTAGTGGACGCCACTCATGTACATATAAGGAATGTAGTGGACGCCATGTACATATAAGGAATGTAGTGGACGCCACTCATGTACATATAAGGAATGTAGTGGACGCCACTGTACATATAAGGAATGTAGTGGACGCCACTTGTACATATAAGGAATGTAGTGGACGCCATGTACATATAAGGAATGTAGTGGACGCCACTCATGTACATATAAGGAATGTAGTGGACGCCACTGTATATAAGGAATGTAGTGGACGCCACTTGTACATATAAGGAATGTAGTGGACGCCACTGTACATATAAGGAATGTAGTGGACGCCACATATAAGGAATGTAGTGGACGCCACTGTACATATAAGGAATGTAGTGGACGCCATGTACATATAAGGAATGTAGTGGACGCCATGTACATATAAGGAATGTAGTGGACGCCATGTACATATAAGGAATGTAGTGGACGCCACTGTACATATAAGGAATGTAGTGGACGCCACATATAAGGAATGTAGTGGACGCCACATATAAGGAATGTAGTGGACGCCACATATAAGGAATGTAGTGGACGCCACATATAAGGAATGTAGTGGACGCCACATATAAGGAATGTAGTGGACGCCACATATAAGGAATGAATCGCGGGCTAATAGTTTCTATCACGGTATGAACTACGTTGGGCGTGCATAAAATTAGCATTTTTAGCAAATTTAAGCACGCCCAATGTAGCCTACGGCTTCCACACAATTTAAGCACGCCCAATGTAGCCTACGGCTTCCACACAATTTAAGCACGCCCAATGTAGCCTACGGCCTCCACACAATTTAAGCACGCCCAATGTAGCCTACGGCCTCAACACAATTTAAGCACGCCCAATGTAGCCTACGGCCTCCACACAATATAAGCACGCCCAATGTAGCCTACGGCCTCCACACAATATAAGCACGACCAATGTAGGCTACGGCCTCCACACAATATAAGCACGCCCAATGTTGCCTACGGCCTCCATTCAATTAAACCACGCCCAATGTAGTTCATACCCCAATGGAAACTATTAACCCGCGATTTATTCCTTAAATAGTCCATCATGACAACCAATTTCAAGTAGATCACAGATAATTTGGAAAACACGTTTTTGATTCAGTGTATCAGAAATCTTGAAATACATTCGAAAGATTCAATAGAAATAAAAATGTTTCCTTTGAAAATTACATAGCATGATTACCAAAGCTGGGACTTTAAACACATCAGATGAAAAATGTGCCAAATCAATCTGCATACATGAACATAGAAGGTATGTTTCTGAATTACTGCAATCCAGGGACATCCGGTCATATTTTCTGATTAGATTCCGGTAATACCTACCGTTTACACTCCAGTTATATTTACCACTCTAATTCCAACAATATCTACACATCACATTCCAGTAATATCCATGTATTACATTCCAGTTATAATTACCAATTACATTCCAGTAATATATATGGATTACATTCCAGTAATATATATGGATTACATTCCAGTTATAATTACCAATTACATTCCAGTAATATATATGGATTACATTCCAGTAATATATATGGATTGCATTCCAGTAATATATATGGATTGCATTCCAGTAATATATATGGATTACATTCCAGAAATATATATGGATTGTATTCCAGTAATATATATGGATTGCATTCCAGTAATATTTATGGATTGCATTCCAGTAATATATATGGATTACATTCCAGTAATATATATGGATTGCATTCCAGTAATATATATGGATTGCATTCCAGTAATATATATGGATTACATTCCAGTAATATATATGGATTGCATTCCAGTAATATATATGGATTACATTCCAGTAATATATATGGATTACATTCCAGTAATATATATGGATTACATTCCAGTAATATATATGGATTGCATTCCAGTAATATATATGGATTACATTCCAGTAATATATATGGATTACATTCCAGTAATATATATGGATTACATTCCAGTAATATATATGGATTACATTCCAGTAATATATATGGATTACATTCCAGTAATATATATGGATTGCATTCCAGTAATATATATGGATTACATTCCAGTAATATATATGGATTACATTCCAGTAATATATATGGATTGCATTCCAGTAATATATATGGATTACATTCCAGTAATATTTATGGATTGCATTCCAGTAATATATATGGATTACATTCCAGTAATATTTATGGATTGCATTCCAGTAATATATATGGATTACATTCCAGTAGTATATATGGATTGCATTCCAGTAATATATATGGATTACATTCCAGTAATATATATATATGGATTACATTCCAGTTATAATTACCAATTACAATCCAGTAATATATATGGATTACATTCCAGTAATATATATGGATTACATTCCAGTAACATTTATGGATTACATTCCAGTAACATTTATGGATTACATTCCAGTAACATTTATGGATTACATTCCAGTAACATTTATGGATTACATTCCAGTAACATTTATGGATTACATTGCAGTAACATTTATGGATTACATTGCAGTTAAATTTACCGTATACATTCTAGTAATATATACACATTACATTGCAGTAATATGGATTGCATTGCAGTAATATGGATTGCATTGCAGTAATATGGATTGCATTCCAGTAATACTTACCGATTACATTCCAGTTGGCTTCCAGTGACTTGATCATGCAATAGATTGTTCTACATCAATTAGATTTCAACTGAATTATTGAAATCGGCAAACATCATACAAATTGCTATGTTCTTGCGATTTTGTCTAGTTTCAATGAATTCCGTGCAATAAAGGCTGTTTATTGTTCCATATTAAATAGATGATATTGTTTTCTATCTCTTTCGAATATTTATTATCGGGAATTCCTCGTGTTTATATTTCAATGGTTGAGTATACAACTGTTTCGACGAGCAGTATAGTACCTTGAATAGTTAGGCCTCGAGATTTCCATAAACCATCTAATAACTCATAAGTCTCTCTCCTAGATTTGCCTACAGACTGCAAATGCAACTTTCTTAGTATGGTATGTCACACTATCCCCATTTCATGTATCATTAGGGTTAGGTACCAGCTTTCTGTACCATTACGGTTAGTTACCAGCCTAATTCCTGCACCATTATGGTCATGGTCCTGTTTGTCTTTTGAGCTGTTTTTATCATTTAATTGACATTTGAGAAGCTCTTTAATGTCATTTAGAGACGGACAGATCCTCTTGAAATACTGCGGTTAATTGCAGCATCCCGCAAGCAAGTACAGCCAGGAAAAGTGACAGGAAATTGGGACTGCTCAAGTGCAAAGATTAAACACAGAAATATAAGAATCTAGAAACATCAAAAGATAGATTATTGAACAGACATTGGGAGCATCCATACAAATTGTGTGTTTGGCACAACCCGATCGAAACAGCTAAATTCCCGCTACCTAAATTGTTTACGAGATGTCCCGCCAATTTGTTTTTTTACGTGTGTCGCAGGTGAGACAGACTTTAGTTACTGAGGAAACTAGTCAGTACATGTAATTAATAAATAATCAGTTTAATTAACACAAGCATCAGATACCTGTTTATTTCCTGGTAAAGCCTTTCATATGATTACTCTTTAATTTTTTTCGACCTATAATCCCATCTGAAATTTTCTGGGTTGCATTATGCCAAGAAACTATTTTTTTAAGGCAGGCCTTAATGCATTATTTATGATGTCTACAATGGTTTTGTGACATTTACTGCAGACAAACATGCTATAACAGTCCATTGACATGAGATCTTATTGTATAGTTAATCAAGTTACTCGGAAACAAGATAGTTTTTCATGAAACGAGTGTCTCACGGGAGAGGCAACGATATTCTGATCCGATAATTATATGTATTATTACGAGTTTTTAGTCATCTGTCAGTGAGAAGTTAAATATTGAGTAAGAAAAATGGCTGCTAAAGGGAGTTGGCTGTTGCATGGCGAGGGCTGTTGCATGGCGAGGGCTGTCATAGGAAGATGGCTGTTGCATGCCGAAGGCTGTTGCATGTCGGGGCTGTTGCATGATGAGGGCTGTTGCATGGCGAGGGCTGTTGCATGGCGAGGGCTGTCATAGGGTGAAGGCTGTTGCATGGCGAGGCTGTTGCATGGCGAGGATGACGAGGGCTGTTGCATGGCAAGGGCTGTTGCATGGCGAGGGCCGTCATAGGGAGATGGCTGTCATAGTGTGGTTGCTGTCATAGGGAGATGGTTGTCAGTGTGGTTGCCGTCATAGGGAGATGGCTGTCATAGTGTGGTTGCTGTCATAGGGAGATGGCTGTCATAGTGTGGTTGCTGTCATAGGGAGATGGCTGTCATAGTGTGGTTGCTGTCATAGGGAGATGGCTGTCATAGTGTGGTTGCTGTTATAGGGAGATGGCTGTCATAGTGTGGTTGCTGTCATAGGGAGATGGCTGTCATAGTGTGGTTGCTGTCATAGTGTGGTTGCTGTCATAGTGAGATGGCTGTCATAGTGTGGTTGCTGTCATAGTGAGATGGCTGTCATAGTGTGGTTGCTGTCATAGTGAGATGGCTGTCACAGGGAGATGGCTGTCATAGTGTGGTTGCTGTCATAGGGAGATGGTTGTCAGTGTGGTTGCTGTCATAGGGAGATGGCTGTCATAGTGTGGTTGCTGTCATAGGGAGATGGCTGTCATAGTGTGGTTGCTGTCATAGGGAGATGGCTGTCATAGTGTGGTTGCTGTCAAAGGGAGATGGCTGTCATAGTGTGGTTGCTGTCATAGGGAGATGGCTGTCATAGTGTGGTTGCTGTCATAGGGAGATGGCTGTCATAGTGTGGTTGCTGTCATAGTGAGATGGCTGTCATAGGGAGATGGCTGCCATAGTGTGGTTGCTGTCATAGGGAGATGGCTGTCATAGGGAGATGGCTGTCATAGTGTGGTTGCTGTCATAGGGAGATGGCTGTCATAGGGAGATGGCTGTCATAGTGTGGTTGCTGTCATAGTGAGATGGCTGTCATAGTGTGGTTGCTGTCATAGGGAGATGGCTGTCATAGTGTGGTTGCTGTCATAGGGAGATGGCTGTCATAGTGTGGTTGCTGTCATAGGGAGATGGCTGTCATAGTGTGGTTGCTGTTATAGTGAGATGGCTGTCATAGTGTGGTTGCTGTTATAGTGTGGTTGCTGTCATAGTGTGGTTGCTGTCATAGGGAGATGGCTGTCATAGTGTGGTTGCTGTTATAGTGAGATGGCTGTCATAGTGTGGTTGCTGTTATAGTGTGGTTGCTGTCATAGTGTGGTTGCTGTCATAGTGTGGTCGCTGTCATAGTGTGGTTGCTGTCATAGTGTGGTTGCTGTCATAGGGAGATGGCTGTCATAGTGTGGTTGCTGTCATAGGGAGATGGCTGTCATAGTGTGGTTGCTGTCATAGTGTGGTCGCTGTCATAGTGTGGTTGCTGTCATAGGGAGATGGCTGTCATAGTGTGGTTGCTGTCATAGTGTGGTTGCTGTCATAGGGAGATGGCTGTCATAGTGTGGTTGCTGTTATAGGGAGGTGGCTGTCATGAGGAGGAGGCTGGTATATGGAGGTGGTTGTTATAGGAAGGAGACTGTCATAGGAGGTGGCTGTTATAGGGAGGAGACTGCTATAGGGAGGTGGCTGTTATAGGGAGGTGGCTGTTATAGGGAGGTGGTTGTCATGCAGAGGAGGCTGTTATATGGAGGTATCTGTTATATGGAGGTATCTGTTATATGGAGGTGGCTGTTATAGGGAGGTGGTTGTTATATGGAGGTGGCTGTTATATGGAGGTGGCTGTTATAGGGAGGTGGCTGTTATATGGAGGTGGTTGTTATATGGAGGTGGTTGTTATATGGAGGTATCTGTTATATGGAGGTGGCTGTTATAGGGAGGTGGCTGCTATATGGAGGTGGCTGCTATAGGGAGGTGATTGTTATATGGAGGTGGTTGTTATATGGAGGTGGTTGTTATATGGAGGTGGCTGTTATATGGAGGTGGCTGTTATAGGGAGGTGGTTGTTATATGGAGGTGGTTGTTATATGGAGGTGGCTGTTATATGGAGGTATCTGTTATATGGAGGTGGCTGTTATAGGGAGGTGGCTGTTATATGGAGGTGGCTGTTATAGGGAGGTGGTTGTTATATGGAGGTGGTTGTTATATGGAGGTGGCTGTTATATGGAGGTATCTGTTATATGGAGGTGGCTGTTATAGGGAGGTGGTTGTTATATGGAGGTGGCTGTTATATGGAGGTATCTGTTATATGGAGGTGGCTGTTATAGGGAGGTGGTTGTTATATGGAGGTGGCTGTTATATGGAGGTGGCTGTTATATGAAGGTGGCTGTTATATGGAGGTGGCTGTAATAGGGAGGTGGTTAGTTTAGTTTAATTTAAGTTTTAATCATATTTTATTGCTTGATTCATATTACATGTAATACAAAACATGACAATTTAAGGGAATGGTTGTCATAAAGGAAGGAAAATGGTTGTCATAAAGGAAGGAAAATGGCTGTTTTATGGAGATAAACGAAACATTATTATTATTCCTTTATTTATTTAGTATCTAACTAGTTTCCTTCTTGATGTATGCGTTAATTCAATGTTCTGAATGTCTCAGAACTGTAAAGGACCATAAATGGTACAAAAGTTATGTTAAACCTGTATTTATGTTGTTTCAATTAATGGAACAGTTCCGTTACTAATGCACTGCAAGGTATTATTGACAATGGTAAAGAAACCCATGTGATTTATGCTGTCAAACAACTTTGCAAGCTGGGTTAAATAAAGGCTATAAATAGTTCAAAATATTGCCTCACTCGGCAATTCATTAATGTGTACTGAAAACTGTGGAAATATATCATGCAATTTCAGCATTATCTGTTCAGGCATTCCATGACATATCTAATATATGGTAATTAATGTTTCCATAGATATGCATATGCAAATAATATATGCATATCTATGGAAACATTAATTACCTTATAATCCTAAAATTAATACCGTATACAGACCGGCTACGTATTTTATCAAATAGTACAGTTAACCCTTTCAACACCGCAGACCTCTAAATAGGCTTACAAAAAGTGTAGATCCAGATGAGCCGGCTCATAACGAGCCGTCTCATCAGGATCTACACTTTTTGCCAGTAATATTACTATTTTTAGACAAAATTACCCATATTGATAAATGAACTGGTCCAAATGTAATTTTCTTATTAATTTATTGGTCTAATAATATCAAGGAACAGTCCATGTCGTTACTTGGTGTTGAATGGGTTAATAACAGTACACAGAAATGCATTTGGAAGCTAAATAATCGAATATTAGATTGGCGAGTATTAAAACAGCCACATAAACAAGAAATTTGCAATACGCGAATATAACCCGATATACGGCATTTGACTGGTTTTTTGTCAACAGCTAGTGGGTACAGTCAAACCTGTCTTTAAGCAGTCAGCCAAGGGAATCACAGAAAGTGGCTGCTTAACACAGGTGGCTGCTTAACACAGGTGGCTGCTTAACACAGGTGGCTGCTTAACACAGGTGGCTGCTTAACACAGGTGACTGCTTAACACAGGTGACTGCTTAACACAGGTGACTGCTTAACACAGGTGGCTGCTTAACACAGGTGGCTGCTTAACACAGGTGACTGCTTAACACAGGTGGCTGCTTAACACAGGTGACTGCTTAACACAGGTGACTGCTTAATAGAGGGCAAATGTATAATAAAACATCATTGTGGGAATCAGGAAACTGGCTGCTTAATGCAGGTTGGCTGCTTAATGGAGGTGACCACTAATACAGGTTTGACTGTAATGAGTTAAGCGTTCGCTTCAGGTGCGAAAGGTCCGGAGTTCAAGCCCCACTGGAGCCGTTACGATTGTGCCCTTAGGCAAGGCATTTAAATTCCACGTTGCCTCTTCTCTCTCCCTCGTGGCGATGGATTCCATCAGGAATGACGTCTCGAGAGTGATTTATATAAGTTGAAATAACTTGTTTCGCAATCGCGAGCTAAAATAAATTTGTATAAACTAATATAATATATTATTCTAGAGCAATTGAATATTTTTATGCAAATTAGGTGAAAAAAACATTTAATAACTCGAAGAAATACGGAAAAAGATCTTTCAATTGTTATAATTACGACTAATATTTTACAAATTACAAAACAAGTTGTCTTTTTGTTCGTCACATCACACAAAAATTAGCCTGCTAAGAATATTAATGAGAATAGAATAATTTTGCTTTCATTGGGTTATGAACGTCGATCACATGAGCTGAATCAGCCAATCCGAATTGCGATATTGCAAGAAGTTGTAGTTATTTATTTATGACACATCCTAAATTCTATTCCTAAATATTGTACCAACAGCCAGTGGTATGGTTTATGTAATTCAAATGTTGCTACACACAAAACAAAGGGCTGGACGTATACGGACAGCCTTAACCCATTCAACACCAAGTAACTCACATGGACTGGTCCATGATATTCATAAACCAATAAATGAATCAGAAAATCACATTTGGACAAGTTCATTTATCAAAATGGGTAATTATGTCTAAAAATAGTCACGAGCCGGCTCATCTGGATCTACACTTTTTGTAAGCCTATTTAGAGGTCTGTGGTGTTGAAAGGGTTAAACAATACTTTGTTTGGCATAACGTTACCCACAAAATGTGAGATGGGTATAGGTAGGTGAAAAAAAATATGTGCAACTGTTTTTTTTGGGTGAGGGATGAGGTGTTGGAATTGGTGGTTATGCATTATATAAAGGATTTACCAGGGAAGAGCAAAAAGATTGGACTGGTAGCCCAGGGATCGCAGGTTCGATCCTCCATCTGACCCTATTAAAATTAAGTCTTTCAGATGGGACGTTAAACTGAGGTCTCGTGTCGTGCTTTACACCGTGCACGTAAAAGAAACAGAGGAGACTCTGGAATGGGTCTCTCTGTCTGTATCATTGCACTATCCTCCAAAATCTAAAATGATTAATCTCTTCAGGAGGCGTCGCTCATATGGGCAACCGGTAGCGACGATAAATAAACGTAAAACACACACACAGAACATAAAGAGAGAAATTGATGTATGCGTTAATCAAACTGATTACCGTATTTAGTATCTAACTAGTTTTTTTTTATTACCGTATTTAGTATCTAACTAGTTTCCTTCTTGATGTATGCGTTAATCAAACTGATTACCGTATTTAGTATCTAACTAGTTTTCTTCTTGATGTATGCTTTAATCAAACTGATTACCGTATTTAGTATCTAACTAGTTTCCTTCTTGATGTATGCGTTAATCAAACTGATTACCGTATTTAGTATCTAACTAGTTTTTTTTTATTACCGTATTTAGTATCTAACTAGTTTCCTTCTTGATGTATGCGTTAATCAAACTGATTACCGTATTTAGTATCTAACTAGTTTTCTTCTTGATGTATGCTTTAATCAAACTGATTACCGTATTTAGTATCTAACTAGTTTCCTTCTTGATGTATGCGTTAATCAAACTGATTACCGTATTTAGTATCTAACTAGTTTTTTTTATTACCGTATTTAGTATCTAACTAGTTTCCTTCTTGATGTATGCGTTAATCAAACTGATTACCGTATTTAGTATCTAACTAGTTTCCTTCTTGATGTATGCGTTAATCAAACTGATTACCGTATTTAGTATCTAACTAGTTTCCTTCTTGATGTATGCTTTAATCAAACTGATTACCGTATTTAGTATCTAACTAGTTTTCTTCTTGATGTATGCTTTAATCAAACTGATTACCGTATTTAGTAACTAACTAGTTTCCTTCTTGATGTATGCGTTAATCAAACTGATTACCGTATTTAGTATCTAACTAGTTTCCTCAGTAACTAACTAAAGTCTGTCCCATCTGCGGCACTCGTAAACATAATAAAATTGGTGGGCATCTCATTTTAAAGAAATTGGGCAGCGGAAATTTAGCTAAATTAGAGATAAGCCGAAGAAATTTGTTTCAAGGATGGTCTAAGATATTGCTGACTAGAAAGAACCTGCACATTTGCCTAAAATGGCAAGTTGCCCCTTTTAAGTGGCTCTTGTGTGTAATTTCATTGCGTGTTCTCTTGGTAACATTTACCAGCATCTTCATATGAAAAATTAGATTTGAAGAAAATTACGATTCATTTACATAAAATTTGACATCATTTTGGGCAGTGGCCATACGGAAATAATTAAATGTTTCATAGAAGATGCATGAACTCTTAATTATTCCAGCATTTTTTTGGCAGTTGAGGTCAAGAATTTCTCTGAGACTTCAAGGATAGAGTTGGTATATCTAAGGACAAAAGTTTTGCACGGGTATTTTAGCAATAGCAATTAAAGTCAATAACAAGCAGTACCAACTACAGTCAAACAACCAGGTCTGAACGATCAAAGATCAGACAGGTTCATTTTATACACAATAATAGGGTAGTTAATATTTTAGTGTATTGGAAATTTGGTTTATATTATAAAAATTACAACAGTCATGTATATACAGTCAAACCTGTCTTAAGCAGCCAGCCAAGGGAATCACAGAAAGTGGCTGCTTAAAGCAGATGGCTGCTTAATAGAGGTCAAATGTATAGTAAAACAACATATTGGGAATCTGGAAACTGGTTGCTTAATACAGGTTGGCTGCTTAATAGAGGTGACCATTAACACAGGTTTGACTGTACATCATACTTGGCTGTGACAGTTAGACCGTTTAGTTTAAGAACTAGTGGTATTGTGGAGTGTGGGTTCGAGCCCTACTTTGGAAAAAAAAATTATTAAATTATATTTGTTTTATGCACGAAATAGTCGTGAAACATCTAAAATACACACGCTATGTGGCTATATAAGTGTATTTGTACACATACCAGTCATATTCAGTACACAATGAGCAAGCAAACACAACATAGTTATAGCTGTGATGCCTAGAGAAATTGTTAAAAATGTACATGCATTTTGTACGAAGGAGAAGGAGTCTGGATTGCAGGTGGCGCTAAATCAAACAGGGGAAAGAGTGACGTCTCTTACTGGTGTCAGCAAGAGTATTGTGAGAAGGATATGTGGAGAGACCAGCACCACTGACAAGTCTTCAGGGAAAGCGGTTGCAGAACGCGTTGAACGGATCATACTGGATGACTTTAACAAGGATGTGGTCCGTAGAACAATTAACACTATGTACACGCACAGAAAGATTCTGCCTACACTAAACAACATCAGGAAGACCTTACAGGAGGATATTGCATACAAAGGATCAAAGGTATCACTCAGGAAGACTGTCTTGAAGATAGGATTCTCGTACAGCCGCTGCAAATCTAACAGGAAGGTCCTTATGGAGAGAACGGATGTATGGAACCACCGCATATCATACGTGCGACAGATAAAGAGACACAGAGAAGCCGGTCGTTACATTGTGTACACTGACGAGACGTACGTTCACAGTAATCACGTCGTACCGAAGTGCTGGCAAGATGAGAAGATTGGTCTGAAGATACCATTTTTGAAAGGTAAGTTGACGAATAAAGTTGAATTAAAAGAAAACAATCATCATGTATATAGATATGTGTTTTCTGTAATATATTAACACTATTTATACTTTCAGGTGAACGCATGATCATACTTCATGCCGGTGGGTCAGACGGGTTCATTCCAGGTGCTGAATTGGTCTTCAAGGCAAAGTCTGCTTCCGGCGACTACCACTCTGAAATGAACTTCCACAACTTTTCTAAGTGGTTGAACGAGAAACTCATCCCCAACCGACCACCTAATTCTGTGGTCGTGCTAGATAACACTGCGTATCACAACGTGCAGGTGGATCGGTGTCCAACTACCGCCACCAAGGACAACCTCAAGAGCTGGCTGACCAGGCACGGAATTGCGTATGGACCGAACATGCTACGACCAGAGCTGTATGCGCTGTGTAAGCTACACAAGACACAACCTGTATATGTAATCGACAACCTGCTATAGCAACATGGTCAATAGGCGATCAGGGTGCCGCCATACCACGCGGACCTAAACGCAATTGAACTGATCTGGAGAAATCTGAAAGGTAAATTGTTCATTTATACTTACTGATATTATATATAATACATGTACATTGCGTGTCACCAGTCAGAAACAAACCTTTTTTTTTATCTTTGTTTGATTTCAGGCTTCATAGCGAGACGAAACCTCAGTTTCAACATGGGAAAGGTGAAAGAACTAATACAAGGTCTGTCCGCAATAACAGCATGACATAGAGCAGAAATATTGGGCAGCAGACATTGCTGTGGACCAGGCCATAGATTCATTTACTATTGACCTCACTTCTGACAGTGATGGGGATAGTGGCTCGGATATAGAGAACTGTAATTGCTTGAAATGAAATAAAGTTGAAAATTAAATTATGAGAAAAAAAATCAAAAAATGAGAGTAAAAATACATACAATTCACTTTATATAAAATATAAATTTGAGAGAAAAAATAGTAATAATACACCCAGTGAGATTTGAACTCGCAACTACAAAATATATAACTAGATATTTTATCTGTATTCCTCCGTCATTACCGTTCGGCCACGTATCCTGTTCATTGATTTTGCGATGTTTATATTTTATTATACTAATGTTATTATAATATTAAATGCCCCATGTTATACGAAAGCTTCCACCCCTCTGAAATGGATGTGGCCGATCTTTAATCGTTGAAAGTTTATTTATTCTATGAAATCTAAATTGATTTTGACCAACTTTTCAGAGAATGTGTATGTGTATGACAATTTAGATTGCATAATATTTACTGCGGTACTGTTTGTTCTTGACTTTAATTGCTGTTATAAAAAATACCAGTGCACAACTTTTGTCCTTTAGTATATCTTTAATTTAAAATGGGGTTGGTTGTGGTTAACAACTTCTGCCAAGCATATAATTATGCAAACATTTTTTTGACACATAAACAGTTTTTGAGAGTAATATTTTTAGCCAAATTTCAAGTTCACGGTCACTGGTATGGCAGGGATTAACTGCGGATGTTGAGAATTAATCCTTTGATGTGTATGCAGTTTTTGAGGAATAATTATATATAAGATATTTACACATAAATCATTTCTGAAAGCTTTGGCCAAATTTCAAGTTCAGGGTCACTGGTAGGGTGGAGGGGGGGCTAACGGTGTGTGTAGAATGTATGTGGTCACTGGCAGGGTGGGGGAGGCTAACTGTGTGTGCAGAATGTATGTGGTCACTGGTAGGGCGGGGACTTAGACATGTTTTCCTGGGCAGGATTAGCCGACCTAAGCGATAAACCAGTACTAAGCAATGTGTGTGAGGTGCCTTGCTCAATGACACTACATACGTGGCCTGACTGAGTATCAAACCCGGGACCATTCGATTCCAAATCCGACGCTGTAACACTGGACCACAGATGCCAGAAATATAGTCCTCTGGAATTGTATGCAAACTTTCAAAGCAATACTGTTGACAGGTTTTTGAGGAAATAACAATGTTTTGAGGGCATTTTTACGCATCAAATTTTATTTTTTTTGGTCAAAATTCGAGTTCATGGTCAGTCTTGGGGGTTGAAGATGTGTTAGGTGGCAACAGCCCCTAGAAACAGTATACAACTTATCAAAGTGTTAATATGACTATTTATTGAGCTATAAGCAATTGTTGATAGCGCCATTGCCACATTAACCGCTGGAATTTTATTTATTTATATTTATTATAATTAATTTAACATTTTATGACCAAATTATTAAAAGGGATTTTGTTTTTTCTGTTTTATTTAACCAATATTATTATGTACTGCACATACACAATTGCAATATTGTCCGTGACTTTAAAGGAGGAAAAACCGTTCCAGACAGTTTCTTAAAATAAAATAACACATGGCCATGAAGACATTGTTGTAAACCATTCTGAGTGCGAGACCCTCAATTCCATTGCTTGATTATTCACACGTTTTTTGTGAGAAGACTTCTTAAAGCGACACTACATCGGTGAAAACGCAAAAGTCTGCAGAATGTAATTTGCTATTATATGGTATAATTTTTTCCCCATATATTTGCCTCAAAAACTTAGTTTTTCAACAAATAAACAAACGTCGTATACGCGGTTTGTTGACATAGCATACTAATGTAAATAGGGTCGACATTCATGCGTAATACAACGCATTCATCCTGAATAACACGAGGTATGATACATATTTACCGTGATATCTCACATGCATATTTATTTATAGCCTAATCTTAGTTAAATTATCTCTAATCGAAAGAATCGCGTGTATAGTATTGACTCCAATGACAAACAAACGTCAATTCAGGAGTGCGGATGAACGTTATATGGAATCCTACTTTCACTTTTGAAAGTTTGCATACCACAAAAACACTGTTTACTGATTCAATGTTAGTGTTCGAGTGTATTCGGAAGAATGTGTAGTAGCAATGCATTTATACGTGAACAAATGCATTTTATTTCCTTTTTGCGATGTAATGTCGCTTTAAGACTCGTTTTCTACTAAATTGGGCGACACAAAAATAGCCATTCTACGAGGCACAGATAGGAGAATAGATGCAAAGTGACATTGCTCCAGTTGTTTATATTGGAAGTATTTTTACTTTGGTACAATATCTAGCTCATCATACACTAACTATTTGCATGCTGGGTAAAATAAAGGCTATAAATAGTTCAAATAATTGTAGCAGCCGACATATCCATTAATGGGTTTTCCTTATTTGTAACAGAAAACTCTGGAAATAGTCATGGAATTCCATTAGAATTGTGTCGTTATGACAACATTCTAATGACACTCCAGAAACATATTTGATTGTTATTTTCACCGGTCAACCCTTTCAACACTACAGGCCTTTAAATACCGTATTTAGCTGTGTATAGTGCGCTATCGTGTATAATGCGCACCCACGATTTGACACGAAAATCGGGGGGAAAACTGAGTTCCGATTTATACTGCACACGTGAAAAACGCAATTTTCCAAGTCAAAATTTAACATTTCTCAAGAATCGCTAAAAATTGTGCTCCGTGATTTTTACAACTTATATTAATCACTCGAGATACCTCATCGAGGAATGGTAACGCACTCAGGCATGATTTCATGAAAATTACATGCATATCGTGGATGCGTACGTGCAGAAATACACGTTTCGGGAAATGTTGCATAAAAGAAAACAACAAAAGTTTATGATAAGACAATTCTGAGGTATTTCTTTCGAAATATATGGTTAGTCCTGAAAAGGACTGCTGGTGTCAAACTCTCTCATAATATATTTATTGTCGGCAGTCCTCGGGCGTGAATCCCTCAAACTCCTTGTCACTGTCAACACGTTCTCAAACATCTCAACACGTTCTCAAACATGTCAGCAGATGCTCAAACTTCTCAACACGTGTAGCCTACCTAATTAACTGGGACCCATTGTGAAAGGTTTGTCGAAATTAATTATCGCTACAAACAATTGAAATACTGCAGCCATAAAAAGTGTTTTTTTTTTATGCAATGCATTGTACATAGTAAATATTTCCCGTAAAAATAACCAACACATCGTGTCTTTAATCATGTCATATTTAAAAACATACAGTATATTAAATCAAATAAACTATTATTACAAAGTTTCTTTATCTCTATGATATCGTACGATCGCAGCGTCGCTTTATGCGGCGAAGTACGCGAAAAGTATGGGAAATATTACATACGATAAAACCACGTGATGTTATCAAATAGCCATTTTTATGCATTTACTAATTTCAATTAAATTCTTCAAAGTTTGCCAAAATTAACGCAGTATATGCTAATTTTGTGGTCTTATTCATTTCATTTATTTATATAGACTATCGGCAACTGGTTTTAATAGCTAGTTTATAACGTTTGTCGAATGTAACAAATTATAGAATGACTGTGGGGCCCGTTCGGGTCGAATTTCATGAAATATTGGTCAATTTTGGTCCGGAAAAAAATGTCCTGATGTCTATACTGGTGTATAATGCGCAGTAGATAAAATGGATGAGGATTTCAGTAAGAAATGTGCGCACTATACATAGCTAAATACGGTAGGCTTAGAAAATGTGCTCTTTTTGCCAGTAATATTACTATTTTTAGACAAAATTATCCATTTTGATAAATGAACTGGTCCAAATGTAATTTTCTTATTAATTTATTGGTCTAAAAATATCATACACCAGTCCGTGTCAGTTACTTGGAGTTGAATGGGTGCGGTGCACCAGTCTATGTCAGTTACTTGGTGTTGAATGGGTTAGAGTTATCAATCATGAGAATGACTTACATCTGGTATCAGATTCAGCTCCAGCCATCTCACACATGCCAATACAACATGTTCTTGTTGATGCTGCAAAACAGATTTAGCATTATATGTCTAACAATATTCACAATTATAGGCCTAACTATATTTATCATTCAAGGCCTAATTAGATTTAGCATTATAGGCCTAACTATATTTATCATTCAAGGCCTAATTAGATTTAGCATTATAGGCCTAACTATATTTATCATTCAAGGCCTAATTAGATTTAGCATTATAGGCCTAACTATATTTATCATTCAAGGCCTAATTAGATTTAGCATTATAGGCCTAACTATATTTATCATTCAAGGCCTAATTAGATTTAGCATTATAGGCCTAACTATATTTATCATTCAAGGCCTAATTAGATTTAGCATTATAGGCCTAACTAGATTTAGCATTATAGGTTTAACTATATTTAGTACTATAGGCCTAACTAGATTTAGCATTAAAAGACTACCTATATTTAGCATTATAGGCCAAATTATATTTACCATTATAGGCCTAACTACACTGACAATCAAATCATAGATGGGTCAGTTGTCCAATGGTTAATACATTGCAGGTTTGATCCCCCGTCTGACAATAGTAATATTAACAGTCTTTCAGACAGCACTATAAATCTAGGTCTCATGTATCGGTGCTATACACTGGGCATGCAAAATAATCAGGGGTGCTTCTGTATATTGCACAATTCTCCAAAAAGTAAATTGACAAATGCACTTCTGGAGGCGTCGACTCGATTAACTGATGGGGGGGGGGGTAGATAAATAAACATATCAAAATAAATAAACAATCAAAAAACCAATCAAATCAAACAGAATTTGAGTTGATTCCATTATCCTATGATCATAGTACAGTCAATATGTAGTCCAGTGGATTAAGCAATCAATCTGTATTTAGCACCCAGTTTCAGATTCCCAATATGTTGTTTTATTAATACATGTGGCCTCTATTAAACAGCCACCTGTGCTATGCAGCCACTTTCTGTGAGTCGCTTGGTTGGCTGCTTAAGACAGGTTTGACTATTAATAAATGTCATATTCGCCAATGGCTAGACGCAAGTATTTTTAACCTTTATTGGATCACCGATTCAGTGGTAACTTGCTTGCCTCACAATCTAGGGGGTCGCAGGTTCGATCCCCTATTCCACCATAAATGAAATAACTAATTATCATATTTTGAATGAGATGTTAAATCGATGTCCTGATTGCTGGTGCATTACACCACGCAGATCCGCCTGTATCTTTTTTTGGGGGGGGGGGCGGTTTAACGTTGCGCTAACAGCTTTGGTCATATGGTGATTCTCCAGCTATTATTGGTGGAGGAAGACCCCGGGTGCACCACTAACCAATATTTCGGACACGGACGGGCACCCAGGTAGAACCACCGACCTTGCGCAAGACAACTGGATAGCTAGCTTCCTCACATGAAAGAATTTGATATCCCAAGTAGGATTTGAACCTACAGCAGTAAGGGGCAGGCAAATTGAAGTCTATATATGCACTGTGTATGATACATAACATGCAAGCACATGCATAGACTTACCCTGGTGGCAACTTGATGGTAGTTACATAGGAAACCGGTAGCGATTATACAGAACATGCAAACACATGCATAGACTTACCCTGGTGGCAACTTGATGGTAGTTACATAGGTAGGAAACCGGTAGCGATTATACAGAACATGCAAGCACAAGCATAGACTTACCCTGGTGGCAACTTGATGGTAGTTACATAGGTAGGAAACCGGTAGAGATGATACATAACATGCAAGCACAAGCATAGACTTACCCTGGTGGCAACTTGATGGTAGTTACATAGGAAACCGGTAGAGATGATACATAACATGCAAGCACAAGCATAGATTACCCTGTGGCAACTTGATGGTAGTTACATAGGAAACCAGTAGAGATGATACATAACATGCAAGCACAAGCATAGACTTACCCTGGTGGCAACTTGATGGTAGTTACATAGGAAACCGGTAGATATGATACATAACATGCAAGCACAAGCATAGACTTACCCTGGTGGCAACTTGATGGTAGTTACATAGGAAACCAGTAGCGATGATACATAACATGCAAGCACATGTATAGACTTACCCTGGTGGCAACTTGATGGTAGTTACATAGGAAACCAGTAGCGATGATACATAACATGCAAGCACAAGCATAGACTTACCCTGGTGGCAACTTGATGGTAGTTACATAGGAAACCAGTAGAGATGATACATAACATGCAAGCACATGTATAGACTTACCCTGGTGGCAACTTGATGGTAGTTACATAGGAAACCAGTAGAGATGATACATAACATGCAAGCACAAGCATAGACTTACCCTGGTGGCAACTTGATGGTAGTTACACACTGTCTGCTTGTTTATGTTCTTTTGCATCAGTTCTACACACCTACAAAGTTAGAGACAAATATGCTGATTTAATACAAATGAGACAAAACAATGTAATGTAAAGACAATGTAAAGCATATTTAGAAACCTTGTGACTTATCCACAATATAGATTCTCTATATATTATATGTTTACATCACAATTGCATTTCCGTCAAATTTCGTAAAGTCAATTTCGGCCATAAAATGAGTGTCAAATTTTGGATTGAAACAGCCAATTTTAAGCTGGATCCTTCCATATGTCAAGAGTACTTTGTGGGTAATCGTTTGAGATATCTGGTTGACTTGATTACATTACAAATCCTAAAAAGATGCACAACAATAATTTTTGAAGTTTGTGTATTAGCTTTGCTATGGTTTATAACCCTTTCCTTCATAGAGATTTAGGTTAATATACTATTATATCTCCATACAAACGACAGCCATTTAGCTATTATGCAGTGGATAAGTAGTCACCATATCTATCCCACCTCCATAGATATTACTGCGACTTCATAGAGATTTAGGTTAATATACTATTATATCTCCATACATTGATTGACAGCCATTTAGCTATTATGCAGTGGATAAGTAGTCGCCATATCTATCCCACCTCCATAGATATTACTGCGACTTCATAGGGATTTAGGTTAATATACATTATATCTCCATACAAACCACAGCCATTTAGCTATCATGCAGTGGATAAGTAGTCGCCATATCTATCCCACCTCCATAGATATTACTGGGACTACATGAGATTCTGGCTTTTATTTATGAACATTGGTTTGGCTACTACATTGTCAATGTTATTATGTATGTCATATTGGTAATGGCGCCATGAGGGAAAGGGCTAATATCAGATAAATGTTTTGATAAGCATGTTAGTTTAAACATATTTTTATTTCCCAATATAATACATATTGAACAATGCATACATTGTGGCGTCCGTGGTCCAGTGGTAGAGCGTCGGATTTGGAATCGAACAGTCCCGGGTTCGATACTCGGTCAGGCCACGTATGTAGTGTCATTGAGCAAGGCACCTCACACACATTGCTTAGTACTGGTTAACCAATTAGGTCAGCTAAGCCTGCCCAGGAAAACATGTCTAGGTCCCCGCAAGGGGTTTGACATTAATGGAACATACATACATACATCACACATAATCAAAATACAGAAAAAGGATTAGAATGAAAGACAGAGTCTTATATAATTCTTCTCCTCAAAAGCATGTTATATTGGAACTGTATAAATTATCCAATAAATTATTCAATAAATTATCTAGGTAATAAATTTATTGAATTACTACAGTTTGTCTTTCCCGAATACACTGCTCAAGTCAGATGTTAAAAAATGTTTAATAACTCTCAGATCTCAAAATCATGCTGAATTCCATATTTCATATTTGTAATCCTACAATAAACGTCATCCTACAAGGAAATCCTTTGCTTACAAATGATGCTATCGTGTTCGTATTCAACGTTATACACAATTATATTAGAGATACAAATCGGTTTTAGCATACTTCATAATGATTTGTGCCACTTTGTGAATGGAGATACTACGGTACTATTAATACTGTTCTTGCTTCGAACGAGTATATTCTCCTTTCAATGACCGTGTGAACATTTAATGCAATGTCGGATCACATTAGCATCGTGTTTGTGTCGTGATTCTCGCCTGTCGCTTCCTAAGATTCATCCGTTACAATTCTTTTCCCTTTCTCTATATTCCTTTTTTTTTGTCTTTTTATCATCTTCCATTTGTTGGTTTTCTTTCTTTTAATTGTTTTTTTCTCCACAACTTTTCAAGCTCTGTACTCTTATGTATCACAAAATTAATTTAAATATCATGAATTAAGCTTTGTAAGCATTACATCTTCCCTATACATACCACAAAGTATTATTGAACTTGTAAATATTCATGCCATGAAATGTTTGTGTAAATTATTTAGGAAGGAGAGGACAACCGTGATCTGTATAGCTTTCTGTTCAATTCCTTATTTCAATTGTTGTAAATAACCATATACATGATAGAAAATAAATATGATTTACATTCAGCTGAACCAATCAGAAGTTTGAGACTGAGTTTGAGATTGGAGAACAGTTTTATAACCTCGAGGCAAGGCCTCGAGGTGCATACTACATTTATTAGCATAGTTCACATGATTAAATACATATTTTAAAAATGTCAACATTTTACTTCAATTACTTATTATGCTTGTTTCTCGGCCACAAGTCCACATATTACTGTCATCACATTTCTGGATGATAAAACAGTTGACTTATAGCCGAGAATATACAGCATGTGTTTATCATAGATCATTAATGTATTTATTCTTGCAAATATCCGTAAATAATTGAGTAAATAATAGAAAATTAAATATAGATATCAAAACGTTTGCGACATTGTCCAGGTCATACATTGAACATCTGGGCTGCTTCATATGAAGATTGTGTCTTATGTAAATTGAGGGCATCCATTTTGATTTCAGGCTAAATTCCCAGTCCTCCTCCAGGGTTCATTCTAGGTCAGAATTGTTGGGAAAGTGAGAAAGCGCGTGATCGCTTCCTTAAATGGTATTCTTTAATATACTTCTGTAAAAATAGGGGTTAAAATGCACAGTATAACCATTAAATACAACATTTGAATAGAAGGAGTGCTTTATAATGGGCCAGTGTATCTTACTAGACACAATTTTGTTTGAAAATCGTAAAAACCAAACAAATTTTTTTTTTTTTTTTTAACGAAGTGGGAGAGGGCGAAGTCAGGGTCCTTAGGGCGACAATTTCGCCCACATCGCCCTCTAGAATGATCCCTGCTCCTCAGCAAGTGTTTATCTAGACTGGTGAGCCTATCTGAATATCCTCACAAGGATGGCGTCCGGAATGCTTGCACAGGAAACCAGTAAATTTCATTAGCCTATGTCAAGATCATCACTAATGGACTACCGTCATGTTGGAAGCATGGCTGCCATTTCCGGCATCGATATTATTAAGAAAACCTGTACATGGAATAAATACAACAGCTCAATTGCCCATAGTCAACTAGGTCTCTCAATTGGAGACCAGCTACATTGAAACATAAGAGAATAAACAATTGACGTAAGTCCTCAAATTACCCTCGACTTATGGAAGGATCCAGCTTTCTCAGCCCATCTTATTCATGGGTCTATGAAAAATAACACTGATTTAAGACCAAACGTGGATGGGTGATGTCTTATAGACAAGATCACCGTATAGGCGAATATATAAGGTATGTCATGATCTTCTTTAATTAACAGACTGCTGTCATATTTGAATCATGGCTGGCATTTTCAGCATCAATCATATTTTGAAAACCTGTGCAAGTAGGAGCATGGAAAAATTCCAATGCCAATAGCGTTGTGAGTCATGTTGTAAACAACTTCACAGACATCAGATGGGAAATCCAATGCCAATAGCGTTGTGAGTCATGTTGTAAACAACTTCACAGACATCAGATGGGAAATCCAATGCCAATAGCGTTGTGAGTCATGTTGTAAACAACTTCACAGACATCAGATGGGAAATCCAATGCCAATAGCGTTGTGAGTCATGTTGTAAACAACTTCACAGACATCAGATGGGAAATCCAATGGTTGAAATCTGGTTCATAGATGTTACCTGTTGCAGTAATCTGCAGCTAAGCAGGGTACCAGTCTAGCTTTTATCTTATAACTGGGTCACAAGCAAAATTGTGACCAGTTTTAAATGGAAAAGAACATGCTCTGTCTTATTATATATACATGTAGTCTAGTTTATACAAAATTATATTAGCTCGATTGTGAAACAAGATATTACAAGGTTAGGTTAATCGCTTTCGAGACCTCATTCCTGATTAGATGGAATTCCTCGCCATGAAGGAGAGAGAAACAGCAATGTGGAATTTAATCGACTTTCCTAAGGGTCCAATAGTAACGGCTACAACTTGAAGCAAACTCCAGGTCTTTCGCAGCAGAAGCGGACGCTCTACCACTGCGCAATCACGACTCCAGGTCTATATAGAGCATATTTACCCTTTGATTAATGTCTTGAACTGCAATATAGATGCGGCTGCAAGGACTTCTGCCAACTGTTCTGTGTCCACATCAACATCATCATGGTACATGTTGCCCAGGGCAATTGCCATTCCTACAAAGAACAATTATTACACATGCACACCGAGGGCATTTGTTACTGACTACACACAGAACAAATGTTATGTTCTTAATCTAGTTTCTGGACAGCAAAACATTTAAATTTGCCAATAAATATAATAAATGACATGGTAGCCGTATATGTAGTGAAACCCCTCAAAACCGGAACCCCTCTAAATCGGAATTCCCTCCAAACCGGACAATTTTCGCAGTCCAGATATTTTCCCTTCTTTGTTCATTGTAAAAAAACCTCTCTAAACCAGAACCGAATACCGGACAAGTTTTCGGGACCATTTGTGCACATTTCTATTGCAAATTACCCCTGAAAACCGAACAGCCAGCGGCGTAAAATCAGGATCCGAAACAACCTTTGTCTCACCTGAAACATAACACCTTCCGTGTTTTCACAAGTCAATTAATCAGTCGGCATATTGGTGTTTTATCCGTATTGTTTACATCCGACTTGGTGTTGTGAGAACATAAAGGCGTGATAAAAACCAATGATGCTGAAAATTTGTTTTAATTACGTTGTTTTCAAATGGATTACGACTGGACACTATTTAATTATGTCCTTTGCAATTGCAGGTTTGTTAATCTCTTTTCATGTTTCAGTAATTAGTTTTAATACGATCTAATTAGATGTGAATGGGATTTCATAAAAGGCAGACTATCATTATTTAACCCTTTCCCTCAATAAAAAGTCATATCAGGTTCTCCAGCCCAATACAGTAACTGTGTAATAGCTTATCAGCTACCAATAGATAAGAGACCAATAACTGTACACTGTCCCCATAAGGTATTTCAGGAAAAACTGATAAAATGACCCCTATCATGTTTAACCCTGTTTTCCCTGATAAAAACTTACTTTAATATATTTATGGTAAGAATAAAAAATTTAGAAAAATAAATGATGTTTTCAACGATATAATTTTTAAAAGAAACTTTTTAGTATTTACTTAGATATGGAGGTGTAAATATTGGACATGCAGGTTTTGGAGAATAATTATTATATTCGACTATATTTGTTTATTTAATAGTTAATAGTGCATGGAAAAGGGCGTGGCAACCTAAGTTGATTAAATCAATTTCCTAAATCAATTGGACTTTCTGATTAAAGACTCCACCCACATGGGTTTATTACCCTCTGTTTAGCTGGCAACATTAGCCATTCCATGAGGCTACAACACACATCCTTTGATATCAACAAGTTCCTAAGACACCGCCCTGTGTATTTCGAACTGGATGCTTCCTGTCAAACTGTTGTCATGCCGACATTAGTCGGTAATTAGCATTAAAACCTTTGAACCCAAATGTTATTACCCTGCTGTATAGCAAAAAACATCATGCTTGCATAACATTATGACTTACATGCACTTTGATCTATAGCCGTGATCATACAACAGAATCTTCAAACAAATTTGTTTCGCTAACACCTGCACCCCCCCACCAGGGAACACATTTAATGCATCATAATGTCACTTGATAAATGTTCTAATTTCAATCCAATTCTAATTTTAGACCATACGCATGAATTGGCCTTCACTGTGGAAATTTACCAAATACCTAGATATTTTTATGCAAGCTAATGAATGGGTTTGCCCTGAGTAATTGCTATTTTTAGATTTATTTTCATTTTAACTGCAGACATTTATAGATATGTTCTTGTTGTTTATTGAAACATATTTTGACCGCTTTTCTGCCGTATTTAAGTAGCGAAAATGATGGATTTAAAACGGACACGTAAAAACACGTATATATCAGGTGACTGGTATGGTCGTATATATACGTATATATCAGGTGCCCGATAACACGTAGAAATACGTATATATCAGGTGGCCGATAACACGTAGAAATACGTATATATCAGGTGGCCGATAACACGTAGAAATACGTATATATCAGGTGGCCGATAACACGTAGAAATACGTATATATCAGGTGGCCGATAACACGTAGAAATACGTATATATCAGGTGGCCGATAACACGTAGAAATATGTATATATCAGGTGGCCGATAACACGTAGAAATACGTATATATCAGGTGGCCGATAACACGTAGAAATACGTATATATCAGGTGGCCGATAACACGTAGAAATACGTATATATCAGGTGGCCGATAACACGTAGAAATACGTATATATCAGGTGGCCGATAACACGTAGAAATACGTATATATCAGGTGGCCGATAACACGTAGAAATACGTATATATCAGGTGGCCGATAACACGTAGAAATACGTATATATCAGGTGGCCGATAACACGTAGAAATACGTATATATCAGGTGGCCGATAACACGTAGAAATACGTATATATCAGGTGGCCGATAACACGTAGAAATACGTATATATCAGGTGGCCGATAACACGTAGAAATACGTATATATCAGGTGGCCGATAACACGTAGAAATACGTATATATCAGGTGGCCGATAACACGTAGAAATACGTATATATCAGGTGCCGATAACACGTAGAAGCCGATAAACGTAGAAATAGTATATCAGGTGGCCGAACACGTGAAATACGTATATATCAGGTGGCCGATAACACGTAGAAATACGTATATATCAGGTGGCCGATAACACGTAGAAATACGTATATATCAGGTGGCCGATAACACGTAGAAATACGTATATATCAGGTGCCCGATAACACGTAGAAATACGTATATATCAGGTGCCCGATAACACGTAGAAATACGTATATATCAGGTGCCCGATAACACGTAGAAATACGTATATATCAGGTGGCCGATAACACGTAGAAATACGTATATATCAGGTGGCCGATAACACGTAGAAATACGTATATATCAGGTGCCGATAAACTAGAAATACGTATATATCAGGTGCCCGATAACACGTAGAAATACGTATATATCAGGTGGCCGATAACACGTAGAAATACGTATATATCAGGTGGCCGATAACACGTAGAAATACGTATATATCAGGTGCCCGATAACACGTAGAAATACGTATATATCAGGTGCCCGATAACACGTAGAAATACGTATATATCAGGTGCCCGATAACACGTAGAAATACGTATATATCAGGTGCCCGATAACACGTAGAAATACGTATATATCAGGGTATGGGATAAGACATTATTATATTTCATAATTATTGATCAAATACGGAACCACCGACAAGTCATTACGTACAAACAAATTTGAGCGTATATATACCATGCTGATGTATACATACATTTATATATTTTTATTATTAAAAGTAATTTTAGTGTCATTTCTTGTTATTCCTGGACATTTTTTCAAAACTTTATCTCCCCCCCCCCCCCCCCCTCAACCGAAAACCCCTCTAAACCGAAAACCCCTCCAAACCAAACTTCTCTTCCAGTCCGGAAGCCGTTCGGTTTAGAGGGGTTTCACTGTATACCAAATGGCCTGAATGTGTTGTATGTGAGGACCAATTCTTTCTACAAGGCAGTCCTCTATGTCCATTTGTAAAATTGTACATCTGCAAGTGTTTTCGATGCGCGAGTCCTTTATATCCATTTGTAAAATAAACATACAAAAGTACTTCTGACACTCTGCCCTTTATGTATTCATTTTTAAACAGTTTTTTTCTGACATGGTCCTTTATCAAAATACCATTTGTAAAATTATTAGCTTTCTGTGATGTGAGTCCTTTATATACGTGTGCAAAATGAACTGTGTAAGTTGACACTTTTTGTATATTTTACCAGTTTTTGTAAGTTTAGGAGTCTTTGTAAGTTTAGGAGTCTTTGTAAGTGTACCAGTTTTTGTAAGCTTACCAGTGTTTGTAAGTTTACCAGTTCTTGTAAGTTTACCAGTTCTTGTAAGTTTACCAGTTCTTGTAAGTTTACAATTTTTTTGTAAGCTTACCAGTTTTTGTGACATGTGGGTCCTTTATATCCATCTGTACAAGTGTCACGTTGTTCACTCGCTCCTCTGACGTGTGTGATGGATGTTGAATGGTCTTGGACTCTATTGTTGCAGGTTCCTGTATCTGCAGGCCTTCCACAGTGCTCAGTCGCTTTGACATCTCTCGGTATTCATTACTACCATCAGAGACAAACAAATCTTTTTCAGTATTTTTTTAAAAATGACAGTAAAACCGGCGGAGTATTTGACAGTAAAACCGGCGGAGTAATGATAAAAACTGACCACCTCCAAACAAACAGTATGTTGAGAACGTTGATCGATGGATCCTTTTCTTGATGTCATAAAACAATTGAACCCTATGATTGCAGAATAACCATTTTCAATTATTGTCATCCGATTGCCATGAATTCTAAGCAAGTACAGATAAATCCCTCAAAACCAGAATCCTTCTAAACTGGAATATTTTTTTTGGAATGAATATCTTTATTTTGTTCTTTTAACTTTCATAACCATTATATATTTAACATACACATTTTACATAATACATATTTACCAAATTTGCTTAACCCTTTCCCTCATAGAAACACCTTTTGACGCCATTACCAATACAGCATAGATTCACAATGTAGTAGCCAAACCAATGTTCATAATAAAGGCCAGAATATCATGTAGTTCCAGTAATATATACATGTATGGCGGTGGGGTAGATATGGCGACTACATGTACTTATCCACTGTATGATCGCTTAATTGCTGTCGCTTGTATGGAGATATAATAGTATATTAACCTAAATCTCTATGAAGGAAAGGGTTAAGCAACAAAACAGTTTAATTTGTCTATCATTCTCACTTTACCCTCCTCTCTCCCCCATACACAGCCTCGTACTCACACATATAGACTTAAAGCTTTAATTTTCCATTTGAAGAAAGCACAAGACACATTAAGAGACAAATTGATGATATATCGAATTTCGTTAAGTCAAACTTCGGTTATGTAGAATTATCCGATTATCTCGAAGTCAGATAGACGACACAAATGAAGTTATAAAAGGCATCACAACTGATATAACTGACAGCTTGAGTCCGAAAACGTTCGCGATAACAAAATCTCAACACGCAGTGGCTATGTACCACACATATAAAGCAGTGAGAAAAATACAGTCTTCATCCACTATGTCAAAGTCGGTTATGTGGAATTCTCCGGTTATCTCGAAGGCGGATCAAAGTCTCGTTTCAGACACTATAATTTTACATATAACTGGCTCTGTTTATATCGAATTTCGTTAAGTCAAACTTCGGTTATGTCGAAGTATTTTGTTCGGTCCAACGGAATTCGACATTTCAGATGAAGACTGTATGTTAATTCACTGCATTCAACAAGTGGAATAACACCGATTATTTCACCGATATATTTCTATATTTCATTGGAAAGAATCAAATAAATATTCTTGTACCTGTAGAAATGACTCTTCTTAATGTAATTGTCCAGTGTCTCTGAAGCGGCACTCTTGTAGTAGAGCTGGGGTCGAGGGTCATCTGCTCCCTGTAGTAGGGCTGTCAGGGTCTCAGACTTTCGCAAAAAGGGCCGATGCAACTCCCAGTCCATGCCGAGGCATCTAAACAGCACATCTGCCAATAAATGTCATTGTTCATGAATATACAAGTACCGTTACAAAGTAAGGTTTTAGAATAGATTCAGAGCGACATGTCATGTTGGCAGGTGGATCATTGTTATACATGTCAACAAGTTCTGTAGCAGGGGACACCATCTCCATACATGTCAACAAGATCTGTAGCAGGGGACACCATCTCCATACATGTCAACAAGTTCTGTAGCAGGGGACACCATCTCCATACATGTCTACTATTTATAGAGCAGTGGACACCATCTCCATACATGTCAACAGGTTCTGTAGCAGGGGACACCATCTCCATACATGTCTACAGGTTCTGTAGCAGGGGACACCATCTCCATACATGTCTACTATTTATAGAGCAGGGGACACCATCTCCATACATGTCAACAAGTTCTGTAGCAGGGGACACCATCTCCATACATGTCAACAGGTTCTGTAGCAGGGGACACCATCTCCATACATGTCAACAGGTTCTGTAGCAGGGGACACCATCTCCATACATGTCAACAAGTTCTGTAGCAGGGGACACCATCTCCATACATGTCAACAGGTTCTGTAGCAGGGGACACCATCTCCATACATGTCAACAAGTTCTGTAGCAGGGGACACCATCTCCATACATGTCAACAAGTTCTGTAGCAGGGGACACCATCTCCATACATGTCTACTATTTATAGAGCAGTGGACACCATCTCCATACATGTCTACTATTTATAGAGCAGGGGACACCATCTCCATACATGTCTACTATTTATAGTGCAGTGGACACCATCTCCATACATGTCAACTATTCCTAGAGCAGTGGACACCATCTCCATACATGTCAACCATTTCTAGAGCAGTGGACACCATCTCCATACATGTCAACCATTTCTAGAGCAGTGGACACCATCTCCATACATGTCAACCATTCCTAGAGCAGGGGACACCATCTCCATACATGTCAACTATTCCTAGAGCAGTGGACACCATCTCCATACATGTCAACCATTCCTAGAGCAGGGGACACCATCTCCATACATGTCAACCATTCCTAGAGCAGGGACACCATCTCCATACATGTCAACCATTCCTAGAGCAGTGGACACCATCTCCATACATGTCAACCATTCCTAGAGCAGGGGACACCATCTCCATACATGTCAACCATTTCTAGAGCAGGGGACACCATCTCCATACATGTCAACCATTTCTAGAGCAGGGGACACCATCTCCATACATGTCAACCATTCCTAGAGCAGGGGACACCATCTCCATACATGTCAACTATTCCTAGAGCAGGGGACACCATCTCCATACATGTCAACTATTCCTAGAGCAGGGGACACCATCTCCATACATGTCAACCATTCCTAGAGCAGGGGACACCATCTCCATACATGTCAACTATTTCTAGAGCAGGGGACACCATCTCCATACATGTCAACTATTTCTAGAGCAGGGGACACCATCTCCATACATGTCTACTATTTCTAGAGTCGGCAACACCATCTCCATACATGTCAACCATTCCTAGAGCAGGGGACACCATCTCCATACATGTCAACCATTCCTAGAGCAGGGGACACCATCTCCATACATGTCAACTATTTCTAGAGCAGGGGACACCATCTCCATACATGTCTACTATTTCTAGTCGGCGACACCATCTCCATACATGTCAACCATTCCTAGAGCAATGGACACCATCTCCATACATGTCAACCATTTCTAGAGACACAAACCGAGATCTTATGCAATCAAAATATAGCCAAGTGATGTTCACTCACATCTCCTCATACTTGTAACACAGAATGAACACAAATAGAGGACAGGCAGATCTGTAGTCCAGTGGTAAAATGCTGGACTGGTAATCCAGGGATCGATCCCCCGTCTGACCCTAATAAAATTAACAGTCTTTCATATGGGAAATTAAACGGAGGTCTCGTGTCGGTGCTGTACACCGTGCACGTAAAAGAACCAGAGGAGACTCTGGAATGGGTCTCTGTCTGTATCATTGCACTATCCTCCAAAAATCTAAAATGACTAATCTCTTCAGGAGGCGTCGTTCATATGGGCAACCGGTAGCGACGATAAATAAACGTAAAACAAACACAAATCTTCAGAGGGGGCATTGTAATGTATGGACTGGAATGAAGTAATCTGTGTCGAGCAATGCACGACAGACAGACAGATAGACAGACAGAGACAAATAGACATATCAAACTCCAGCCGTAATCGACCTATGAGACACTTAACCCATTCAACCCCAAGTAACTGACATGGACTGGTGCGTGATATTTTCAGACCAATAAATTAATAAGAAAATTACCTTTGGACCAGTTCATTTATCAAAATGGGTAATTTTATCTAAAAATAGTAATAATTATTACTGGCAAAAAAGTGCAGATCCTGATGAGACGGCTCGTCACGAGCCGGCTCATCTGGATCTACACTTTTCATAAGCCTATTTAGAGGCCTGTGGGGTTGAAAGGGTTAATATTCTTAAACACATTAAAACACAATTAATGGTAATTGTTTTAAATTCAGTTTCAAAATAGTTATTTACAGGAAGGAATAGCCTTAAAAGTTGAAAAGTTTCAAATATCTTAACATTTGGTCAAATGTTCACGCTATAATACAGGTTCATTCCAATAAAATAAATGTCTTTGTATAATCATGAACCACAGTTTATCTTCTTTTATACATAATGTATAATGCGATGCCCAGCTTAACCCTTTCCCTCGTAGAAGCACCTCTTGACGCCATTACCAATACGACATACATTGACAATGTAGTAATCAAACCAATGTTCATAATAAAGGAATCTCCTGTAGTCCCAGTAATATCTATGGAGGTGGGATAGATATGGCCACTACTTATCCACTGCATGATAGTTAAATGTATATTAAATTAAATCTCTTTGAAGGAAAGGGTTAAACTGTAAGTCTTTTGTTTGCATTAAATATATATAAGATTATCTATACATGATTATCTAGAGGACATAGAAAACGCACACTTCGGATAAGTGTGTTTTTACATGAAAAACAATCACTATATAAATACATAGTTTTAAACATTTTGGAATATTTTTAGTTGTTCAGTCTGTGTTTTGTAATAAAGATGTGATATATCTTTGATGGAATCCTTCGTATTTCGTGTTCATGTAATAATACTCATATAATGTAGGTGTGCGTTTTCTATGTCCTCTAGTATATAATGTAGGTGTACGTTTTCTATGTCCTCTAGTATATAATGTAGGTGTACGTTTTCTATGTCCTCTAGTATATAATGTAGGTGTGCGTTTTCTATGTCCTCTAGTATATAATGTAGGTGTGCGTTTTTCTAGTATATAATGTAGGTGTGCGTTTTCTATGTCCTCTAGTATATATGTAGGTGTGCGTTTTCTATGTCCTCTAGTATATAATGTAGGTGTGCGTTTTCTATGTCCTCTAGTATATAATGTAGGTGTGCGTTTTCTATGTCCTCTAGTATATAATGTAGGTGTGCGTTTTCTATGTCCTCTAGTATATAATGTAGGTGTGCGTTTTCTATGTCCTCTAGTATATAATGTAGGTGTGCGTTTTCTATGTCCTCTAGTATATAATGTAGGTGTGCGTTTTCTATGTCCTCTAGTATATAATGTAGGTGTGCGTTTTCTATGTCCTCTAGTATACATACATACACATTTTAAGAAACAGCGATATCATCAAGTGTATTTTTTTCTTAACAACATAGATTCCTTTATATACTTAGATATCCTTAACAAGTCCATGTTATTCTTAGATGATATGATTGTATTGAATAACTGTCACATTGCCAACATAGTTTACATAGTTTGTGTTTTCTAATAAAGATGTGATATATCTTTGATGGAATCCTTCATATTTCGTTTTCATGCAAAATAATCATATAATGTAGGTGTGCATTCTCTATGTCCTCTAGTATATAATGTAGATGTGCGTGTTCTATGTCCTCTAGTATATAATGTAGATGTGCGTGTTCTATGTCCTCTAGTATATAATGTAGGTGTGCATTTTCTATGTCCTCTAGTATATAATGTAGGTGTGCATTTTCTATGTCCTCTAGTATATAATGTAGGTGTGCATTTTCTATGTCCTCTAGTATATAATGTAGGTGTGCATTCTCTATGTCCTCTAGTATATAATGTAGATGTGCGTTTTCTATGTCCTCTAGTATATAATGTAGGTGTGCATTCTCTATGTCCTCTAGTATATAATGTAGGTGTGCATTCTCTATGTCCTCTAGTATATAATGTAGGTGTGTGTTTTCAATGTCCTCTAGTATATAATGTAGGTGTGCGTTTTCTATGTCCTCTAGTATATAATGTAGGTGTGCGTTTTCTATGTCCTCTAGTATATAATGTAGATGTGCGTTTTCTATGTCCTCTAGTATATAATGTAGGTGTGCATTCTCTATGTCCTCTAGTATATGGTATATTCTGACATAATCAATTGACTACTGGTAGTTGTGTGCACACATTCTTCACATGCAAGTTACAAAATTGTATACATTTATTAAATATTAGTCAATTAACCCTTTGCCTGCTGAGTAAATACAATCACTTTTGCAAACAACAGAGATCCAGGCATTATGCCACGACTGATCAGGATCTATGTTCTTTGCTATTCAGCCAAGCGTTTTAGTTCCACTATCCGAACAGCAAACAGCATACAGCCTGATCAGACAGCACATTGTGTGCCGTCTGATCGGGCTCTATGTTGCTTGCAAAAGTGCTTTATCTGCCGCTAGTGTGCAAAGGGTTAAGCCTAGCAGAATCCACTCCCCCATGTTCTACTTCATTAGTTGACATGCAGCAATTTTCTGTCTACTCAGGCGCCATCTTCACAAAACTATCACATTAACTCTTTCAACACCAAGTAACTGACATGGACTGGTCCATGATATTCTTAGACCAATAAATGAATAAGAAAATTACATTCGGACCAGTTCATTTATCAAGATGGGTAATTTTGTCTAAAATTAGTAATACTACTTGCAAAAAGTGCAGATCCTGATGAGACGGCTCGTCACGAGCCGGCTCATCTGGATCTACACTTTTTGTAAGCCTATATAGAGGTCTGTGGTGTTGAAAGGGTTAACGAAGATACGTCGTAATTCAGAAGTAACATTATGTGCTATTGAATGGTTATTTTAAGAACCAATCGCATTCAGCATGTACATACAATATGTCTGACTTACGATATGTCTCAGACTTGCGATATGTCTTTGACTTACGATATGTCTTTGACTTACGATATGTCTTTGAGTTACGATATGTGTCAGACTTACGATGTCTTTGACTTACGATATGTCTCAGACTTACGATATGTCTCAGACTTACGATATGTCTTTGACTTACGATATGTCTCAGACCTGCGATATGTCTCAGACTTACGATATGTCTCAGACTTGCGATATGTCTCAGACTTACGATATGTCTCAGACTTGCGATATGTCTTTGACTTACGATATGTCTCAGACTTACGATGTCTTTGAGTTACGATATGTGTCAGACTTACGATGTCTTTGACTTACGATATGTCTTAGTCATGACAATAATATGAAACCAGCCCCACGTCTCTAGCTATACTTTGTCATAATCAAATAATTAGATACACACTGTTCCTATGTATGAACATGCAAATATTTTCAACAAAAAAATGTGTATGTTACAGTCCCTGATAAGTTCAAATGTTAGGGTCTGCAGACAGATTTATTGAATAAAAACCCATTGAAATATGTGTAACATACACATTTTTGTGGCTCTACAAAATGGGCTCTACAAAATGGGTGCTACAAAATGGGCTCTACAAAATGGGCGCTACAAAATGGGCGCTACAAAATGGGCTCTACAAAATCGCCACTACAAAATTGATGCAAGATGGTATGAAGCTTACATGTATGATACCGATTATTTATTATGCTGAAAATGTATGTGTGAAGTTTCAATCAATTCCATGCAGTAATTCTCAGAAAATGTATGTGTGAAGTTTCAATCAATTCCATGCAGTAATTCTCAGATACTGCATGGCAGCTCATATAAAAATATATGCAGAAATGGTGATAATTTGGCTCGATTTATAATGTGATGCGATCCGAGGCAAGGAAAAAAAATAATGAAGAATACAATTAAAACTAACAGATTACATAGGATGTTCACGAAATGAGTTTAACCCATTCAACACCAAGTAACTGACATGGACTGGTGCATGATATTAACCCATTCAACACCAAGTAACTGACATGGACTGGTGCATGATATTAACCCATTCAACACCAAGTAACTGACATGGACTGGTGCATGATATTAACCCATTCAACACCAAGTAACTGACATGGACTGGTGCATGATATTAACCCATTCAACCCCAAGTAACTGACATGGACTGGTGCATGATATTAACCCATTCAACACCAAGTAACTGACATGGACTGGTGCATGATATTAACCCATTCAACACCAAGTAACTGACATGGACTGGTGCATGATATTAACCCATTCAACACCAAGTAACTGACATGGACTGGTGCATGATATTAACCCATTCAACACCAAGTAACTGGCATGGACTGGTGCATGATATTAACCCATTCAACACCAAGTAACTGACATGGACTGGTGCATGATATTAACCCATTCAACCCCAAGTAACTGACATGGACTGGTGCATGATATTAACCCATTCAAGCCCAAGTAACTGACATGGACTGGTGCATCATATTAACCCATTCAACCCCAAGTAACCGACATGGACTGGTGCATGATATTAACCCATTCAACCCAAGTAACTGACATGGACTGGTGCATGATATTAACCCATTCAACCCCAAGTAACTGACATGGACTGGTGCATGATATTAACCCATTCAACCCCAAGTAACCGACATGGACTGGTGCATGATATTAACCCATTCAACCCCAAGTAACCGACATGGACTGGTGCATGATATTAACCCATTCAACCCCAAGTAACCGACATGGACTGGTGCATGATATTAACCCATTCAACCCCAAGTAACCGACATGGACTGGTGCATGATATTAACCCATTCAACCCCAAGTAACCGACGGACTGGTGCATGATATTTTGAGACCAATAAATGAATAAGAAAATTACCTTTGGACCAGTTCATTTATCAAAATGGGTAATTTTATCTAAAAATAGTAATAATTATTACTGGCAAAAAATGCAGATCCTGATGAGACGGCTCATCATGAGACGGCTCATCTGAATCTACATTGTTTGTAAGTCTATTTAGAGGCCTGTAGTGTTGAAAGGGTTAAGGACTACCTTTAGAAAGTACAAGCAGAAATCGTTTTCATTGATAAACAAATTCATAGAGATCTTTTAATATTCTTACCATTAATTTTTCCGAGAATGCTTATTTTAATACACATTAGAATATAAAGAAAATTAACGGCTCGTTTGTTTCAATGTATAATTTGGTTAAAATACTAAGTGATTGCATTGATATTGTTTTCATGAAATTGTAAAGCTGTAAATATGTACATAAATGTTGTTATGTAAATGTTGCTATCATTAAAAAATAAGAGAGAAAAAAACATAGGATTTGGGTAATAAACAAGTTTATTAGCACAATAGTGTAACTGTGAGTAATTCTCAGAAATATTTCCTAGTATAAAAGGACAACTTCATGCTTGTTTATTATTGCAATACATGTACATTATAACTGACCATGAAAATGATGGATGGAGACAGGCCCAACAAGCCTACAGGGTGAACCTAAAAGTAATACCATCTAAATCATGCTAATATCTGATAAACATCACACTTTGGATCAACAACTCCCAGAACACAAAACCAATGCAGTAATTTAGGTATGGTAATGTTTCCAATTAATGTTTTTTAAACTTTATTGATCGGACTGAATGCAGATCTCAGACTGATAATTGGTTTGTGCAATTGCTAGCGATTGCTAATTGCCTCTGCATAATTATTTCGGATTTTTTTAAAAACTTTATTTAAACGATTGCGAAGCAAGTTTTAACAACTTATATTAATCACTCTCGTTGGCTCAGACACCAGAGTACCCGGAGAAAACCCACCTGTCCGATCTGGCGACCATCGTACCATCTCACACACTCCTCGGTCCAAGGATCGAACCCGGGTTGCATTGGTGAGAAGCGAGCACGCTAACCACTGCGCTAATCGGACAGCCAATTAATGTTAATACAATCTGATACTGCAACATTGATCAGTTAGCCTTGTCATTTACAGATCTGTGCATAAATATTTTCAAGACAAAATGTAAATGATGGATACAACAACTTTTTAATCGGTAGACACTAGAAAGTTATATACATTGTATATAATGATTGTCATTCAATATTCTTATGTCGTTTGGTATTTCGATAACATTACCTGATTTGTTTAACCCATTTCATTCTGCATACCGTTCAAACAGTATCTGCAAAGAACATAGAGCCAGATCAACCGCCACGGAACAAGCCGTCTGATCAGGATCTATGCTGTTTGCTATTCAGATGATCTTGCTAAGACACTTGGCTATGCAGCAAACAACATAGATCCTGATCAGCACGCAGCGTCACGCTGCGGCTGATCTGGATCTATGTTGTTTGCAAAAGCCTTTAAATATATCCAGAATGAAATGGGTTAAGTTACATTGTACAACATTATACATGTATATTGCATGGCGCAATCTGTGTACTTTGGTTATAATTATTGTGCATTAATGCTATAGAAATTTAAGAGGGCCCTACGGAAGATTATTTCAGAACTAATTAGGTCACCCTCTATAAATAAAGAAATCAAATTATATTGACACTACATTAATCTTTATTTCATTATCCGTCATCGACATTACGCATAATAATTATCTGAAATAAACACCCCCGCAGTAGTTACTTCCCTTACAGTTTCAGTGATCAATGCCGCCACAAAATCAATCACAGGTCACCGTGCCGGGAAGTTATAGACTTTTCTCAGATCTCAAACCCAGTCTCAAGCCTCTGATTGATTTAGCTGAGAGTAAATCTCAGAACCAACCACTTGAGTTTGAGAAACGTTTTTACAACCTTGTGCCCTGTTGTGATGATAGAATTGATATGGTACCATCACATTGGTGTAAATGATAACAAACTGTTGTTTGGAACGTGGTGAAAAAACACAATATGTATTTTAGAATACCGTCCATATTCGCCTATAAGACGCGTTTTTACCACCAGATTATGGTCACAAAGTGGCTTCCAATCTTATAAGTGAGTGCTAAAAATGAAATTAAAACTAAAAGGACCAATATACATTTAGGGGGAAATCTAACTTTATCCATCAAGGGAGGTAATTATATATATATATATATATATATATATATATATATATATATATATATATATATATATAGCCATATCACTTATATGTATGTTGTACATTATATGTATATAACTGGAAATAAAAGGGGTTACCCGCTAGAGGTCTCAAAATGAAAAAAATAAATAAATGATTTTTAAAATGCCGTCCATACGCGCTTATAAGACATGTTATTTACCACCAGATTATGGCCGCAAAGTGGCTTCCCGTCTTATTGGTGAGTGCTAAAAAAAAATTGTTAAATATTATTTTTAATGTGTTAAATGGTATATCCATAATTTAAGTTTTAGAAAAGAAAGCACTCTGACACTGAACATTTCTTCAGCTTGCACTGGTCAAGTCTGGTGTCCATTTCATCAACCCGTCTTATATGCGAGTACATGACAAAACCCACAGATTTCAGGATCAAAGTAGGGAGGTCATCTTATAGGTGAGATCGCCTCATCTTTCAAAATATTCCGCAATGCATACCCCTAGTGAAAATATGCACTGGAAAACCACTGGAAAAAACACTGGTTTTTCAGTGGAGAATTTCTCCATGTTTTTGACAAACAGTGGTTTTTCCAGTGGATAACCCATTGGGTTTTCAGTGGAGAATTTCGTGGTGTTTTTGACCAAAAAAATGGTTTGTACACTGGAATTCCAGTGGATAACCCAGAGGTTATCCGTTGAGAATTTGCAGTGTTTTTCACTTTTTAAACAATCCATCCTTCCATTCATCCAATAAAACAAGTATCCGGACAAGATTTAACTTCACTCATTACCAGTATAAAGATTATTGCTTGTGGAGGAAGTGCTGTCTGCAGAGTAGTGTAAGGGAGATCACTGCTATATAATTTCTACTAGTATATAATCTACGGTACAGATACATACATATTTAAATACAAGTGTCCGCTACTGTAGTCTATGTGAATACTGTTTATCTTTCGCAAAATATATCAACTTTCTGTGTTCATTTCACCAAAAATAAAGAATCCATATACTACAATGTTAGGTAAACTATATCAACTTTCTGTGTTCATTTCACCAAAATACAGTATAATCTAATGCTCAACACTCAACAGTACATCCAGGTTAACCCTTTCAACACCACAGACCTCTAAATTGGCTTACAAAAAAGTGTAGATCCAGATGACCCGGCTCATGACGAGCCGTCTCATCAGGATCTGCACTTTTTTCAAGTAATATAACTATTTTTAGAAAATGAACTGATCCAAATGTAATTTTGTTATTAATTTATTGGTCTAAAAATATCATGGACCAGTCCATGTGAGTTACTTGGTGTTGAATGGGTTAACTGGGGGCCATTGGAGCCCACTGCCTATGAAATAGGGTGGTCAAAATATGAATGAAATTACCTTTTAAAATGATTAATCTGTTCTATAGACTGTGTATTAACCCATTCAACACCAAGTAACTGACACGGACTGGTGCATGATATTTTCAGACCAATAAATTAATAAGGAAATTACATTTGGACCAGTTCATTTATCAAAATAGGTAATTTTTGTCTACAAATAGTAATATTACTGGCAAAAAGTGCAGATCCTGGATCTACACTTTTTATAAGCCTATTGAGAGGTATGTGTTTTTGAAAGGGTTAATTCATGTTCAATAATAATGAAATGCAGCAATTTTTGTATCAATGACCAGCCATACATTTTTGTCGGAATTCCCTTTTACTAACACTTTTACTCTTTGACACATTATTGTCAACCATGGGGGTTGCATTTTCAATTGCAGTAGGATTCGCTGTTGTGGATTTCGCCGACAATTATTTCAAACGTGTTAAACCAAACTTTAAACAGAAGTGACTGATGCTGTTTGCGCTAGTATCAAATTAGGACATGGTAATTGACAGGTAAAACTAAAAACACTATGTAAGCGGTATAGCGAGTTTTTTACGATCGGAGCACAGTCTGCAATGCAAAGTATGTTCATTTTACGCAAAGCAGATTTTATTTAGGCGCAATTGCATTTTATTAGCTTATGGTACTAATAGTATTGAAAGTGATCAAATGCGAAGCCATAATAGGAAGCCATAATCGGAAGCGATAATCTGAAGCGATAATCGAATGTGCAGCAAACTGTCCCAAAGCACACATGAAATTGCGCCACTCGGATGAACCTGGGGTCGATCCTAGATCCTAGAAATGGCGCAGCCTAGATTTAACACTGTACATATAAATACTATAGATCAGAATTATGGATAAAAGATGCTAGTTCCTTCATCATTTTCATTAAAATGGCTCATGCTACAAATTCAATGTGCATTTCACAATACAGTCTTAAACAGCCAGCAAAGGGAATCACAGAAAGTGGATGCTTAATAGAGGTCAAATGTATAATAAAAACAACATATTGGGAATCTTGAAATTGTCTCAGTAAATAAAATCACATTTACAAACAACATAGATCCAGATCAGCAGCGGCGTAATGCATTCTGTGCCGTCTGATCTGGCTCTATGCTGTTTGCCACTAGCATGCAGAGTTAATGCAGGCTGGCTGCTTAACCCTTTCAACCCCACAGGCCTCTAAATAGGCTTATGAAAAGTGTAGATCCAGATGAGCCGGCTCGTGACGAGCCGTCTCATCAGGATCTGCACTTTTTTGCCAGTAATAATTATTACTATTTTTAGATAAAATTACCCATTTTGATAAATGAACTGGTCCAAAGGTAATTTTCTTATTAATTTATTGGTCTGAAAATATCATGGACCAGTCCATGTCAGTTACTTGGGGTTGAATGGGTTAATAGTGGTGACCACTAACACAGGTTTGACGTGAGTAATTACAATTATTAATAATAATATTTATATAACATTTGTAATTGTTCATCCAATGGTTTCTTGATTACATTTCTTTGCACTAAAACAAACATTTTACAGCTAGAAAGAACTATATATAGATAATAATTATATACTTTCTAAGTGTCCTATAAATAATTGTGTTTTACCTTTGCACTAAAACAAACATTTTACAGCTAGAAAGAACTATATATAGATAATAATTATATACTTTCTAAGTGTCCTATAAATAATTGTGTTTTACCTTTAAAGGTGCATGACCAGCGTAGGCTTGAATGTGAAGACAACAAAATATGAACAACACAAAGAATGGAAGATTTTTAAAGTAATACTGAAATTACATTTCTAAGGCACTAATTTATGCATAGGGTAACACACACAAGGTAGTACAATTATAAACTATTCTGTACCCACTATACATTAGTACAAGATAATCTACTTTAATTAACCCTTTGCTAACACTAGCGGCAGATAACATCACTTTTGCAAACAGCATAGAACCAGATCAGATAGCACAGAACGTGCACAGAATGTTCCTTCTGATCAGGCTCTACACTGTTTGCTATTCAGGTAGTGGAGCTAAAACATTTGGCTGAATAGCAAACAACATAAATCCTGATCAGACATGGAGTTACGCCGCGGCTGATCTGGATCTATGTTGTTTGCAAGTGTGATTTTATTTACTCAGCATGCAAAGGGTTATTGCTACAACATTAATTTACCAAATCAAGACATTGATATTTGTAACAAGCTACAGCAAAACAAACGTAAATTGGCATTGTTTACATAGTTTTTCTGGAAAATGATGTTAATAGAGGTTATATGTGTAAAATTAGTTGTCTGTGGCACAGGGGTAACATAGTTAGCCTAGTTTAGCCAATATTTTTATGAGTTCAAACCGCATTTATCACTTATATCGCTTATTCATGTATTTTTTAATTTAAATTTATTTTCTATACATATATCTTAAACGAAACAATTTACGGAATCACTAAAACATGCCATAAAATGTATTTATTGACTTTAAACTTTCTTGATATATGCACGAGTATTTTACAAATGTGTATTTATCTGTATTATGCATAGTATAATAAGAAGTATGTTTCGTTACTTACTCTGTGACAGAAACAACCAACTGAAGTGTATAAAATACGAAAAATACAAAAAAGACCACAACAAGATTCGAACTCAGGACATCAGAAGAATGATCTTATTGCAGTCCGCACGCGCTCTTACTCACAGTGCTAATAGGTTGAGTTTGTATTTTACCTACAAAATGTTGTAACCACCGCATATGAATGTAAACAACACCAATTTAATTTTGTAGTCCTGTAACGATGTGTACTGTGCATTCAAAGTAAAGTAATAACGGTTGTAAACAAACATTTGATACACTATTGCATTATAGGTAAGTCAGGTATAACCTATCATACAATTAATCACAGCACCTGTAAGCTATCGTATATTGCCTACCTATACAGTAGTGTAATTTTCCAACAGTATTATTACTTTACTTTGACAGTAGGTTTTTCTTATCACTCCTTTCTTTGGTTTTGACATCTCTAGTGATATACATGAGGGATGCATGCTGGGTAAAATAAAGGCTATAAATAGTTCAAATATTGATAGCAGACGACAATTCATTAATGTTGTTTTTCTTATTTATAACTGTAAATTCTGGAAATATGTCATGGAATTTCATTAGACTTGCATCGATAACACACAATAATAATGAAATTCCATGACATATTCACCATTTTAAGCTACAAATAAGAAAAACACAATGAACTGACCTCTGCTACAATTATTTGAACTATTTATAGCATTTATTCTACCCAGCATGCAAAGAGATGTGCCATTGGAGGATTATATCAGAGTTACTGATCTTGTTGGCTGACATTTTATGTCTCTGTAAAAGTATTACCCAGTTTATCATCCAGGTTTTGCTGCTTAGGACAATGTTTGATATTTGGTTAATTGCCAATCAATAGATTACTGCTTGATTTACAGTACATACATGTACTGTTTAGTTGTGATGGCTAATTGGGTCTTTGTTCTATCGACATTTAGTCAGATAGAATAGGCTTGATGGGATCTCGAGGCGTCGGACAGTGTTGGTGAACCATAGCAGAGAATTGATGAGATCTCGAGGCGTCGGACAGTGTTGGTGAACCATAACAGAGAATTGATGAGATCTCGAGGCATCGGACAGTGTTGGTGAACCATAGCAGAGAATTGATGGGATCTCGAGGCATCGGACAGTGTTGGTGAACCATAGCAGAGAATTGATGAGATCTCGAGGCGTCGGACAGTGTTGGTGAACCATAACAGAGAATTGATGGGATCTCGAGGCATCGGACAGTGTTGGTGAACCATAGCAGAGAATTGATGGGATCTCCAGGCGTCGGACAGTGTTGGTGAACCATAGCAGAGAATTGATGGGATCTCGAGGCATCAGACAGTGTTGGTGAACCATAGTAGAGAATTGATGGGATCTCCAGGCGTCGGACAGTGTTGGTGAACCATAGCAGAGAATTGATGGGATCTCCAGGCATCGGAAAGTGTTGGTGAACCATAGCAGAGAATTGATGGGATCTCGATGCATCGGACAGTGTTGGTGAACCATAGCAGAGAATTGATGGGATCTCGAGGCGTCGGAAAGTGTTGGTGAACCATAGCAGAGAATTGATGGGATCTCCAGGCGTCGGACAGTGTTGGTGAACCATAGCAGAGAATTGATGGGATCTCCAGGCATCGGACAGTGTTGGTGAACCATAGCAGAGAATTGATGGGATCTCGAGGCGTCGGAAAGTGTTGGTGAACCATAGCAGAGAATTGATGGGATCTCGATGCATCGGACAGTGTTGGTGAACCATAGCAGAGAATTGATGGGATCTCCAGGCATCGGACAGTGCTGGTGAACCATAGCAGAGAAATGATGGGATCTCGAGGCGTCGGACAGTGCTGGTGAACCATAGCAGAGAATTGATGGGATCTCCAGGCGTCGGACAGTGTTGGTGAACGATAGCAGAGAATTGATGGGATCTCGAGGCGTTGGACAGTGTTGGTGAACCATAGCAGAGAATTGATGGGATCTCGATGCATCGGACAGTGTTGGTGAACCATAGCAGAGAATTGATGGGATCTCGAGGCATCGGACAGTGCTGGTGAACCATAGCAGAGAATTGATGGGATCTCGAGGCGTCGTAAAGTGCTGGTGAACCATAGCAGAGAATTGATGGGATCTCGAGGCGTCGGACAGTGTTGGTGAACCATAGCAGAGAATTGATGGGATCTCCAGGCATCGGACAGTGCTGGTGAACCATAGCAGAGAAATGATGGGATCTCGAGGCGTCGGACAGTGCTGGTGAACCATAGCAGAGAATTGATGGGATCTCCAGGCGTCGGACAGTGTTGGTGAACGATAGCAGAGAATTGATGGGATCTCGAGGCGTTGGACAGTGTTGGTGAACCATAGCAGAGAATTGATGGGATCTCGATGCATCGGACAGTGTTGGTGAACCATAGCAGAGAATTGATGGGATCTCGAGGCATCGGACAGTGCTGGTGAACCATAGCAGAGAATTGATGGGATCTCGAGGCGTCGGACAGTGCTGGTGAACCATAGCAGAGAATTGATGGGATCTCGAGGCGTCGGACAGTGCTGGTGAACAATAGCAGAGAATTGATGGGATCTCGAGGCGTCGGACAGTGTTGGTGAACGATAGCAGAGAATTGATGGGATCTCGAGGCGTCGGACAGTGTTGGTGAACCATAGCAGAGAATTGATGACTATGCTATGTAAGCATTATTGTCGAGCTTAATCGTACCTTTATATTGATGCAAACTGGATAACTTTGATTAAGGGTAAAACAATACAAATTTATTATATAAATATATACATCAGCCCACAAACCAGTATGCGACGAGTTTACTTGTTTGTTTGTATTTGGGGTTACAGGTCACACAGCTTAGATCACAAGGCGACTCTCCGGCTATTATTGGTGGAGGAAGATACCGGGTCCCTCCGAGCTGTAGTTCAGTCACAGACGGGCGCCCGGGTAGAACCACCAACCTCCACATGCCAGCTGGATTGCCTCCTCAAATAAAACAATTTGACACCCCCAGTGTGATTCGAACTTACAGCGGTGAGTGGCAAGTGATTAGAAGTAAACCACCGTAACCAGTCGACCATGGAGCCCCCCCCCACCCCCCGAATGAATGCAACAAGTAGAGGACTAGAAATGATAAAGAAGTAGCAAGGGTTTACAAAGCAACAGGACATTAGGACTTAAAGCAACTTAGGACTTAAAGTAACTTAGGACTTAGAGCATCTTAGGACTTAAAGCATCTTAGGACTTAAGGAAACTTAGGACAGCAACAGAATATTAGGCCTTAAAGCAACTTAGGACTTAAAGCATCTTAGGACTTAAGGAAACTTAGGACAGCAACAGAACATTAGGATTTAAAGCAACTTAGGACTTAAAGCAACTTAGGACTTAAAGCATCTTAGGACTTAAAGCAACTTTAGGACTTAAAGCAACTTAGGACTTAAAGCAACTTAGGACTTAAAGCAACTTTAGGACTTAAAGCAACTTAGGACGTAAAGCAACTTTAGGACTTAAAGCAACTTTAGGACTTAAAGCAACTTAGGACTTAAAGCAACTTAGGACTTAAAGCAACTTGGGACTTAAAGCATCTTAGGACTTAAGGAAACTTAGGACAGCAACAGAACATTAGGACTTAAAGCAACAGAATGTTGGAAGGTGAAATGATAATAAGCGTTTATCTAGCATACTAACCACGATGTACCACAACTTACCAGCTTTACAAGTTTTGGAAGCAGATTCTGGTTTGGTAGAAATTAATAATATGCATAATCAACAATGTATGTATACTCAAGATGGTTTCTTTTTACCTGTTTCTTTATTCCGTAATGGCTGATCTGGATCTATGTTGTTTGCAAATGCCTTTAAATGTATCCAGAATGAAATGGGTCAAGCATGTACATTTCATTCTGGATACATTTAAAGGCATTTGCAAACAACACATGCTTGACCCATTTCATTCTGGATACATTTAAAGGCATTTGCAAACAACATAGATCCAGATCAGCCATTACGGAACGTTCCGTCTGATCAGGATCTATGTTGTTTGTTACATAGCCAGATGTTTTAGCAAGATCAGCATAGAGCCTGATCAGACGGAACATTCCGTGTTCTTTGCAAATGTTTGAACGGTATCCAGAATGAAATGGCTTAAGATTAGTCCATTATCTATAATAATGAACCAGGTCGTTGTAACTCTGTTGGAGCTTCATACCAAGTCTGATCAAACTCTGCAAATGAATTTCAAATGAAGTTTTCATGTTTTGTCTTATATAGAATAGTGACCTATTTCTTTTTTGGTGTATTGACCTAATTTGAATAAAACAAAATGTGCTGAAACAATTACCAATATTCTTCAAACAAAGTTCCATCAAACTATGACTTAGTTTCAGAGGAGACGTGGCGTAATGGATTTTTAATAAATTTGACCTAGCGACCTAGTTTGTCAATAATAACTGTAACCAAGTTTTGTCAAATTCTGACTATTTGTTACAGAATATAATGATGTTTTTAACCCTTTCAACACCACAGACCTCTAAATAGGCTTACAAAAAGTGTAGATCCAGATGAGCCGGCTCATAACGAGCTGGATCATCAGGATCTGCACTTTTTGCCAGTAATATTACTATTTTTTTAGATAAAATTACCCATTTTGATAAATGAATTGGTCCAAATGCAATTTTTCTTATTAATTTATTGGTCTAAAAATATCATGCACCAGTCCATGTCAGTTACTTGGTGTTGAATGGGTTAACGGTTCTACATGGCCCTGGGGGGGGTCTCATAAAGTTGGATATATGGTAGAAGAGACCGTTTAGAAGCAAATTGTGGACAGACAAGACATGTGCTGGAAGACTCACCTAGCCATGATAAAGAGTTCAACATATGATATTCTTACAATATGGAATCATTTTTAGACAGTGGCCATCTTCTATTACGTAATGACGTCATTTTATTAATTTTTGTAATCCCACCTACCCAAGTATCATGACCATAAATGGTGGCTATAGATCCAGTTACCGGTACTAAGGAGATGTTCGACACAGATGACGACGGACGTACATACCCAAAATTGCATATTGTTTTCTTACCCAAGTAAGTACTATTTTATGGGTGCGGACGGACACATTGCGGTAACAATAGCTCACACAAGCTTTGCTGAGGTGAGCTAACAATGATGCAGTTAACAAATGGAATGATAGTTATCAATTTACCTGGTCCCATGTTGTGCTTATTCTTCTTTGAGTGGTAGAGGAAGATGTCCTTCGGGGTCACAGGTCGTGCAATCCTTGGTATGAACTTCTTGATGGGGCTCAATGGTGTTGTCAGACTACAAAACAATGTAGTATTTGCTCAGGTCTATTGCTCTAAACAAACAGTGCTGGCATATTGCTCTAAACAAACAGTGCTGGTATATTACTCTAAATACAGTGCTGACATATTGCTCTAAACAAACAGTGCTGGTATATTACTCTAAACAAACAGTGCTGGAATATTACTCTAAACAAACAGTGCTGGCATATTACTCTAAACAAACAGTGCTGGCATATTACTCTAAACAAACAGTGCTGGTATATTACTCTAAACAAACAGTGCTGGAATATTACAAATAGTGCTGGAATATTGCTCTAAACAAACAGTGCTGGAATATTGCTCTAAACAAACAGTGCTGGAATATTACTCTAAACAAACAGTGCTGGAATATTACTCTAAGCAAACAGTGCTGGTATATTACTCTAAACAAACAGTGCTGGAATATTACTCTAAACAAACAGTGCTGGAATTTTACTCTAAACAAACAGTGCTGGTATATTACTCTAAACAAACAGTGCTGGAATATTGCTCTAAACAAACAGTGCTGGAATATTACTCTAAACAAACAGTGCTGGCATATTACTCTAAACAAACAGTGCTGGCATATTACTCTAAACAAACAGTGCTGGCATATTACTCTAAACAAACAGTGCTGGCATATTACTCTAAACAAACAGTGCTGGCATATTACTCTAAACAAACAGTGCTGGCATATTACTCTAAACAAACAGTGCTGGCATATTACTCTAAACAAACAGTGCTGGAATTTTACTCTAAACAAACAGTGCTGGCATATTACTCTAAACAAACAGTGCTGGTATATTACTCTAAACAAACAGTGCTGGTATATTACTCTAAACAAACAGTGCTGGAATATTACTCTAAACAAACAGTGCTGGCATATTACTCTAAACAAACAGTGCTGGAATTTTACTCTAAACAAACAGTGCTGGCATATTACTCTAAACAAACAGTGCTGGTATATTACTCTAAACAAACAGTGCTGGTATATTACTCTAAACAAACAGTGCTGGAATATTACTCTAAACAAACAGTGCTGGCATATTACTCTAAACAAACAGTGCTGGAATTTTACTCTAAACAAACAGTGCTGGCATATTACTCTAAACAAACAGTGCTGGTATATTACTCTAAACAAACAGTGCTGGTATATTACTCTAAACAAACAGTGCTGGAATATTACTCTAAACAAACAGTGCTGGCATATTACAAATAGTGGTACTAACTAAGAAGTTATCAGACCTGAAAGTCAAGACAACATACGCTTTTCTACTAGATAGTGAAGATGTACACCATAAATGAATAAAGTCATATATGATGAAAACTATTACGTGGAGCTTAGGAAACAAGGCTTAGATTATTTATACGATATTAAATGAGCGGTCATTTGTTATTGAATTTGTTTAACGAGTCTTCTAACAACGATACAAACTCACCAGAAGACTCGCTAAATAAATTCTGACTCGTTTTTATCATTTTTAGAAGACTTGTTAAATAAATTCTGGCTCGTTTTTATCATTTTCAGAAGACTCGTTAAATCAATTCTGGCTCGTTTTTATCATTTTTTAGAAGACTCGTTAAATAAATTCTGGCTTGTTTTTATCATTTTTTAGAAGACTCGTTAAATAATTTCAATAACAAATGAACACGAAAATAAGATCCTATTTATAATATCTTCGTCCAAACAACTGTAAATTCAGTCAAAGCTTATACCTAATTGGCATTGGCGCTGTGGCAGGCACTGCGCTGGCAGACATATCTCTCGGTATTGTCCTTGGTATACCCACAGGCTGAGTGTAGGGCCGGTCATGGCTCTGTCTGAATGTGTATGGCCTAGTCACATCCAGATTCATGTTCATCTGGGCACTTTCAGCTGAAAATTCATCCATTACAGTTATTCATTAACCATTACAGTTAGTAATTAACCATTACAATTATTAATTGACCATTCCAGTTAGTAATCAACCAGTACAGTTAGTAATCATCATTACATTTAGTAATTAACCATTACAATTATTAATTGACCATTCCCGTTAGTAATCAACCATTCCAGTTAGTAATCATCATTACAGTTAGTAATTAACCATTACAATTATTAATTGACCATTCCAGTTAGTAATCAACCATTACAGTTAGTAATCATCATTACAACTATTAATTAACCATTACAGTTAGTAATCAACCAGTACAACTATTAATCAACCATTACCGATATTAATTGACCATTACAGTTAGTAATCAACTATTAATTGACCATTACAGTTAGTAAATCAATCATTACACCTATTAATTGACCATTACCATTAGTAATCATCATTACAACTATTAATTAACCATTACAGTTAGTAATCAACCCGTACAACTATTAATCAACCATTACAGATATTAATTGACCATTATATTTAGTAATTAATCATTACAATTATTAATTGACCATTCCATTTAGTAATCAACCATTACAGTTAGTAATCAACCAGTACAACTATTAATCAACCATTACAGATATTAATTGACCATTACAGTTAGTAATTAACCATTACAGTTAGTAATTAACCATTACAATTATTAATTGACCATTCCAGTTAGTAATCAACCATTACAGTTAGTAATCAACCATTACAGATATTAATTGACCATTACAGTTAGTAATTAACCATTACAATTATTAATTGACCATTCCAATTAGTAATCAACCAGTACAACTATTAATCAACCATTACAGATATTAATTGACCATTACAGTTAGTAATTAACCATTACAATTATTAATTGACCATTCCAGTTAGTAATCAACCAGTACAGTTAGTAATCATCATTACAGTTAGTAATTAACCATTACAATTATTAATTGACCATTCCAGTTAGTAATCAACCAGTACAGTTAGTAATCATCATTACAGTTAGTAATTAACCATTACAATTATTAATTGACCATTCCAGTTAGTAATCAACCATTACAGTTAGTAATCATCATTACAGTTAGTAATTAACCATTACAATTAGTAATTGACCATTCCAGTTAGTAATCAACCATTACAGTTAGTAAGCATCATTACAATTATTAATTAACCATTACAGTTAGTAATCAACCATTACAACTATTAATTGACCATTACAGTTAGTAATCAATCATTACAACTATTAATTGACCATTACAGTTAGTAATCATCAGTACAACTATTAATTAACCATTACAGTTAGTAATCAACCAGTACAACTATTAATCAACCATTACAGATATTAATTGACCATTACAGTTAGTAATCAACCATTACAACTATTAAGTGACCATTACAGTTAGTAATCAACCATTACAACTATTAAGTGACCATTACAGTTAATAATCAATCAGTACAACTATTAATTGACCATTACAGTTAGTAATCAACCATTACAACTATTAATTGACCATTATAGTTAGTAATCAACCATTACAGATATTAATTGACCATTACAGTTAGTAATCAACCATTACAACTATTAATTGACCATTACAGCTAGTAATCAACCATTACAACTATTAATTGACCATTATAGTTAGTAATCAACCATTACAGATATTAATTGACCATTACAGTTAGTAATCAACCATTCCAACTATTAATTGACCATTACAGTTAATAATCAACCATTACAACTATTAATTGACCATTACAGTTAGTAATCAACCATTACAACTATTAATTGACCATTACAGTTAGTAATCAACCATTACAACTATTAATTGACCATTACAGTTAGTAATCAACCATTACAACTATTAATTGACCATTACAGTTAGTAATCAATCATTACAACTATTAATTGACCATTACAGTTAGTAATCAACCATTACAACTATTAATTGACCATTACAGTTAGTAATCAACCATTACAACTATTAATTGACCATTACAGTTAGTAATCAATCATTACAACTATTAATTGACCATTACAGTTAGTAACCAACCATTACAACTATCAATTGACCATTGCAGTTAGTAATCAACCATTACAACTATTAATTTGACCATTACAGTTAGTAATCAATCATTACAACTATTAATTGACCATTACAGTTAGTAAGCAATCATTACAACTATGAATTGACCATTACAGTTAGTAAGCAATCATTACAACTATTAATTGACCATTACAGTTAGTAATCAATCATTACAACTATTAATTGACCATTACAGTTAGTAATCAATCATTACAACTATTAATTGACCATTACAGTTAGTAAACGTAAACTAAACAAATGTAACTATAACTAAAGTATGAACTAACAGATGTAACTCAATGTATAAAAGTATGTGTAACACAAGGTATAAAAGTAAGTGCAACTCAAGGTATAAAAGTATGTGTAACTCAAGGTATAAAAGTATGTGTAACTCAATGTATAAAAGCATGTGTAACACAAGGTATAAAAGTAAGTGCAACTCAAGGTATAAAAGTATGTGTAACTCAAGGTATAAAAGTATGTGTAACTCAAGGTATAAAAGTATGTGTAACACAAGGTATAAAAGTAAGTGCAACTCAAGGTATAAAAGTATGTGTAACTCAAGGTATAAAAGTATGTGTAACTCAAGGTATAAAAGTATGTGTAACTCAAGGTATAAAAGTATGTGTAACTCAAGGTATAAAAGTAAGTGTAACTCAATGTATAAAAGTATGTGTAACACAAGGTATAAAAGTAAGTGCAACTCAAGGTATAAAAGTATGTGTAACTCAAGGTATAAAAGTATGTGTAACTCAAGGTATAAAAGTAAGTGTAACTCAAGGTATAAAAGTATGTGTAACACAAGGTATAAAAGTAAGTGCAACTCAAGGTATAAAACTAATGGTAACTCAAGGTATAAGTAAGTGTAACTCAAGGCATAAAAGTAAGTGTAACACAAGGTATAAAAGTAAGTGTAACACAAGGTATAAAAGTAAGTGTAACTCAAGGTATAAAAGTAAGGGTATACCAATAAAAGTAAGAGTAATTCAAGGTACAAAAGTAAGTGTAACTCAAGGTATAAAAGTAAGTGTAACTCAAGGTATAAAAGTAAGTGTAACTCAAGGTATAAAAGTAAGTGTAACTCAAGGTATAAAAGTAAGTGTAACACAAGGTATAAAAGTAAGTGTAACACAAGGTATAAAAGTAAGTGTAACTCAAGGTATAAAAGTGTAACAAAAGGTATAAAACTAACGGTAACTCAAGGTATAAGTAAGTGAAACACAGGGAATAAAGGTAAGAATAATAAATGGTGTAAAAGTAAGAGCTACGCAAATCATAACGGCAACAGTAACACAATGTATAAAAGTAAGAGTACCTCAATGTATTTAAAAGGCAAGAGACACAATGTATAAAAGTAAGAGTAACTGAATGTATTTAAAAAGGTAAGAGTAACTGAATGTATAAAAGGTAAGCGTAACTGAATGTATTTAAAAGGTAAGAGTAACTCAATGTATTTAAAAGGTAAGGGTAACTGAATGTATAAAAGGTAAGAGTAACTCAATGTATTTAAAAGGTAAGAGTAACTGAATGTATAAAAGGTAAGAGTAACTGAATATATTTGGTAAGAGTAACTGAATGTATTTGTTAAGAGTAACTGAATATATTTGGTAAGAGTAACTGAATGTATTCGGTAAGAGTAACTGAATGTATTTGGTAAGAGTAACGGAATGTATTCAGTAAGAGTAACTGAATGTATTTGGTAAGAGTAACAGAATGTATTCAGTAAGAGTAACTGAATGTATTTAAAAGGCAAGAGTAACTGAATGTATTCAGTAAGAGTAACTGAATGTATAAAAGGTAAGAGTAACTGAATATATTTGGTAAGAGTAACTGAATGTATTTGGTAAGAGTAACGGAATGTATTCAGTAAGAATAACTGAATGTATTTGTTAAGAGTAACTGAATGTATTTAAAAGGCAAGGGTAACTGAATATATTTGGTAAGAGTAACGGAATGTATTCAGTAAGAGTAACTGAATGTATTCAGTAAGAGTAACTGAATATATTTGGTAAGAATAACTGAATGTATAAAAGGTAAGAGTAACTGACTATATTTGGTAAGAGTAACGGAATGTATTCAGTAAGAGTAACTGAATGTATTCAGTAAGAGTAACTGAATGTATTCAGTAAGAGTAACTGAATGTATTCAGTAAGAGTAACTGAATGTATTCGTAAGAGTAACTGAATGTATTTGGTAAGAGTAACGGAATGTATTCAGTAAGAGTAACTGAATGTATTTGGTAAGAGTAAGTGAATGTATTTGGTAAGAGTAACAGAATGTATTCAGTAAGAGTAACTGAATGTATTTGGTAAGAGTAACGGAATGTATAAAAGGTAAGAGTAACTGAATATATTTGGTAAGAGTAACTGAATGTATTTGGTAAGAGTAACGGAATGTATTCAGTAAGAGTAACTGAATGTATTTGTTAAGAGTAACTGAATGTATTTAAAAGGCAAGAGTAACTGAATGTATTCAGTAAGAGTAACTGAATGTATTTGGTAAGAGTAACTGAATGTATTTGGTACGAGTAACTGAATGTATTTGTTAAGAGTAACTGAATGTATTTGGTAAGAGTAACTGAATGTATTTGGTAATAGTAACTGAATGTATTTGGTAAGAGTAACTGAATGTATTTGGTACGAGTAACTGAATGTATTTGTTAAGAGTAACTGAATGTATTTGGCAAGAGTAACTGAATGTATTCAGTAAGAGTAACTGAATGTATTTAAAAGGCAAGGGTAACTGAATATATTTGGTAAGAGTAACGGAATGTATTCAGTAAGAGTAACTGAATGTATTCAGTAAGAGTAACTGAATATATTTGGTAAGAATAACTGAATGTATAAAAGGTAAGAGTAACTGACTATATTTGGTAAGAGTAACGGAATGTATTCAGTAAGAGTAACTGAATGTATTCAGTAAGAGTAACTGAATGTATTCAGTAAGAGTAACTGAATGTATTCAGTAAGAGTAACTGAATGTATTCAGTAAGAGTAACTGAATATATTTGGTAAGAGTAACTGAATGTATTCAGTAAGAGTAACTGAATGTATTTAAAAGGTAAGGGTAACTGAATGTATTTGGTAAGAGTAACTCAATCTATACAGTACGGGTAACTGAATGTATTTGGTAAGAGTAACTCAATCTATACAGTACGGGTAACTGAATGTATTTGGTAAGAGTAACTCAATCTATACAGTACGGGTAACTGAATGTATTTGGTAAGAGTAACTCAATCTATACAGTACGGGTAACTGAATGTATTTGGTAAGAGTAACTCAATCTATACAGTACGGGTAACTGAATGTATTTGGTAAGAGTAACTCAATCTATACAGTACGGGTAACTGAATGTATTTGGTAAGAGTAACTCAATCTATACAGTACGGGTAACTGAATGTATTTGGTAAGAGTAACTCAATCTATACAGTACGGGTAACTGAATGTATTTGGTAAGAGTAACTCAATCTATACAGTACGGGTAACTGAATGTATTTGGTAAGAGTAACTCAATCTATACAGTACGGGTAACTGAATGTATTTGGTAAGAGTAACTCAATCTATACAGTACGGGTAACTGAATGTATTTGGTAAGAGTAACTCAATCTATACAGTACGGGTAACTGAATGTATTTGGTAAGAGTAACTCAATCTATACAGTACGGGTAACTGAATGTATAAAAGTAAGAGCAACACAAGATATAAATATACAAGGTATAAAAGTAAATGTAATTCAAGGTATAAAAGTAAACGTAATTCAAGATATAAAAGTAAACATAATTCATATAAAAGTAAACGTAATTCAAGGTATAAAAGTAAGGGTAACTCGAGGCATAAAAGTAAGTTATCAAGATAAGCGTAATAAGCCCAACCTGTTATTATTTTGACCAAGGTTTCGTTATATGGCATGGTGACTGCTTTGATTGCCTGAGAGCTACCCAGCAGATCACTACCTAGAGCCTCAGGGAGGCGCCATCTGTTGGTGTGACCCACTTGCTTGCGCACTCGACATCTCGGAGAAACAGGATGCTGTAAGATAGAAATATATACATGCCTATAATGTAATCAATTAACACATTCAACCCCAAGTAACTGACATGGACTGGTGCATGATATTTTTAAACCAATAAATTAATAAGAAAATTACCTTTGGAGCAGTTCATATCAAAATGGGTAATTTTATCTAAAAATAGTAATGATTATTACTGGCAAAATGTGCTTTTTGTAAGTCTATTTAGAGGCCTGTAGTGTTGAAAGGGTTCAAGAGAGCAGTGATGTGGCTAGGTCTAAATGGAAGATTATACCATTAGAGCCGATAAGGGCTGCATGCACCCCACCATCACTGCATGCGCCCCACCATCACAGGAAATAGTGGATTATTGCTGTTTTTATTTTGTATAAAAATGTCATTATTCACCCAATATTTACATTAATATTACGCTCGCAATGTTCAGCTCCTTCCAGTCTATTAGTTTAAACATGATTTATTTCAGTATTTGTACATGTAATCAAGAAATGAATATTTTACATATAATCTAACAGCAGTAGACTGAAAGTGATTAGAACGAAAGAAAACTTATATAGATTGGAATCCGCCATATGAACCTTTTAGAAGTCATCCATCTCAGAACCTTTCGCTGCCAATAATGTATGCGTGTACAGTAAGGAAAATTATGGTGTTGGTTGCAATATCCTTATAAGTGTCACCGAGAAGTAGTGTGTTTAAGTTGACATGTGGACAGCTTATTGAAGAGTGTTATACGTAGTTGATCATAGAAATGGCATTGTCTATTGTGGTCTGGTAAACGCAGTTGACCCTAGGACGTTGCCATTAAAGTGAAACCAAAGGTGTACATGAAGTACAAGTAACAATGTATGCAACCCCACAAAGTGAAACCAAAGGTGTACATGAAGTACAAGTAACAATGTATGCAACCCCACAAAGTGAAACCAAAGGTGTACATAAAGTACATGTAACAATGTATGCAACCCCACAAAAGTGAAACCAAAGTGTACATAAAGTACATGTAACAATGTATGCAACCCCACAAAAGTGAAACCAAAGGTGTACATAAATACATGTAACAATGTATGCAACCCCACAAAAGTGAAACCAAAGGTGTACATAAAGTACATGTAACAATGAATGCAACCCCACAAAAGTGAAACCAAAGGTGTACATAAAGTACATGTAACAATGTATGCAACCCCACAAAAGTGAAACCAAAGGTGTACATAAAGTACATGTAACAATGAATGCAACCCCACAAAAGTGAAACCAAAGGTGTACATAAAGTACATGTAACAATGTATGCAACCCCACAAAAGTGAAACCAAAGGTGTACATGAAGTACATGTAACAATGAATGCAACCCCACAAAAGTGAAACCAAAGGTGTACATAAAGTACATGTAACAATGGTGGGTGTTATGCAACCCCACAAAAGTGAAACCAAAGGTGTACATAAAGTACATGTAACAATGAATGCAACCCCACAAAAGTGAAACCAAAGGTGTACATAAAGTACATGTAACAATGAATGCAACCCCACAAAAGTGAAACCAAAGGTGTACATGAAGTATTGAATAATGATTTGCAAGTCTCATGGAGTAAACATGAAAGTTTATAATCAATTAAAACTAATACCAGATTATCTGTCTATAAAGGACTTATAATTATTAAATTCTACATTACAAAGATAAAAGGTATTAACATATTTCATTGAGAATTTAATCATGGTATATTTACATAGCTGGCTTAGTGACTGACCCACGTCTAATACAATACTGTAGTGATAGCTCAGTGGTAGCGAATTTGATTCAGGTGCAAAAGGCCCCGAATTTGAGCCACGCTGGAGCCGTTACGATTATGCCCTTAGGCAAGGCATTTAAATTCCACATTGCAATTTGTTGCTTGAAACTCAGATTCTGTGGCAAATATTTGCACACAAAAAAATATACAAATATAATAGACAATTACATTCTGTAGAAATTTTCTTTTTTCATCAATATAGTGTCGCTTTATGCTGAAATGTGTTTGTTTATATTGTAATTATAATACATATTAATGCTGAGGTGGAAGACCAAAGTGTGCCCCCCCCCCAAGCAGTATTCCAGGCACCCGGGTAGAACCACAGACCATACAAAAACCAGTTGGATAGCTTCCTCACAGTGGGTGGAACCAAACACGTTTAATATGTTCAGTGTTATAAATTACAACATTAATATAAACCCGTAATATAGAACTCGACAAATCAAATTTCCAATTCTTATAATACTACCGTAAATGTCAAAGAACATAATTTATATACATTTAAAATTATTTGAATCATCAAAGTTTAAAAATATTGATCTAATTAATGTAACAGATTTGCTGTATAGAAAACTTAAACCATTATTTGGTCTTTATACAGATCAGGGTATTTAGTTATATTTACTAAACACCTCATTCCACTTTAAAGTCAGACAAGTACTGTATTAAATCTAAATCAGATACAAGAAAATCAGTTGAAATCGACCAAAGACCAATATTTACAATGTATTGAATGAGGTTTGTAAACTTGATAAAGGCTAAACATGATCTCTAATGTAACAATTATAGAAAATAATCAAACAGCTACTAAGGTGGAATAAATTGACATAATGCACCTGTGTGAGAAGATTGATAAAATGCCCGTGTGTGAAGATTGTTCCCCCTATGAAGATTGTTCCATTGTGTGAAGATTGTTCCCCCTATGAAGATTGTTCCAGTGTGTGAAGATTGTTCCATTGTGTGAAGATTGTTCCCCCTATGAAGATTGTTCCAGTGTGTGAAGATTGTTCCATTGTGTGAAGATTGTTCCCCCTATGAAGATTGTTCCCCCTATGAAGATTGTTCCCCCTATGAAGATTGTTCACCTGTGTGAAGATTGTTCCCCGTGTGAAGATTGTTCACCTGTGTGAAGATTGTTCACCTGTGTGAAGATTGTTCCCCCTATGAAGATTGTTCCCCCTATGAAGATTGTTCCCCCTATGAAGATTGTTCCCCCTATGAAGATTGTTCCCCCTATGAAGAGTGTTCCCTGTGTGAAGATTGTTCCCCTATGAAGATTGTTCCCCCTATGAAGAGTGTTCCCCTGTGTGAAGATTGTTCCCCCTATGAAGATTGTTCCCCCTATGAAGATTGTTCCCCCTATGAAGATTGTTCCCCCTATGAAGATTGTTCCCCCTATGAAGATTGTTCCCCCTATGAAGATTGTTCCCCCTATGAAGAGTGTTCCCCTGTGTGAAGAGTGTTCACATGTGTGAAGTGTTCCCTTTTTTAACAGCTATCTATATAAGTATATTGGTCAGTTTATTGGGTGTGTACAAGATACAGCCATTCCGTTAAGTATCCCAGGGCCATGACCGGTGTACATGTACAACACTGATACATGGTATTTGGGTTTAAAGTCCGAAAAGTTGTTGCGACTTCTTGATAAATGATGCAGTCCAACGTGTAAACCATTGGACCTGGGCCCTTGATTCACTCAGTCCCACAAGAACACACTGTCCCTCTAATAGCCAATGCCATTTGATACACTTGTCAGCTCTATCTGGTGGAGGAAACACCCTTGGTGTCTCTAAGCATTTTTCAGACAGAGATCTAGTCAGACAGAGGTCTAGTCAGACAGAGGTCTAGTTAAACAGAGGTCTAGTTAAACAGAGGTCTAGTTAAACAGAGGTCTAGTTAGAGAGGTCTAGTCAAACAGATGTCTAGTCAAACAGATGTCTAGTCAGACAGAGGTCTAGTCAAACAGATGTCTAGTTAAACAGATGTCTAGTCAGACAGAGGTCTAGTTAAACAGAGGTCTAGTCAGACAGAGGTATATTCAGACAGAGGTCTAGTCAGACAGAGGTCTAGTCAGACAGAGGTCTAGTCAGACAGATGTCTAGTCAGACAGAGGTCTATTCAGACAGAGGTCTAGTCAGACAGATGTCTAGTCAGACAGAGGTCTATTCAGAGAGAGGTCTATTCAGACAGAGGTCTATTCAGACAGAGGTCTAGTCAGACAGAGGTCTATTCAGACAGAGGTCTAATCAGACAGAGGTCTAGTCAGACAGAGGTCTATTCAGACAGAGGTCTAGTCAAACAAATGTCTAGTCAAACAGATGTCTAGTCAGACAGAGGTCTAGTCAAACAAATGTCTAGTCAAACAGATGTCTAGTCAAACAAATGTCTAGTCAAACAAATGTCTAGTCAGACAGAGGTCTAGTCAAACAAATGTCTAGTCAGACAGAGGTCTAGTCAAACAGATGTCTAGTCAGACAGAGGTCTAGTCAAACAAATGTCTAGTCAAACAGATGTCTAGTCAGACAGAGGTCTAGTCAGACAGAGGTCTAGTTAAACAAATGTATAGTTAAACAGAGGTCTAGTTAAACAGATGTCTAGTTAAACAGAGGTATAGTTAAACAGAGGTATAGTTAAACAGAGGTCTAGTTAAACAGGTGTCTAGTTAAACAGGTGTCTAGTTAAACAGAGGTCTAGTTAAACAGAGGTCTAGTTAAACATGTGTCTAGTTAAACAGAGGTCTAGTTAAACAGGTGTCTAGTTAAACAGAGGTCTAGTTAAACAGGTGTCTAGTTAAACAGAGGTCTAGTTAAACAGAGGTCTAGTCAGACAGATGTCTAGTCAAACAGAGGTCTAGTCAGACAGAGATCTAGGGTAGAACCATAAACCATCCACAAGCAAGCTGTATAGAAGTCATGCAGCTTTCTCACTTGTAAATTTCACTTCATCTATAAGGACCCAAATCCACAGTGCTGATTGATGGCCAAGCGACTGCGTGAGATATAGTGCACGAGAGTCATGAAAACTTGTAGATTCTATGCAATTGGCTAAATGTGTCTCTATTGAATGAAATATGTGTTTCTTTCATAAGCAAAAATTAATTGACAGAAACAGTGAATTCATACACACAATGCCTTCAATGCAGATTTGTATGAATGTGGTTGTTTTTTTCTGCGTGTTGCAGCAAACATTCCCAAATTTCTCTTGACAGATATTCATCAACTGAAGAAATTTCCACAGAAAATGAATCCTTCAAGCAGATATAACATGATTTGTGTGCAAATATAGAACATTCGTAAGATAATGTGTACATTCTCACATCACATAGACAAACTTATCTTAGACAAATTTTAAATTTGATTTATCAGGCCATCCTCAAATTATTGTATGTTTGGCATAACGCGCCCCATAAAATTTGAGATGTGTAGGTTGGTCGAAAAATATTGGTTGAAACAATTTTCTTTGTTGGGGGGTGGGGGGTCGTGATAGCACGGTTGTACCGCTTTTGCTTCAAGTGTGAGAGGTCCAGAGTTCGCTCCTGCTGTAGCCATTACTATTGTGTCCTTAGGCAAGTCGCTTACCGTAAATCCCACAGTGCCTCTTCTCTCTCCCTCATTGTGATGGTTTCCATCAGGAATGAGGTTCAAGAGCAATTAAACAATGTCATAAGAACTTCTTTCGCAATCAAGGTAACCTAAATTTGTATCAATTATTCTAGTTATCAATGAAATACCTATATATATATCTATAGATATCCTTCAGCACTCTCTTACGAGTAGTATGTGTGGTTGTGCTGTCAGTGCAAAGAAATTAAGAAGAAATGATAGGAGGAATACATAAATTAACCCATTCAACACCAAGTAACTGACATGGACTGGTCCATCATATTTTTAGACCAATAAATTAATAAGAAAATTACATTTGGACCAGTTCATTTATCAATATGGGTAATAATTTTGTCTAAAAATAGTAATATTACTGGCAAAAAGTGCAGATCCTGATGAGACGGATCTACACTTTTTGTAAGCATATTTAGAGGTATGTGCTGTTGAAAGGGCTAAAACTTAAAAGATAAAAACAGCATTTTTACTCTTTTACGGGATGTGGTTGATGCTGCATAATTATCCTCTTTCTGAATGGGTCAAGAGAAGGGACCATGACAATATCGGTTGGCAAGGCGATCGATCCACTGTACTGTACTATACTGTACTGGTAAGGAAGAAAGGATGCTGGCAGTAATTGACATGTGTGTGGATATGTTTACAGTCAAACTTGTGTTAGGGTAGTGGTCACCTCTATTAAGCAGCCAACCAATGATAAGCAGCCAGATTCCGGATTCCCAATATGGTATTTTATTATACATTTTACCTCTATTAAGCAGCTACTGGTGCTAAGCGGCCATTTTCTACGATTCCCTTAGTTTAAACGTATTTTATTCAGAAAATAACATACAAGAGTAAAGTTCTGCAATAGAAAACATTTGGTTTGGAAAACAGGCATATTAAAATGCTTATAAATACTAATTCCTGTTAATGGAGTTTACAAACATATACATTTAGCACCTTGGAGTCAGTGGATGGTTCTATCTTGTTTAAACTTGATATTGAATTTTAATAATTAATTAATATTAATTTATAACCCATATAGCATGTATTCCCTTAGCTGGCTGGCTGGCTGCTTAAGCCAGGTCTGACAGTGTATGGGACATGATGCATATGTAGGGTATACCTAGGTCTGGACATAGAACGACATGGGGACAGCAAGTAGGTCATGGTATATATATATTGCTTACCCGCAGTGGTATTCTTCCATCAACAACTACACCCATAAGTGCAGAATATGGAGCGCTCTGTGTAGCTCTGTAAACGATAAAGCAATAGTTTCAATTACGGACTATATTCATTTTGTAGGCTACAATCATGTAACAGCATTCAATGCTAGCAAGACTGCATAATGGAGTGGATTGTTTTGTGGCTGTGGTGTTGTTGAGGTCTTGGTTTAACCCATTTCATTCTGGATACATTTAAAGGCTTTTGCAAACAACATAGATCCAGATCAGCCACAGCGTAATGCTGCGTGCTGATCAAGATCTATGTTGTTTGCTACATATCCAAGTGTCTTAGCAAGATCATCTGAATAGCAAACACAGCATAGAGCCTGATCAGACGGAACTCTCCGTGGCGGTTGATCTGGCTCTATGTTCTTTGCAAATACCGTTTGAACGGTATCCAGAATGAAATGGGTTAAACAGTATTTATTTTTTCAATGGTATTCATATACAGTATATCTTCTATAGTTAATGTACATATACTTACATATGTCACACAGTAATAAGGATCTGAAAACAAGTCCTGGAAGACTTATATGAATTCATTTCCTAAGGTAAGAGTAAAATGGTGGGTTCGTACGTACTACGTTGACATTACATTGACAGAACAGAAAAAAAACAAAGACGTCTTGAATACAACATGCATGGTCAGGTGTTTGGTCGATGTTCAGTCATATGATCACCTCTATGACAACTTTCCACTGCCAAAATTTTCATACATGGGTCAGCCGAAAATGGGTCCTTTTTTAAACGTCATTAATAATCACATATTAATATATGTTATGCAATCTCAGTTTAATTAGACAATTGTATTAAATGTAAAAATGGTCACTTTACGTAGAGTGGTGGAACCTATGCTCGGTGTAAATCCCACATATAATGACCAGTATAAAACGTTAATTGCACATGCCTTATATTATTATTTTCTTAAGTCGTGAAAACAACTTTCAAAACACTCTTGTTGACAGTTTTAGCTTCATCACGTGACCTTGCTGCTCAATACAACTATCGCAACGGTGTTGGTCGGCACCAGTTTATACGGGGAACTGAAGACTTCAGGGCACCTATGCACGGCATACTTGTTATTTTTTATTTATCCACCATAACTTGTTGAATATTTTATTTTGATATAGTACATCATTGAGTAAAAACATTTATTGGTCTTAATCAGAAACACAGGGATTCGGCACGTTTGGGGGTAGTAGTATGTATATTTAAGTACTTAAATATATATACTAGTACCCCCAAACGTGCCGAAACCCTGTGATCAGAAATAGTATAGAAACTATTTTTCGGGTTAGGTGTAGATTTTTTAAATTCGGATAGCTACCCGAATTGTTCATACACCGTAACAGTTTCGGTGGAAATATTCTCCCAATGATTTGCTAGTTTATATTCGTCTGCTAGACCAGTCACGTGACGGTTGCATCAGGCTACAGATACACTCAACGGAATACTATTGAACCATGCTTCACCTGTCGGCGAAATTAGCCTAGAACTATATAATTATTTTAAATACGGATGAAAATGGAAAATACGCCGAGTATAGGAATACGCCGAACATAGGTTCCACCACTCTAATAATATTATTTCACCTACAATAATATTATTTCACCTGTTATAAACAGGTGTAAAAGAGAATGTCTACATCCCCGCGACATTAGAGGAAGATAGACAAACTATTCACCGAAACACCTTGGAAGACCAAATACCCGTATGCCCATGGTGTTAATGTATGCATGTATGTATGTTCCATTAATGTCACACCCCTTGCGGGGACCTAGACATGTTTTCCTGGGCAGGCTTAGCTGACCTAAGTGGTTAACCAGAACCGGGACCGTTCGATTCCAAATCCGACGTTCTACCACTGGACCACGGACGCCACACATTACTATTACACATTACATTACTATACACACTACGTTAATGAAGTGTCGCAATCACTGATGATGATGAAACATAAATTTAATTTAATTAAGGAAATTTCTTCTTTGTGTATTTGTAATGTTGAAGTGGAGAAGTCATAGGATGAAGCAAAATGAGTTTTAAAGTCTAGTACATAATAGTATATCTGTAGTTTGGGTTTTAATAGCTACGGAACGGAAATAAAACAAGCATGCAGAAACATCGTTATAAATATCTGCATGTATTTATTTGGGGAATTTTTTTTTACACTGCCGTACTATTTCATTTGTTGACTTTGTAGTGTCTTATTCCAGTGTCATTGAATGTAATCTGGCTCATAAGAAGGCTTTCAAACGTTAGAAAGGAAGCCCAGCCATATCGGTAAAGGAATGTGGAATTATGGGAGGAATTATGGTAGGAATTATGGGAGGAATTATGGTAGGAATGTGGAATTATGGGAGGAATTATGGAAGGAATGTGGAATTATGGGAGGAATGTGGAATTATGGGAGGAATGTGGAATTATGGGAGGAATGTGGAATTATGGGAGGAATGTGAAAATATGGGAGGAATGTGAAAATATGGGAAGAATTATGGGAGGACTATGGAATTATGGGAGGAATGTGGAATTATGGGAGAAAATCAGAAATGTGGAATTATGGGAGAAATACCCATTAAATATTCTTCCACAATTCAACTTCGAGATCCACTTCCATACCATGATTTAAATACAACATATTGACACTCGTCTCAATTTGCATTACCATAAAACTCGCGATTATTGTACAGAGTTTTTACAGTTGAAACGTTCGACTTTTGAATTGCTTATCGTAGCAAAAATAGAAACACAAACCTTGGGTATGATAACGTTGCCTTTGGTGCACCGGGCGGGATTGACGGAAAGTACGAGGCGTGAACTCGACGCTGCACATAGACGCTAGATTGCGACACGTCTGTCATATTGCGATGGTCTCGAAATTCGACGTCAATGTCAAAATAATCTGTTTATCAGCTTTTATAACAACGTGACATTCATACACAACAGTTTAATATCTCCGATTTATGATTTCTTCATAAACAAATTAAGGATATATTCATAGGCAAACAAAACTGTGTAATTAAACTGTTAAATCAAGGTACAACCATTCCATTTGAATTGGTTGCTACGTACGCTGTAACCAAATCCGCGGGAAAATGATATTGGTTTTCTTTTATTAAATGTGCATGCAAGCGGTACGCCTGAAATACGAAATGGAATGTTACCTGCGAAATGGACGAAATGTATAATTGACATGGAAAACCCATGTGATCCGAATTATATTGCCATAAGATGTGGCATCCGTGGTCCAGTGGTAGTGCGTCGGATTTGGAATCGATCGGTCCCGGGTTCAATACTCGGTCATGGCACGTATGTAGTGTCATTCAGCAAGGCACCTCACACACATTGCTTAGTACTGGTTAACCACTTAGGTCGGCTAAGCTTGCCTATAGAAACACGTATACGTCCCCGCAAGGGGTTTGACATTAATGGAACATACATGCATACATACATAAGAGAATGTGTGTGATGTTCCATATAACATTGTGCTAACCAGTGTGGATTCTACCAGCTCGTATCACTATAGTTTAGTTTAATCTTTATTAAAGTCTCTTCATGTAATTAAAAACACTAACAACTGATAGTCGTGATAGCACAGTGGAAGTCGTGATAGCGCAGTGGAAGTCGTGATAACGCAGTGGAAGTCGTGATAGTGTGTTCGTCTCAGATGCGAAATACCCGGAATTCCAGCCCCGCTGGAGCCATTACGAGTGTGCCCTTATGTAATGCATATAAATTTCAGGTTGCCTATTCTCTCTCCTTCGTGGTGATGGATTCCAGCAAGAATGAGGTCTCGATAGTGATTAATTTAAATTGTAAAAACTTGTTTCGCAATCGAGCTCAAATAAATTTTATATAAACAAACACTAACTACTGCACATCTACAGACTACTTCCAATACTCAATACTGAGTATGGCAGGGAGGCTCTTGTCAGGGACAGTTGCTAAAAATCGCATCAGGTTCCTTAAACAATTGTAAGTGTTAGGTGATTGTGGTCGGATTAGCATACTAAGTTGCATGTATTTCTGATTTTGTATATTTACGGTATAAGTCTGATGGTTGTATGCGTCGATATTCAAATATGTGCCCGTTCATGTTTATTACACTACTTGCATGGTTATATTGTTATATTTCGGGTTTAACGCCTGCATCAGCACCATTTTGGGCTATATCGCTGGCGGGCAGTTTAACTAACAACACCTTTCCTGGGCAGGCTCCAGCGGTTAACCAGTACTTGGGTGCACCAACCTCCGTAAGAAACTGCCAACTTTTTCATATAAATGAGACACGGTCTGAGCGGGGCTCGAACCCGTGACCATCAGTGATGATAGGTTACAGTGGTATACAAGTCAGCGACCTTAACCACTCGACCACAGGGGCGGACCATCATGGTTATAAATAATCATTGTAGCTATAGCGTGTGCAGCTGATCTTTGCACTTGTTCACATATATATGTATGAGACTTTCGCTAAGGGTGCCATGTGGTTGAGCAATACTCGAGTTGGGGACGAATATAGGTATTCTTTAGTACCATGCTATGAAGTGTGTAATGGATCTCAGCTCCTTACACTTATTAGAATTGAACTCCATGGACAAGTCTCGTTCCCATTGTTCTAGAGCATTCTGATCGCTTTGTGTGAGTTGTGCATCGGAATAGATTTTTACTGTGATGTACACAATGTTGTCATCTGTAAACAGTCTTGATTTACTTTTGGTAGAGTTTGACAGGTCATTAATATAGGCTAGGAAGAGACAATAACCTAAAACAGAGAGGTGCGTGACCCCGGACATAACAGGCAATGTATCTGAAGTGCAGCCATCCACGACTACTCTTTGGGATCGGCCCTTTGGGAATAACTGTGTACACCGTGATGCCAGAGTGTGGACACCAAGTTCATTAAGTGTGCACGTCAGATTATTGTGATCAACTTTGTCAAATGCTTTACTAAAATCCATAACAATAGCATCTGTTTGTTTATCATTTTCAAGGTTATAATATAGTTCTTGTGTGAAGCTGATAAGCTGAAATTCACAACTATGTCTTGATCTAAAGCCATGCTGAAATTAGCTTAGGAAGTCATATTTGTTGAAGTGGTTCATGTTGATGGAGACAGAAATATGCTGCAATAGATTGGATGCAATACAGGTACGATAAATGGGCATGTAGCTACTTGCCTTGGACGTTGGGCCTTTCTTATAGACAGGGGCAACAACTGCACTTCTCCAGTCTGATGGGACCACTGTCTGATTCTAAGGATAATTTAAAAATGGTAGGAGGATGGGAGCAATCTCGTGGTGTAGCTCTTTTAAGGACTTTAGGAGATGTTTCATCCGGACCTGGGGCTTTATTTGGGGATAGCCCCTGGAGTAACTTGCTAACAACTTCGACTGATTTTGCAGAGCTACTTCAAGCTGAATGGTTGGTGTTTGGAGAAAACTGATTTAAATTGTTTATTCAAGATGTTTTCTTTAGTTTTAAATGTTCACATAATTGCAGCACACTTCATCAAGGTATTTACAACACAAACTAATATTATCAGGGCCGATACTTTGCTTGCACCTAAATGGAATCTACAATCCTATGTAAATGCAAACACACTAATGTGTACATGTCGCCGTGTCCCTTGTCATGCTCTGACTCTTACACCTCCTAACGGGTATATGGATCTCGAGGGGGTGGGTTTGAGTGAAGACTCGACGCAATAATTTATAATGGATGATGACGTTTATTTACTTCCTTTCCTGAAAATACCTTGATTTTCATACAAAGTAAATTAACAAATCACATAATGCAAAAATAACATTTTATGAGTTTGACAGAATTGATGACAGCTGTCAAAATATGTAAACAATACATGCAGGTGTGTTAGAGCGTAGCATCTAGTGGAAATACACGAGCATGTTTACATTTCAAAATACACATACAATTACAGGTGATTATCAATTCGATATCAACCTAATAAATAGACTGAAGTTTATAAATCATTAAATCTATTTTTACCTTTATATAGCCATAACAATGTATTATTATTATATGCCCAAAATAGCGATTTATCATCTAATCCAAAGCTGACCTGAAAGTGACCAACAATAGTGATTGGTTAGAATATGTCACATGCAAAGTGTTAGTATGCCCATTTATAAATACATTTTACATATATACTAGTGGCTAACGATATACGTTAAGTATGGAACGCCAGAACGGACATAATGTACGGGGGTAGAAAGAATAAAACAACTGAATATTTTCCCTGTAACGTTTATTGATGGTTTGTTAACGATTACTATGAGTGTGGTCCAATTCCAGGCTATGACATACAGGTGATACATTAATCTGTTCAAAATATCCTGGGGCCCATGACTGTGGTTGTAGACGACAGTTGTAGAGTCGGTACATACCTTGAGATCCATGCTAGATATGTCACATATGCTATGATAACACATTTGTGTTGTGGCGACATAATTTTGATAGCTTGGGTTTGAGTGGGTTTTCCATTTCACACTCGCCAATTACATTTCGTCCATTTCGCACATACTATTCCATTTCGTATTTCAGACAACCTAGGAGTTTGCACCTACTTGATTCTTTTTTTTGCTGTTATTTTGTTCATCAGAAATATTAATCGAAATAATATTATGTGTTAGCAATGTGCTGCTGGCTGTTCACAGCAGGAACTTCGATCATTTACTTAAGCAAATACATTTTCCTTTTATATTAGGTTGAACAGTGTTTTTTTATGATAGAAAACGATGCAACATTGCGCAAAATAGCGCTAGAACGTCGCGTTTAGACGACCATAACTGACGCCACAAAAGACGCCATAGATGAAGTCACTGGCAGCTTTACGTTGATAATATACCAACATGCAACGGCTAGGTACCACCCGTGAAAGGCAGTGAGAAATAAAATGCTGGAAAACCATTCCTTCGGCAATATCATTGTGATGCCAACTTTGTGCATTTGGTCGCATTCATGAACATTTGAAATGTTTTGATTCAGATCACTGCATCAAGAATAAAGCTGTCGTAGTTTCGTATGATGTTTTCCAGTGTATGTTCCTGAAATTTCCATAGCCACGTTTCCTGTAGACAGATAAGCTGTTTTTGTCTTGCCATATCGGGGATTAAGTTGCTGAATACAGTTATCCGGTTCACGGATGTTGTCTGCTTGCAGAGTATGGTTCTTTGTGAAATGTGGCAGCAGGACAAGAGTCTATTATGTTCGTTCGGGGTTACATTGTAATGGATTATCAGAATACGATGACCAAGGTGGTGGTGTGATGGAACCTCGTCAGTTCAAACTGCCGGATTAGTATGTACATGTAGTTGTAGCTGGACTCGAGACGGCTACATGATGTTTTCATTCTGTATACTTGGGCTAGGTTGCTAGCGATGTGTTGATAACGTGTTAGACTTCGTGACAGGTCACCTGAAGACGCTTTATCTGGTAGGATTCCCGTAATAGACTGTACTTGAATTCATGAATGGATATACACTGAAACCTCGTCAGTTTAGATACTTATCTTAGGAAGTTCATGGCGTTTTGACTGAATTATACTAGGTGGGACTCTCAGATCGGGTTGTAGATGGTGTTGAAGCTGAACAGTATTGGACCCAACTCCAGGATTAGGACTTTTTGTGGATACAGAAAGAACTACATCTTGCTGGACTCCCGATGTGAGATGCTCTTGGTCTCTGGGATGGTGTTGGTGTACTTCATGCATATGATTGATATATCGTCGCATTTGAGGTGACACCATGCTCCAGAATAAGAACTAGCAACACTAAGCATCGGAACCACCATGAGTGTAGTAATAAAATGTTAGCCCACCCATCATTTATCCGACTCACCCAAATGGTTCGCCGGTGGAGAGGGTAAATCAGCTCAATCATCAACATTTATCTGAAAATGTATGCAGTTACAAGTATTATATTTTATTTTGTGTGATTCATACAACTCAAATCCATATAAACATAGTGTATGTTGTCTTAAGACACACCAGATCTACTTTAAAATCTCACAAATACAATGCTATGATTGTAACATTTCATAGTGTTACTTCTTTGCACAGGATTAACTATAATGCTGATGGACAATGGTATGCTTGGTTGGATCTTCTCACTTTTCAGGTGACAAATATTGCATAACACCCCCCCAACCATCTCGGTCATGTATTTTAAGACAAATGTTATTTAAAGACAATACATTTACATTTAGCAGTGGTGATTTGTTTTGAATTCTTTGTTGAAAAACTACATTTTTATCAACATTGTTGTACGGATCATATGGTTTTGACACAGTAACTGTTTATCAACGGCTGGCTAAATAACATTTCCATTTGTATTTCTAGTACAATGTACATATTTTCAAGTTTACAAATGTAAAACTAGTGTTCATTTATCATTATAATATGGGCAATAAGAACATATTAGTTATTTTAGATTTCTGGAGGATAGCGCAATGATACAGGCAGACGTCAATTACAGAGTATCATCTGACCAGTTCTTTTGCCGAAGACCAATGTTTAAAGTCCCATCTGAAAGCCTGTTAATATACTATGGTAGACGATAGATCGAACCTGCGATTACTGGAGTCTCAGTCCAACATGTTAACCACTGGACTACCGATCCGTATATGACATTGCTCTGCAGCTGAGGCATAATTATTTGGATTTGGACATGACAGGGCCTTAATTACTAACTTGTTGTATTGCTATTATAACTAGCGTCACGTATGAATGAGAGGAAACCTAGACTGCACTCTTGTTGTAGTCAATGAAGGAATAAAACTGTTTTCTTTTCACCTGTATTACTTTCCACTAAAACACTGTGTTGCTGATCTTAGCCCCATGCATAAAACCTGTAAAAACATAACAAGGACACTGATTTGAAAAATACACATGACCACATACACAGTGCAAGATTTATGGATATGCGCATTTTAAAGTAGTTTTTGCAATCAAACGAACCTTTGAAAGTCACCATGGGAAGTGCAACAATACCTAGCACATTTTTGAAAAATGTCATGCAAAATGGGGTTGGTCGACATATTTGTCAACTTCAAAGGATCACACTGTCCTTGTGTAAATCACATCCGTCTAGCTTGCCAGCTAGGTAAGCACATTTGGTTTGTATGAAGTGTACATGTATTCGGATAGATCATAAATTTATTTAACTTGCTGTCTAGAATATCAGGAACGTACATAGGACACTAATTTATGAAATAACAATTATCATATTCAATATAGCATTGTTTAAAGCAACCAGTCAATGAATCTTCTGCAATGGTAGTGATTTATTTAAATATGCGAAACCTGGGTTTTGGGTTTATTTGAACCCCAAGCATATTCTATTAGCTTATATATATAGTGTGGTGGAACCTATGCTCTGCATAAATCCCACATATAATGACCAGTATAAAATGTTAATTGCACATGCCGTATATTATTATTTTCTTAAGTCGTGAAAACAACTTTCAAAACACTCTTGTCGACAGTTTTAGCTTCATCACGTAACCTTGCTGCTCAATACAGCTATCGCAACGGTGTTGGTCGGCACCCGTTTATATGGGGAACTGAATACTTCAGGGCACCTATGCACGGCGTACTTGTTATTTTTTATTTATCCACCATAACTTGTTGAATATCTTATTTTGATATAGTACATCATTGAGTAAAAACATTTATTGGTCTTAATCAGAAATGGTATAGAAGCTATTTTTCGGGTTAAGTGTAGATTTATTTAATTCGGATAGCTACCCGAATTGCTAATACACCGTAACAGTTTCGGTGGAAATATTCTCCCAATAATTTGCTTGTTTATATTCGTCTGCTGGACAAGTCACGTGACAGTTGCACCAGCCTACCGATACACTCAACGGAATGCTATTGAGCCCTGCTTCAGCTCTGTTGGCAAAATTAGCTTAGAACTATATAAATATTTTATACGGATGAAAATGGAAAATATGCCGAGCATAGGAATACGCCGAGCATAGGTTCCACCACTCTATGTTGTTGCCGAGCATTAATATTGTCCGTGATTGCTGAGTGAGAACTTCTCAGTTTGCTTCTCTGTCTTTATGACTATGGTTAGTACTAAAGAGAGGGTTGCAGAGGGAACCAATCTAGGATATTTCGTTTGTGTATGCAAGGAAAGTTATCCGCAGTTACCCTTCTTGAATATACAACGTTTTATACGTTTGTTAGAAATTAGTATACGTCAGCGTTTGTTATCATATTGTTAGTTCTAAAAATTATTCAGGTGGAAAATATAATAATTGATTATATATTTATATCGTATGCTATATATGTTTGAGAAACAGTTGTAATGTTGCATACTGGGTGAATAAATACAGGTCTATGTCATTTCAAGGTAAGACCTTACATCCAAGCATTACAAATTAGACTACAGACGGTTTTTGCAGCCCTGGGAGTTTTGCATTTGCGAGCTGAATTCACTGTGGGACGAGTAGAAGCGTGTAAATACTCAACCTATCGGGCGAGTCCGTTGTTGCAGCATAATTAAATTAAGAAACAGTAAAATAACAAATTCAATCATCAGCGAATAACTTCGATTGAACTTGAATGTAACTAGAATTTGCATTATTGAACGAAATTTATTTTCCTACCTACAAGATTGTACTATCAGATTAATCAATCATAAATGAAAATAATTTTTTTCCCGTCTAAAACTAAATTTCAAATATTGCATTAACCATGAAAGTGAACATATAAATAAATAACTATTTTCCCGCAAATGTGTCAAAAAGACTTTCAAGCATGTCTTGTAAACAATGATATTTGATTATTAGTCAGGCAGCTGCAGAGGAGATACGTGTAGTGAGAAGAGTAAATTGACCCTGATATAAACTATTTATCTTCCTGTAATATCATACCCCCAACGGGGATGTAGAAATGTAACAAACATTGACATGTATGATGTTACAGCTGTTCCTGACTGACTGTTTCTGATGTCCCAGACTGACTGTTTCTGATGTCCCAGACTGACTGTTTCTGATGTCCCAGACTGACATATACCCCCAGCGGGGATGTAGAAATGTAACAAACATTGACATGTATGATGTTACAGCTGTCCCTGACTGACTGTTTCTGATGTCCCAGACTGACTGTTTCTGATGTGCTATACCAACCAGTTGATTTAAATGAAATAATAGGAATTTAAAGCGATCGCAAAAAGCAAATAAAATGCATTTTTTCACGTATAAATGCATTACTACTACAAATCCTTCCGAATACATTCAAACTTTTAACATTGAATCGATAAACAGTATTTTTGTGGATTGAAAGTATGATTTCATATAACGGTCATCCATGCTCCTGAATTGACATTTGTCTTGTCATCGGAGTGTCAATACTAAATGCGAGATAATGTCGTTTAGAGATAATTTAACTAAGAATAGTCTACAAATATATAGGCACAAATGTGAGATATAATGGTAAATCTGTACCATAAATCGTGTTATTCAGGATACACTAGTTGTATTACGCATGAATGTTAGCATTATTTTGTTATGTCAACAAACTGCGTATACGACGTTTGTTTATTAGTTGAAATACTCCGTATTTGAGGCAAATATTTGGGGATAAAGTATACCATATAATAGGAAAATACATTCTGTAAAAATTTATGTTTTCACAGATGTAGTGTCGCTTTAAAGGTGTTGTTTATTATTTGTCATAGAGATTAATTTACTTAACTTAAACAGTTTACATCACTATTAACTGCAACAAGAAACACCCAGATCCTCCTCATACACTGTGATACCTGCAGTTATATAATCAAAGGTGTTTTAACCCTTTCCTTCATGGAAATTTAGGTTAATATACTATTATATCTCCATACAAACGACTGCCATTTAGCCATCATGCAGTGGATAAGTAGTCGCCATATCTATCCCACCTACATAGATATTATATAAACTACATGAGATTCTGGCCTTTATTATGAACATTGGTTTGGCTACTACATTGTCAATGTATGTCGTATTGATAATGGCATCAAGAGGTGCTTCTATGGGGGAAAGGGTTAATGATACACAATGGTAACACTAGTAACCTTTTTAAGGGCGAGTGACAATTTATTAAGGGTGAGCAGATTTTATTGGTCACTAGTCCTACAGGGCGAGCAGGCTTCAAAATAATTTTACACCTCTGATCTAGCGACCATCATACCATCTCACATTCTTCCAAGTCCGATGATTGAACTCGGGTTGCATTGGTGAGAAGCGAGCATGCTAACCACTGCACTAATCGGTGAATCGCATATCACAATTACACTCTGATAAATATTGATATAAAGTGGGCATACTTCAGGCCTATTACATTATTATTATTCTATTTCCAGAGATTTTGTGGAGGAGCACTTGTTGGACTTCACGAAGCAGAACCCTGGTATTGTATTTTACATAAAGCCGAGACGACACCGGACCCCGATATTAAAAGCAGAATACCGTAAGTTAGAGACAGTGTTACTGTCTCGTTGTAGTCTCCCCGAAATATGTAGGATAACCTAACGGGTCAAACAAATATTCCTTCTGTAGACAAGCTCTGGCAAATTTTATGAAGACTGTCATAAACATTGTAGCCAGGAACCAACATCCTACAGGATTTGAAAAGCACTATTATAGACTACAGAAAAATCAATTTTGCTCTGCTGTAGATTACAGGATTTCTCGTATAGGTTAACTATCAGCTTTTAACTATCCATTGGTGTAGATAAGGCTTTGAAAGCACCTTGTCTTTCAATAATATTGCCTCTTTTCCTTAAATTTGTTTGCTAGTTTCGGCATCAGCAAACGCAAAATGAAATAACGATGATGAATAGTGTTTGCCAAGCTATGAATTACAGTCAATTCGTACCTTGGACGTTTTGTACCCTGGACGTTTTGTACCTTGGACGTTTTGTACCTTGGACATTTTGTACCCTGGACGTTGACGTTTTGTACCTTGGACGTTTTGTACCCTGGACGTTTTGTACCCTGGACGTTTTGTACCCTGGACGTTTTGTACCCTGGACGTTTTGTACCTTGGACATTTTGTACCCTCGACGTTTCGTACCAAATGTTACCGACAATTCGTACTTCCCAATGTCTGAGACTATTCATATCCAGTTTGGACGTTATGTAACCAGTGTCTGAGACAATTCGTACTTCCCGATGTCTGAGACTATTCATATCCAGTTTGGACGTTTCGTAACCAGTGTCTGAGACAATTCGTACTTCCCGATGTCTGAGACAATTCGTACTTCCCGATGTCTGAGACAATTCGTATCCAAGTCTGGACATTTCGTACCCTAGGATTAAGTATGTTTTTTTTTACGTTATTTATCGGCACTACCGGTTGCCCATATGAGCGACGTCTCCTGAAGAGATTAGTCATTTTAGATTTTTGGAGGATAGTGCATGATACAGACAGAAACTCATTCCAGAGTCTCCTCTGGTTCTTTTACGTGCACGGTGTACAGCACTGACACAAGACCTCGGTTTAATGTCCCATCTGAAAGACTGTTAATTTTATTATTACGGGGGATCGAACCTGCGATTAAGTGTTGATGTTAGAGATGTTTAGTACCAAAGTCTGGACAGTTTGTACCTTACGATTAAGGGTTAGTGTTAGAGATGTTTCGTACACAAGTCTGGATCGTTTGTACCTTAGGATTAGGTTAGGGTTAGAGACATTTCATACATTTTTGTCAAATATGAAATGATCCATGTTTGTGTCCTGTGATTTTCTCATTTATATCATATTGAATGAACCTTGTCTGTCGATGTATACAGATATAGTACAAACCTTTAATCCTAGGGTACAAACTGTCCGATCCTTTTGATTTCGTTCCTCATAAAGAGTAACTTTTTCTGGAAACATTTAGTCATCGAGTCTATGAAATCTCATTAAATATCGACGGCCGAGAACTAACAAGATGTGACATGATCCTGTCAATCAAATAGATCCTGTTGTAGCCGAGTTCCCCTAATATTGTTACTACTCACCAATTGTTGGAATTTGGGTACTATGCATTTCCTTTGTGTCCATTCCAATTCTGTTTTTGATCTTCATCATTGATGATTCATAGATGGATTTTAAATGATATGAATCAAATATTAAGCATAAGATCATGTACAAGTATTGCACCTAAGAATTGAGATCAAAGAAAAGTAACTGAAAATCTTTAATATCAAGATTCGGTTAGTTTTAAATCTATTACATGTATTCGGTTATTAATTTAGTAAAATGCTTGAGAGTCCGCCTCCGTGGTCGAGTGGTTAAGGTCGCTGACTTGTATACCACTGTAACCTATCATCACTGATGGTCACGGGTTCGAGCCCCGCTCAGGCCGTGTCTCATTTATATGAAAAAGTTGGCAGTTTCTTACGGAGGTTGGTGCACCCAAGTACTGGTTAACCGCTGGAGCCTGCCCAGGAAAGGTGTTGTTAAGTAAACTGCCCGCCGGCGATATAGCCCAAAATGGTGCTGATGCAGGCGTAAAACCCGAAATATAACATAACATAACATAAAATGCTTGAGACTCTGGCAATTTATAAAATCAAGAGCTTAAGTGCTGCTTATGTCACAGGGATTCGGCACGTTTGGGGGTACTAAGAATGTTTAAGAATGCCGCAGTCGTGTATGCATTTTTTGCTATCTTTTTGCCTTTCTGGCTGGTTTTGTTACTAAGGAAACTAGTTATTGGTTACTAAAGAATAAGTTTAATTAACACAAGCATCAGATACTCTGTTAATTTTTTGTCTTTCCTGGTAAAGCAATTAATATGCATAACCACCAAAAAACAAAACGATCGAAAACAAATTCATTTTTGGCCCACCTACCCATGATGCATCTCAATTTCTTGGTCGCGGCTCCTTTTATGGATGGCCTAGGATACATGTCCATGATCATAGGCACAGTGAAACATTTAAAGCCCAATACTTCAGGGTTCATTTTTGGGAGAAGTGAGAAAGCGCGTGATCGCTTCCTTAAATGGTGTTCTTTAATATACTTCTGCAAACTAGGGTTAAAATGCACAGTACAACCATTAAATACAACATTTGAATAGAGTGCTTTATAATGGGCCAGTGTATCTTACTAGACAAAATTTTGTTTGAAAATCGTAAAAACAAAACCATTTTTTTTTTTTTAGGGAGAAGTGGGGCCCCCAGAGGGCGAAGTCAGGGTCCCTAGGGCGACAATTTCGCCCACATCGCCCTCTAAACTGATCCCTGATACTTACTTATAATGTGCTGTATACCAAATTTATTCTGAGTGGTGAATAATTTGAAACCCTGAGTACTGTTGTAGTTCTATGTTTTCCATTAATAGCGAGATTGTTTATTGTGCGATTGTGGTGTAATGTGAAGGAATTTTGTTCTATCTTTCCATTTGATTTTGAACCCAAAAAATCACAGAAAGAGACTTATTTATATCTAATTTTTGCTGATAAATCAATTGCAGTGAATGGATACATAGAAGAAGTTAATCTACGAAAATGCTCTAAAGAAGAAATAGCCCAATGGATTGGTTTAATGAAAGGACGTTCGGGTGCACAAATAGTGCGACTACGCAAAGACTGGCACACAGACACGCCCTCGATTCAAGGTGTATGGCACCCATTCTTATTCAAGGACACACAATTGAACATCACCGATGTGCAAGATAAAAAGCTTTCGGAATATGTGACGCCTTTTAAGTCGGCAACTGATAATGTATTAGAACTTCAAAAACAGAATAATTCCGAAGATAAATGAGGAGAAATGAAACTTAGAGTGACCTATATTGGCGTAGAGCGCCAAGGTCCAGCGACAAGCAACGATTTGAATGTGTATCACAGTTTGACCAAAAATTATGTTTCTCTTTCTAGCTATTTAGACAAGGTATTGTCAGCGACTTTTGTGCAGTGTTTGTCTGTCATGGTTGGTGTCAATTACTCGATTGCCCTGCTTAGAATGGTCCTCGGCATCTGATTAATCACAACTTACAGGCAGACACTATCAGACTATGACATATATAACTTACAGGCAGACACTCTATCAGACTATGACATATATAACTTACAGGCAGACACTCTATCAGACTATGACATATATAACTTACAGGCAGACACTCTATCAGACTATGACATATATAACTTACAGGCAGACACTCTATCAGACTATGACAATTTATCAAGCGCTCCCTTTATTCGACTATTCAAAATAAAAACTGTTACAGTTATACACATTATAGTAATAGTACCAGATTTCCAGGAATTCCTGGAAATATATATGGCTTTGAGGAATTCCATATATATATATAAATTGGGTTCACTGTGACTTTGTAAAGTTGAAAACATTTGTATGAAGACAAGTCGATCATTGTGTGGTTTACAGAACTGAAACATGAATGCTACAAAATTGTTCTTTGGTGAAACAAGATGACATTTTTGAATTAATAAAGATTTTTAACTGTTTGAAATATTATTATTTAGTTATTTATAGTTCAGTGCGAAATCTGACATCCCACCAAGTAGAATCCCTGTACGTAAATGTATATACTTGTAAACCCAAATGCACCGGTCCCTGTGACTGAATGCGAGTTTCATAGTTCAGTGAACAAGGTGCCAATACTTGGTATAGTATAAATATAACTGTAGTTGACATGCCACTCCTGGTAATCCAGGGATCGCAGGTTTGATCCCCCGTCTGACCCTAATAAAATTAACAATCTTTCAGATGGGAGATTAAACCGAGGTCCTGTGTCAGTGTTGTACACTGTGCACATAAAAGAACCAGAGGAGACTCTGGAATGGGTCTCTCTCTGTCTGCATCATTGCAATATCCTCCAAAAATCTAAAATGACTAATCTTCAGGAGGCGTCGCTCAAATGGGCAACCGGTAGTGTAACATAATGGGCAACCGGTAGTGTAACATAATGGGGTTATATGTTGATTATGTTAATTAATTATCTCCATAGTTAGTTGTATAGCATGATACATATTCATGAGTATTGGTCCATTTCTAATAATGCTCGTTATATAAGGCAATTATACATGGATGTATACTAACAGTTTATGTTGGCAGAGAAGCAAGTACATTTGGCAGAGAAACACTTGGTGTGGACATCCCATACATGTATACCTGATCTGCATATTAACGGTTTTCCCACACACGTGTGCTGTTACATCAGAAATGTTCTCTAATGTTTAAGTTTAAACATTACAATTCTAAAATGTTAACTTTTTATTTTCCGTACAAGCATGTGTTTGCACCAAAACAATATATCCGAATTGATATATTGAGTGACAGTTATACCAAACATGTTTACTGGAACATCTATGGCTTGACATTTTATGGGATACATGTCCAAGCTTGCTTCTCTATAAAAAATGAGATAAATTTAGATTAGCGGGAGACGAACTGGGATTTTGAAAGCGCCGTATGGTGCTTATGCACATAGTAACAATTTAATGTAAAATAAATACTTGTGTTATAAATTGGACTTGGAACTTTTACTATATGATTACGGTACAGTAGCGATAAATAAACGTAAAGCACACACATGTCACTCCAATCCTAAATATATATATTTTTATATTTCGGGTTTTACGCCTGCATCAGCACTATTTTGGGCTATATCGCCGACGGGCAGTTTACCTAACAACACCTTTCCTGGACAGGCTCCAGCGGTTACTTGGATGCACCAACCTCCGTAAGAAACTGCCAACTTTTTCATATAAATGAGACACGGCCTGAGCGGGGCTCGAACCCGTGACCATCAGTGAAGATAGGTTACAGTGGTACACAAGTCAGCGACCTGTATTAAATAGCTACCTGTGCTAAGCAGCCACCTTCTGTGATTCCCTTGACTGGTTTGACTGTATGTACTAGCAAGTAATAAAGTTTGAAATGACTGCCAATATGTCTTCTATGTGTTCAATGTCTAGAACACAATGTTTTACTATTTGGTTGTTACATATTTGCATATTTACAATACAAACAAAAGATATAGATGTAATATGAAGATATTATACTGTCCACTTTTCAAATTATATACGTTGTTGTTCCTGTCATGTGTTTGGATGGTGCATAGAATTTCTATATACCAAAAATGTTAAAATCTCTAAAGCCGAAATCTACAAAAACCCTTCGCCACCGTGAGCATCTTCGCCGCCACCATTTCTCCACAGTATAGTACCACCTCCCCTCGATCGTACTGGTCTGTCTGACAGTTCTCCTCCACCTTGCTCTGCCAAGCGACCCTCTCCAGGGTCACCAGATGCTGCTACTCGTTGCCGTGGACTGATACCCCCACCTTTGCGTTGTTTTGTTCTTTTAGACACTTTGCCTTTCTTCTTCTGTGAACTGGTAGACACGAGTCCGTGTTTTATTAGTGAACCGCCATTTCTTTTATTTGTCATTGTTTTTAGCTTTTTTGCAGATAGTTTTCCTTTAAGTTTACTTTTTATTGGCTCTTTCGCATTTTTCGGACCATTACCCTTTCCTTTGCCAACACCTTTGTTTCCTACTTTCTTTGGCTTGTTATCCTTGTCAGCTGCACCCGGATTATCAGGTGGGTCAGGCCCACCGCCTTCTACAGCACCTAGCCCGACTTCAGCGGCACTGTCGATGATACCAAGTGCAGTGAGGGTGTTCACATCTTGTTTAATCATATTTATTTCTCTGGTATTCAACGGGAAGCCATTGTTTATCCAGCCCAGATTGCCCAGACCAAACGATTGACCACTGGCTGCTTGTAGTAACTGTATCTCATTGTAATCTAGATTGTAAAATGAAGTTGTATACAATTAGTGTCAGAAGTACGAATATAAATATGATGCAATACATGTTTGAACAGTCCTGAAACAAGCAATTGCGTATCTATGGTAACGGTACCGGGTAAATATATTTAGGTATGCTACGGAGGTTGGTGCACCCAAGTACTGGTTAACCGCTGGAGCCTGCCCAGGAAAGGTGTTGTTAGGTAAACTGCCCGCCGGCGATATAGCCCAAAATGGTGCTGATGCAGGCGTAAAACCCGAAATATAAATAAATTTAGGTATGCATGATGTGTATTCATTATGTAATTATTTACGTGGGATATAATGCTGGTAACTACATGTATGGATGTGGGTATCTATAATGGTAAATGTGGGTATACACACAAAGAACATAATCTGGTTACTATGGTAATTGTATGTGAATATTAAATGATATGTGTGTCGGCTCGTGTTTACTTACACGTGATGCATGCGTGTTGGTATTTACATGTACATTCACAGGACTATTCACTTGTTACCGAAATCACTAAGTGCGACATAGATAATTTTATATTCTCATAATTAACAATGTCAGAAAGTACCGACTACTAGAATATCGTGGTACTACCCAAGCCAGTAGCTCCTGTAGTTGGATATTCAATGTACACCGATTCTCAAAAGAAAGTCTCCACTCAGAAAATAGGTCATACCATTTTATTCTATATAACAATTCTATTATTTTTATGTGATTACTTAAATTCATTATAAACAAGTATCGGTTAACAAAAACTGTTCATTTCGTCCCATTAAAAACGTCACCCTCCAAATCAAAATTCACAAAATGCCATTATGCCAGTATTTGGTATGTCCGCCGAGAGCTGCCACACACGCAACACATCTTCTTCTCATAGAGGTAACTATGTTGCTAATCCTAGCCTGTGGAATGTTCCTCCACTCTTGAATTAATGCAACACGCAGGACGTACTGGACGTTTGCTGGTGGTGGTACCCGTGTGTACACCCTATCCGTAAGATCTACCCATGCATGTTCTATTGGTGCAAGATCGGGCGATAGCGCTGCTGACCCGTATGTTATCCGGAAGTCGAGGCATATTGTGTTGTCGTCATTTATACAAAATTAAACAATTGTTGATCTTTTAGATACATTTCCATAAGAGGTCACGAATTTATTAAATTTATATTGTTTGGCAACTCACCTGTACAGTGCACGTGCAAAACGTCTCACCTGTGCAGAATAAGTCACGGATCAGAGGTTTTAAACACATTTACTTTTAATTAAGTGACAAGTGAGTAGTGTATTGGAAAAAAAAATTGTTATCACTAAAATTGATTTTAGGGGATTTTATGCGTAAAATAAGTAATATGAAATATTTTGGAATTGAGGGGTACCACCTTAAAACATCTTAAATATATACTTTTTATTAATAGATGTTTTTCACTTTTGCATATCTTGTGGATGAGATATGGAAAATAATAAATAATAAAAGAATGAATAAATTGATCCACTCAGAAAATTTCCATGGTGTATTTCTCAGGTGGGGACTTTCTTTTGAGCATCGGTGTACATAATCTAAGTCAAACTAAGTAACTTTTCTATGTATTTATTTAACCCTTTCCCTCATAGAAGCACCTCTTGACGCCAATAAGACATACATTGACAATATAGTAGCCAAACCAATGTTTATAATAAAGGTCAGAATCCAATGTAGTCCCAGTAATATCTATGGAGATGGGATAGATATGACCAGTACTTATCCACTGCATGATAGCTAAATGGCTGTCGTTTGTATGGAGATATAATAGTATATTAACCTAAATCTCTATGAAGTCGCAGTAATATCTATGGAGGTGGGATAGATATGGCGACTACTTATCCACTGCATGATAGCTAAATGGCTGTCGTTTGTATGGGGATATAATAGTATATTAACCTAACTCTCTATGAAGTCGCAGTAATATCTATGGAGGTGGGATAGATATGGCTATTACTTATCCACTGCATGATAGCTAAATGGCTGTCGTTTTTATGGGGATATAATAGTATATTAACCTAAATCTCTATGAAGTCGCAGTAATATCTATGGAGGTGGGATATATATGGCTATTACTTATCCACTGCATGATAGCTAAATGGCTGTCGTTTGTATGGAGATATAATAGTATATTAACCTAAATCTCTATGAAGTCGCAGTAATATCTATGGAGGTGGGATAGATATGGCTATTACTTATCCACTGCATGATAGCTAAATGGCTGTCGTTTGTATGGAGATATAATAGTATATTAACCTAAATCTCTATGTAGTCCCAGTAATATCTATGGAGGTGGGATAGATATGGCGACTACCTATCCACTGCATGATAGCTAAATGGCTGTCGTGTGTATGGGGATATAATAGTATATTAACCTAAATCTCTATGAAGTCGCAGTAATATCTATGGAGGTGGGATAGATATGGCGACTACTTATCCACTGCATGATAGCTAAATGGCTGTCGTTTGTATGGGGATATAATAGTATAATAACCTAAATCTCTATGAAGGAAAGGGTTAAGTCATATATAGCTTTATCATTGCGTAGAACATTTCACACTGTGGGGGTGGGCGCAACACCCCCAATCTGGGCAACACCCCCAGAAGTATATTAATCATTTTAGTGTTTGGAGAATAGTACAACACAGGTATGCACATACGGTTTAATCCTTTTATTCCCACTTGCTGTTGTCCAGTAGACATATATGTCATATGCATACAACTTAAAGTTATGGCGAATGCACAAGTTCAAATTGAGTTTGTCCGCAACAAACACGGTGGACAAAGTCTTGTTGTTGGTGGTTACAGGTTCATGGTATGTATATATATAGTTGCTGTCTGTCTGCGTGTCTGTCCGTCCGTTTGATTGTATTTGATATTAAACACTCTTAAACACATTCTGTCTGTCTGCATGTCTATCCGTCCCACACCCGTTTTTACCTAATTTGATATAAGTGGGAACAATAGGACTACACCGTACATAAGACGTCCAGAAGCATCCCTTGTTGTTATATGCCCGGTGGATACACTGTAAGAGACCTCGGTTTATAGTTCCATCTGAAAGACTTTAAGGCCAAACAGGGAATCGAAACTGCGATCCTGGATTCGCAGTCCCACGTGTTAACCACTGACCCGGTGCATTTGCTAGAAAACGTATACATACTACTCCAATGTAGCACATACCGCCTCCGTGGTCGAGTGGTTAAGATCGCTGACTTTTATACCAGTGTAAGCTATCACCACTAATGGCCACGGGTTAGAGCCCCGCTCAGACCGTGTCTTTATATGAAAACGTTGGCAGTTTCTTACGGAGGTTGGTGCACCAAGTGCTGGTTAACCGCTGGAGCCTGTCCAAGAAAGGTGTTGTTAGGTAAACATCCAGTCGCTCAAATGGTCAACCGATAGCGACGTTAAAGCGACACTACATCGATGAAAACGCAAATGTCTGTAGAATGTAATTTGCTAGTACATGGTATAATTTATTTCCAAATATTTCACTCAAAAACCGAGTCTTTCAACAAATAAACAAACGTCGTGTACCACAAAACACTGTTAAATTGATTCAATGTTAGTGTTCGGTGTATGTGGAGAAGATTTAGTAACAATGCATTTATACGTGAACAAAATGTATTTTATTTGCTCTTTGCGATGTCATGTCGCTTTAAATAAACGTCAATGAAATAAAAAGCAGCGCATTGGTAAGATTAGTCTTGTACTTACCTAACCCTATGAGCATCGCATTTGCTAGAATGTTCTCGTTTGTTTGCTGTCGGCTGCTGTATAATGGGTGTGGTCGTCCGTATCTAGGCCAAGAGTGTCCAGTTGCAATAAGATGGTACAAAATGCATAGAACAAATTTCATTATTATTATAATGTTTCCTTGAAGTTGTTTATACAACTGTCTCGTAGTCTGTGGTGAACGAGTAACGTCTGTGATTACGGCGAACGTCTGTGAGTACGGCGAACGTCGGTGAGTACGACGAACGCTTGTGAGTACGGCGAACGTCTGTGAGTACGACGAACGTCTGTGAATACGACAAACGTCTGTGAGTACGACGAACGTTTGTGAGTACGACGAACGTCTGTGAGTACGACACACGTCTGTGAGTACGACGACGAACGTCTGTGAGTACGGCGAACGTCTGTGAGTACGGCGAACGTCTGTGAGTACGACGAACGTCTGTGAGTACGGCGAACGTCTGTGAGTACGGCGAATGTCTGTGAGTACGGCGAACGTCTGTGGTACGGCGAATGTCTGTGAGTACGGCGAACGTCTGTGAGTACGGCGAATGTATGTAAGTACACGACGTCTGTGAGTACGGCGAACGTCTGTGAGTACGGCGAATGTCTGTGAGTACGTCGAACGTCTGTGAGTACGGTGACTGTCTGTGAGTACGGCGAACGTCTGTGAGTACGGCGAATGTCTGTGAGTACGACGAACGTCTGTGAGTACGGCGAACGTCTGTGAGTACGGCGAACGTCTGTGAGTACGGCGAATGTCTGTGAGTACGGCGAATGTATGTGAGTACGACGAACGTCTGTGAGTACGGCGAATGTTTGTGATTACACGTCTCTGTTTCAGCAAACAATGTCCATGTTGACTCGTCTTAGTTGAACCTTTTGAAATTTCAATAACTTCCTTTTTGGTTAGATAACTAGTCAATATAATTATACGAATGTGAATAGCAATTATTCTTAAATCAACTAAGCTAATTATATATCTAAAGTGTAGTTATATTAGAATAACACGTTAATTACAAGTTCTTCCGTATATAAAACACATACATTAGTGACAGTATCCTTCAGTCGGTACGTGCTTTAGCGGAAATTAAATATAGTAAATTATTCAGTGAAGTAATTAGGAGGGTTGTCCAGTAAATCGTTGCTGTTAATTAGTTTGGTTTGGGGAATAATGTCGTACCTCCAGTTTTGGTTATATCATATACTACTTGGGTACTTGGGTATTGTATTTACGACGGGTGGTTCATTTAGTGATGCACAAAAAACGTTGTCGGGTCAAGCTTTAAAAGCAACGTTTAAGCTTCGGAAATACCAATTTGAAAACATGTCTGTTAAACATACGTTGGAACTGTTTGATAAGCTAGTAACACCAATTTTAAATTACTCATGTGAAGTTTGGGGATTTTGTCAGTCACCTCATATTGAACGAGTTCATATGCAGTATTGCAAATCAATTCTAGGTGTTAATACATTCTCCTGTCACATGACAAAAGTCGTATAAAAAGCTACAGTTTATATCGTATGAATCAATACAGACGGATCTGTAGTCCAATGGTTACACACTGGACTGGTAATCCAGGGATCGCAGGTTCGATCCCCCGTCTGACCCTAATAAAATTAACAGTCTTTCAGATGGGACGTTAAACCGAGGTCTCGTGTCGGTGCTTTACACCGTGCACGTAAAAGAAGCAGAGGAGATTCTGGAATGGGTCTCTGTCTGTATCATGCACTATCCTCCAACATCTAAAATAACTAATATCTTCAGGAGGCGTCGCTCATATGGGCAACCGGTAGCGACGATAAATAAACGTAAAACACACACACGTATGAATCAAATGTATCAATTATGTGTACATACGTATTTATAGAACTCCATAGCTGCGTATTATATATGTGTGGATGACATGGACTGTGCATGTGATCAACGTACTATGACTGTATCATAGGGTATAAAATAAGATATTATTAACAAACTAGCTGTTTCAAGTGTATCAAAAAATTTACTGTTGTGAAATTGTCCTGGTTCGGTATTCATATTCTTAGTTATACGTAACTATTTCTCAATTTACGTATTCTTGAAATATGTAATATATTTTTCAGGTTAAAAGTTCCAGCGTACACGGTAGTATTGTTATTAAGTTGTACTTGTTCAACTATTAAGACCATCGCCGAAATACACTTTACTATTATACCATATTTGATCATTGGTCATTTTTGACTTACTTCATATGTTATTATGTTTGCTTGTATTTGATGAAATAAAAACTACCTATAACGACTACCCAAGCATTGATGATGGAAGACACAGGTACCCACCGAGCTGTATACCAGGCTAGAGTGTGCACACTTGTATTTCCACCGACTTTCTACACGCCAGGTGAATAGTTTACTCGTGGGGACTTAGCCACAGCCAGCAACAGCAACATGGACAAAAAGGACTTCGTTCGCAGTCAACATTGCTATACCGTGTCCCAGAGCCGTATATCAATACGAGTACAGATGCCCATTTATACTCAGTACATGGCGTAGGCTGTGTGGACGGCGGATAACTGGGGGTTATGCATATTTTTATCCAGATACAATTGGTGACGGCGTACACGATACTTACTACATACTTCCAACGCACCAACATTGCACCTCAAGATAGCAGTGCACTTCATTCAGGGTGAATCGACCGTGCTTTTCACCAGACTTTTAATAATCGACTTGATGCAGATTGATTTCCAATAACACAATGAGTACACTAATTTAACCAGGAAACGGATAATTCAATCAAATGATCCTGCTTTAACCAAACTGATAGATCGAGATTTGAAAACATTTGTTTTGTACTTAAGAAATAATAAGTATCAACCGTGGTATATCGCACAATAACCCGAGTTTGAGGTTCTTATGCGTAGAAATATATCACGAAGGCCGAAGGCTGGGTCGTGTTAGAATTGTAATTAACCTCGTCATTACAGTGAATAAACGATCGCAAGTATTGCCCATTGCAAACAGAGTTTGAATTTTGTATGTGGTTCCATTAAGACCTATAGATATAGAGCCAAGAATCTTTTCATTTTGGTCAAATCTTGTCATTCCAAAAAAGCAAAAATGTACATGTCAACTTTATCCTATTTTATTAAGTTGCTATAACAATACCCAAGTCATATCGAAAACGAGACTATTGTGGTTAGCTTATACAAATTTATTTTAGCTAGATTGCGAAACAAATTCTTATAATGTATATTAATCACTCTCGAGACCTCATTCCTGATGGAATCCATCGCTACGAGGGAGAGAGAAGAGGCAACGTGGAATTTAAATGCTTTGCCTAAGGGCACAATCGTAACGGCTCCAGTGTATTGTGGTTAACATGTATTTAAAACATTTTCACTTAAATTATATATTGGAAACGTATGTCTTTCCAAACCATAAATGGTTAAAAGTGTTTATTGAACAGAAGTTCAGTGATTTATGAATGGTACTCACAATTAGATAACTCAAATAAATGTAATAATTACAGACTGTTTAACATATCTTTGAATTTGAGAAATATCTTATATCGACATCAATGTCATTTTTAAAATATGTAATTAAATTTAAACACGTAACCATAAATTACCAATTGAAACTTGCTGCTGGAACAACATAGAACTTGAAAGGAGAAAATGTAATGTATGCAATATGTCTATTGGCGACGAGTATCACTATTTATTAGAATGTAATCACGTTACAAGTAGTAGAACACGTTTTATAGATGCCACGTATTATAATAGACCAAGCATATTTTATTTGGACGCTATTATGATTCCAAAGTTGAAAAATATACCTAATTATATAAAATTATGTCTGTTTATGAAAGAAATAGCAGAACATTTTAAGTAATGCATTATCAAAATCATATTTATTTTGAAAACTTTAAAAACAGCTTACTCTTACGATGGGAAAATAACGTTCAACACAACAATAGCCTCGTATTTATGTATAGTTCATATATATACAACACAACAATAGCCAGGTATTTATGCATAGTTCATATATAGTTCATATATATACAACACAACAATTGCCTCGTATGTATGCATAGTTCATATATATATATACAACACAACAATAGCCTCGTATGTATGCATAGTTCATATATAGTTCATATATATACAACACAACAATAGCCTCGTATGTATGTATAGTTCATATATAGTTCATATATATACAACACAACAATAGCCTCGTATGTATGTATAGTTCATATATAGTTCATATATATACAACACAACAATAGCCTCGTATGTTGTTGTTTTTGTTTTTTTGTGTTTTATGCATAGTTCATAATTATATAGTTCATATATATACAACACAACAACAGCCTCGTATTTATGCATAGTTCATATATAGTTCATATATATACAACACAACAATAACTCCGTATTTATGAATAGTTCATATATAGTTCATATATATACAACACAACAATAACTCCGTATTTATGAATAGTTCATATATAGTTCATATATATACAACACAACAATAACTCCGTATTTATGTATAGTTCATATATAGTTCATATATATTATATGCATGTATACGTTTTCTTTTATTTGTCACTCATATTATCATGTAAGCATGAACTGAATTAATAAAACTATTGTATTGTATCATTCACTAAGTCAAACAAATAGTATTTTTAGTTTTGGCTGAAAAGTGATTTATGATAGAAAATGATGCAACCCTGTGCTAAATGGCGTTTCGACGACTATAATTGACGTCATTTAGGGATGTCACTGACAGCTTGAGTCCGAACATGTTCGCATTGACAATATTTAGCAACTACCATACGATTTCTTTGTCAAAACAATTGATCTTACCTTCATGCTTAATAATGGCCATAAACGGCATGCCTAATAAAGGCAGTGCCTAATAAACCTATCGTGACGTCATAACGCTGTGTATATGACGTCATATATTCACAGATGGTATGATATACGAATGATTAGCGATCAGAGGATAGGATATATAGACTACTACTTAAGTGAGTTGTAGAAAACATACAAGGCCAGGCTCTGCCGAGGCCAACAGCAGATCATGTAGAGCTTGAACCAGCTAACACCATGTAGAGATTGAACCAGCTAACATCATGTAGAGCTTGAACCAGCTAACATCATGTAGAGCTTGAACCAGCTAACATCATGTAGAGCTTGAACCAGCTAACATCATGTAGAGATTGAACCAGCTAACATCATGTAGAGCTTGAACCAGCTAACATCATGTAGAGCTTGAACCAGCTAACATCATGTAGAGCTTGAACCAGCTAACATCATGTAGAGATTGAACCATATATGGTTAGTTTTTTTGGTGTGTTCCCACTTTCCCAACCTTTTATTAGTCCTATAGAAATTGAGGTAGGTGTTGGGGGAATGTATTGTTCGGTGTAACAATAGAGTTGAAAGGTGATAATTGGCGCAAATTGCTATAATGTACTGAAAATTTGTGTTTCTAAATTTGGGAAAGTTGTTCATAAATATAAGTTTCATATAGATAGATATTCTTTATTTTGAGTTATAAGCATTAAATCGAAAACATAGATATTTACATGGATAAGACAAACACATGAACATGCATAGCACATAATAGATATAAATCTTGAAATATTTTTATTGTACATATTCACTTTAATTTGACTAAGTGAGAAGCAGCATACGTCGTGATGTCCATGTCGCCAGTTCGCAGTTGGTGCTTCAGTCTGATGAGCATTTGCTCACGCTCACGGTATACCCGCTTCCTTGGTCGCTGCTTTCCACCGTTGGCGTGCTGAAACAGCTTCGCCTCGTTAGCAGCCTGCTCTTTCTGGACCAGGTCTATCAATGTATAAATATTAGGATGGCAGTGTCGTAGTTGGTTGTTTATTTTATGGTGCCAACCCTCAACATGATTGGTAGTGCGTGGACCATCATTCTCGTAATGATTCCAGGAGCGGCGGTCCCCCTCTACCCACTGCTCAGTCACATAGTCCTTAAACTTAGACACCGGCACTGAGTCATTGTCACATTCTTCCAGAGTTTGGAACCACACATCTTCGACAGAGGCTATGGGGACAAGTGGCAGTACCGAAGCACATAGCACAAGTTTCTTCACTTCTTCATTGTCCTTGAAGTCAGCTACAAGACCACACTATTGTACTTTTCTCCACATACACTGTGTGAAGTGAAAGAAACAACCACGGACTTGAACACCAACAAACACGATACTGACAGCACGCCACGCTGCTGTTTCGAAGTCCATCATTATCGTTTCTGGGGACAGAGGAATGTTATGTTCACGGGCGAAATTCTGGATGAGTGTGAAGAATCTGGTGTACATTGTCTGTTGTTTATTTGGGAGTAGTCCATACACTAGGGGACACATATACCCGTCGATCATGGCGTGGATGGTGTATAGCTGGTAGAAATATGACGGCGAAGCGTAGAAGGTACCGTCCATATACCAGGTCTCGGCTGTAGACAGCTGGGCCAGGTTGTCAACGGTGGCGAATATGAGCATTCGCGCCACATCACCGTCATTGGCGATTAGGAATGGCTCCCCTGCAAGCGACTCTATCCACTTCCCTTCCAAGTTGACATCCGCCCTTGTCTTTGGCAGAACTGGTCTAGTCTTAGACCGCTGTCTATATAAACTGGATTTGGCTTCGTAGAAAGTGGGTAGATTAGCCACAACCTCTTGGGTGGAATTGTCCCATTCGATCGATCTTGTGTCTGCCAGCATATCGTTATAGATGGAGGGCACCGGCTGTGTTGACCCTCGGACCTGCTTTCGGACACCACTCATGATGTCCGCAGCAACAATTCTGCTGTCATCTCTTGGGTGATTGTGTTCATCAGCGATTTTGGTAGGAAGCTCATTCTTAGTGTTAATTTTAGCATTGCATGCTTTGTTGACACAGTTCCAGTAGCGACACTCCCGTTTTCTGGTTTTCAGGCTGTACATGTAACCATTTAGAACTAGAGTCTGACTTCCTCTGCTATTCTCTATGAACCGTATATTGACTAGCGCATTTGCCATTTTAGAGATTTATGATTACAGATGATGATGATGATGTACGTTTATTTACCCTCGCCACCGGTAAACCATATGGGCGAGCATTCTAGGATGATTATTCTCTGTGATGCTTATGGTGACATCCTCAGATGGCTCCTTCCTTCTTTCTGTGCCAGGGTGACAAGTCCTGGTCTGTGTGCGATCCTTTTTAGGGCCACATCCTCCACGATTTGTCGGCTCACAGCAGCAAAATGGTTCGGTTGTTCCGTCGTTGTCCACCCCGTTGACGCATCCGGGGTCGAGGTCGCATCCCTCCGTCTCCAACCGCTCGCCCGTAGTTGGAGACAGATAAAAGAGTTCGAGGCGACGAGTGCGCCATCCACGCGAAACGACTGCCGTCTTCTCCTGCCCAGTCACTCGTCGCCTCTTCAACGCCCCAGTGTTAACTGTCGTTGATCCAGGTAAGTGTAATACACTCAAAAAGAGTCGATGCGGGTCCTCGTCTGTATGCGTCAGCGGCGTGGATTGGTCACTTCGGAACAGGTGATCCAATTTCCTGCTGTGAGCTGTGCCTTGTTCCCGACGTGCACGGTGTGGAGGCATGAACCATGATTACAGAGGAAACTGACCTTCATTTTATACTATGTTAAAGAATGACTTACAGTTAGTGACCTGTTTTTCTTAGTTTTCAACAGTTAGTTATAAGTAAATTGTTAATTTCATTAATCATTATTATTGTTCTCAGACTAATTTGCAATCAGTTCATAATTGCTAATTAAAAAATAGTGTTGATATATAATTATGTAATTACCTAGTATAACTGTTATAATCATAAATAAATAATAGATACATATTGTTAATTGTTTGTATCTTTATAGTTCACATTTCAAAATTAAAATATGTCTGCTATTTATTATTATGAACCTTTATCTGAATTATTAATGTTAAACGTCATACTGACAATTTTAATTTATACACAATTAAAGGAACACTTTTCTCCTTAAAGATATGCATATGCACTGGAAACAAAAATAACCAAAAAATAGTTTATTCTAGAATAAGTAAGTATTTTCAACAGATGGAACAAGATAAATAACATTGAAATAGTACACTGCAAGTACAAGTTTATGTGTGCCTTTCATTTATTTTTTGAACAATATAGAAAATACAGGTAAGTTTGAGGGGCGAAGAGATAATTGGGGATAATTAGTATGTGTGAAAATAAAAGGTTGGGAAAGTGGGAACAAACCGTTTTTTTAACAACCCTCATCCATGTAACACTACAGGTGAACGTTGAATAAGGCTTTTAAATGTTTTAATTAATGGAGCTATTCTATTGTGATATGCCAGTGCATATACGCATCTATTTACCATGTTTTTAATAACATACAGACCAACCTTGAATAACGACCACATGCCATTAAACACCACCATTACATCTCCCATCAAACCATTGTCAATGCATTTCAACCGTTGAACAACGACCACATGCCATTAAACACCACCATTACATCTCCCATCAAACCATCGTTAATGCATTTCAATCGTTGAATAACGACCACATGCCATTAAACATCACCATTACATCTCCCATCAAACCATCGTCAATGCATTTCAACCGTTGAATAACGACCACATGCCATTAAACACCACCATTACATCTCCCATCAAACCATCGTCAATGCATTTCAACCGTTGAATAAAGATCCCATGTCAACACGTGAACGTGTTGGGGGGGGGGGGGTTAAAGTCGCACCAATAGCTGAGGTCATACGGCGACTTCCCAGCTATTAATGGTGGAGGAAGACCCCTCGTGCCCATTCGAACAGTAGTTCCGGCACGGACTGGCACCCAGGTAGAACCAGTGACCTTACGCAATACACGTATTATTGTGTATTCAATTTGTATTAAGACATTCAAGCAAATACGTTGCTAAGTAACCTTTTCCCCAACCCTAACTATATTTTGTGCAACTGCTGTATGATACCGCGTGCATTGTCTTATTCTTCAATACATATTGTTCAAGCTAACAAATACCACGTGTTTGCCATTCTCGCGAGTGGTCGTGATAGAATGGTGTTACTGTACGCTCGTTTTAATATATGTATGCAGAATACAGCACACAAATTATTGCATCCAGTTTTTGCATAGCAACATAGAGAAAAGCATGAAATAACTTTAACAACCTGCAGCTGTTATTAAAATGGACTCCGCGATCGGCTGCTCGAGGTTCAGGAGACATGATATATACAATCAAACCTGAGTTAGTGGTCACCTCCATTCAGCAGCCAACCTGTATTAAGCAGCCAATTTCCTGCTTCCAAATATGTTGGTCTATTATACATTTCACTCTATTAATTATCACCTGTACTAAGCAGCCGATTTCTGTGATACGCTTGACTGGCTGCTTGAGAAAGGTTTGACTGTACTACAAACATTGTAAAAGCTTAAATTGATATGTTGTACCAGATACAGAAGCTTAATAACTATGTAAACTATGTTGGCAATGCGACAGTAATTCAATACTATGTAAACTATGTTGGCAATGTGACAGTAATTCAATACTATGTAAACTATGTTGGCAATGCGACAGTAATTCAATACTATGTAAACTATGTTGGCAATGTGACAGTAATTCAATACTATGTAAACTATGTTGGCAATGCGACAGTAATTCAATACTATGTAAACTATATAGGCAATGTGAGAGTAATTCAATACTATGTAAACTATATAGGCAATGTGACAGTAATTCAATACTATGTAAACTATATAGGCAATGTGACAGTAATTCAATACTATGTAAACTATATAGGCAATGTGACAGTAATTCAATATTATGTAAACTATATAGGCAATGTGACAGTAATTCAATACAATGTAAACTATGTTGGCAATGCGACAGTAATTCAATACTATGTAAACTATGTTGGCAATGTGACAGTAATTCAATACTATGTAAACTATGTTGGCAATGTGACAGTAATTCAATACTATGTAAACTATGTTGGCAATGCGACAGTAATTCAATACTATGTAAACTATATAGGCAATGTGACAGTAATTCAATAATATGTAAACTATGTTGGCAATGCGACAGTAATTCAATACTATGTAAACTATATAGGCAATGTGACAGTAATTCAATACTATGTAAACTATGTTGGCAATGCGACAGTAATTCAATACAATGTAAACTATATAGGCAATGTGACAGTAATTCAATACTATGTAAACTATGTTGGCAATGTGACAGTAATTCAATACAATGTAAACTATGTTGGCAATGCGACAGTAATTCAATACTATGTAAACTATATAGGCAATGTGACAGTAATTCAATACTATGTAAACTATTTTGGCAATGTGAGAGTAATTCAATACTATGTAAACTATGTTGGCAATGCGACAGTAATTCAATACTATGCAAACTATATAGGCAATGTGAGAGTAATTCAATACTATGTAAACTATATAGGCAATGTGAGATTAAATCAATACTATGTAAACTATGTTGGCAATGTGAGAGTAATTCAATACTATGTAAACTATGTTGGCAATGTGACAGTAATTCAATACTATGTAAACTATGTTGGCAATGTGAGAGTAATTCAATACTATGTAAACTGTGTTGGCAATGTGACAGTAATTCAATACTATGTAAACTATATAGGCAATGTGAGAGTAATTCAATACTATGTAATCTATATAGGCAATGTGAGAGTAATTCAATACAATGTAAACTATGTTGGCAATGTGAGAGTAATTCAATACTATGTAAACTATATAGGCAATGTGAGAGTAATTCAATACTATGTAAACTATGTTGGCAATGTGAGAGTAATTCAATACTATGTAATCTATATAGGCAATGTGAGAGTAATTCAATACAATGTAAACTATGTTGGCAATGTGAGAGTAATTCAATACTATGTAAACTATATAGGCAATGTGAGAGTAATTCAATACTATGTAAACTATGTTGGCAATGTGAGAGTAATTCAATACTATGTAAACTATATAGGCAATGTGAGAGTAATTCAATACTATGTAAACTATATAGGCAATGCGACAGTAATTCAATACTATGTAAACTATATAGGCAAGGCGACAGTAATTCAATACTATGTAAACTATGTTGGCAATGTGACAGTAATTCAATACTATGTAAACTATGTTGGCAATGTGACAGTATTTCAATACTATGTAAACTATGTTGGCAATGTGACAGTAATTCAATACTATGTAAACTATGTTGGCAATGCGACAGTAATTCAATACAATGTAAACTATGTTTTTGCAATGTGACAGTAATTCAATACTATGTAAACTATGTTGGCAATGCGACAGTAATTCAATACTATGTAAACTATATAGGCAATGTGACAGTAATTCAATATTATGTAAACTATGTTGGCAATGTGACAGTAATTCAATACTATGTAAACTATGTTGGCAATGTGACAGTAATTCAATACTATGTAAACTATATAGGCAATGTGAGAGTAAATCAATACTATGTAAACTATGTTGGCAATGTGAGAGTAATTCAATACTATGTAAACTATGTTGGCAATGTGACAGTAATTCAATACTATGTAAACTATGTTGGCAATGTGAGAGTAATTCAATACTATGTAAACTATGTTGGCAATGTGAGAGTAATTCAATACTATGTAAACTATATAGGCAATGTGAGAGTAATTCAATACTATGTAAACTATGTTGGCAATGTGAGAGTAATTCAATACTATGTAAACTATGTTGGCAATGTGAAGTAATTAATTATGTAAACTTATAGGCAATGTGAGAGTAATTCAATATTATATAAACTATATAGGCAATGTGAGAGTAATTCAATATTATATAAACTATATAGGCAATGTGAGAGTAATTCAATATTATATAAACTATATAGGCAATGTGAGAGTAATTCAATACTATGTAAACTATGTTGGCAATGTGACAGTAATTCAATACTATGTAAACTATGTTGGCAATGTGACAGTAATTCAATACAATGTAAACTATGTTGGCAATGCGACAGTAATTCAATACTATGTAAACTATGTTGGCAATGTGAGAGTAATTCAATACTATGTAAACTATGTTGGCAATGTGACAGTAATTCAATACTATGTAAACTATGTTGGCAATGCGACAGTAATTCAATAATATGTAAACTATATAGGCAATGTGAGAGTAATTCAATACTATGTAAACTATATAGGCAATGTGAGAGTAATTCAATACTATGTAAACTATATAGGCAATGTGACAGTAATTCAATACTATGTAAACTATGTTGGCAATGCGACAGTAATTCAATACAATGTAAACTATGTTGGCAATGTGACAGTATTTTAATACAATCATATCATCTAAGAATAACATGGACTTGTTAAGGATATCTAAGTATATAAAGGAATCTATGTTGTTAAGAAAAAAATACACTTGATGATATCACTGTTTCCTAAAATGTGTATGTATGTATACTAGAGGACATAGAAAACGCACACCTACATTATATACTAGAGGACATAGAAAACGCACACCTACATTATATACTAGAGGACATAGAAAACGCACACCTACATTATATACTAGAGGACATAGAAAACGCACACCTACATTATATACTAGAGGACATAGAAAACGCACACCTACATTATATACTAGAGGACATAGAAAACGCACACCTACATTATATACTAGAGGACATAGAAAACGCACACCTACATTATATACTAGAGGACATAGAAAACGCACACCTACATTATATACTAGAGGACATAGAAAACGCACACCTACATTATATACTAGAGGACATAGAAAACGCACACCTACATTATATACTAGAGGACATAGAAAACGCACACCTACATTATATACTAGAGGACATAGAAAACGCACACCTACATTATATACTAGAGGACATAGAAAACGCACACCTACATTATATACTAGAGGACATAGAAAACGCACACCTACATTATATACTAGAGGACATAGAAAACGCACACCTACATTATATACTAGAGGACATAGAAAACGCACACCTACATTATATACTAGAGGACATAGAAAACGCACACCTACATTATATACTAGAGTACATAGAAAACGCACACATACATTATATACTAGAGTACATAGAAAACGCACACCTACATTATATACTAGAGGACATAGAAAACGTACACCTACATTATATACTAGAGGACATAGAGAATGCACACCTACATTATATACTAGAGGACATAGAAAACACACACCTACATTATATACTAGAGTACATAGAAAACGCACACATACATTATATGAGTATTATTACATGAACACGAAATACGAAGGATTCCATCAAAGATTATATCACATCTTTATCACAAAACACAAACTGAACAACTAAAAATATTCCAAAATGTTTAAAACTATGTATTTATATCGTTATTGTTTTTCATGTAAAAACACATTTATCCGAAGTGTGCGTTTTCTATGTCCTCCTATATTTATGTATTTGTGTATGTCTTTTTGACATAGTTTATATTTGTGTAAATGGCACTATATTGCTGATGATACCAATAAAATTGAAACTTCATAATAATACAATATTTGACATTTTTAGACTCACGTATATATCTTAACTGTTGACAACGGACAATGATAGTTTTAGCCAACTTGCAAAAAAACAAAACAAACCCACAACCGTTACGACTTTGTATTAAGGGGTTAAAATACTAACGTTTAACCCGTTAGTTGAAATACTAAGTCCGCCTCCGTCGTCGAGTGGTTACGGTCGCTAACACTGTAACCTATCATCACTGATGGACACCGGTTCGATCCCCGCTCAGACCATGTCTCATTTATACGAACAAGTTGGCAGATTCTTACGGACGTTGGTGCACCAAATACTGGTTAACCGCTGGAGCCTGCACAGGAAAGGTGTTGTTGGGTAAACTGTCAGGCGCTCAAATGGGCAACCGGTAGCGACTTAAATAAACTTAAATAAAATTTGTTTTTGAAATACTAGACAGTTCTTGAACGTGACCTGTACAGCCTACTTTTAGGTGACGGCTATACTGCAGTTCTTGAACGTGACCTGTACATCCTACTTTTAGGTGACGGCTATACTGCAGTTCTTGAACGTGACCTGTACAGCCTACGTTTAGATGACGGCTATAATGCAGTTCTTGAACGTGACCTGTACAGCCTACTTTTAGATGACGGCTATAACGCAGTTCTTGAACGTGACATGTACAGCCTACTTTTAGATGACGGCTATAATGCAGTTCTTGAACGTGACCTGTACAGCCTACGTTTAGATGACGGCTATAATGCAGTTCTTGAACGTGACCTGTACATCATACGTTTAGATGACGGCTATAATGCAGTTCTTGAACGTGACCTGTACAGCCTAACTTTAGATGACGACTATAATGCAGTTCTTGAACGTGACCTGTACAGCCTACTTTTAGATGACGGCTATAATGCAGTTCTTGAACGTGACCTGTACAGCCTACGTTTAGATGCCGGCTATAATGCAGTTCTTGAACGTGACCTGTACAGCCTACTTTTAGATGACGGCTATAATGCAGTTCTTGAACGTGACCTGTACAGCCTACTTTTAGGTGACGGCTATAACGCAGTTCTTGAACGTGACCTGTACAGCCTACTTTTAGATGACGGCTATAACGCAATTCTTGAACGTGACCTGTACAGCCTACGTTTAGATGACAGCTATAATGCAGTTCTTGAACGTGACCTGTACAGCCTACTTTTAGATGACGGCTATAATGCAGTTCTTGAACGTGACCTGTACAGCCTACTTTTAGATGACGGCTATAATGCAGTTCTTGAACGTGACCTGTACAGCCTACTTTTAGATGACGGCTATAATGCAGTTCTTGAATGTGACCTGTACAGCCTACTTTTAGATGACGGCTATAATGCAGTTCTTGAACGTGACCTGTACAGCCTACTTTTAGATGACGGCTATAATGCAGTTCTTGAACGTGACCTGTACAGCCTACTTTTAGGTGACGGCTATAATGCAGTTCTTGAACGTGACCTGTACAGCCTACGTTTAGATGACGGCTATAATGCAGTTCTTGAACGTGACCTGTACAGCCTACTTTTAGATGACGGCTATAATGCAGTTCTTGAACGTGACCTGTACAGCCTACTTTTAGGTGACGGCTATAATGCAGTTCTTGAACGTGACCTGTACAGCCTACTTTTAGATGACGGCTATAATGCAGTTCTGGAACGTGACCTGTACAGCCTACGTTTAGATGCCGGCTATAATGCAGTTCTTGAACCTGACCTGTACAGCCTACTTTTAGATGGCGGCTATAATGCAGTTCTTGAACGTGACCTGTACAGCCTACTTTTAGATGACGGCTATAATGCAGTTCTTGAACGTGACCTGTACAGCCTACTTTTAGATGACGGCTATAATGCAGTTCTTGAACGTGACCTGTACAGCCTACGTTTAGATGCCGGCTATAATGCAGTTCTTGAACCTGACCTGTACAGCCTACTTTTAGATGACGGCTATAATGCAGTTCTTGATCGTGACCTGTACAGCCTACTTTTAGGTGACGGCTATAATGCAGTTCTTGAACGTGACCTGTACAGCCTACTTTTAGATGACGGCTATAATGCAGTTCTGGAACGTGACCTGTACAGCCTACGTTTAGATGACGGCTATAATGCAGTTCTTGAACGTGACCTGTACAGCCTACGTTTAGATGCCGGCTATAATGCAGTTCTTGAACCTGACCTGTACAGCCTACTTTTAGATGACGGCTATAACGCAGTTCTTGAACGTGACCTGTACAGCCTACTTTTAAATGACGGCTATAATGCAGTTCTTGAACGTGACCTGTACAGCCTACTTTTAGATGACGGCTATAATGCAGTTCTTGAACGTGACCTGTACAGCCTACTTTTAATGACGGCTATAATGCAGTTCTTGAACGTGACCTGTACAGCCTACTTTTAGATGACGGCTATAATGCAGTTCTTGAACGTGACCTGTACAGCCTACGTTTAGATGCCGGCTATAATGCAGTTCTTGAACGTGACCTGTACAGCCTACTTTTATAGATGACGGCTATAATGCAGTTCTTGAACGTGACCTGTACAGCCTACTTTTAGATGACGGCTATAATGCAGTTCTTGAACGTGACCTGTACAGCCTACTTTTAGATGACGGCTATAATGCAGTTCTTGAACGTGACCTGTACAGCCTACTTTTAGGTGCCGGCTATAATGCAGTTCTTGAACGTGACTTGTACAGCTTACTTTTAGATGACGGCTATAATGCATGTGTGTGAATCTTGGGTGTGTTTTGTTGGTTTGTTCAATTGATAAGCCAACTTGCAAAAAGAAAACAATCCAATCCAGTAACTAGTTCTGTTAGAGTGTACTGGGTGGAGGGGCTTTGCTAAAATTGAAACCGTTTTTTCCTTTTTTCTTTCTATATTATATTTGCAAGTACATATGTAACAGCAAGCGACTCTAGTGGAGATTTCACAAGACGAATGGAAAATGTGGCATAGCATGGGGCATTAATCAAGTATATATTTCATTGTGTGATATAGTTACATGTATATGACGTTTCATTGATACACATGACTGCCTCGAGGGAAATAGCAACTTCGACAAAAACACAACTTGAAACAAAAAGCGACGCTGAATCAAACGCAGATGGCGACGAGGACGACTTGGCGAATATAATAGATACAGAATGCACACTATTAAATTTAATCTGAGTTAGTCTGACATTTATAACTAAAGTTAAGCAAAATAATAATGCATACAGTTGGACTCGAACCATTGATCATAGACGAGTCAATCTAACAAAATGAAAGATTTTACTGTCATAGTTATGTTGTCTTGATTAACACGATTAGCGTGAACAAATTTAATCGCTATGAACTCTGAGTAGAACTATATAATAAATAAGAATAGAACATAAACTGTGTAGTCATTACCGCTAAAAATACCTATTCACAAAATACATGGACCGGCGGTTTAATGTTTAAACTTTATTTATTTTACAATGATTGCCAAGCAAGTTCTAGCAACTAATATTAACCACTCTCGTTGGCGCGGATGAAAGCGTATGTGTGGTCATTCGCCGATCTGGCGACCACCGTACCATCTCACATACTTCCCGGTCCGAGGATCGAACCGGGGTTGCCTTAATGAGAAGCGAGCACGCTAACTATTGCGCAAATCGGACAGCCTAATGGACCGGCGGTAAAAGTGCATTCACGTCTGCTACAATTATTTGAACTATATACAGTCAAACCTGTGTTTGTGGTCACCTCCATGAATCAGCCAACCTGTACTAAGCAGCCTGATTCCAGATTCACATCTGTGCTATGCAGCCACTTTCTGTGATTCCCTTGGCTGGCTATGTAAGACTTGATTAACTGTATGACCTTAATTTATTTTTTATCTTGTATGCAAAGAGGTAAGAATAACGAGAAAAACTATTACATATAAATATGTAATAGAAGGACGATTTAAAACTCACACTGCATAATACACACTCGGATAGTGTATTGAGTTAATGTAAATTATAAAGTGCATAATTTAGTAATTAAATGCAAACATGTCGACAATAACATGTAACCCTGTCCAACATAATAGTATATAGCACATCTGTGCTGGAACATCCGCGAATCATATAGGAACCAAACATTGTTGCAAAACTTCAACTACGTAAATAGATTGACCTGGCCATTTCTGGATTCCAGCTAAAGTCTGTATTTCTATGCGCACACCAGTGAAAGCTTGGAACTAGTTCCTTGAAAACAATTGGACTATTTTAATACCTATAATACGAATACATAGCAGTAAATCCTATCACATAAATTCCCATTCGTCCAGAAAAAAACAGTCAGACCTTTCTAAAAAGACGATATAGTCAGCCAATCCATCCTGACATTCAGGTTATGGTAAGAGGATAATCATTCCGATAACCAATCAGAATTCACTAGACTAATTACTCCTCACATGGTATATATTTATACAAATTTATTTTCTTGCAACTTATATTAATCACTCTCGATACCTCATTCCTGATGGAATCCATCGTCACGAGGGAGAGAGAAGAGGCAATGAGGAATTTAAATGCCTTGCCTAAGGGTACAATCGTAACGGATACAGCGGGGCTCGAACTCCGGTCCTTTCACGCCTGAAGCGAACGCGCTACCACTGCGCTATCACAAATTCCACGTGGTATATAATTTCACAAGTAAATTAGTTTATACAAATTTATTTTAGCTCGATTACGAAACAAGTTCTTTCAACTTATATAAATCACTATCGATACCTCATTCCAGATGGAATCCATCGTCACGAGGGAGAGAGAAGAGGCAATGAGGAATTTAAATGCCTTGCCTAAGGGTACAATCGTAACGGATACAGCGGGGCTCGAACTCCGGTCCTTTCACGCCTGAAGCGAACGCGCTCCGACTGCGCTATCACAAATTCCACGTGGTATATAATGTCACAAGTAAATTAGTTTATACAAATTTATTTTAGCTCGATTACGAAACAAGTTCTTTCAACTTATATAAATCACTCTCGAGACCTCATTCCTGATGGAATCCATCGCCACGAGGGAGAGAGAAGAGGCAACGTGGAATTTAAATGCCTTGCCTAAGGGCACAATCGTAACGGCTCCAGTGGGGCTCGAACTCCGGACCTTTCGCACCTGAAGCGAACGCGCATCCACTGCGCTATCACGACTTCCATAAAGTATATATAAGTAAATTAAGTTAAACATGCAAATTACGTATTTTAGTCATTTCTGTTAATTAAATAGCATGTCAGTGGTGCACGTGCAATACAGTGTATGTAGTTGGGAGGGGATGAAGCACAAACTTCTTTCAGTTTGTTAATATATAAGGAATTTGGAATTCTTATATCATTATACAGTTTATTATCCAAATACATAGATATAATAATACAGTTTACTAACAAAGATTGAATCAACACACGAACATGTAGATACACCATTATAGCAAATACATGTGGACTATAATTGACACACACCACTTTAATAGTGTATCTGATGTATGAATAACCGCGTGACATCCCCAGATACACTGTACAGGTGGAAGGTATGTAGCTGCTGCATAAATAGTGTATCTGATGTATGAATAACCGCGTGACATCCCCAGATACACTGCACAGGTGGAAGGTATGTAGCTGCTGCATAAATAGTGTATCTGATGTATGAATAACCGCGTGACATCCCCAGATACACTGTACAGGTGGAAGGTATGTAGCTGCTGCATAAATAGTGTATCTGATGTATGAATAACCGCGTGACAGAACCCTATCCCCAGATACATTGTACAGGTGGAAGGTATGTAGCTGCTGCATAAATAGTGTATCTGATGTATGAATAACCGCGTGACATCCCCAGATACATTGTACAGGTGGAAGGTATGTAGCTGCTGCATAAATAGTGTATCTGATGTATGAATAACCGCGTGACATCCCCAGATACACTCCTATGGACTATGCATTCAACTTGTATTGACAATATATTATAATAATAATACATTTGGATCACCATGTGTCCCGTTACATATATTCAAACAGTGGTTGATGTCTAAAGGAACACGTTCTTATGACGTGTGCGTATGGGGACAAGGCTCTGCCACAGGGTTATCGTAACCCCAGGCACGTTCCACCCCACCCCCTGTGATAGCATTCATACAATTCGTATCACTAGCTTCAGTCATTTCAAGAGCTTGATTTCCTCTTCGAATGGAACTGAATGTAAGTGTGTAGTATGCTATACCAGGTAATGGGTCCCACAGTGAAGGATCAGCATGGAGTAAGTGTGCAGTATGCTATACCAGGTAATGGGACCCACAGTGAAGGATCAGCATGGAGTAAGTGTGTAGTATGCTATACCAGGTAATGGGTCCCACAGTGAAGGATCAGCATGGAGTACGTGTGTAGTATGCTATACCAGGTAATGGGTCCCACAGTGAAGGATCAGCATGGAGTAAGTGTGTAGTATGCTATACCAGGTAATGGGTCACACAGTGAAGGATCAGCATGGAGTAAGTGTGTAGTATGCTATACCAGGTAATGGGTCCCACAGTGAAGGATCAGCATGGAGTAAGTGTGTAGTATGCTATACCAGGTAATGGGTCCCACAGTGAAGGAGCAGCATGGAGTAAGTGTGTAGTATGCTATACCAGGTAATGGGTCCCACAGTGAAGGATCAGCATGGAGTAAGTGTGTAGTATGCTATACCAGGTAATGGGTCCCACAGTGAAGGATCAGCATGGAGTAAGTGTGTAGTATGCTATACCAGGTAATGGGTCCCACAGTGAAGGATCAGCATGGAGTAAGTGTGTAGTATGCTATACCAGGTAATGGATCCCACAGTGAAGGATCAGCATGGAGTAAGCGTGTAGTATGCTGTACCAGGTAATGGGTCCCAGAGTGAAGGATCAGCATGGAGTAAGTGTGCAGTATGCTATACCAGGTAATGGGTCCCACAGTGAAGGATCAGCATGGAGTAAGTGTGTAGTATGCTATACCAGGTAATGGGTCCCACAGTGAAGGATCAGCATGGAGTAAGTGTGTAGTATGCTATACCAGGTAATGGGTACCACAGTGAAGGATCAGCATGGAGTAAGTGTGTAGTATGCTATACCAGGTAATGGGTCCCACAGTGAAGGATCAGCATGGAGTTCATTTCAGCTATAGTTTAGATTGCATTTTTGGTTTTCTTTTATAAATCATCTTAGTTGCCTTGCATGGCTGTTTTATTATTCTTTTATAATGTAGCTTCTTATGTTCATCTTATGTCTAATTTTACTGTTCGACTTAATAAATAAGCATGTTTTGTTTTAGCAGAGTGTCTAATTTAATTCAAATTTTTATTTCCCATAGCTGTTTTACTCTTGTTATTCATATCCACATGTTGTTATATAGTCGGTTATAAAAGCCCAGAGCTTATGTTATTTGTGATATGTCTTGCCGACTCAAAATAAAAGTTATCTTATCTTATCTCTCTTCAATGTATACACGGTAGATAAATTTGAAGCAGCACTACCTACTTTATTGACAATGAGTATTATGTTATGTGGTATATAATCGAGGATGGGCGTACATTCACACGAGTCATATACTAGAGGACATAGAAAACGCACACCTACATTATATGATTATTATTACATGAACACGAAGGATTCCATCAAAGATATATCAAATTTGTATTACAAAACACAAACTGAACAACTAAACTGCTCGATGATACAGGTATGGTGTACTGACAAATGAGTATTACATCACATTGATACAGACACATTAGTATTATATTTCACTACTAGAAGGTAAGGCCTACAGACAATCGAGTATTACATCACATTGATACAGACACATTAGTATTATATTTCACTACAAGAACGTAAGGCCTACAGACAATCGATTATTACATCACATTGATACAGACACATTAGTATTATATTTCACTACAAGAACGTAAGGCCTACATACAATCGATTATTACATCACATTGATACAGACACATTAGTATTATATTTCACTACAAGAACGTAAGGCCTACAGACAATCGATTATTACATCACATTGATACAGACACATTAGTATTATATTTCACTACTAGAAGGTAAGGCCTACAGACAATCGAGTATTACATCATCTGGATACAGACACATTAGTATTATATTTCACTACTAGAAGGTAAGGCCTACAGACAATCGATTATTACATCACATGGATACAGAAACATTAGTATTATATTTCACTACTAGAAGGTAAGGCCTACAGACAATCGATTATTACATCACATTGATACAGACACATTAGTATTATATTTCACTACTAGAAGGTAAGGCCTACAGACAATCGAGTATTACATCACATTGATACAGAAACATCAGTATTATATTTCACTACTAGAAGGTAAGGCCTACAGACAATCGATTATTACATCACATTGATACAGACACATTAGTATTATAGTTCACTACGAGAACGTAAGGCCTACAGACAATCGATTATTACATCACATTGATACAGACACATTAGTATTATATTTCACTACAAGAACGTAAGGCCTACAGACAATCGATTATTACATCACATTGATACAGACACATTAGTATTATATTTCACTACAAGAACGTAAGGCCTACAGACAATCGATTATTACATCACATTGATACAGACACATTAGTATTATATTTCACTACAAGAACGTAAGGCCTACAGACAATCGATTATTACATCACATTGATACAGACACATTAGTATTATATTTCACTACAAGAACGTAAGGCCTACAGACAATCGATTATTACATCACATTGATACAGACACATTAGTATTACATCACACGGATACAGACACATTAGTATTACATTACATTGATACAGACACATTAGTATTACATCACACTGATACAGACACATTAGTATTACATTACATTGATACAGACACATTAGTATTACATCACAAGGATACAGACACATTAGTATTACATTACATGGATACAGACACATTAGTATTACATTACATGGATACAGACACATTAGTATTACATTACATGGATACAGACACATTAGTATTACATCATCTGGATACAGACACATTAGTATTACATCACATTGACACAGACACATTAGTATTACATCATCTGGATACAGGCACATTAGTATTACATCACATTGATACAGACACATTAGTATTACATCACATTGATACAGACACATTAGTATTACATCACATTGATACAGACACATTAGTATTATATTTCACTACTAGAAGGTAAGGTCTACAGACAATCGAGTATTACATCATCTGGATACAGGCACATTAGTATTACATCACATTGATACAGACACATTAGTATTACATCACATTGATACAGACACATTAGTATTACATCACATTGATACAGACACATTAGTATTACATCACATTGATACAGACACATTAGTATTACATCATCTGGATACAGACACATTAGTATTACATCACATTGATACAGACACATTAGTATTATATTTCACTACTAGAAGGCAAGGCCTACAGACAATCGAGTATTACATCACATTGATACAGACACATTAGTATTATATTTCACTACTAGAAGGCAAGGCCTACAGACAATCGATTATTACATCACATGGATACAGACACATCAGTATTATAGTTCACTACTCGATAATAATGTGTACAAACATTTGAGTATTACATCACATGCATACATGGCTCGACAATATGGAACACAGACTCGATGATAGGGAGTACACACATGAGGGTCATGGTGGTCCTATATCGTTCACCTGACTCCATTTTTGACCCCGATGTCTCCATTTTAACAACTTGAAGAAGTATTGTACATCGATAATTCCTACCAAATGTTGCTGAATTCAGACCGGCGTTTCTTAAGAAGATATTTGAAGAATTTGTGCTATTCTTAGACTGCGGCCATCTTTTATTGGCGACAACCTATATTTTAACAACATTTTTAAAAGGCTTCACTCATGGACCATAACTGTGAAATGTTGTCACCATTGGTCAAGAAGTTCATGGGAATTTAAGAAGACAGTTTAACTCTGTAATAAAAGAACGACGAAATCAGCCGATTTCGACGAACACGATATTGATTTGATATATGACGGGGCCATACTCGGTCAAAGCTAAACATGGACTCCTATTTGACAGAATGGGTCACACCTATTTTTGATCCTAGGGTCATCATTTTAGCAACATTGATACAGATCATTCCTACACAAGGAAAACCGACTGGCGTTCAAGAGAGGAAGACATTTTAAGAATGTGTGCTCTTTTTTGACGACGGCAATCTTAGATTAATGTAATAACGTCAATTTAACAAATCTTTATACAAACTTATTTTAGTTCGATTGTGAAACAACTTTTTACAACGTTATACTAATCGCTCTCGAGACCTCATTCCTGGTGGAATCCATTGCCATGAGGGAGGGCAGCAATGTGGAATTTAAGTAGGCCTATCTGTTAGGGCAGAATTACGACTTCTACTTCAACAACTGTTCAATCTCCTCAACATAAGGACATATAGTGTGGTGACTATAGACCCAATGGTTAGCGAGGAGAACACGTTTGAAAATGTTCACTGGCGGACGACGAATGGACGGACATATTGCAGTAACAATAGCTCAAATGAGCTTTGCTCAGGTAAGCTAAACATGAACATAAAGTTATGGGCCTTGGTGCAATGAACAGACAGGTGACAAGAGTGCTGAGTACTTGATGGCCAATTATAGATGCCATAGACGGATTCTTAGTCAAACAGTTCTTAGTTGATGTCTTCTATTAGAAGTCTATTAGGGCCAAAACAGTATTAGAAATATGTGACGACAGCTCCACCATCGCGACCATGCACGTTGTCGCTGTGAAGCTGTTCAACCTAAAACGAGTAAATAATATATAGTTATAAATACCATCAATGCATTAAGTACGAGCTGTGTGCTACATTATTAGTAACTAACACTCTGGATCGTCAGACTTACCTATCCACGTGCATACTGGTACACATCAGTAACACTCTGGGTCGTCAGACTTACCTATCCACGTGCATACTGGTACACATCAGTAACACTCTGGATCGTCAGACTTACCTATCCACGTGCATACTGGTACACATCACTAACACACTGGGTCGTCAGACTTACCTATCCACGTGCATACTGGTACAATCAGTAACACTCTGGATCGTCAGACTTACCTATCCACGTACATACTGGAACACATCACTAACACACTGGGTCGTCAGACTTACCTATCCACGTGGACACTGGAACACAACTCACATTATGGGTCGTCAGACTTACCTATCCACGTATGTACTGGAGCACATCACTAACACTCTGGGTCGTCAGACTTACCTATCCACGTGCATACTGGAACACATCACTTACACTCTGAGTCGTCAGACCTACCTATCCGCGCGGGTACTGGAACATATCACTTACACTCTGGCCTGTCCAGGAAAGGTGTTGTTAGCTAAACTTCCCGCCGGCGAAATAGCCCAAATTGGTGCTGATGCAGGCGTAAACCCCGAACAAACAAACATACGTGTATATAGAATCTACCTGTTTAAATTCACTGCCTGGCACCGCCAGCTTTTTTCGGTCCCCTGCGTCGTGGTCCCCGTCTTCTGGGTCCTTCTGCTGCCCCCTCTCCACCAGCCCCACTACCTTTCCCCGGGCCCCGATTTCTGCCTCCTCGTCGACCTTGACCCCTGCCTCCAGCTGGTGCGTCCGGAACATCTGGTCCATCAATGATGCCCAGCAAGGACAGTGTATTCATGTCTAGTATGTTTGTTTGACTAGCCCAAGGATTCGTCGGCTGTCCACGACTTCCTGCGCCACTTCCTACACCTAGTCCCATACCACCGGTAGCTTGAAGAGTTAGTAATTCATTCAAATCTGGAACATAAAAAAAATGACGAAATATTTACATAGTTATTGCATTCCATTAGATGAACGTGTATGCCCTGTTTGTATCCATTTTCATATGAATTTCCTCACTAATGATATTCAGCTGACATGCGCACTGGTAGTTACGGGCATTAAAATACATTGGTCGTGTTTACGGTACCGTAGAAGCATTCGATCTCCACACACGTTATCCACGCCCGGTGTAGTTTACACTCCGATGGAAACTATTAACCAGCGATGTATTACTTTGGTAAAATTGAATGTAAAACGGGCATACAATAATGAAACATCATAGTGTTATTGTGAATAGGCGTTTGAAGTAATAATACATTGGTGTTGTAAACTTGTGTATACATGTAATATTAATGAAAAGATAAGGAATAATGGAATATTAGGGTTACATGTGCCATCAATATATATACACAGGGTATCGCCTCATATACAACCAAGTTTACTGTTGAATTATTGCCTTCTTATGAACGTCCACTCATGTTTCAAATGTTTAATAAGAGTGTTTTTGTCTCTCTCACGTTAGTGGAAAGTGAGACTAGGCAGCCATCCCAAAGAATGACATTGAACTTGGAATTTGTGTAAAAAAAATGTGGTTGTCGTTTTCAGAAATATTTGACCTGTACAAAAACTCAAACATGATCGTTTCTGTAAATCCCTGCTCTGGGCTGATCGCCATGACCACATGCCCTTTGAGAGATTTCTCCCAAAATCGAATCAATTCTACCTGAACTAATTATCTATTAAAGACACTTATCAACATTCATTCACTAGTTTTGGACTAGTGGACAATAGTCGGAAATTCCGATTCTTGTACAAACATTGTTTAACTAAATTATTAAATCTCAACATATCACATACAGCCTATCCAATCGATATTTTACTGAGAAAAATATGTTATCGTTTATTTAAAGCGACATTACATTGCAAAAAGCAAATAAAATGCATTTTTCACGTATACATGCATTGCTACTACACATTCTTCTGAATACATTCGAACACTAACATTGAATCAATAAACAGTGTTTTTGTGGTATACAAACTTTCAAAAGTGAAATTACGATTTCATATAACGGTCATCCGCGCTCCTGAATTGGTGTTTGTTTGTCATTAGATTCAATACTAAACACGCGATATTTTCAATTAGAGATAATTTAACTACGATTAATCTACACATATATATGCATTAGCACACATGCGAGATATAACGGTAAATATGTACCATAACTCGTGTTATTCAGGATAAACGTTTTCTATTACGCATGACTGTCGACCCTATTTACATTATTTTGTTATGTCAACAAACCGTTTATTTATTTGTTGAAATACTCAGTTTTTGAGGCAAATATTTGGAAAAAAATAATACCATATAATAGCAAATTACATTCTGCAGACATTTGAATTTTCACCGATGTAATGTCTGGCAAGTTTAGTCCCTTCTAGTCAGGTCAAAATACAGTTTATCCCATACAAAATTGCTACAAAGGGGTTTTCAACTGATTCTGGTAGGATTTAGTGTACTTTTTAACATACTAAAAGTTTACCAAAGTAGGGCCCCCGGAAAAGTGTTTTCTTCAAGATGGCGTCCAAGATGGCCGCCGAAATCTTTTAATGATCATAACTATGTAACTATCAACTCAAATTTGATGATCTTGGTGTCTATCCCAGATTTTTGGGGGCAAAGAATACATTAAGATCATAAAACATGATGTTGGCCTATATATGTAACACAACAATCCAATATGGCGTCAAAAATGGCCGCCAACACATCCAAATGACCGCAAGTCCATAACTATAGACTCAAATTGTGATGATCTTGATGTCTATCCCCAGGTATTTGGGGACAAGGAACACATTAGTAGTTATGATCATTAAGAGGTTTCGGCGGCCATCTTGGACGCCATTTTGAAAAAAAGTAAAATAAATAACGCTAAGCCCTACCAGAAACAGTTGAAAACACTTTTGTAGCATTTTTTGGGGGGTTGGGGCTGGGGGACACGTTGCATGAACCCTCTGAATGTACTCGTGTGTATTTAAAAAAAATATGCACTTCATTGTGTTCCGATGTTCAACTCCTAGGATACGACCATGTAGAAAAGTTGTAATAAAAAACTACAATGGGTTGCATGGATATGACGGGGACCTACGTAATCAAGTGGTTACAGTCGTTGCCTCATGGGGAGTCGAATTATATCAGGAGGCTATCTAGCTAGCCTGTGGAGCGGAGTGGCTATAGCAGGTGCAGCATGGCCGACTGTGTCAACATTTATTCAACTGTATCCAGTGAATTTGCTCCAATTATTTTCATACAAAACCTGTATAGTCGTCAAATGTTAATGTTATGTCAAAGTTGATTGACTCTTTTATTTATTATTACTTAATTTTATATTTATTATTACTTAAGATGAACACTAAGTGTATTAGTTATAAATACCATACATTTTAAGCCACTAAGATAAATATCTAGCAAACTATATCTATATCATATCATACCTCACTTTACCTAATAATGTTACCTTCTTCTAACAATAATTGTTGTGAGTCTGCACATAATATAAATTAGAACAATCTATTACACTTAGACTCAACCATATTCTTTTTATTAGCATTCCTCAACATTATAATATTCTGACCTCTATTATTTTTTATAATGTCTTTTTTCTTATCTCAACTACAATATCGTATTTTTTCTATCTAAATCGAATTATGAATCTTGTATTGTTAAACATGTCAAGCACATTATTTTACCGCCAACTTTACAGCAAACGAGTTTCGAAGGAGAAGACCTTTATAAGCTAATCTAGCTTTCGGATCTAATCCTTTTTCAAAACATAAAATATTATATTGTAATGTAATTGCTATATGTATATAATTATGTTACATTGTTTGTATAATTGTTTGACTATTTTTGGGTTTAACTTCGCTCCAACAGCTTTTGTCATATGGCGGCTCTATTATAGATGGAGGCAGATCTCGGATGCTAAACCTACACTGTCCGCCTCCGTGATCGAGTGGTTATGGTTGCTGACTGATGGTCAAGGGATCGAGCCCCGCTTAGAACGTGTCTCTTTATATGAAAAAGTTGGCAGTTTCTTACAGAGGTTGTTGCACGTACTGGTACACATACTATGTTAACTGCTGGAGCCTGCCCATGAAAGGTGTTGTTAGGCAAATTGCCCACAGACGCTTGGGTCTGGATAAATGTTTTCGGGTTCAAAACCACAAAACTAAAAAACATGTTAGCAGTATATAGCTTTGAAGTGACGGGGAGTCATTTTTAAACTTACTTTGAATGGGATAATAACACTTGTATGTATAGTGACAAACCTATAGTGTATCATAGTGTTCTTAACTCTTTCAACACCAAGTAACTGACATGGACTGGTCCATGATATTCTTAGACCAATAAATGAATAAGAAAATTACATTCGGACCAGTTCATTTATCAAGATGGGTAATTTTGTCTAAAATTAGTAATACTACTTGCAAAAAGTGCAGATCCTGATGAGACGGCTCGTCACGAGCCGGCTCATCTGGATCTACACTTTTTGTAAGCCTATAAATAGAGGTCTGTGGTGTTGAAAGGGTTAAAAATGTTAGTTTTGTGGTTTTAAACCCGAAAACATTTGTCCAGACCCCAAACGTCTGTGAAAGTCGTGACAGCTCAGTGGTAGCGCGTTCGATTCACGTGCGAAAGGCCCGGAGTTCGAGCCACGCTGGAGCTCGTGTCCTTGGGCAAGGCATTTAAATTCCACATGCCTCTTCTCTCTCCCTCGTGGCGATGGATTCCATCAGGAATGAGGTCTCGAGAGTGATTAGTATAAGTTATAAGAACTTGTTTCGCAATCGAGCTAAAATAAATTTGTATAAACTAAACGTCTGTGAAACTGCCCTACGGTGATATAGCCCAAAGTGCAAAATGGTGCTGATGCAGGCTTTATGCCCAAACAAACAATACTTACCTAAACCAAATAACAGTGCAGTAAGGAGAAGATTGTCATTAGGTTGTTGGACTTGGCTATAGAGAGGGTGTGGTCTTCCGAACCGTGGTTGTGTACTTCCGGTTGCTAGCAGGTAAAATAGGATAAACACGCATGCGTAGATTTTCATCACTGATATTTCTGTACACGTCTGCAAGCTGACACCTTTCTTTTAAAACCTTTAGTAGATGAAAATAAACAATGAGAAATCGATGTGTCATGTTGTGCATATGAAATCATATGTAATACCAGTACCGTAGCCAGAGACAAATTCCAACCGAGGCAATCTAGGTGGGGGGGGGGAATACTCCCTTAACATTGTTGGGGCATAGAAGCGATTGACTGTGTTTATTGATTTAATGAGTTTAGACGTATAATTATGTACTGACCTTTCAGTTCTCTAGATGTGAATATGTTATACAGCAAAGGGATATTTTTTGGTATTTTATTTATTTTCTTTTTCTTTTTTTTTGCTTTGGAAATTTTAACCGAAGCAGCTGCCTCAGTGTGCATCAGTGTGGCTACTGGCCTGGTTACATATATAGGATATTACAGGAGTGAGGATTTCATACCATAGTTTATGAAACGAGTTTTGGAAGTTTGCTATTAAGTGTACCTTTTGGCCACAGTAACAACAACCATAAATTGGAATAAAAACCCGTTTCTGTTAGCCAGTATATTTTAGACATATTACATTAAGGTACGACCGTACACCGTAGTAAATAGCTCCTGATAATCAACCAAAGTCACGCAAATAATCGACACCATATTTGTAATATCATTTTATCGCTAGTACATAGTTAGCATTTTATTGATCTAAGCAGTTGATTTTCAACAAATAAACTATGGACACAAACAACATGTATATGTCAAAAGGCTCACTTAATAGCAAAATTTCAAAACTCGTTTCAGAAAATATGGTATGAAATCACAATTCACGTAAGATCCTAGACATCTTGTATAGTTTACTCCATTTTCTTGCATTTGGCAGTACTTTACATAGCGGTTGATAGTCCTACACATAACATTTTACAGTCATGTACATAGCGCTTGACAGTACGTTACATAGCGGTTGACAGTCATACATATAGCATTTTACAGTCATGTATATAGTAGTTGATAGTCCTGTATATAGCAGTTGACAGTCATGTATATAGCAGTTGACAGTCATGTATATAGCAGTTGATAGTCCTATATATAGCAGTTGACAGTCATGTATATAGCATTTTACAGTCATGTATATAGTAGTTGATAGTCCTATATATAGCAGTTGACAGTCATGTATATAGCAGTTGATAGTCCTATATATAGCAGTTGACAGTCATGTATATAGCAGTTGATAGTCCTACATATAGCATTTTACAGTCATGTATATAGCAGTTGACAGTCATGTATATAGCGCTTGACAGTCCTGTATATAGCGCTTGACAGTCCTGTATATAGCAGTTGATAGTCCTATATATAGCAGTTGACAGTCATGTATATAGCAGTTGATAGTCCTATATATAGCAGTTGACAGTCATGTATATAGCAGTTGATAGTCCTACATATAGCATTTTACAGTCATGTATATAGCAGTTGACAGTCATGTATATAGCGCTTGACAGTCCTGTATATAGCGCTTGACAGTCCTGTATATAGCAGTTGACAGTCCTATATATAGCAGTTGACAGTCCTGTATATAGCAGTTGACAGTCCTGTATATAGCAGTTGACAGTCATGTATATAGCGCTTGACAGTCATGTATATAGCATTTTACAGTCATGTATAGAGCAGTTGACAGTCATACATATAGCATTTTACAGTCATGTATATAGCAGTTGACAGTCATGTATATAGCAGTTGACAGTCATACATATAGCAGTTGACAGTCATGTATATAGCATTTTACAGTCATACATATAGCAGTTGACAGTCATGTATATAGCAGTTGATAGTCCTGTATATAGCCGTTGACAGTCTTACACATAGCAGTTGACAGTCATGTATATAGCAGTTGACAGTCCTGTATATAGTAGTTGACAGTCATGTACATAGCAGTTGACAGTCATGTATATAGCAGTTGACAGTCCTGTATATAGCAGTTGACAGTCCTGTATATAGCAGTTGACAGTCATGTATATAGCAGTTGACAGTCATACAAATAGCATTTTACAGTCATGTATATAGCAGTTGACAGTGATACAAATAGCATTTTACAGTCATGTATATAGCAGTTGACAGTCATACATATAGCATTTTACAGTCATGTATATAGCAATTGATAGTCATACACATAGCATTTTACAGTCATGTATATATCAGTTGACAGTCATACATATAGCATTTTACAGTCATGTATATAGCAGTTGACAGTCATACATATAGCATTTTACAGTTATGTATATAGCAGTTGACAGTCATACATATAGCACTTTACAGTCATGTATATAGCAGTTGATAGTCATACATATAGCATTTTACAGTCATGTATATAGCAATTGATAGTCATACACATAGCATTTTACAGTCATGTACATAGCAGTTGACAGTCATACATATAGCATTTTACAGTCATGTATATAGCAGTTGACAGTCATGTATATAGCAGTTGACAGTCATACATATAGCAGTTGACAGTCATGTATATAGCATTTTACAGTCATACATATAGCAGTTGACAGTCATGTATATAGCAGTTGATAGTCCTGTATATAGCCGTTGACAGTCTTACACATAGCAGTTGACAGTCATGTATATAGCAGTTGACAGTCCTGTATATAGTAGTTGACAGTCATGTACATAGCAGTTGACAGTCATGTATATAGCAGTTGACAGTCCTGTATATAGCAGTTGACAGTCCTGTATATAGCAGTTGACAGTCATGTATATAGCAGTTGACAGTCATACAAATAGCATTTTACAGTCATGTATATAGCAGTTGACAGTGATACAAATAGCATTTTACAGTCATGTATATAGCAGTTGACAGTCATACATATAGCATTTTACAGTCATGTATATAGCAATTGATAGTCATACACATAGCATTTTACAGTCATGTATATATCAGTTGACAGTCATACATATAGCATTTTACAGTCATGTATATAGCAGTTGACAGTCATACATATAGCATTTTACAGTTATGTATATAGCAGTTGACAGTCATACATATAGCACTTTACAGTCATGTATATAGCAGTTGATAGTCATACATATAGCATTTTACAGTCATGTATATAGCAATTGATAGTCATACACATAGCATTTTACAGTCATGTACATAGCAGTTGACAGTCATACATATAGCATTTTACAGTCATGTATATAGCAGTTGACAGTCATACATATAGCATTTTACAGTCATGTATATAGCAGTTTACAGTCAGGCCCGTCGCTGGGCATACGCAAGTACGCACGTGCGTATCATTGGTCTCAGAAAACGAAAAAAATGAAAACTCCAAAAATGCATTAAAACCCCGGGGGTGGGCTTGTAGGGATACATAGGCGCCGGGATGTGTGTAGTGGTGGAATAATTGAGCCCATTGCAAATAGTGTGCATCTCAAAATTTAGTTTGTGCTATTTTACGTGCTTGTTTAATTGATAAGGGCGATATATCATGTATATTATACATCTAGCCTTAATTTATACCTTTATTCGGATTGTCGTAAGAACTTTAGTCCTGCAATTGTATGTTACAAAATGCAAGAAATTGCTTCCTCATTTCAAAAAAATTCCGGGGGGCATGGCCTCGGACCCCCCTAGCGTACTCGCTCGCTATGCTCACTCGATAAACAAGCATATTTTGGCCGTGCGTATCATCAAAATAGCTCCAGCAACGGCCCTGACAGTCATACATATAGCATTTTACAGTCATGTATATAGCAGTTGATAGTCATACATATAGCATTTTACAGTCATGTATATAGCAGTTGATAGTCATGTATATAGCAGTTGACAGTCATACATATAGTATTTTACAAGTCATGTATATAGCATTTTACAGTCATGTATATAGCAGTTGATAGTCATACATATAGCATTTTACAGTCATGTATATAGCAGTTGACAGTCATGTATATAGCAGTTGACAGTCATGTATATAGCGATTGGCAGTCTTGTATATAGCGATTGGCAGTCTTGTACATATCAGTTGATGTCAACCGTCCTGTATATAACAGCTGACAGTCCTACACACATCATTTGACAGTCCTGTAATATAGCAGTTTCCAGTTCACAGTCTTGAACATAGAAGCAGTTGACAGTTATTAACATAGAAGTTGACAGTCATACATAGCAGTTGACAATCCTATACACATAGCAGTTGACTGTCCTGGTTAGTTTTTAAAACAATATTCATGTTTATTCTACATTCACAACTATGTACTAGTATAAATACGGGTACATTTTAAAGAACGGATCTGGTAATCCAGGGATCGCAGGTTCGATCCCCCGTCTGACTCTAATAAAATTAACAGTCTTTCAGATGGGACTTTAAACCGAGGTCTCGTGTCGATGCTTTACACCATGCACGTAAAAGAACCAGATGAGACTCTGGAATGGGTGTCTGTCTGTATCATGCACTATTCTCCAACAATCTAAAATGACTAATCTCTTTTTTTTTTATTAATACAAAATTATTTTAGCTCGATTGCGAAACAAGTTCTTATAGCTTATATTAATCACTCTCGAGACCTCATTCCTGATGGATTTAATCCATCGATACGAGGGAGAGAGAAGAGGCAACGTGGAAATTAAATGCCTTGCCTAAGGGCACAATCGTAAAAGCTCCAGCGGGGCTCGAACTCCGGACCTTTCGCACCTGAAGCGAACGCGCATCCACTGGGCTATCACGACTTCCACTAATCTCTTCAGGAGGCGTCGCTCATATGGGCAACCGGTAGCGATGATAAGGAAACGTAAAACACACAAAACATTTAAAGAAACAGAAAACAAGTTTTTAAAGAAACTCATATTTATAAATTTTCCATTTGTAACGTTAGTTGCCGATGGTACAAGTACATACTGTACATGTCTATATTTTCAGTTTGAAATTATTGATTAATTATCAATAATTAGTGGCCATGGTTACAGAACATGTGTGCAATAATGGATACGAGTACATCGTATACACGTTGACTTGTATTACAGTCGAGATTGACATATGAATAACTATGTATATGCAGAATAACACCATTAATAATTCATCAACCTGTCAGTTACATGTACCGTCGCATATTTGGTATGAATATTATATAAACCGTATACGTATCTTCTCATTTCACTCCCGGATTGTTTATTTGGTTTTGGGCTAGAGTCGCACGTACCGACAATGAGATCTAGGGGTGTTTTCTAAAGCGGAATTGCATTTTAGCCCCCGACATGTTGCCTTTTAGCCCCGCTATTCTATTTTGCCATTTAAATATTTTTTAATTTCTTTGTTTTTTTAAAAAAAAAAAATGTTTAATATGCCGGAACATATACCTATATATAACATATAACTCGTCCGCCCTTTTCACCAATATATACTGCCTTACTGCCTCTTTTGATCAATCACCGTAATTTACCAAACCTTTCAAGGGACTAACCCCAAAATACACCCTCCTGCACCTCGTCACGGCTCAAAATGCACCATGCCTCTTTTCTGACCCACCCTGCTCCTTTCGTGACCCACTTTGCCCTTTTTTCTGACCCAACCTTCCCTTTATTCCACTCTACAATAAGCCCTAATGTGATAATACGACATGAAGTCCAGCTTTTAGTGATACGGAAGGAGGACAGACGGATACCCCTCCGGTCAGCATTTCGGGGAATAGTCGAGCCAGTGTAGAACCACTGTACTTCCAAATTCCAAACATCGACACCCTTGTTTGAATTTGAATTCGAATCTACACGGGCGAGAGGCCGGCAATTTTAAATAAGCGACCTCAAATAACCCGGTCACATAGGCACCATGCATTCCCAGTATCTCTCGGCGGACCATTACATGTATGTAACTGCATTGTTTGTATTCCTCCGGGGCAGTATTTCAGTCACAGACAGACAGATAGAACCACCAACCTTCCACAAACTAAGTTAAATATAACACACATTGATTGTATCGATGGATATGATTTCCACATGATGCTATTTCTGATTCACAACATTTCTTAGATATGATGTTTCACGATATGGACCCTGTATTCCCGGCTATATGCATGGATTTAGATGTGATGTTTCACGATATGGACCCTGTATTCCCGGCTATATGCATGGACTTAGATGTGATGTTTCACGATATGGACCCTGTATTCCAGGCTATATGCATGGACTTAGATATGATGTTCCACGATATGGACCCTGTATTCCAGGCTATATGCATGGACTTAGATGTGATGTTTCACGATATGGACCCTGTATTGCATGCTATATTCATGGACTTAGATGTGATGTTTCACGATATGGACCCTGTATTCCAGGCTATATGCATGGACTTAGATGTGATGTTTCACGATATGGACCCTGTATTGCATGCTATATGCATGGACTTAGATGTGATGTTTCACGATATGGACCCTGTATTCCATGCTATATGCATGGACTTAGATGTGATGTTTCACGATATGGACCCTGTATTCCAGGCTATATGCATGGACTTAGATGTGATGTTTCACGATATGGACCCTGTATTCCAGGCTATATGCATGGACTTAGATGTGATGTTTCACGATATGGACCCTGTATTGCATGCTATATTCATGGACTTAGATGTGATGTTTCACGATATGGACCCTGTATTCCAGGCTATATGCATGGACTTAGATGTGATGTTTCACGATATGGACCCTGTATTGCATGCTATATGCATGGACTTAGATGTGATGTTTCACGATATGGACCCTGTATTCCATGCTATATGCATGGACTTAGATGTGATGTTTCACGATATGGACCCTGTATTCCAGGCTATATGCATGGACTTAGATGTGATGTTTCACGATATGGACCCTGTATTCCAGGCTATATGCATGGACTTAGATGTGATGTTTCACGATATGGACCCTGTATTCCAGGCTATATTCATGGACTGTTACTGCTCCTAATGTGTCATGCACAAATTCCTTATTTCTAATACAATTTGTTTTGCATTTAATTTCCCATTTCGACATGACTGCTTTTAAAGACGGGGCATCCGCAATGCAAGCTATGAACCTCATTAGAGGTCATTACAAGATAGTGTTCCCCCGGGGTGGGGGGGGGTGCTAGGTAATATCCAACCCTCCGTTTACGCATATAACATTTCCTTATTCTTAGTGTCTCCGATCTCCAATAATAATAATAATAATAAAGACTTTATTTTACGAGGGAGCTTACATAACACATGGCTAATACAAATAAGGCCCTCGACATAATAAATATATACAATGACATAGAAAACATGTTAATTAAAGAAACACCACGTGCTAAGTACAGTATTCATGAGCTCATTATGGGCGTATAGCCGTCATTGGTTCGGTTGAACCCTCGCGCCACAACCCTCGCGAACCCTCTCCGGGACAATGTTATTCGACCCATGTTTGCTTTCTTTTCATATATTGTATGTAGATTATGTGTCATGATAGAGCAAAATAAATTATGATTATTCCACTTTTTACTTTTTAACTAAAGGTTTTGTAACATTACAATACATCAGTTCTGTATTGTAATTTACCAGATTCATATTATTATAATATTTATGTTTTTCTAAATTTGTATGGACTGATTTTAAAACGTGACATTGATCCAGTACATCGAAACGTGACCATGAACCAGTACATCGAAACGTGACCATGAACCAGTACATCGAAACGTGACCATGAACCAGTACATCGAAACATGACCATGAACCAGTATATCGAAACGTGACCACGAACCAGTACATCGAAACGTGACCATGAACCAATACATCGAAACGTGATCATGAACCAGTACATCGAAAACTGACGATGAATCAGTACATCGAAACGTGACCACGAACCAGTACATCGAAACGTGACCATGAACCAGTACATCGAAACGTGAACACGAACCAGTACATCGAAACATGACCATGAACCAGTACATCGAAACGTGACCACGAACCAGTACATCGAAACGTGACCATGAAGCAATACATCGAAACGTGACCACGAACCAGTACATCGAAACGTCACCATGAACCAATACATCGAAACGTGACCATGATTCAGTATACTCTCACTAAATTGTATACTTCATTTGCTGGTCCGATATATCTATCACGCCTTCAGATTTCTCCTATTCTATGCTATGCTGTGCTATACACGCCCCGACAGAGTATATTATATAATTATGCAGATATAAAATATAAATATAATACAATACCAAATATTATCCGGTAAAAAAGAAGAAATCATCAAATTGAAGGGAAAAGTCACATACCTTTGTAGAGAAATTTCCACTAACATAAATTAGATGTGTGTCTAAATAAGTACGCCGTATTAATACTTGTCTCTTGGTTGGCAGGTCCATGAAATTGTTTGACATGTTATGATGTTTTGTTAGCTATGTATATATGCTTCTTTATTCGTTATGTAGTTATGTAATTATAGCATAGCCCGGCGATTGTGTTCATATACAATGGGATTGTTTCCGATAATAAACTTGGCAAATTATGGGCATTGTAGGTTTTTATTACAACTGTTCGACATGGTCGTATCCTAGGAGTTGAACATCTGAACACAATGAAGTGCACAGTTTTTAAAATACACACGAGTACATTCAGAGGGTTCATGCAACGTGTCCCCCATCCAGCCCCCCCCCACATACAACAACCCCACAACAAAAATAGGGCACGTCGTATGGTGTCTATTAAATGCAATGTCTCCACCGCACGGCTCCATGATTTCGTGGGAACAAGCAGTCGATTAGCTTCGTTGTAGCCTGTTTGATGTATCTCTATATTCATGGCTCCCTTAGCTCACATCGATACTTATAAAAAGTGTAAGAGACGCAATTCACTATCCTTCTTTGGCCATGTTAAAACAACAATATGCACAGAGTTGTTTCCCAACATAACGTGTTCTGTTTTAAATTTCAATACTTACCTAATCTCTTAGTGTGTGTTTTACGTTTATTTATCGTCGCTACCGGTTGCCCATATGAGCGACGCCTCCTGAAGAGATTAGTCATTTTAGATTGTTGGAGGATAGTGCATGATACAGACAGAGATCCATTCCAGAATCTCCTCTGGTTCTTTTATGTGCACGGTGTAAAGCACCGACACGAGACCTCGGTTTAACGTCCCATCTGAAGGACTGTTAATTTTATTAGGGTCAGATGGGGGATCGAACCTGCGATCCCTGGATTACCAGTCCAGTGTTTTACCACTGGGCTACAGATCCGTCTCGGATAGTGCATTGAATGAATGTATATAAATTATAAAGTGCATATTTTAGTAATTAAATTCAAACATGTTGACGATAACATGAAACCCTGTCCAACATAATATTATATACCACATCTCTGCTGGAACATCTCTGAATCATATGTGAACCAACTATTGTTGCAGAATTACGTAAATAGATTGACCTGGCCATTTCTGGATTCCAGCTCAAGCTTGTATTTCTATGCGCACACCAGTGAAAGCTTGGAACTAGTTCCCTGAAAACAATTGGACAATTTTAATACTGTGCAAAAGATAGAAAAAACAAACATCTATTTGCACGAATAAATTATTGTCATATATAAATGTATTATATAAATACATTTATTTATTTATATATATGACACATTGTTAACCATGTAAGATTATGATTTTTATGTAATATGTATAATCGTCTGCTATTATTTTCGCGCCTAAATTATCAGTTCTCTGTTTGCGCGGGAACAATATATTTTGACACTACCGAGTGCAGGTGGGTCAGTTATGTAAGATAATCGCCGCTTTATTGATGACAGAGAAACATGTAATAATATTGCATAACATCACAGATGTTTGGCGCCGTTATGTCTGTTATAGATGTTAATTCTGCTATTTAAGAAATGAGAAATGATGAAGAAATTAGTGCATTTTTATCCAGCCAAGGAGGCATTAAGGAATTGATGTAACTCACTTTTAAGATATAAACTGTTTCTATGATAGTTAGAAATTAATATTAAAAGAAGTATTAACTCTTAAATATTAAAGTCGTATTAAATACGTGAACGGAAGATAATTAGGCCTTGTAAGAAACGATTGTTTTGGCTAATATATCTATTGGAATAGTTTGATAGAGGAAGGAAATTAATATAGTCATAGGACTATTATGAACACATTGAAATAGTGAGGCGAACAATAAGATACGAGATATCACGAAGATATGATACATGTATAGATATAAATTAAAGGCGATTGTTATAAATTATATTATATAAAGGAAAATGATAGACTGTGTTGAGTTATAAATTATTGAAGGACCATGGAGAAACCCCATAGGACAACGCCAGCGAGTCTACGATAGGATATACCCTGGTTAGAGCATTATTGAAGGACCGTAGAGAAACCCCCTAGACAACTCCAGCGAGTCTACGATAGGATAGATCCTGGTTAGAGCATTTATATCGGACAATATATATAAGAAGAAAGAGAGGTTTGCGACAATACCTATAATACAAATACATTAGTAATTCTTATCACATAAATTCCCATTCGTCCAGAAAATCTATGGGTCACGTGTTTTCCACAGGCACTAGACACAGTCACTTTTTTATGCTATTATAGTCTTTTTAATATAACGTCATTAACGGAAATAAAACTGTCTGGTCGCGACCACATATCCGTAATCTGGTTGTTTTGCCTCGTTTCTCGTTCATGTTTCAGCATTATATGTTTTATTTCCCTTAATCTATATATAGCCTTATAAAACATGACTGTATCGCGTGCATGTGCTATGTTCTGATAAATATGCGTGTTTTTACATCCGGATACTGTCAGATATCATATCAAAATAACAACAGCATGCATGTAGGAATGTAATTTATGAAAATCAATGGCACTTTTCTTTAAATTCACATTTCTTCATGAAAATGCTACCAAAATGGCGCTAATAGAACAAACAATGAGCCACATTAAATTTTAGCGTACAACTTGTCATGTCAGGCAAACGAACGGATTCTTTCATCCACCAATATTTGGTGCATTGATATTTGAATAGATAGTTCCCACGGTCTATGAAAAGAGTCAAAAACACTGATAAGATCTTATCTTGGCAGCCATTTTGACTGGCAAGTTTTATTAACAGCAATTTCATGATTTTACTAGTAATTATTTAATTGCAATAACTTTATTAATTTTGGTTTCTTAATATAAAATTTGGTTATTTTTTGACAATGATGTATGCATTATAAATTATAAGAACTTAAACTTGCACCTATTTTTGAAAGTCTATTTTCACAGTTGAAATATTAATATACAGGTAAATTATTACTTATTCGTTATTGATACGAAATTTGTAAAATGATACAAAAAATATGTCCATTGAGATATTTCCAACAATGTATGAACCATGGTGATGGGATGAAAAATAAATATTTTATGAAGAAAACAAAATTACGCTACTATATATTATATATAATATCTGATCAACTTTACCAATCAAAATGGCAGCCACAGTAGGAATGATGACGTCACACGGGAACTATGTATTGCGTATCTCGTACCATAATTATATTTATACAGATAGAAACGTATTGCCCAAGTACCGCATTGTTTAGCAAGCAAGCAAGCAATATCAGTTTTGACGAAGATTTAGAATTACATGGATCGTCCAATTAGATACTAGCTCTGGATGAGCATAGTCGTGATAGCGCATTCTAGTGTGAAATGCCGAGGGTTCGAGCCCAGCTGTATCCGCTATAAGAGTGTGACCCTAGGCAATGCACTTACATTTCATATTGCCTAATCGTTCTCCCTCATTGCGATAGATTCCATCAGTGATGAGGTCTCGAGTAATCACTGGTAATCTAGTGATCGCAGGTTCGATCCCCCGTCTGACCCTAATAAAATTAACAATCTTTCATATGGGACTTTAAACCGAGGTCTCGTGTCGGTGCTGTACACCGTGCACGTAAAAGAACCAGACGAGTCTCTGGAATGGGTCTCTGTCTGTATCATTGCACTATCCTCCAAAAATCTAAAATGACTAATCTCTTCAGGAGGCGTCGCTCATATGGGCAACCGGTAGCGACGATAAGTAAGCGTAAACACACACAAATGCACACACACATTATATGATTATTATTACATGAAAACGAAATACGAAGGATTCCATCAAAAATATATCACATCTTTATTAGAAAACACAAACTGAACAACTTTAAGAAAATGCATATATGTATTTATATAGTTATTGTTTTTCATGTAAAAACACACTTATCCGAAGAGTGCGTTTTCTATGTCCTCTAGTATGTAAAATTATATGCACCAGTTTTGTGGTACAGCAATGCTGTCCCTTGTCGCAAGTTCGACAACAAGAATATCCCGGAATCATACGCTGCTGCGAGATGTGCCCCGACACCCAGACGTGCATACCAAACTATTACAGAAAATACCCCTGTGATTCAAATACGACCACCGATAACGTTACTGGCCTCCTATCCGGAAGCTGTTGGGTGTATTCGGATAGCCTCGATTGTATGTGTGTCGGTAGACAGTACCACGGCCTGATAGTCCTGGTGAAAATGAATTGATATGGTATGGTCTTGGACTGTGGGCTTAGGTAATTACGCGTTTATTTGTGGGTATTGGGTGATCCATTCATACCAAGCTATATACTATTTTGAGAAACATGACTAATGGGGCATGCTTTCGTCTTTACTGTAGGGGTTTCAAGTCTTCACGCATACCATTTTTGCGCACTACTGGTGTTGCTATAATAATTAAACATGTAACGGGTAGCAGACGTTTGGACCATTTCTAGCTTGTATATAAGATCGTTCTGAGGAAATCCGGACTGTAGAGCAGTATTCAATGTGTGGACGGACATACATTATGTTAGCAGTTGACCTGATTGTTATTGTAGTTGACATTTCTTTTGATGAAGAGGATGATATTTCAACGCATATATTTACGCATTATGTCCAGATAATGTTCTGACTAATGGTGACACCTAGGTATGTTTAATGTAACATATTCCGGTATATAACAGGGTGTCTTTCCTATGGATTTAATTTCGTAATATTTCACATTTAACAGGGTTAAATTTCATTGACCATACTGTTTCCCCAAGATTGTTAAGGTGTATGTCATGTTGTTTCTACTGACATAAACGATGGTGTTGTCGACAAGGAGGCGGGCCTGACCTTTGATTCTGAAGGCGGGCCTGACCTTTGATTCTGTTTGAAAGTAATGTATGTAGGGCAGAAAGAGACAGGGTACCAGAACAGACCATTGACGAACACGGAGGTAACTGGTAATATGTCGAGTTGGCATATGGTAAGAAACATTATTTATATTGCAACGATTGCTAAGCAAGTTTTAACAACTTATATTAATCACTCTCGTTGGCGCGGATGAAAGCGTAAATGAGGTAATCCGTGTGGGAGGAAACCGGAGTACCCGGAGAAAACCCACATGTCCGATATGGCGACCACCGTACCATCTCACATACTTCCCGGTCCGAGAATCGAACCCGGGTTCCATTGGTGAGAAGCGAGTGCGCTAACCACTGCGCTAATCGGACATTCTTTTGAAGGAACAGTTGTCACATGTTGCTTAGGAAAGAATGGATCCAGGATGTGACCTTTACCACAGTGCTTGAGTTTGTGTTAATCCACTTTATCCAAGCCATTATGATATCTGTTTGCTGACCGAGCTCCAGATTGCCAGTTATCGCCTCAGTGACACCTATGATATGAGTGTCGCAGTTGTGTTTTAACAGGAATCCATGCTGTTGTGGCCAAAACAAATATGGCGACAGATTAAGTTCGACAATGTTGGAAACAAGGACGTGTTGTAAGAGTTTGGACGTGGTTAAAGTGTGTTGAGGCCGAAAGCATCCACGCTAACTTCAAACACGCCCAATGTAGTTCATACCCAGATGGAAACTATTAACCCGTGATGCATTACTTATATTTGCATCACTCATTCTTTTCAATGACAAAAAAGAAAGGATAGCACATGTTGCATCTAAAATGTTTTAGGCCACATTTGCAACTTACCGTGTGCCGGAACAGGTAAACAGATCATCCCAGGAACAGCGTAAACTGTAAGACACGCCTTTTCTCGCGGCGAGTGCTGTCTAACACTGCGGATACGCATGCCTGTAACTTCGAGTGCGCATGTCAGCTGCATATACTTAGTTGGTAACCCTCATACGAGTATGAATACAATCAGGACAAACGTTCCTCGAAGGAAATGCAATAGCGATGTAAAATATAATGGAATCTTTATTCAAATACAAATCTCTAATACAAACACTGTCTCTTATACAAACACAGCGTCTCTAATACAAACACAACGTCTCTAATATAAACACACTGCATCTAATACAAACATAACGTTTCTAATACAAACACAATGTCTCTAATACAAACACAACGTCTCTAATACAAACACACGCGCTCTAATACAAACACAATGTCTCTAATAGATCCCAAACTGAAGCTACAAGACAAACTGGGCAACACAAAAGTCACAACCTGCCATTTTAGACAAAGGAAATGATATTTTCTACCCACATTACATAACAGACCATATTAAGTGTGCGTACATTCGAATTGGGTAACACTAATATACTATGCAAATACGATTTATCTAATTACTGTGTTCATCTATACCAAAGATAGATATATATATATATCTTTATTTCCTCCACTGCAGGGAGAACAACACGCAATAAACATAAAAATTAATTTTAGAATTAAAAGAACACAATTTAGTCATACTAATACAAATGACAATTACACTTGACAATTATGCAACGCATCTGTACAATGCACGTCAAGTACATATCTGTACACATGATATGTACAGAGAAAGGTACATGATTTATATACGATGCAAATAAAGTGCATATCTTAAAGCACAGAGCATAAACCTGAGTGAATCTTACCGAAACGAAATGCAAGATTCAAAAATGCAAGAAGCTAATACCATGTCAACATCAACAATAAAAAGGCTTACTGTCCATAACACTTGTAGAAGAGTTAGAACTTAGCTATCACGTGTGTAACTATATATGACATATATATTTCAATATAACAATCCGCTGCCAAAAACAATGTATGTATGTTCCATTAATGTCAAACCCCTTGCAGGGACCTAGACATGTTTTCCTGGGCATGCTTAGCCGACCATAGCGGTTAACCAGTACTAAGCAATGTATGTGAGATGCCTTGCTCAATGGCGCTACATACGTGGCATGACTGAGTATCGAACCCGGGCCGTTCGATTCCAAATCCGACGCTCTACCATTGGACAACGGACGCCACACACAATGTACATTACATGAATATAGCATCCCAATTACTTTGTCATCAAGTACATATTAATTACTAGCCAACACTAACCTCTCACTGACATAATATATTATAGTCATCTATATCATAGTGTTTATGGCCGGCCAGTAAGTCAAAATATTGAGCATTATGTTGCTATTCAATCCATTTTATGAAAACGTGGACACTTATTTCTCCATGAACGTGATCTCAAGCATTCATTTTTAGCAAAGGAAAGAATTTGATACATACCAATGTTTTCGGCTAAATAATTGTATCTTTTACAACGATCGGTCCTAACAAACGAACGTGATGTTGTTTCCGGTTTTGCGTCTGCATCAGCACCATTTTGGGCTATATCGCCGGTGGGCAGTTTACCTAATAACACATTGCCTGGGCAGGCTCCAGCGGTTAACCAGTACTTGGCTACACCAACCTCCGTAAGATACTGCCAACCTTTTCATATAAATGAGACACGGCCTGAGCGGGGCTCGCACCCGCGACCATCAGTGATGATAGGTTACAGTGGTGTACACGTCAGCTACCTTTAACCACTCGACCACGGAGACAAACGAAATTAAATTTACACAGATTGTTTAACAGAAGGGTAATGTCTATACAAATGCCATGGTGCACATGTGCCCTTATTTGGAAACATGTTCACATACTGTCCCGGTGTTAATATTCGGCAGAGTCTGTCACAACGTATATTCTGTTCACGAGACATAACATTGTGACCAAAAAGAAGAATATTTAGATGGAAAGTATGCCGAATCTAGAAACGATGTTACGTAGGACAGTAACTCATATTTTTCCAGAATTTGGAAAATAGTTGGCATAAACTCTGGCGCTCTTTGTAATGTGTGTGTCTGACAAGCCTGTGTATACATATTTTTATCGCTAGGTAGTTACATCGCAGCTGGTACTGACGAGTTCAGTATTCTATACACGTATAGATTATCAGAACTCCTAGCGCATTTATGGCCGTGTCATTATTTGAACATATATGGATTCTTTGGATATATTTGACACAAAATCAATGAGAACGTTCCAGAAGTAATGTGTCTGCATCCGTCATATTGTTCCACAGTTCACATCCATATAACCCGTTAGGTTGCACTATACTTCTAAATATATTGGCAAGGGTTAATAGAGTTATACCACTGTTAGTAATGCTCAGTAAATGTGTACATACCACCCTTTCCCAATATTACAGCAATTCAACTGTGTGTGGCCAAAAACCGTTCTGGCTTCATGAACCCGTTCAACGTTATGACCTATGCACATTTTGAGCGTTTGCGTACATTGACCGATGCATTCAGCCAGTTTACATGGTTTGGTTCAGTCCGATAAGAAAAAGCCGTCGTAAAAAAATGACTCTACTGAAGATGCGAATATATCCCGGGCTGACGTTAGATCGACGTCATTTGACGATTGGCATGTAGATGTGTGGTATGTCAGTTAGGGGGGTTTCTATGCAGCTCGAGGTTAGTGAGAGTACAATTACACGTTTGAGACAGCCCCATGATGAAACATGATGTTAGTGATCGAGTGTTTGAGACATGATGAAACTGAGACAGTTCGTGAGAAGGTTCAAGCCTGGTAGACAACAGAAACGTCACAACGCGAGGATGGATACACAGCGCTGACTTAAAGACGTAACAGGTTTATGTCTGCTCTAAAGCTTTCTGGACATCTGGTATCGGCTCACACTATCAGGAATAGACTGTAAGTCGGTCGTCGTATTCGTGGACTTCGACCATACATCGGAATTCAATGAACGAGTGCACATGCACATACGGATCGTGTTGCCCAAAATCATGACCCGACGAAATGAAAATGTTAAACATTTTAACCAGAATATAATTCTAACCAAGACTTCGTCAAATCGATATCTTAGAAACCCAGAATAGTGCGGACATGATGGACAATATGTCCATATACTGGTAAGGCATGGAACGGCATCATTTTCCACATCACCTACATAGTGTCGTCCGTTTTATTTGCAATCCCAATGTCCTTACATTTATCACAATGTACGATGTGCTTTTTAATAGAACTTTTCCATCGCATTCGTTTACCACACGGAGTAGTACAATATGCATTTGCATGCTCATCTCTCCGATGTAGTATCAGTTCTGTTTGAGATCCAAAATACACAAGACACACTTGACATTTAAATCTTACTATCGCCCCACCAGCACACTTCTTTTGATGTTCTCTGAGACTACCTTTTCCAAAGAAATTTATCGAACATGATTTGCATGAATATGGTTTTATACCATAATGACAGTTTAAGTGTGCTTCCAGTCTTGCGGTACGAGTGTAAGTCTTTGGGCATAAATGGCACATAAATTCACCAGGTTGCCGTAGGTGTACGTGACTTATATGTTCTTTTAAGTTACCTTCGCTTCCAAACGTCTTTTCACAATCATTGCATTTCCATTTCCTTTCCCGCTCTTCGGTTGAACATGCTACACTCGTGTCGTGGGATCGTAAGTGCCTTCTATACGCATAGCGCTGCATGAATTGCTTTCCGCAAACGTCACAAATGTAAATGTTCAGTTCATCTTGTTCATCGTCTGAAATTCCGGGTCCATTTTCTAAAATCACCGCTTGCTTCTCAAAATGTTGACAGGTTGCACACTTTATGGACGTCACTTCTGCGCTGTTTGGCTGTTTCATATCTTTCTGTTTTTTGTCCTGCAACATAGACAACACACACACATATATATATGTGAGACAAAACACTGATGGGTGCTCCCTGAAAACCTAGCTTGACAGAGAGAGGCAACCTAAAATGGGTGCTACCTGAAAATCTAGCTTGACAAAAAGAGGCAACCTAAAATGGGTGCTCCTTGAAAATCTAGCTTGACAGAAAGAGGCAACCTAAAATGGGTGCTCCCTGAATAATCTAGCTTGACAGAAAGAGGCAACCTAAAATGGGTGCTCCTTGAAAACCTAGCTTGACAGAAAGAGGCAACCTAAAATGGGTGCTCTCTGAAAATCTAGCTTGACAGAAAGAGGCAACCTAAAATGGGTGCTGCCTGAAAATCTAGCTTGACAGAAAGAGGCAACCTAAAATGGGTGCTGCCTGAAAACCTAGCGTGACAAAAAGAGGCAACCTAAAATGGGTGCTCCCTGAAAATCTAGCTTGACAGAAAGAGGCAACCTAAAATTGGTGATCCCTGAAAATCTAGCTTAACAGAAAGAGGCAACCTAAAATGGGTGCTGCCTGAAAACCTAGCGTGACAAAAAGAGGCAACCTAAAATGGGTGCTCCCTGAAAATCTAGCTTGACAGAAAGAGGCAACCTAAAATGGGTGTTCCCTGAAAACCTAGCTTGACAAAAAGAGGCAACCTAAAATGGGTGCTCCCTGAAAATCTAGCTTGACAAAAAGAGGCAACCTAAAATGGGTGCTCCTTGAAAATCTAGCTTGACAGAAAGAGGCAACCTAAAATGGGTGCTCCCTGAATAATCTAGCTTGACAGAAAGAGGCAACCTAAAATGGGTGCTCCCTGAAAACCTAGCGTGACAAAAAGAGGCAACCTAAAATGGGTGCTCTCTGAAAATCTAGCTTGACAGAAAGAGGCAACCTAAAATGGGTGCTGCCTGAAAATCTAGCTTGACAGAAAGAGGCAACCTAAAATGGGTGCTGCCTGAAAACCTAGCGTGACAAAAAGAGGCAACCTAAAATGGGTGCTCCCTGAAAACCTAGCGTGACAAAAAGAGGCAACCTAAAATGGGTGCTCCCTGAAAATCTAGCTTGACAGAAAGAGGCAACCTAAAATTGGTGATCCCTGAAAATCTAGCTTAACAGAAAGAGGCAACCTAAGATGGGTGCTGCCTGAAAACCTAGCGTGACAAAAAGAGGCAACCTAAAATGGGTGCTCCCTGAAAATCTAGCTTGACAGAAAGAGGCAACCTAAAATGGGTGTTCCCTGAAAACCTAGCTTGACAAAAAGAGGCAACCTAAAATGGGTGCTCCCTGAAAATCTAGATTGACAGAAAGAGGCAACCTAAAATGGGTGCTCCCTGAAAATCTAGCTTGACAGAAAGAGGCAACCTAAAATGGGTGTTCCCTGAAAACCTAGCTTGACAAAAAGAGGCAACTTAAAAAATATATGTCATGTATGTATGTCATTATATTGCTGACAATTCATATTGATGAACGTCCATGCCATGTAGCAGCTGTTATTACTTCATTTAGAAGATCCCATGTCCATATTATATATATATTATATGTTAACTTTCAGTAGGCAATATGTGTCTCAACGTATTGTTGAAATATTGTCATGTCGCACAACAAAACTAGAACACAGGAATAAAGTTCATTCTCCTTTGAAAATTGATTAGTTTATACAAATTTATTTTTAGCTCGATAGCGAAACAAGTTCTAACAACTAATATTAATCACTCTCGAGGGAGAGAGAAGAGGCATGCCTTGCCTAAGAGCACAATCGTAACGGCTCCAGCGGGGCTCGAACTTCGGACCTTTCGCACATGAAGCGAAGTGGATGCCACTGCGCTATCACGAATACATATATATAGGTCAAGCAAATTCGACATGAAATAACCAGAAAACTAAGAACAACTAAAAATGAATAAAACGCAAAATGGCATTGCCTATCATGTGTAATTCAAACTGTTTATTAACTGTTTATTAAGTTAGACTAACAAGATGCCGGTATACGTTATGTAAATAAATTACGTTCTGTCTGTTCTGATATCCGTGCGATGCATTAATTGAATATTTCTTCAAGTATTGTTATTTGCTTGACCTTTTTGGATGGCTATGGAGTTAGTGTGTTCGAGTTTTATATTGGTCTGCCCGCCCGAAGGTACTGTAAGTTAGGGACGAAAGGTCGCTTACACGTTGACGCTTGACTCGGGCGTATGTCAATATTTTTTTTCTAGAAAGTTCGAAAAGTATAAATGTTGATATAATGAGCCTAAATTTGATGAAATTTTAGTTCATATTATAATGGTTGCACATTTTGGTTGACGAGTGCTCCCAGACAACATTTCAGGCACGCGCGGGAACAGAGTAGAACCACCGGTCTTATGGCAAGTCAGCAATATAGCTTTCTCACATAAAACAATTCGACACACTCATAAGGAAGGTGGGTTTACCCTGATAACCTTCCGTACCTGCAATTCTGCTCGGGGCCACAATGGGTCATCCTACACAAACATCAACAATACACAAACAAACAAATCCAAGTGATCCTTGATGCGCAAACGAGAACTTATTTTCATTACTTAGCGATCTATTTCTGAAAGAACATTTTACATTTAAACTTATTGTTTTATTTAGCAAACTATTGTTTGTGTGTTTGTTCTCTCAGTGTTTGCTTAAAGCGACACTACATCGGCGAAAACGCAAATGTCTGCAGAATGTAATTTGCTATTATATGGTATCATTTTCACCCCAAATATTTCCCTCAAAACTGAGTATTTCAACAAATAAACTAACGTCGTATACGCGGTTTGTTGACATAACAAACTAATGTAAATAGGGTCGACATTCATGCGTAATGCAAAGCGTTTATCCTGAATAACACGAGATATGCTACATATTTACCGTGATATCTCACATGGTAGCCTATGCATATTTATTTGTAGACTAATCTTAATTAAATTATCTCTAAACGAAAGTATCGCGTGTTTAATATTGACATCAATGACAACAAACGTCAATTCAGGAGCCTGAATGACCGTTATATGGAATCCTACTTTCACGTTTGAAAGTTTGTATACCACAAAAACACTGTTAAATTGATTCGATGTTAGTGGTCGATGTATTCCATTCAGAAGATTGTGTAATAGCAATGCATTTATTCGTGAACTAATGCATTTTATTTGCTTTTTGCGATGTAATGTCGCCTTAAACATGTGTGAGTTTCACAACAGATTATCAATAAACAAGAGCTACAAATAGACATAATATATGTTATATTTCGGGTTTTACGACTGCATCAGCACCATTTTGGGCTATATCGCCGGCGGGCAGTTTACCTAACAACACCTTTCCTGGGCAGGCTCCAACGGTTAACCAGTACTTGGGTGCACCAACCTCCGTAAGAAACTGCAAACTTTTTCATATAAATGAGACACGGTCTGAGCGGGGCTCGAACCCGTGACCATCAGTGATGATAGGTTACAGTGGTATACAAGTCAGCTACCTTAACCACTCGACTACGAAGGCGGATCCAGATAGACAGAACTATAACATTTATTATCTGCACATTCTTACATACGAGTAGTCAATGGCTACCCTATTTCATATAACATGCAACCGTGTGTATTTATTTCATATCAAACTGATCCCTATTAGTTTATACAAATTTATTTGAGCTCGATTGCGAAACAAGTTATTTCAACTTATATAAATCACTCTCGAGACATCATTCCTGGTGGAATCCATCGCCACGAGGGAGAGAGAAGAGGCAACGTGGAATTTAAATGCATTGCCTAAGGGCACAATCGTAACGGCTCCAGTGGGGCTCGAACTCCGGACCTTTCGCACCTGAAGCGAACGCGCATCCACTGCGCTATCACGACTTCCTGATCCCTATTGACATCGTTATGAACTGTATTGTCTGGAACTGCCTGTTGTAGTTCTCAATATTGTATAATAACATGGATATTCAATATGTTGTCCAAGATAGCAGCTGCATTATTATTTGAAAGCCATTAAGTGGCCTAATATTGCCCATAAATTCACACTATATGATTATATTTCATTTGTTCTGGTACATATATGATCGTACATGAGTTTCATAAAATATGGTATGAACTCACCACGAGTGTAAGATCAGTTTTATCACATTACCACAGTAACAACAACCATAGATTTGACGAAAACATACGTTTCTGTTTGCCAGTATATTGTTGAGCCTTATCACATTAGAATACGTACGCCGTAGTAAATAGTCCCTGATAATCGAACAACTTCACGTAAATAATCGAAACAATATTTGTAATCACTGTATTCCACTAGTGCATATTTAACACACGATTTTGTATACACGGAAAGCGATTGACGTGTTATTTATTGCTCTACAAAAACAATGGATTTAGTTCAGTTCCAGTGTGATTTATGGATATAATTTATTATCAAAATGTGCGTGAATGTAGGCTGCATATGATGGTGTGTTTATTTGAACTTATTGTTTATAGTTCGGAAATTATTTAGGTAAAACTAAGAAACAATAGGTGATGAATAACTAACTAATCTTTCAAAACTTTGAAATCTGATTTTCGCTCACTGCATTGTGGCATTGTATCTACGAGTGGACTGTATATCGCCTACGGGCAGGTGGTCCTCGATTGATCGACAATACGGATTACAAGTACATGCATCAACCGTATTCAATATGGATAGTTGTGACATACTCTTATCAACGAAGCATCACGAACTCGAACCAATGCTGATGAGTGACAATACAGAGGTGAAAATACCATGCATACCCAACGAGTCTGAATCTTCGGACAATAGTGCAAGCGACATAATGGGTGCAGTAAACGGTGACTTTACTGAATACAACAGACTTATTGAACTTTTCAGGGGACTTCCTGGAAGTTTGTTTGTTAATAGGATACTAAGTGAATATAGCTTGTGCGAACAATCACTAGATAACATGCGTGGCTTACTGTTTGAATCGTTAAAATCGAACGAAGACTTTCCGTTTGATTTAGACACATATCTGAAGAGGAGAGTATTCACTAGAAAAGGAGATCCGGTATCCGTGAAACTTTCGAATGCTATCCGTGCATTGATATCCGTTATTGAGGGGGAGGAATATTCGACTACCAAAGACATAATTAGTAACTCCCGCAGGAAATCGTCAGCTTCACAGCGTGTATATACAGATCGCAAGGACGTATCACGGCATCACGCCGGTAGTCTGTCTATACTGCAACACTGTTCATGTTCCCATGATATTGCTCTACTGAAAGATACCATAGCTAGTCTACAGAGTGACTTGCTCTTATTCAAACAATCACAAGCTGTGATCGATAAACTTCGTTCGGATGAGTACACAACAGTAACGTCAACTGTCCGTGGGATTACAGAAGATGTTTCCAAATGTGTGTCTCAAACTCGTGATGATTTCAAATCAATGAGTAAACACTTAGCAGTACTCACCGAGCCAAATACAGAATCGCGCGTCGATTCTAATTGTAGCAGACTTCGGGAGATGAACGAACGACTAACTTCAGTAGAAACCTTTCTTGATACAAATGGCGTAATCACGATCGAAAAGGCATTGGCCAATGGAAACCCGCCTAGTCCCATCTATGCATCAGACAAAAGTGAGGATCTAGACACTCTCCTTTCGTCGACGCTGTCTGGTGAGTGCGAAAATCATGATATGTACGGAAACTGCATTATCCCACATAAACATGTCAAATGGTGTAACGACGGTGAAACTTCAGAGTTATTTCCCTTAGTGTGCAGCGTTGCTACTCAGACAGATTACATTGTAACATGCAATTCCTCAGTATTGTATTCTGATTATGCGTGATGTATGCATTGTTCAATATGTATTATATTGGGAAATAAAATATGTTTAAACTAATTCCTCCGTCCAGTGTTCTCCCATAAGAGAAAAGAAACGTGTGCGATTTCATTCAGACACACTAACGGGACTAGCTGCCAAGGATAATTGGAGCGTACCTGTGAAAAGATCAGTGACTTGCTGACATAATTAAAACTATTGGAACGCCGTCCAAGCCCCGTTGTAACGGTATTCCGGTTAGGATAACACAACGAGGATGTGGTGATGAGGGGTTCACTGAATTCCAGAAAAAACGGACAAAACACTATTTTGTTGGAGGATACAAAATGGGAGTAACAGAGGCGAACATTGTGAAGTATGTCACTAGACGTGGTCCAAAAGTGACAATGGTCCGAATTTTTCCATCCCGACGAAATCCCAATTATATCATTATCCGTTTAAACGTGGAGGCTGATGACAATTCATCCCTTGTGGAGACCAATGGGTTCTGGCCCCCGGAGGTTTACTGTAAACCATGGACCACAAATGGTGAGCGCCTACGTATGCGCAATAACGCTAACATGGGTCCTCGTCAACATAAATGGAATGCGCATTATCAACAAAGACCATACAGTGATAGGCAGTTTAACAGATATCGTGATCTTGGTCCATATAGTGACAACTATATAGATTACAACAGGTATTCTAATCTCGAGGTCGACGTGGATGGCCCGAATATTGACTAACAATGGCACTGTGATGATTACAATGGATCACTTAAATATACTTACCTGGAATGTCACGGGACTAATGTCCAGTAGCTCATATCTCTGTGATATATTACATAGCCAAAATATTGACGTGTGTGGTATTTCTGAACACTGGTTACTAGAGAAAAACTTAAATGTTATTAACACAATAGATACTCATTATATATGTGTAGCATCTGTAGACAATGACTGTTCGCCAACTACCAACAGAACATTTGGGAAAGGTGGAGTTGCCCTTCTCTGACATATAAAACTTGACAAGATCATCACGCCCTTGTCTCTTAATGATGACCGCATTGTAGGCATACAGGTACAAATATCGCCTGATAACTTCATGTTTATTTTTCAGGTGTATCTACCATGCAGTAATCACTCGATTGCATATTTTAGAGAATATATAGACACGTTATATAGTATGTATTATATGTATTCAGAGCATGGTACAGTTATCTGTTTAGGCGATTTCAACTCGAAAGTTGTTCAACAGTCGATGCTCTCGTACAGAGACATTTATTTCTCTAATTTTTTAAATGATACTAATTTGGTGGCAATAGATACTTTACCTTTATGTAAGGGAGCTAACTCAACTTTTGTGTCCTATGATGGTCAATCAGAAAGTTTGATCGACCATATCTGCGTACCAATTGAAAAATTGGATTGCATTAAATATTGCGAGATCATCGACGATCACTGTCTAAATGTTTCTAACCATCGACCAGTTATGTGCAGTCTGTGTTGTCCTATTATTATGTATGCTAATGGTTACTGTGGTACAAACCGTATTAACTGGAATACGGTCTCTGAGACTGAGTATAATTGCTATGAAAATACATTGAGCCAGTCAGAGTGCCTGCTGAGGGCTAGATTTCAACCAATCTCATCGCCGAATGATATCGACAGCATATACACCAATATCGTTACTGCTGTTCATGAAGCGTCGGCAGCATCTATGCGTAAACGAACATTTAAGCATTTCTTAAAGCCTTACTGGACTAAAAACTTAACGCTTCTGCAGAAAAATATAAGTCGTTTACGTCATATATGGTTGTATGAAGGAAAACCGCGTGGCTTTAGCCAATCTTACTGCAATTATAAAGATGCAAAGCGCGAATTTAGACGCACGCATAGACGTATCGTCGAAACGTTCATGCGGGATCAAGACGATGAGCTAGATAAACTTGGTGAAGTTGACCAGAAGCAATTTTGGCGCGTAATTAATAGGAAACGCAAAGGTTGCAATAAAGCTGGCTGTGAAATTAAGTTTGGCAATGTCATGTACCGCGATGCGTTATCCATCACAGACCAGTGGAAACAATATTTCGCAGACTTATATACTCCTGACGAAAATGCAAATTACAATTCAGCATGGAAAAATACTGTTGATGACACGGTTCATAGCTTACAGTCCCCTATAAATAGTGCCACAAGCAATGTATATCTTAATACGTCAATTTCGCCAGATCTTTTAGCCGACTTATTGCGTAAATGCAAAAAAGGTAAAATGCCCGGTTATGATAATGTTTTCTATGAGCATTTGATTAATGGTGGTAACACCTTAATATTAGTTCTAGCACGTCTGTACTCGGCAATGCTAAAATTTAGTTATGTACCCCCAGACATGAACCGGGGCGTAATTGTGACGCTACACAAGGGCGGTCGTAAAAGTAAACATGATCCACATAATTACCGCGCTATTACACTAACCTCTACAATATTAAAGTTGTATGAAAGTGTTCTTTTAAACCGTGCAGGGGATGATATCCTGAAAGATCTAAGTCCTCAGCAAGGTGGCTTCCAACAACTAGGCTGTATAATGACATCGTTTTCCTTAAGGGAGTCAATATCATTTGCAAAAGAGCACCACAGCAAGGCCTTCATTTGTTACTTAGATTGTCGCCAGGCATTTGACCGTGTCTGGCATAATGGTCTAATTTATAAACTAGAGGCGTGTGGGCTAAACCATCTCACATTCAAATCTTTTGTATCCCTCTATATTAACATGAATAGTTGTGTCCGCAATCAGTCATTCACATCGGAGTGGTTCCCCGTTATGCAGGGTACCAGACAGGGAGGGAAGAGTTCCCCTCTCCTTTTTTTACTTTACATAAATGGCCTAACACAGGAGTTAGAAAACTCTAAGCTAGGCTTTTGTATATATAATTTTAACATTTGTAGTCCAACAGTTGCTGATGACATGATTCTATTCTCCATGTCCAAGTACGGACTAGATCAGATGTTACAAATATGTTATGAATATTCATTAAAATGGAGGTTTGAATACAATGCCAAGAAATGCTCTGTCGTTGTGTACAATGAAACAAAGCATGAGTTTGATCAATCAGATAGGTCATGGAAACTTGGTGATCAAACTATCACTGAAGACATCCAATATACTCACCTGGGGATTATATGTAACAAGTACTGCTCATTAAATGACAATATTCACTCGGCAAGTATCAAACTCCGTGGTACCCTACTTAACATGTCCAATAGTGGTGTTGGATCTGGGAACCTAAACATATTCAGTCTCACAAAACTGTATAGGACAGTAGTATTGCCGACATCCCTATACGGGTGTGAACTGTGGAGCTATCTTACACCCGCCAATATCCTTGAAATCGAACGAGCCCATAGATTTTGCATAAAATATATTCAACGCCTACCATTGTTCACTAATAATCAGGCATCACTCAGCTGTCTGGGCCTTGTTCCGATTGAAACAGAAATTAATTACAAGAAACTCCAGTTTCTGGGTCAACTCGTCCGACTACCCTGCCAATATCTCTCGAAACGTATCTTTATAAACAGGTTGGTACGCTATAAATCTTGCATTGAAAGACAAAGCCTTGGGTTTATTCCTGATGTTCTTGGATTACTTAGGAAGTATGATCTCATGCATTATGTAGATATCTTTCTTGAAACTGCATACTTTCCATCGAAATATCAATGGAAATATATTCTTAAACGGAATGTATATGGAATAGATTCCGAAAAAGGTACTATATCAGCATGTAGCTCCTTGCCCTCAGGTATTGGTAAAACTATATTCCAAAAACAGGAACCTTGTACTATCTGGCAATTAAGCCGTAAATTCCCAAGCGTAAAAATGTACTGTTTCACAGCTATATATGTACTGTGTAGATTACTTTCTTTCTCACGTCCTGAGTTATGCACACAATGCGATAAATGTGTTGTGAACTTAGTTGTTCATAAGCTGTTATTATGTACATCTCAGGATAAATTAAGAAAGTGCTTATGGCAGAACATAAGTTGTGTGACTGGTATTAAGACATACATTGATTTTATCAAACAACCACCCGAGACACAGATATATGATATGCTTGCAGGACTGGAGACACATGAACTTCCAGACACCGCAAGCGAAACACTTATGATAATATGTTTTAGGGCATTCTGGCAAATGCTCCAAACTTAAGGTTGTGGTAAATCAGTAATCTAAACATGTTTGCTTCTATTTAAATACCATTGTATTGCTTTTATGTACCTGAACCGTTTTCTTTACTGAAGAATGGTGTTCCGGTTATAAACATCTTTTGTGTGCGCTACCATCATCTCTTTCCCTTGCATTTCGTTTCGGCAAGTAATGATGATCGGTATACACTAATTAATAGCTGCATGGTTATGTCAGTTCTTATGACCATTATTGTACACTTGTACTACTTTGTATATATGTATGTTTATATGTGTCCATGTAAAACGTGTAATTGTATATTATGTATGTTCACTTGTGCTCTTCATGTATATGGAGGTAATAAAAGGATTAATTAAAATTGATCTAAGCATTTTCAACAACAAATAAAGCATGAACACAAACAACATGTATATTTGGAATGTGCATTGCACGCTATCAATGCCATGCCGCAACCAATCAGAATCCTTCCAGGTGTTATTACACGTGTGGGCATATAAGAAAATATGTGATGGATGTATTACACTGAATACAATCACATTTATGTGATAAATAAAATTATGCACTGCTGAATTGTGTATCTATTGTTCGTTTAGCCCTGCAACATAATTGTATTTATCTAATCAAATGTAATTGCTCTTTGACATATTTTTACACAAATATAAATTATGACAATGAAAGATATGACTATCAAAAAGCAAAATGGTTGGACACAAGTTCTTGCAACATTAGATAATGTCCTCCCCTAATGCTTTAACGGGTTGGACACAAGTTCTTGCAACATTAGATATTGTCCGCCCCTAATGCTTTAAAGAACAAGATTTACGAACATTGACGAACAATTAAGAGCAATAGGTAATAATTAAAATTATTGATGCTGGATTTTCCACTTTTGTTTGTTTTTTTTGTTTTTTGCCTTCGTGTCCGATCCAAATGCCCTGTCCCATGCTACAATCAACGAACAATGGGCCTGGGATTCATACTGCATAACACTAATATTATAAACTATGTCAAGAATTTTATTCACGTAATGGTTGTGGAATAAAGATGACAATTACCAAATTGTGTGGAGGACGGCTGATAACTCACAAATAACAAAGCTTACAGCGGCTTCATAAACAAGGGATCGAAATCGGCTGATATCACTAACTTGAATCTACAATTCAAAATACAAATCAGATCTACTGACCTAGTGTTATAAGATAATATCAACTGGTTAGGTTATGACTAGGTTTGAACAATGACCTAGTGTATTGCATGCTATATGTAGCTACATATAACGGTTTTCCCGTTATTTGACCAACGTTGATTTTGTGTAAATGGTCGAGTACCGAAAATATAATGAATAGTTCGTCATTATGTATATTTTATGGTGACAGAAATTGATCGATTTTCAAAACCGAAATACCATAATTATAAAAAATTAAGTTGTGCTTTAGAAGAGAATGCAGGGAAACATCTGGTCGGTGGTTCTACCCGGGTGCCCACTCTGGCATCACATACTGCTCGGAGGGGCACCAGGGATCTTCCTTCACCAGTAACAGCGGGGGAGTCGCCTTATGGCCTAAAGTTGTTGGCGCGACATTAAACCCCAAGCACAAACAAACATGAACATGTTTGCAATCTGTTTTGCTAAATGTGGTCAGTGTCTCACATACCTCCGGGCCAGATGATCGAACCCGGGTTGCTTTGGTTAGAAATGTAAACGCTGTGTAATAACGCATATATTGAAGAAAATCCACATGGATTTATTTATTCAATGTGGGCGTTATTAGTCACCGCTTACAGATATCTATATAAAAGACATAAAATGAAAATCAATCATATGCATAGACAAGCCAGTGGTCCAGCGGTGGTAACTCTTTGAACTGCGAATTCAAGGATCGCAGGTTCGACGCTTTTTTAACAGTATTTCAGATTAGACTATGTATCGGTGCTATACATAATGTTTATAACATAATGTTTATTGGCATTAAATAGCATAAGCACATTTATAGCCACAACTGGTGAAGTTTGACACATAGTGAAATACATGATACAGTTTTCTGAGAAGTTTGAATATATCAGTTAATAATTAGTTGATGAAAAAGTACAATAAGTGACACATGAAATATAGTTATTGCACTTTCGTGTATTTATGTATTATAGGTATTTTCTTAATCGAAAACCAAAACAAGATATATTTCGCCAGATTGTTAACATTCTTTGCGGATTTATTTAACATCAACTTTTCGAATTTGTATATATTTGGTGTTCTACAATATGGTTTCATAAAATCTATATGTCTATATGTCTATATTTCGGACATACAAGTAAAAACAAAAAAGTGATATTCGTTTTCAATGACATTCATCGAACAGTTGGTGCATTTTCGATCATCCCTTGGAATAATTGTGTATTTCCTGTTTCTATCATAAGATCATGCGACGAGAGCCGACATTTCGATAACGCTATTCTATATATGTTGTCATGGATACAAGACATATACTTTTCAAATCCGAATTCGTGTTTATGAATATTGTACGACGATAGTCTACTTGAGTTATTGATATAAATCTAGTATGGTAAAATAACAAGGGTTGTTTCTGGAATTGGAGCGTCGTCTGTATCTTATACTCATCCTCTAAAATTACTAAATATACTTCTCGAGGCGCCACCTTGATTAACCCTAGGGCAACGGTAAATACGCGTATCCCAAAACAAAAGCAATTTTATAACGACCTATCCTTTATATAGAAACAACATTTGTCCTAGTTCTCTCTACTTTACCTCTCCATTTCATGAAAGTGCATTTGAAATTAAACTTATAGTGTGCATTCCATCCTTTTTTTTATAAAATTTGTTCAACTTCCTGAAAGCGTGCACCTTCTGGATGCAAGCTGTGATTTGTCCTAGTTATCTTTAGTTTACCCCTCCATTTCATGAAAGTGCATTTGAAATTAAACTTATAGTGTGCATTCCATCCCTTTTTTTATAAAATGTGAAAGCGTGCACCTTCTGGATGCTAGCTGTGATTTGTACCATGCAAAGCGACACTTTCTTGAATGGTCCGACTTTCGTTAATTGTTTCAATAACTATTTTCAAGTCTTTCTCATCCAAAACATCCTTTTGATTTTTCTTGCATGTTTTCTTATGTCTGTTACAAGATTGTGACCATCCAAAGGTTTGTCCACATCCACATGTATATTTTGGTGCACCATGCTTAGCACTGACATGTCTAGTCATTGCACTCTGCACTTTGAAACTTAATCCACATTTTGTGCACTGGAACGGACGCGGGTAAATACTCTGACACATTTGTTCATGGGAGTATCTACTCTGTGGAGAAAAATACGACTTCCCGCACATATTTTTACATATATATGGTCGTTCGTCATTGTGCATGTTCAAATGATGTTGCAGTCGTGCTCTGAAATGGAAGGATTTAGGACAGACGTGGCAGCTATACATAGTTCGAAGGCCTCCATGATGGTACCTCACGTGTTGTTTTAACTGATGCTGATATGTGAATCCCTGTCCACAAACCTCGCACACGATATGCTTCTGCATCTGTCCTGATGCTGACCGTATATGGTTAAACAGCGTTGTCATAGGAACGGAAAACATCTTGGCTAGTCGCCTCATGCTCATTTGTTTCCCTGTAGCTTGTGTCTCTATATAGTGATTTAGAGCAGCATCTATCTGACTCTGCGAGTAAGAATGGTGATGTCTCACGCCGTATTTTCCTCCCTTAACATTCTGAAATACACATGTTGCACCTCTTAACCATCCGAGAGAGTTACATATTTAATACTGTATTTACACCCATTACCACCATATCAGTGTTATTACACAATCAGTCATATATTACTCTATTTGCCTTTTCCACCATATAATAAGTACACATATATTATCATATTTGTCTCTCCTTTATACCGGATCATATTGCTATTACACATACATTATCATATTTGCCTCCCCTTTAAACCGGATCATATTGCTATTACACATATATTATCATATTTGTCTCCCCTTTAAACCGGATCATATTGCTATTACACACATATGATCATATATGTCATCAACGTCTTCTGTATCTTATAATATCCTCCAAAATATGAAATTACTAAATATACTTCGGGAGGCCCTTTTACAACCAGATCAAATTGATATTACAAATCTAACACGGTAGTTGCCATTTCAATCTCCCTATGTCCCTATATGCCACTCCATCCATACATGTTCAAGCAGAAATGATCAATGCCAATATTCAACCTTAGGCAACGTTTTGTAGGTCTTCAATTTTGGAAAGGTTATCCAAAACATCTGCTATCTTGGATACAATTGAAACGCATAACCGGTATAGATGCTTGAACATCATGGTAATATCCCAGAAGTTTGTGTTTGTGGGTTTAGGTTGCCCCAACAGTTATGCCGTTTCTCCAGCTAGTGTTGGTGGAGGAAGACCCTGGGTGCCCATCCCAGCAGTAATTCAGCACTGACGGGTGCCAGGGTAGAATCACCGAGTGTCCACAAGCCGGTTGGATAGCTTCCTTATATGAAATAATTAGTTATGTTATATTTCGGGTTTTACGCCTGCATCAGCACCATTTCGGGCTATATCGTCGGCGGGTAGTTTACTTAACAACACCTTTCCTGGGCAGGCTCCAGCGGTTAACCAGTACTTGGGTGCACCAACCTCCGTAAGAAACTGCCAACTTTTTCATATAAATGAGACACGGTCTGAGCGGGGCTCGAACCCGTGACAATCAGTGATGATAGGTTACAGTGGTATACAAGTCAGCGACCTTAACCACTCGACCACGGAGGCGGACTGAAATAATTAGACAATCCCAGTGGTATTCTAACTCGCAGCGATGAGGGCAAGGTATTTGAAGGCAACGACTGCAACAACTCGGACTCTAAGGCCCTATCCCAGAACCGCAAAGCATATCAGGATGTATCGGAAAGTATATCCGATTCGCCGTAATAAAGGACCGTCTCCGTGGCCTAGTGGTTAAGGCGTCCGCCTAGGGAGAGGGTGGTCGAATCTCAGTAGAGGTTCGTTCTGATATGGCCGGTTTGTGAGCCACCAACTAGTTAAATAATGGATTCGGGAAGAACTGATGTTCATAAAAAGAGGTGTCTCATAAGTCAGAAATGGCTGGCCCTTTAAATAGGGGTGACACTATAATAAACAAACACTTTACTTTTACTTTTAAAGGACATGACAGTGTATCCGGTAGTGCCGTAGTGTGGCCAGATGGGCCCGAGGTTATAAAACTGTTTCGAGTTCGATCTCAAACTCAACTCAAGTTCTGTACTCAACTCCTGTCTCAAACTCAATGCAAGTTCTGTGCTCAACTCCTGTCTCAAACTCAACGCAAGTTCTGTACTCAACTCCCGTCTCAAACTCAACGCAAGTTCTGTGCTCAACTCCTGTCTCAAACTCAACGCAAGTTCTGTACTCAACTCCCATCTCAAACTCAACGCAAGTTCTGAGCTCAACTCCCATCTCAACGCAAGTTCTATGCTCAACCCTTGTCTCAAACTCAACGCAAGTTCTATGCTCAACCCCAGTCTCAAACTCAAATCAAGTTCTGTGCTCAACCCCAGTGTTGAGTATTGTCTATTTCAATAAGCAGATTTCCAGTTCCGAATTCCTTAACCGATGTTGGTACACCTGCAATAACATCGCTTGTTTTCTCCATCACAATGGGAGACGTTTGGCATTTAGAGGCAACAATATTAGATTCAATATAAACAACTCTGGCGTATGTAGGTGTTTAATGGTTGATGAGCGATTTCACACACACACCCGAGTCGTTGTTGATCTGGGTTATCCATGATAGTTTAGGTTGATCCATCACGTGTTGGTTCATCATAAACCATGGAACCCAATGAGGGAACAAGTAAACCGAGCGACACACCCGGCAAGGGATACTCCACCGATATACTTGGAAGAGTAGTTCACAATCCAAACAACGGATCGGCTATGAAACGATACCAATACTATACAAGCCGGCCATCTTGAATCCGATGATGTTTGTTTGTTTCTGGAGTTTAAAGTCGCACCAACAGCTTAGGTCATATGGCGATTCTCCAGATATTATTGGTAGACGAAGGCCAATGCTGCTGCTCAGTCTTTCATGCACGGATGTTCACCCGGGTAGAACCACTGACCGTCTGCAAGCTATCTGGATAGCTACCTCACTTGAATGAATTCGATAATCCAGTTGGATTCGAACCTACAGCGGTGAGGGGAAAGTGATTTGAAGACAACAACCGTAACCACTCGGCCACTGAATCCGATGAACTTTTCATCTCGTCTCGAACGGAGGTGCACCTACATCTAATGACACAATAGCTCCCCGGAATGTCGTCGAGGCAAACAAAAATTAGTTGTACTTAACATATGGCATAAGTACATAAATTGTGCCGTACAATAGCAGACAGTTGTCCACGCATAATGAGACATTGCTACCTTGGGACCGTGTGGGGGGGGGGGGTGACATACCTGATAATGGCGAATAATGGCAAACAAATAATTTATTAAAAATTTAAAATTGATGAAAGAAACAATGGAGAACATGTTCTACACTTGTTTATTTATTATATAGTACTATTCAATAACAATATGAGCATGATATCAATGGAATGAGCAGAAATTGCCTTCTATTTCTTGTTCCCCAATATGATGACTAGACACAGAAATAGAGACTGAAAACGTCATATTATTATTGAAAATCAAGAACAATCGATAACTTACTAACTAGTATGTTTCTTGTGTCAACCATAACGAACTAATAACTTACTAGTAAGTTTCCTGTAGTATGTTTCTAATTATGTCAACCATAATGAACTAATAACTTACTAGTATGTTTTCTATGCCAACCATAATGAACTAATAACTTACTAGTATGTTTTCTATGCCAACCATAATGAACTAATAACTTACTAGTATGTTTTCTATGTCAACCATTATGAACTAATAACTTACTAGTATGTTTTCTATGCCAACCATAATGAATTAATAACTTACTAGTATGTTTTCTATGCCAACCATAATGAACTAATAACTTACTAGTATGTTTTCTATGCCAACCATAATGAACTAATAACTTACTAGTATGTTTTCTATGCCAACCATAATGAACTAATAACTTACTAGTATGTTTTCTATGTCAACCATTATGAACTAATAACTTACTAGTATGTTTTCTATGCCAACCATAATGAATTAATAACTTACTAGTATGTTTTCTATGCCAACCATAATGAACTAATAACTTACTACTAGTAGTATGTTTCCTGTGTCAACCATAATGAAGTTGAACTAACAGTGCATGTCAATATTGACAGACGACATGATCGAGATAGCGGGCGGGGTGAGGATGGGGGGGGGGGTGGTATGCAATAGTTTTCACTTGAAGAAAAAAATCCAAGCATTTCATTGTCAATCAACATTACAGTTAATCCTATACAAAGAGTAAACAGCATATGCAGTGCGACACCATTGTTTTTGTGAGATTTGAATCCAGAACGGGAGTGTCTTTAAACACAAATGTGTGCCAATACCCATTTAATAGAACACTATTTACAGAAGCAAAACAGGGTTGCCTTGGTTTGGTCGGGGAATTAAGTGAAACATGTTTGGAAGACAAACGATTATCCCACGTGTTTAATCATAATTAAAGCAGTAAGTAACCATAGATGATGGCACAAAACATAACTGTGTAACATATATACTGTTCACTAATTAAGGTTGATGCAGGTTACATATACCATATATTTGTCTAGAGCTTCAATAATTAACAATACATTTATAATCTCTCCGCATTAATGGTAAATTATGAATGTGACCCCAATCATAATTCTCACCAATGCAACCCGGGTTCGATCCTCGGACAGGGAAGTATGTGAGATGGTACGATGGTCGCCAGATCGGACAGGTGGGTTTTCTCCGGGTACTCCGGTTTCCTCCCACATGAATGACCACATATACGCTTTCGTCCGAGCCAACGAGAGTGATTAATATAAGTTGTTAAAACTTGCTTCGCAATTGTTGTAAAATAAATAAAGTATAAACAAATAATTGATAGAAACCCGAGAATTTGTACGAAATGCAATATGAATTGTATTGAAACTGAATATCACTTTTTATTAGTATGTCCATTCTATAGAGAAGTAAGAAACACCTGTTTACCACATTATTATTGGCATTGGCCTAACTTGAATAAGTTTAAGTCATTGTTACAATGTTCACAAAGTAGTATTATTAAAAAATTATCAAAATATATTTACCAAGCATCTGTTATTAGCGGGTAGGTGTTAATGAACACATTTACGTATGTATATTCATTATATATTTTCAAACTACGATACCCATTAATTTTAATTTTGTTTTCATGCTTTTCTCATGTATTATATTGTAATTGTATATTTGTATAGGCGACGAACAATTGTGTTTAATGCCAGTACACTATGAAACTGAAATGAAACTGATAATTAAGAATTAATCATGGTAAATTAGGATGTGACCCCAATCATAATTGGAAAATGAATGTCATTGTACATGCCTGACCTGTATTACGATAATTAAGAATTAATCATGGTAAATTAGGATGTGACCCCAATCATAATTGGAGCATGAATTTCATTTTACATGCCCGACCTGTATTACGATAATTAAGAATTATTCATGGTAAATTAGGATGTGACCCCAATCATAATTGGAAAATGAATTTCAGTTTACATACCTGACCTATATTACGATAATTAAGAATTAATCATGGTACATTAGGATGTGACCCCAATCATAATTGGAAAATGAATTTCGTTTTACATACCTGACCTGTATTACGATAATTAATCATGGTAAATTAGGATGTGACCCCAATCATAATTGGAAAATGAATTTCATTTTACATACCTGACGTGTATTACGATAATTAAGAATTAATCATGGTAAATTAGGATGTGACCCATAATTGGAAAATGAATTTCATTTTACATACCTGACCTGTATTACGATAATTAAGAATTAATCATGGTAAATTAGGATGTGACCCCAATCATAATCGGAATATTGGCCAACAATACATAAATTTCCATCGATTTAGTGTCTAAATCAAGAACGTCTGTACGCAATTTATCAAAGTGTACCTATCTTACGACTAATTTACACGTTACATAAACATTTCTTTTGATTATAAGATCATACTAATATTTGTTTCAACTTACTACTGGTTAACTTGCCTAAAACATGGTCGTTACGTCATACTTCTGTACTTGCAGTCCATTAATATTGGACTGGTGTCAAAAGGCCAGAGTATTATATTAAATCCTATGCGTACATGTACGAAATTAACAATTTTAATTAGTAGTATCTTGTTATATAAGTGTGTGTTTTAAGTAAGATATAGTCTCAAATGGATCAAATGTGTCACGCGCCTCACACAGTCTAATTTAATTACATATTGGATCGTTTTCGGCTTATATCCTATATATATATCTTTGTACGTTAAATTTGAGTTTATCCAGGGTCAACCGATTACCGGCGACATGTGTATAACCTGTACATTTGTGTTTCAATAAACAGTCTGTACAAATAATGTTCACTCTCAAAAATAATGATATTTATTTTATTGTATTCAATATCAGTTAGTATGAAATAAATCATAACTAATTCATTAATAACAAATTGAAAGCAGCACCACTGACCTCCATCTTTTATTTACGGACGAATAGCAATCATTGGCTGTCCGGATTAGCCTCTCACCAATGCAACCCGGGTTCGATCCTCGGACCGGGAAGTATGTGCGATGGTACGCTGGTCGCCAGATCGGACATGTGGGTTTTCTCCGGGTACTCCGGTTTCCTCCCACACGAATGACCACGTATACGCTTTCATCCGCGCCAATGGGAGTGATTAATATAAGTTGTTAAAACTTGTTTCGCAATCGTTGTAAAACAAATAAAGTTTAAACTTAAATCATGGGCGACGATGTAATTTTCCAATCAGCCGAAAGTGCATTAACTTAATTTCCATGTTTGTAAGAATATCATTTTTTGCTAAATTTACTTTCTCAATAAATAGCAGGTTTACTTCCAGATAGATAACATAACGGTTATTAACTGTTTTAACTGTTAACACTTACAAGGACACAGACATACAAACCATAGATAAACTATACCGTAGGCTCATAAAGTCAACCTACTAATTAATATTCACAACGAGGACACAGGAATGATGACCATCTCGTAAGACATCGTACTGAGCTGCAGAATTTTAAGATGTGTCCAACTTCTGTTGCTTCGCTAGTGCTAGTTCCGGATTGCGGCGTTTGTATCCGTTATACCACGACTGTGTAAATGAAGGGTCAGCTGGAGTTTTTCTCTTCAAACTGATGGCATATGCTGTTGCCAGGGAAAGGAACTCCTTCCTGGAATAGCTGTAGCCTATGCCAGACATGTAACTCACATGCTTCAGTAGCTTTGTCTCTTCCTCTCTATAAAATGTAGGCATAGGCCCTGGGCTGACTATGGATCCATCATTCACTGGGACTGGCTGTAAACCCAATGTCCTATCCCTCAACGTACTCTCAGGTACACCATACAGTTTAGCCGCTTTGGACACAGATATATTTGTAGTCTTGATGTCTTCATATGCAATACTGATTAATTTGGGGTCATACTGTCTTCTTTTAGACTTACCACTTGTAGGAAACTGCAAGCAGAAAATAGAAAACAATGAGATTTGTTCATTAAAAACTGATTATACCAAATGTCAGAAGTTTATACCAGTATTATATATGACAAGTGACGTTAGATGAGGTTGCGATGTAGTGCGGGTGCAGCCGGTACAATTTAACACACATTTGAAAAATTCACCTAAATAGTGACTACTTACGAGGATAATGAAAAAAGAACAGGTTTTGACTAAATAAAGGTACACTACTTACCCGTAGAAATGACATTTCAGCTTATTTTTTGCTATTTACAGTTGCGGAATCTCGACGGAAATAGTAACAACAAAATGCGCATGCGCGGGTGGTACAGTTGGATTTATTCTAATATGACAGCGTATTGCTATTCACAGATACTAGAGTCACTGACGATAGATCTCTTCAGAAAATTATATGTTGATCTCGTTGTAATTAAGTTTGTATTTCCTATAAAACATTGTATATTTTTCATTAAAACAATCTATGATAACACTAAAGCATGGAAAATCTATTGACAATGACTGTTTAATGAACGAATACTTTATCGACACTATAGACATCACTTGAATAAAAATAGTCGGTGTTATGTTTTGTTTGTCGATATGACGAAATGTTTTGATACCATATACAGAAATGGTTTATGGCTTAATATGTACAAATGTGGTATACAAGGCAAATTATTAGCAATTATTCGTGATATGTACAAGACTTGTGTTAAATCTTGATCATCATATTCAGACTACGTTAAGCATGCTGTTGGTCTCCGTCAATGGAAGAGTATGTCTCCTTTACTACTCTCACTAGTTATAGAAGATTTAAAGTTGTTTCTTCAGAATGATGTAAAGTCTGGCTGAAATATTTAACATTTATCACATGTGATGCTACAATTTATGGCGAACTCGGACGATACCCTTTGCATATTAGTAGATATATTAGAATAATAAAATATTGGCTAAAACTCATTAATACGAATAATAATTATTGAAAACAGTTTATGAAAAGTAGCTTGATGATTGTGAACATGGATTACAAAAGTGGGTGTCAAAATGTTTAAAACATGTTTATAATAAATTACAATACACATATTAATGCTAAAAACTAGAGCAGTAGATACATGCAAGACTGAATGGTGTAGAAATTCGATCCTAAATAATAATATCTAAATATATGTTCATCATCCACATACTGGTTATATAAACTATATAACATTTTAATATACTAGTAGTATGACCAAATGTAATATATTATAATACAGTATGTTTTGCATGTATGCATAAGCAATAAAGAGCATTGCACTGTTGGATGATTGGCGTAATTTAAAACAGGGGTGTAATACCATTATTATAGCGCATTATAGTGCAATTTAATAACATACTGCAATTAATGCAATGACGCATACTACTAATGAATATAATAATCATGCATGCGGTTTGCTGTTATATAATATAATACAATGTAATCTAGTTAAATTTATTTTGTGTACATGTACATACTTATGTATAAATGCATTCTATGTTCGGTTACGTTATTTCACTTCTTATGTATCTACACGTGACACTATTTCATATTAACCATGTGTTGAGACGATGTACCCATATGTGTACATCTGAAATAAAAATATGTTATGCTCTGTTCATGTTATCAAATGTATTGTATTGTAAAAAGGGCCGCCTCTAGTAACAATCCGCGATAATAATTGTGTCGATATTGATGTGATGGAAAGCAAAACATGAACATTAATTAACGTTTAAATATATCCAGGAGCATAGTTACCATGTAACATTTCGTAAGAGAGAAGGTGAAATCTCCTAAACTAAACTTTCGGAACGGCCGAGAACTAACGAGAATACCCAACTGCGACATGATCATGTCAATCAAACTGGTCCTGATATGTCCTAGTATTTCAAGTGTATGTATGCTTGGCTTAAATTATATAAGTTATTGATGAAAAACAGTTTTCTACATTTTTTACTTAAAACTCATATTATGTTTCAAAAAGCACATGTTTTCCGTAGCTTACTTATGGCTAAAGTATTTGACTGAACAAATCGAAACATTACTAACTATAAAATTACCATTTTACGATAAAGCAATGGTCTAATGTCAAGTTAACTCAGTCTAGTTATAAATAGTAATCTACATACAGCCGAGTTACATGGTTTATGAGGCATTCCTATTTCAAATGTCCAATCAAATGAACTAATGACATATGAAATCATAATGTAAGAAAATCCAAACAAGTTCCGATTAATATAGCAATTCTTGACAAATATAACGATCGATTTCCCCATTAGACTATATATAGTATTTACAAAGTATCTATATCTTCTCTTCATAGTATATGATCAATAAACAACGTTCCATAAATAGCACAAGTCTCCTAAACATAGAACACAGACAGTAAATCCTAATTTCAAATTCAAACAGGTTTGCAAGCTTACACATATATTTCTTTGTCCTTAAACTAGACAATGATTTTTGGAAAATAACAAAAAAAGAATTAACGAGGTATGTATGTGCATCAGAAACTAGATTTCAATTCAAGGTCTCAAAGTGTTCCAATAAAGAGTGAAGACCGTATGTACACAGTCATGGTGTGTGTGTGTGTGCACGCGCGCGGGTATGTGCGTGCGCGTGTGCGCGCATGTGGGGGTGCGATAATCAGAATAAATCCAAATGTACCACGCAAGCGCATTTTGTGTTTACTGGTTATTACTTAATATTACCGTCGGAGTTCCGAAACTGTTAATAGCAAGAACAAGCTGAAATGTAATTCCTACGGGTAAGTGTATCTTCATTTATTTATTCATTCAAAACTTGTTCTTTTGTCATTACTCTCATTACGTACCATTCCAATATGTGTTATTTATCGGCTGCATTCCTCACGTCACGCGAGTGTCATAAATGTAGTCAACATTTAGGTGAATCTCAATGACTTAAGTATCTGTTGCATTGACATTTGTCAAGTTCCCACCCCTCATTAGTCTGTGGTCCATTCTGTCGATTTTTCACTTCTTAACTTATGGCAAAATATTTATTTGACTGACCAGGCAGGCACAATATATCGACGCCTGTTCCCATGCTAGCCCCTCATATGGCATGTATCGCTACTGGTATAAACTTCTGAGATTTATAAAATCAGTTGTTAATGCAACACGCTCATTGTTTTTTCTGTTTTCTACTAAAGTTTGTAGTTTCCTACAATTTGCAAACAGAAAAGAAAGAAGAATGTATGACACAAAAGTGACAAAACTAATCACTATTGCATATGAAGAGAGCAAGACTACCCACTTGGAGATTACCCCAAGTTGAGGAATGAAGCATAAGTATGAAGAAGAAGGCTACAAAGGTAATCTGTTTCCAAAGCAGCCAAACTGCATGGCGTTCCTGAGAGTACGTTGATGGGTAGGGCATATGGCTTACAGCCAGTGCCAATGGATGATGTATCCACGATCAACCAAAGTTCTACGCCTACATTTTAAAGTAAGTAAGAGACAAAATACTTAACCATGTGTCATAGGCTACGGCTACCCCAGAGAGAAGTGTCGTGACCTGGTGACAGCCTATGCCATCAGTATGAAGAGAAAGTCGCCAGCTGACCCTTACATAGTCGTGCTATAATGGATACAAACGGCGCAATAAGAACTAACACTAGGAAATCCACAGAAGTTGTCCATAATGAGAGCCAAATGTACATCTACGGCTTTGCTATATGTATATGCCTATTTTAGCAAGATGCAGCAAGTTTTGGACAATCATGGTCTAAATAAAAACATATGGAACATTGATGAGACAGGGTAGCTGACAATGGAGTATACCAATACCAATGTTATTTGTCTGAAGAGTGCAGCACCATAGGACATCATATCGAACAAGGAAAATACACTCAAAACCAATGTTAATTGTCTGAAGAGTGCAACACCATAGGACATCATATCGAACAAGGAAAATACTATCACTACCAATGTTAATTGTCTGAAGAGTGCAACACCATACGACATCATATCGAACAAGGAACATACTATCACTGTCATAGCTGTAGGGAGTGTTGCAGAAATGCGGTTACAATCTTATTACGGCTATTTCCTGGAAAACACTGGAAACAGGATATTTTAGGCGTAGCTTGGTACCATGGTAACATTGGGACCGTTAGAGTCTGGCTGGCCCAACTCGTTAGTATTCATGGAGTACCTTAAAACAATTGTCCTCAAGCATGTGCGTACTGAAGGATCACATGTCCTTATTATGTTTGATGGCCATAGATCGCACATCAACCTGACCTCTTACAGAATGGGACATTGCACATAACAATATATTCTAGTATGTACTTCCACATACCTCCCATGTTATGATGATGTTACTCAACTTCTGGATGTTATGGCCAGCTAACGAACGCCGCATAGCTAGTGTCACACCTGTATGCGGAAAGTCGTCCTAAGCATGCAAATTACTAAAACCTATATGGCTTGTATATCCAGTAAGGCCTACAATAAAGGAGTGCACAGATCATCACTTGGACGATGGCACCATCTATCACCAACAAGATGACCAGCAAGAAGTAGATTGTGACTTCTTTGCTTCATGGACAATCAAAAAGCTACAAAGGTTCAGAAGCGAAGAACGTCAAGCATTCCATCATTGGGAATATGATGTCTCCAATAAAGGGAAGCACTTCTCTCACTCCGATAAATGGATTATGCTTAAAGATATATTTCTTTTCAAAACCAAAACGAAATTGTATTTTAACCGAAATTGCATTTTAAGCGAGTGACTCGTTTTTTTATGCCAGCAATATTAATAAACATATTCTTAAAGTGATGTATGCACATTCATGTTATTGCTGTTATGATTAAATTTACGAAGAGAGCCGAAGAGAAAAAGACTGTGTGTCAAACAAAAATCTGACTTTATGCGATATATATTTATATATATATATATATGCCGGTACACCAATAACGTAGATTATATTCGTCATAGTATGTAATTTTACGCACATTTCCCCCAGTGAAGAGTGAACTGGTACCATTCCCAAAATTGGTGAAATATCGCTGTCATTTTGTGAAAACAAATCAAACATGAAACAAATATTCAAAGAGCTATTATTATCTGTGATCTCCCAATAAAGAAATAAAGGAAATAACTGTGTCTGAGTTTTGTGTGTATTTTCATAGTTCTCCTGGTTCTTTCTTACCAAGGTGACCCTTTATACTCTTGTGTTTAAAGAGGGACGCTGGATATTTGTACTTTTCTCCACAAATCTCACAAACATATTCATACTGACAATCCCCATGTTTGTATTTAACATGACTTGCTAAGCACTTATTCGATGAAAATGTCGTGTTGCATTCCTTACAAACTATGTCTCGATTAACACAATGTATGGTTTGCAAATGCACATCTAATTTCATAACAGAAGAAAACGTCTCATTACAAATCTCGCACTTTTTACCATGTCTTCTACCACATATCCGATTATGAGCTTGTAAGTTATACAGAAAAGCAAACGTGGAATCACATATATCACATCGGAACTTTGTTTCTGGCTTATGAACCGACCTAATATGTCCGTCCAGCAGTCGCTTGTTTGCACAACATTTACCGCAGTCCTCGCATATGTGTTTGAGCAAACCGAAATGAACGATGGTTTCATGGCGAACTCTGCTCGATTTCCTCAAGAACGTTGCTTCACAATAACTGCAGGGGTGTGCCGTTACAATTCCCATGTGCATTAGACGAACATGCTGATTAAGCCTATATTTCTTCGGATATGTTGTGCTACATTCGTCACATTTGTATATTTGTCCAGAATTCAAGATCTGAAAATTACAAATGTTATTTGTATTACTGGTAGTTTTCTGATAGACCACTGAATGAACGAGAGCACTTTTTTTCAACATCATTTGCATGTTAGATACGAGTTCCCTCCCCTGCTTGTTGAAAAGTTCCCTCCCCTGCTTATTGAAAGTTATTGGCAATGTTTAATACAAGATGTTAAAGCAGAAATTTGCTCAGACGATATCATCCCGGAAACTACTGAGTTAATTTATCACCATAGAGTGTTCACCTCTCAGGTTGTCATGATCCACTGATGGGTTTGTCATATCCCACAGGTCCAATTTTTGAATAATTTTACACAAAATACTGAAAATAGTGATTGAATGGTTAACCATATTTAGAATTTGTACACACATGCGGTTAATTGATCAAAAACATGAAATCTCATTAAAAACTTACGTCTGATTGATAATAAATCATTTTTGTGTTAGCATAACCTGTAAAAATTGTGTACGAATCGGGTTGACTAATAGTTAATAAACATGGCCACCATCAATACACCAACAAGTTAATCAAATGGCATATTCCTTGAAATTGCATGCGTTCGATATTCTCTGTTCAGGTCAGTTGGCTGTTGGTGTCTAATTTTTCACTTTTTCGTTTGGCTTTCAGTTTCAGGAGAGAATGTTTAAACATAGCACGAAAACGACTACCTAACACCAAATATACAATTATAGTATGTCTAGGTAGAGTAATTCCAAGTGTGATTCAGAGAAAACATTTCCGAACACCATTTTATCTTTTATCTGTGATTAATCTCGAACGATTGTTTCAAATTTCACGAGAATCAACTGTTACAAATGCAAGGACGTGTAATCGGTGAATTCTGCTTCCCGTAACGCAAGTGTCAGGGTTGTCCTGTTATGTTCGGTCTTGTAACAACAATGTTTTGCCATAATACATTAAAGGGTATTCCAGTAATATAATAGTGTATGATGCAAACAATACAACTTCTGTATAACAGACATTAAAATTGCATTCCCCTGCTGGTTCGAAAGTTCAAATTGTGAGGAATATTAAGCCATTACCCACAGATGTACGCAGTGAAGCACATCGGTGTTTAAAAAAGTATATCGCTAATGCCCATTTGGCCGTTGTTACTTAAACAATTCTGATCATCCGACTGCCAGTTTAAAAGCACATTTAAAACTGATAGTCGCACAACAATTAAAATAATACAATTGCAGTAAACACATGCTGACCTTCACGAATACAATACTTGTGGTACACCTTATCTCATATTTTGACCATACCCATATCCGACACAATGGATTTTTCTTACATGGCTAAACAGGACGAATTATGTAACACAATTATCATTGTACGGTACAAAACATCGTAGTACAAGTTTACCCTTTTATAAAAGATATTTCTTTCTCCAGAGTGCATCCCACTACCGAGAAACACTAAATGTCCATGTGCGGTTTGCATTAGCGACACAATGATGAGATGCATTGCTTGTGAGGAGTGTGCCCAGTGGATGCATGATACCGGCATTTGGATACCTCCGAATAGCTCAACGCCATTGGCTAGAGTGAAGGTAGCTGGGCATGCCTACAGTGCTCCAAACAGAACAACTCGTGTATAATCTACACCGTTCCGGATACTGTGGCAATATGCAAATGTATCTATAAATCCGACTTCCACCTATTACTGGTGGAGGAAGACGCCGGATGCCCCTCCGAGCAGTATTGTAGACACGGACAAGCAAACGGGTTAATGTATATTCCTCACTTGAAAGAATTCATCACCTCCTGCAGTAATGGGTAAGTGAGTTTACGTCTACGACCATAACCATCAGACCATGGAGGCCCATTGACAAGAGCATGACTGTACTTCCTCTAAACTAAAACTATGATCCACTACTGATAGCTTTAATGCCAGCACAGTCGTTCAAACTCCATCGCCAAAGAAACGAACTTCAAAAATCGTGGACAGAAATCGTCAAAATTCAGACCTGCAAATCACGAATATAAATTGCCAAAGTAGCTGCCGGAAGGGGAAGTTGGGGGGCCATCATCGAAAACACATATCCTGATATCAATTCAGCAGATTAGAGTATGTTATATTTCGGGTTTTACGCCTGCATCAGCACCATTTCGGGCTATATCGCCGGCGGCAGTTTACTTAACAACACCTTTCCTGGGCAGGCTCCAGCGGTTAACCAGTACTTGGGATTAGAGTATGATATAATTCGTCGTGATCGTAAAAACAGTCCACATGATGGCGTTCTTATCACCTCCAAGAAACACCTTGTGGAGAATATTACCATAAGCCAACACTTGATGTGTCCAGTATCTCATTCACCGATGACAAAAATTAGTTAGTGTTTGGCCGTCCACTGGACCCCCCCCCCCCCCAACACAGTTGGTTGAAGACGCCTACCTGAAAAAAGGTGAAATAAGAATTCCTCTCCCTATAGAAACAAGTCAAATCGTCCATCAAATCCAAACTACTGTTCTGATTGGCGACGGCACAGATTTACCAGTCCTACTATTGCACCGTGCTGAGATGAATAGTCATGACTTATTCTTTGTGTCTGAACCTAAGCAGTCCTCTAAGAAGAAACGGGCATGGTGCATTAAGCAAACCAAGGAACCGCTAGGTCATTATGTGACTGCTAAATTAAATATACTTTTCGCCCATGCTATTCTTGGCTGTGAGCCTGTGATACATCTACAACATCTCGTCCATTTGGCGTAGGGAAATGACAAGTTATTAAGAAACTCAGGTATGATGTTACGTTCCGTAATAATGTATGCAAATTGAACAGGAAATGAATGAAATCATTAAATCAGGAGATAATGCCCTTGTAGCTCTGTATGATGGTGAAAGTGTGTGAAGGACTTGGTGTTCTAAGGTACCGACGATTCTGAGACAAGGTGATTAAACGTATGTCATATGTGGAACCGTAGACACTACCGCCTAGCAAGCTATGCCCAACTCATCCCTAACTGAAGTTATAGAAAATAAGCCGATTGTAAGATCAGTGCAACTGAGACAAAAGGACAGAGGACTGCACTTGCTCACATACCGGGAACAAGGTGGGTTCAATGGCCAAAACAAACAAGTTGTAATTAACTTTCAACACAGCTCTAGTGTGGGTCATCTTGAATTTGGGTCAGACTGATTTAAGCAGCTTATTTCAACCAGTCACGCTTAAAAAATTTCTCAACAAAGGAAACAATGAACATAGATTTTCAAGATGGCTGATGTTATTTTGGATTTGAAGCATTTTAATAGCATTAGGTCATATACTAGTCGCGCTGATCCAACACTAAAATGTTGAGAGAGGTGATAAACAATCCTCTCACGGGGAGCAATTATTGACATTGGGCGAGTCGAAATTCACGGCTGCTCGTGTTACAGGCCAAGGAAGGACAGTTTGTCAGTAGTGTATTTAAAACATTTTTTGGAAAACAACTTCCAGCTAAAATAAAAGTAAGTATTGAAGTTTATTCCCGTAAATAACATCATCTGCATCATTTATGTGTCTTAAAGTGTAGACTTGTGTCTAATTGTCTGACTTGTAAAATCTAATTAGCATATATGTGATCAATAAAGTGGTTAAGTGAGTAGTCTTATCAATAACCTAGGCAGCCAGCTGAAAACATGCAGTCAGTGAATATGATTAATTTTCGGCACGTTGCTTGCACCTTGCTTTAAAATTTCTCATAAGCTATTGTAAATATCAAAACAGAGAGAAGTACGCAGTTTATTAGGCAACATAATTACCATATGGGTAAGTGAACATTTACTATGGATGGGTGGGTTCTGTGGTTTTTATGCTAAGAAGTCAAAAATAGGTATTCGAGATACATATAGCAGCTATAGTTGTGTAACGAGATGGTACCTCAACAGATACTAATTAATAATACACAATTCCTGATATGATTGTTCTTGTACTTGCATTACCTTCAACAACAACAAATATGTATGACAATTTAGACAACGTATTTTCATTGATATCCTTCATACTTTTATGGAGCCTTTTCATCTGTATTGTTGAATATATGCATCTACTATGGTGTCTACCAGACCTCTAAATAAGGTGCACATACGATTAATTACGCATTGGTTTTTCTAAAAAAAGTATTAAAATACATCGTCGTGTGTAAAATACGTTTTGAAGATTGAGACCTGTGCGTAATAAAACGCAATGATTTAGCCCCATATGAACTTATAATCGATTAGAGGAACATTGTTCCGCTCAACCAAACGAGCCATTCACAAAAATCGCGTTTGGCATTTGTGAGTTTGCATGAGTTGTATTTAAATTATAATAAAATATAAATAAAATATATAATAATATAAATTAAATACCCTTTAAGTTTAATATTTAGGAGTAAATTACCCTTTGCCAAAAATGTCAAGGGGTAATATACCCGTTACACCAAAACTTATCTAGAGCTCTGGTCTACATATGTAAATATACCTGATTTATAACAGTTTCAGGGTTCATTCTAGGTCAGAATTTTTGGGAGAAAGCGCGTGATCGCTACCTTAAATGGTGTTCTTTAATATACTTCTGCAAAATAGGGTTAAAAACCATTAAATACAACATTTGAATAGAAGGAGTGCTTTATAATGGGCCAGTGTATCTTACTAGACAACATTTTGTTTGAAAATCGTAAAAATCAAAAAATAATGTTGTTGTTTTTTTAGGGAGAAGTGGGGCCCCCAGAGGGCGAAGTCAGCGTCCCTAGGGCGACAATTTCGCCCACATTGCCCTCTAGAATGATCCCTGAGTTTACATAAAGGTACATTACATGTAGCTGTGCACTGGTAAGAAGCACTCTGAACTATCGTAATTGTTTCCGACACATTTCTGGAAATGTGCATTCTAGATATGGCTGAATTACAGCTTACTACACAGTGCCAATGTCAAACTAGGGTAGTAATCGATAGATCTATAAGGAAACATAACGATTCGTGAATTTATTATTTCCATTCTGAATAACATAAGCGATAGGAAATCATGAAAACATTTAGAAACTTTTAATCACTTCCGCGTTCACTCTGACACGTTTGCTACAGTGCTATCGGTATGACATCACAAGCAAGTATAAAAGTGGAAACGGCAATAAATATTTATTTTTTGGTTCCTTCTGTATAAATGGGCAGTATTTCACACCCGCTATGTCAAAGCGGCACTTTGCCGCCAGAGTGGAAATTTACCTGATCAAAGACAGACCACCGTGCCTGTGCAAACAATCGATAAAGTTAGTTTCCGGTGTTTACCGTGACAGTATTTACGCCTACACTGTTTCAGACAGGTACACATTTATCGGCAATTAACCTATAATTGGATAAACTGCTCATCGTAATAATTATGACTCGGTTTGTTTTTACTTTAACTTATCAATAATTACTGCAAAATGACATGTTTAAATTCAACAGAATACAATACAGCAGACTATTTAACCGAGTATCATTCATTACTACACCGTTAATGCACCGTTACATGTAAGACGGGCAAGGCTTGTGATCTATGTTGGGAAATATGGTCAATATCCGTTATGACAAACTTCGGTTATGTCGAAGTATTTTCTTTGGTCCGGCGGAATTCGACATAACGGATGTGAACTGTATATGTGTTTATGATTGTTATAACCATTCATCAGTTAATTATTATGCTATGCTACCATAGTTAATGTTCAAAGTTATTATTAAGGTTTATTACAAGTAAACATCAAAAACGTACATGTATTGCTTGCCTCTGTAGTCGATGTAATGAATAGGAGTTAGCATAATGCTGGGCCCAGGTGAACTTGTATAGGAACCGTACACAGTTAGATAAAACATCTGCTGGCGGTTTACTACAGTTGTCGTCATCTTGGATTTCGGAATGTAACTATCATACTAAGTTACATTGAAATTGACATAGTTTCTGAGATGTTGTTTGAAGCAAATTTTGAACAGACGGACAAACGCTGGACAACTCATCAATACCAATTAATGTACATATACAGTACATACCAGACGGAACCCACAACCCACATAAATTGAACGGAATAAAAAGGACCAAAGACGGGTTGATTATTTGCCTGGAGTAATTTCCAAATCCTGCGAAAATAAATTGCTGATCCAAAATGATCTTATATCTTGCTGAATATATTATGTATGTCCCATTGTTCAACATGAATATATACATGTATAAACAATATCTCTCTGACCTACAAGGTTTCTAAGCCGTACATTTGTATCAATTCATATATTTTGCGAAAATCTATAATTATATAGCGACAAGAAGGGCTGTAATTCTAACAGGGATCATGTATACATTTGACATGTACACCATCTACATGTATTTGCAGAATACGACCATTTTTCACACCTCCGACCATGCATGGGACCATTCCTTTGTGTTTGAATATTAATTGATTGCAAATGTATGCAGTAATATTTTATTTGAGAAAAAATACAATGAAATTGCTATTTTTATATTCGAATATGACATGGTGCCATCCATATTTTAAACAATATTTGTTACCAACCAGTGCAGTGTACATGTAAGATTCTGAGCCAATTCGTCCCGAAAGGTTAAATATCTTCGTGCCTATTCTTGCCGGATCGTCACAACGGCAGTTAATTCTGTCAGCCAGATTGTTCTCATTTCATCAAGAGACGCGCAAGTTTGATTAATCCATCTGGCGTGTAATATAACACAATTTGGGTCATAATCACAATGGGTTAAAGACGTATCTGTATAGCTATATAAATTTATATATGCAATTTGGGCTAAGTTATGCTTATATTTTTTTCAGGGAATTCATTTTCGAATTACGATACGTTTTTTATATCTCATGAGCAGCTGTTATTTTGTAGTTCCACCATTTCCGGACAATACAAATGATACGCACATATATTTCTTATTACAACTTACTTTTCTGGCTCTGGTGACATCCATTGCTGTATCATCTTGCAGTTCATTTAGAGACTTGTCTTCTGTTACAGTTGAAGGTTCTTCCTCATCACCAGTTTTTGCTTCTTCATAATCAATGTCAGAATTATCATCATCTTCTTCATCACACTCATCAGGGTTATTGCTAATGTCAAATGTTTCTAGTTTAACCAAAGTCTCAGTCTGATTGCCTGCTACACTGGAACCACCCTTTATACCACTACATATGTCAAATAACTCTGTTTCTTTTGTCACATCAAGTTGCTCAGTTTGTACACAATCTGTTTCAACAATATTACTGGATGTAGAAGGAACAGTATGTAAAATCTTCGCTGTTTTCACAACAGGTGGCTGAAGCTGACCCGGGAGAGCATTTCTCTTCCCAATCAGCCTTGAACTGAGTCTTGTGGGTGATCTATTGGCATTCAGCGGTCCAGTGGATGAACCCAGTCTGTCCGTTGTCACAGATAAATCTGGAAAAATAATTTTTAAAAAAGACAAATGTACAAAAATGTGTCAAATCAAATCAGGAATATTGCTTTTGTTACCGTGTTTGACTGAAATATGTACATGTAACCATTGGGTAGGCTAGTGGTGAAATTTAAATAGTCTTAAAATATACATGAATTCTTGAAAGTATTTGTTTGTGCTTGTTTGCAAATTTGTCATACATTGTAGATCCATTTGGCTGAGCCCATAGCAGTTGATAGTTCATAACATATACATGATAAGAATTATTTAATAACGAAGCACAAAAGAAATGGTTACCTTTAAATCCAATGGCTAAAGTATCGTAACGTAACCCATTAAATGGGGGAAATAGTCCGACATTTCTTAGTTTAATCCCATATCATAACCAGAAGACACGACACATACAATATATGCATGGTGCCGTATGACCAGGATGATTATGAGAGCTCTGTACTATTTGCTGTTTGTCACCCTTTGCATGCTGGGTAAAATATACAATGTAGGCTATAAATGATTGACTGTCATTTTCACCGCTAGCGTTCCAAGAGTTAAGATGTTCTGCAAAATACTTGGGACTTTTCACGACCCCGACTAGCCAAAGTTGATTGTTCTGAACATCTTTCGAGCTGAATTGAGTTATTTCCACATCCCCATGTGCATAATGGACGTATCAATATTCAAATGTTCCATCATGGAAGTTCATTTATTATAGAAAGAGTTAACAATGCAAATACATGTATATACCTGGCTTACGGTAGGCCCATCCTTGATCGACAAAAAAGCTTTTGAGGGCCGACTCCTGGTCCAATGTCACATACAACATCATCAAATATGTCTCCATGACACAGTAGGTAGTATGTTATGCAGGTCTCTAATGCTTGATGGCATGCAAACAGCAGCTAAAGTGGATAAATAAGATTCATTTTTAAAATTGTAATGAGAGTTTACTTGGCAATTCAGAACCAAAATATCGCTCATTTATACAATACATTTTTGAAAGATGTCATCTGAGACATATGCTTACAAATGAATTGATGATACATGTAAATATAACATACAATATTTATTGCATTAAACATCAGCAGATGCTTATAGCATCACTTATATACACAGTTTACAGAGAAGCATGAAATATAACAGTATAATAGCAATGTAAGCCTTAAAGGAATGATGGTAATGATCTATTGATTTCTTGTGTGATTTGCATAATAAATATACTTAGCAAGGTCTAAGATCTGTGTTTGTGACTGACAAGTCATTAAAGATAAGAATCTATGCAGGCCAAGAACAAAAATACCGTTCTAAATATTTTCTTCTTAAATCTTTAAATTTCGGACAGACTAAAAGGAAATGAAATTCATTTTCTATCATGTTGGTATTACCGTTATTACAAATTTGTAAATTTCTACTTAAATTTGAGTATCTTCCCTTTTCAATTGCTAGGTCATGTGATGTTTTAAATTTAGATAAGGCTATTCTGAATTTAGCTTCCGTTATACTGTTTAGATACGTTTCGACTTCAAATTCATGTTTAAAAATAGAATAGGTTTCCAGGCGAGTCGAATTATTTATTGCAGAATTCCAACTTTGGTGATATAAATAGACTGCATACATGAGAAATATACATGCATATTCAAAAATGCCGATAACTAAACTAGGTGATTCACAGACATCTCAATCTCCTCTGGTTCTTTTATGTGCACTGTGTAAATCACCGACACGAGACATCGGTTTAACCCTTTCCCTCATAGAAGTACCTCTCGACGCTATTACCAATACGAGTTACGACATACATTGATAATGTAGTATCCAAACCAATGTTCAAAATAAAGGCCAGAATCTCATGTAGTCCCAGTAATATCTATGGAGGTGGGATAGATATGGCGACTACTTATCATCTGCATGATAGCTAAATGGCTGTCGTTTGTATAGAGATATAATAGTATATTAGCCTAAATCTCTATGAAGGAAAGAGTTAAAGTCCCAACTTAAGGACTGTTAATTTTATTATGGTCACTCAGACCTTCTGGCAATGTCTGCTATGTGTCGTATACCTTACACCTGTAATTCGTAGACAGACATGTCAATCAAACGGATCCTGTTCTAATAAACTGAATCATGTAATTATTCCTCTGCACTACACTCGCTCGAGCTGTTACGATTGTGCCCTTAGGCAAGGCATTTAAATGCCATGTTGCCTCTTCTCTCTCCCTCATGGCGATGGATTCCAACAGGAATGAGGTCTTGAGAGTGATTAATATAAGTTTGAAAGAACTTGTTTCACAATCGAGCTAAAATAAATTTGTATAAACAAACAATAGACAGAGATGTATATTGCCGAAGGCTAATTAATCTCAGGCCGGTGTGAAGAAACAGATTAAATATATAAGTACCAGTATGCAGTTAAAGTAGTCAGGCATTATACAGACAGTTGGATTGGTAATCCAGGGATCGCAGGTTTGATCCCTCGTCTATCCTCCAAATATCTAAAAATGACTACATGTAATCTCTTCAGGTGGGCGGCGCTTGTATGGGCAACCGGTAGTGACGATAAATAAATGTAAAAAAAAGAAGGTAAATCATTATTATAATTTTGGTCTGAAAATTAAACAAGGAAATTGTACGAGTTCGTCCAAGGACAAAGTTCCAGATTTAGATTTTAAAAATACAATTGTCTGGAACTAATAATGACTCAGTACTATTGTGTGTGCCACTACCTGAGCGCCAGATTAGCCGACCTAAGTGGTTAACCAGTACTAAGCAATGTGTGTGAGGTGCCTTGCTCAATGACACTACATGCGTGGCCTGACCGAGTATAGAACCCAGGACCGTTCGATTCCAAATCCGATGCTCTACCACTGGACCACGGACGCCACACACATATTTGGACTAGTAAGCCATGGATTTAAGGGGTTTGAATTTTACCTGGACGTTTCCACGTAGAAATCCTAATGTTTCGTTTGCTTTCTTAGTTGACCTTTTTATGCGAGTATCCCACGACAGGTTATTCCAAGATATCCACGCCAAGATGGTTATCTCAAATAACACGTTTTAATTGATTAAACTAAACTATGTAATATCAACGCAACATTACAATGAATAACGAAACTAAATATGAAACACATATTCTAAAAATTACCTCTTATTTTAACCACACCGCATATGTGAATAACTACCAATACATGCTATCCGATAAGGTAATGTATCCGATACGTCTACAACTTGGAAGATGTTTTTTTCGAAATATTTCTGTCACATTTCAGATAATTTGCAAGCATACTACATTAGCCAGATTAGGCCAGTAGAAAGATAGCTGAACATAATATTTAAAACCAAATAGTAAGTGTAGGCAGGAAAAGGGAAGACAAAATTCGTTCAATTTTGCAAGCACGATAACCACGTTTACACAATCAATAAGGAAATACATATAGAGTAAAATACGGTTATCCGTTTGTGAATGCGTACCCTCTATGGGTGAGCCCATATCCAATATGCACATAAGCCCAACTGTCTACCGTGGGGTTGGATACCCAATTTAAGGGCTCTTTAATATCACTATCTTATTTCAGAAATCGATATTGATGTACGACACCTGGGGTCTTATATAAGGAATGTGACACTACTGAGTAGGCGTGGACCTCCAAGCAATACACACATAATATCCCGGTGTTACATACACCGATCTGTTTATACCTTGGGGATGGATACCCAAAATATGGGCCGACAGTTATTCACCCGCCCACTGGGCCTTACATAAGGTATGTGACATCTCTTACTATGCATGTGTACGAGCCCGGATCCAATAGGCGCACACTACACATACGACAAACGTTCTACCTTGGGGATGGATACCCAATTTATGGGCTCTTCCATATTACTATGTAATTTCAGGAATAAAAGACGAAAATCGACCTTGATTAACGGCCCAGGTGGCCCTAAATAAGGAATGTGACACAATTAAGTGACTATGCATAGACGTGAACCCATCGCCAATACACACATAACACATGCAATGATAAGTGTGTACCTTGGGGGATGGATACCCACAATATGGACTTCTCTAATGCCACTATTTGCATTAAAATATATACGAAACAAACAGCCGATATTTATTCAACGACCCACTGGGCCATACATAAGGAATGTGACACCACTGACTATACATAGGCATGGGCCAACAAGCAATGCACACATATTACATACGTTTCTACCTTGGGGATGGATACCCAACATATGGGCTTCTCTATTACCACTATGTGCAGCAAAAATATATATGAAATAACTAGCCGACATTTATTCATCAGACCGCTGGGCTTTAGATAAGGAAACCGTATTTCACTCTATATCCATTTCCTTATTGGTTATCATAAATGATCTCCCTTACCAATTACCCACAATGCAACCTATTGCTCAAAACGCTATTGTTTGCTAGCTTGTATCTTGTATGTAGCTTCCTCCAATGTCTGGAGAACCGTTCACCGACAGCAAACCTAGTAGTGGTTTTACCCTAACCAAAAGACACCGGAAGCCAATAATTTACCACAATCAACCCAAATAACCACATACATGGGTAAACCTACCTACATAGTCGCCATATGAACTAAGCTGTTGATCAAACCCCAAAAAACATGAACATGGTTGCAAAATCCCGCACACCATCAGAAAATTTAAAGTTTATACTTTATTTATTTTACATCGATTCCAACAACTTATATTAAATCAAGCAAGTTCCAACAACTTATATTAAATCACTCTCGTTGGCCCGGATGTAAGCGTAAATGTGGCCATTTGTATGGGAGGAAACCCGGAGTACACAGAGAAAACCCAGCTGTCCGATCTGGCGACTACCAAACCATCTCACATACTTCCCGGTCAGAGGATCGAACCCGGGTTACATTGGTGAGAAACGAGCGCGCTAACCACTGCGCTAATCGGACAGCCAACTCCAGTGCGTCATAGATCTATTAGAGTATATTTGCTGAATGCTGTCTTGTAATATGAGATTGTATATGTCGGGTAAAAATCGTGTGATAAAAGGTGGTAACTGGAAGAGGCATGTATTCCTAAACAGAGTGACACGTCCTGAGAATTGCAGCTTCTTTCGATCCATTTTGACCCCCCCCCCATGTTGGTCTTACTCCATCGTAGAACGGATCCTACGCATTCGATGCTTTCCATACCACAACGTGCACGTCTTGGGAACTAGGTCAGGTAACACCAGTGATGGTGGTGTTTTACGTTTATTTATCGTCGCTACCGGTTGCCCATATGAGCGACGCATCCTGAAGAGATTAGTCATTTCAGATTGTTGGAGGATAGTGCAATGATACAGACAGAGACCCATTCCAGAGTCTCCTCTGGTTATTTTACGTGCACGGTGTAAAGCACCGACAGAAGAAGAAGAAGAAGAAATAGAAGAAGAATAAGAAGAAAGAAGAGGAAGGAAGAAGAAGAAGAAGAAGAAGAAAAGAAGAAGAAGAAAAAGAAGAAGAAGAAGAAGAAGAAGAAAAGAAGAAGAAGAAGAAGGAGAAGGAGGAAGAAGAAGAAGAAGAAGAGAAGAAGAAGAAGAAAGAAGAAGAAGGAGGAGGAGGAAGAAGAAGAAGAAAAAGAAGAAGAAGAAGAAATAAGAAGAAGAAGAAGAAGAAGAAGAAGAAGGAAGGAGAGGAGGAGGAGGAGGAGGAGGAGAGGAGGAGGAGGAAGAAGAAGAAGAAGAAGAAGAAGAAGAAGAAGAAGAAGAAGAAGAAGAAGAAGAAGAAGACGACGACGACGACGACGACGACGACGACGACGACGACGACGACAACGACAACAACAACATAATAATAATAATAATGACTTTATTTGACGATGAAACTTATTTGAGTAAATTTTCCATAAGGCTTTGTATTGTTGTATATGTGTATATAATGCAATAAAATATTATTAAACAAAAGGCCCTCGATTTTGTCATAAATACAATCCTCAAAGTTCACCATCATTACAAGCACATTGTATTGCCGAGATGGAATGGAATCTATCACCAGGGGTCTGTGCTATGCACTGCACCAGTTCCGCTCGTCAACAATTCTGAACGCATAACGAACTGTCCATAAGGAGAAGTGTTATTAGTTAAAGGCGCATGCTCACTGTGTATATCCTCACGTCCAGTGTAAATACGTCTCGGTCATTTAGGGAAATAATGAACTCAATAGTATGTTAAGTGAGTCGCTGTCGGGTCAGTAGGGTCTAAATTTATAATCCGATTCACCCACATTTCTTTTTTCAAGCCTATATCAACCGAATTAGAACAGTATAAGTGTGCGCGACGATTCTACTAGGAACCACTACTACGTTTGCTGTCAGTGAACGGTTCTCCAGACATTAGAGGAAGCTACATACAAAATACAAGATACAAGATGGCAAACTCACCCAAGATCTGATTCAATAAGAACGGTATGACGCTACACGTATTAGCCAAGTGGTCGTCAACAAACGTATAGCTATTAAAACAAATTGTGGACTTGGAATGTATAGAACATATTCCTAATAAAGTAAATGTTTTACTCTTACACATATTATGTAAAGAAAGATGCTTAGCGATATAGCACCCTCTACGCGAGACTTGTTCCATATACCGCTTAATCTAGATTTTATTGGAAAATGATAAATTAAAAAAAAGAGCTAAACTTTATTTATTTTACAGCGATTGCGAAGCAAGTTTTAACAACTTATTGTAATCACTCTCGTTGGCGCGGATGAAGAGAGGAAACCGGAGTACACGGAGAAAACCCACCTGTCCGATTTGGCGATCACCGTACCATCTCACATACTTCCCGGTCCGATAAACTTATCATTAAAAGCATCAACACGAATGAAATTGTTCTACTTCTCAAAGTAACTTTTAGCATTTCCGACGATCATAAAGTAAACTGCCTAAGTGAGTTATTGGTTTTTGTTTTGTTTCATTCGTTTAGAATATCGCTGCTGTAGATGTTTCGAAAGCTTACATACCAACTTACTAGAAGAACTCAGAACAATTTGTAATTTCTAGCTTAATAATATTTGTTTGCATTGTTTTCATACATTACATTACAATTATTCATACAATGAAATACATAGAAAACAATTAGACATTAAATTAGGATTACTAATTATTGCTGTATACGATTTAATCTGGATAAAAGCAAATTGGTTGGGCTACAAGTTATGACAACATTATTTACAGCCTTCCCCACAATTTGCAATTAAATTGGGGATAAGGAAATACCAGATATTCTGTCGTCATTATCAATAAATTAAGCAACTGGTTCAGCTAATATTAAATACTGAATATTGGAAGTACTTTTTTATTTCAATTTGCATACCTCTTGATCATGGACTGAAGCCTCTGAGATTCCGCCACGGCTTTGCCTCTATGTCAACCCGACAATCGAAATACACCATCCAACTATACTGAGTCACAAAAGAAACGATACCTGGTGTTTATGTGTCTATAATTTCAACATTTATTAAGAAAATTCTTTGAAAATTCATAAGATGATAGTCCAACATGTTTGAAAGAGGAGCACATAAAGCATAATGAGCCTCCGAAACTGTCTGCTGCGTGATGACGTAATTCGTCGGACAGGGGTCTAATGGAGTTTTCACACAGACGTCAATACCGAGTATGGGCACCATTTGCGTCTCTCACTGCAATGCACCGCCGTCGCATCGAACGGAAGAGTGTCTGAATCTCTTGCTGGTCAATATTTGTCCACTCCTGACGCAAAACATCCCTCAGTTGGTTTAACGTTACCGGCTGACGTCGTCTGACGCGGCGGTCTAACGTATCCCACAAATGTTCTATGGGTGACAAGTCTGGTGACAAAGCAGGCCACGGCAGGGTTTCAATATTGTTCTGCTCCAATAATGTGGTGGAAATCCGAGCAGTATGACACCTGGCGTTGTCCTGTTGGAACAGTGTGACGTTTCTGTTGGCGTTAAAGAACGGCACAACAACTGGCGCAAGGATCTCATCACAGTACCGCTGGGCGTTTAGGTTCCCGTCCACCACTAACAGTTCAGTGCGACTGCCGAAGGTGATACCGCCCCACGCCATAACGCTTCCGCCCCCGAACAGATCGACCTGACGTACACATGCGTCGGCGTAACGTTCACCGCGTCTGCGATATACCCGCTCTCTGCCATCCGCTCGACGCAAACAGAACCGCGATTCATCGCTAAACATCACCGAATTCCACTGTAACCGAGTCCAGCGAGCACGTTCCGTCGTCCATTCCCGCCGTACGTCACGGTGACGTCGTGTCAGGATGGGTCCAACGTATGGCCGATAGGCACGAATGCCACGTTCACCGAGCCGGTTCCTGACTGTTTGTGCACTGATGCGATTGTTGGTCATCCCAGGAGTAACGGCAGCTGTGTGCGTAGCAGGTAGGAACCGGTCACGTAAATGTGACGTCCGAATGTGACGGTCCTGTTCACGCGTCGTCACACGTGGTCGACCAGATCTTGGACGGTCGTCCACCGATCCATGTGTTCGATAACGTCGAAGTAGACGTGTTATCGTGATCCGCGTAACCCCGAGTCGATTTGCGACGTCACGCTGACGTAAACCGCCGTCAATCATGCCAATGGCACGCATTCTCTGATTGCGGTTTAGCCTAGGCATTTTGTTAGAGGTAACAATGGGTATGTAAGGTGTTTTTCCTCGATGATAATGCAATACCAGTACAATAAACCGGTTTTCCGATTTGTACATGTGTAGGAAGTTGTCTTTGTTGAGGAGCACGTGCAAATCGGAAATTCGGCGTTCCAGGATTATCGGGTGTTTATTTACCTGTGTTTATGGTTGGCTGACGTTGCAATAAGATACCCGGTACTGATACGTAATAATATATTAAACCTTTCTATGGTTTTATCCGTTTTACGTCATTTTTAGTTTGGTATCGTTTCTTTTTTGACTCAGTATATATACCTGTAGCGGTGATAAGCGTGTTCAGAAAAGGTCATGGAAAGAGTTTAAAGCGACACTACATCAGTGAAAACGCAAATTTATACAGAATGTAATTTCCTATTATATGGTATAATTTCCCCCCAAATATGTGCCTCAAAAACTGAGTATTTCAACTAATAAACAAGCGTCGTATACGCGGTTTGTTGACATAATAATGTCAACAGGGTCGACATACATGCGTAATACAACCTGTGTATCATGAATAATGAGATTTATGGGTTCAGATTTACCGTTATCTCACATTTGTGCGACAGTATTGACTACAATGACAATGAAATGTCAATTCAGGATCGTGGATGACCCGTATATGAAATCCTACTTTCACTTTTGAAAGATTGTAGACCACAAACACACTGTTTATTGATTCAATGTTAGTGTTCGAATGTATTCGGAAGAATATGTAGTAGCAATGCATTAATACGTGAACAATGCATTATTTTGGCTTTTTGCGATGTAATGTCGCTTTAAGCCTTTGCAGTGTATTATATATTTATAGTCAAATGTGACAGTCTTCTGAATATAAAGTTCAACGTGTATCGTCGTTATCATATCTCCTTAAGGAATGAATCGATGTTAATAGTTTCCTTCGGGGTATGAACTACACTGAGCTAAAGTGTGTGGAGGTGGGACAAAGGCACCCACGCTAACTTTAAGCATGCCAAATGTAGTTCATATCCCGATGGAAACTATTAACCCGCAATTCATTACTTATATTTACATTAATTATTCTTTTCAATTACACCAAAGAAAATATAGCACACTTTGCATTTTAAATGTATTTAGTCCAGCTTTTGCGACTTATCGTATGCCGGAACAGGTAAATAGATCATCATTGGAACAGCGTTAACTGAGACACGCCTTTTCTCGCGACGAACGCTGCCTACCACTGCGAATGCCCGTAATTCGAGTGCGCATGGCAGTTGCATATCATTAGTTGGGAATCCTATACGAAAATGTATACAATCATGGTGCATACGTTCATCGAAGGAAATACCGTGGAACCCGTATCTCTAGCTTGTATCCTTATCATGTGCTAGTATACCGTAAAATCTTTATCTCAACCAGCCGATCAGAATATAGTATCAACCACGCATAAAGAACGCCTTCATCACTTGCTCCGCCCAGGGTTAGGGTCAAAACGCGTGGTTGATGTCATTATTCAGTTGGGTGGTTGAGAAAAAAGGCTTACCAAGATATACCTGAGAATAATTTCCTTATATAAAGCGAATGTTATTGCCTGCTCTGTTTCAATAACAAAATTACAATGATATAGATATAGGTTAGAACTAAGGGTTCGTATCTCTAGTCGCAGGGGCTAATGCCGCTCGTGATAATTAAAACTATGTACACCCAATAGCTGTCTACGCTGAGGACAGAGGAGGGGCTGCTACCTGTACGTGGAGGGCAGCCTTAATAACCTCGATGTCCTATGTCATAGTTTGGCGGGGTAACATCACGCCAACTTTTGTCTCTGTTTCAATAAGACAATTATAATGATATAATAGATATAGGTATATATAGGTTCCGTATCTCTAGTCACAGGGGCAAGTGCCGCTCGTGATAATAATGCTTTCAATGTTCATTCGGTGACATATAATTAGAGCATACACTGAAACAAACACATATCGTCTTACTGTTGGAATATAATAAATTAATAATACATATAATCACTAAGAACAACTAATTATTAGCTGACAAATACAACCGCAGACTTCAAAGACACATGCTCATACAAAATAATCTTCAAACAATCAACAACAACTAAATTGGCCGTTTCCATGCAGGGTTCACGTGCCTATAGCAACTAAATTGGCCGTGTCCACGCAGGGTTTACGTGCTTATATACTTGTATATCTCTAAATGTATTTCACAGAATACAGCCAGCAGCTCTATAATATTATGTTTCAAAGAACGTTCTCATACTGATGGGAGATGATATATTTTATTTAATCAATGTTCATTAACTCTTTCACCGCCAATGTCGCATAAAAGCGACTTTGTAAAAAAAGTAAGTACCCGATCGGACAGAACAGAACATGCCGTCTGATCAGGCTATATGCTGATTGCTCTTCAGACAGTGGAGCTGAAGCACCTGTCCGAATAGCAAACAACATATATCCTGATCAGACGCGGCGTTACGCCGCGGCTGATCTGGATCTATGTTGTTTGCACATGCTCTGAATTTTATTTGGCGCTGAAAGAGTTAAAGAGATTGTTAAGACAATGTACGAACGTTAAGTGAAGATCGGTAACACAACACATGTAACAATGGGTACATTCAGCTGAATTTAATTTAATGAATTGAAATATTATTATTATTATTATTATTATTATTATTATTATTATTATCATTAGTATTATTATACCAGATGTGTATAGCACTCTTTTCATACAGAAGTTATTCGTTCAAAAGTGCTTAACATTAATTTAGCATAGTAAGACATTATTTTTATAAACAAACAATACAATAGTGACAATTAAGGACAACAATTTGGTAGGAATAAAAAAATAAGTGAAAATAAAACAAATGTAAATTGTTTATCAAAACTATTAAGAAAAGTACATAAAAGAATAAAGGTAGGAATTAAAATGGAAAATGCTATAGATACATCGTTAGATGGAACACACCATACTAGAATCTACTTCCAAGAAGTGTGTCACAGAGTGTAGCCGGTTCAGTGATCGGGTCGATCCCTAACTACGAGGCTCCCGCTACACCCGTGATACTTTCCTCGGAACAGGCCCCATTTGACTGTTACACCAATACTAATGTTCTAAAATGTTTCATGTAATTTACATAGTGTTTCTTGAACATGCGTGTTTTTAACTTGGTTTTGAATGCTACTAGTGTATCACAGTGTCTTATAACATCGGAGAATGCATTCCACAATGATGGCGCGGCATGTTGGAAACTTCTGCCACCATATCTTACACAATGTGATTTTGGCACAAGTTTTTGTGAGTTTTCCGATCTCAGCTTTCGCGCAGTATATTTCAATCATGTCTTTGATGCATTTCTGGCCTTTGACATGTAGAGCTTTATGGGTGTGGATGAGAATCTTAAACTCCACCCTATATGATACTGGCATCCAGTGAAGTTCTTTGAGCACCGGTGTTATGTGCTCGTAACGGCGAGTTTTTGCGAGTTGTGTTGCATTGTTCTGGACGTTTTGAAGTTTGTTTAAACTGTACTTTGGAACACCATACAGAAGGGCATTACAGTAGCACAAGCGCGGCGAAATTAGTGAGTTCACTGATTATTGTGTGGCATAGGAAGTGATGTATTCTCTGGTGTGTTCTATCTGGCGCAACTGTGCATAACAAGATCAGCAAACAGAACGTATATGTTTGCCCCTGTCTAGTTTTGAATCTAGGAGTGCACCGAGATTTCTTACACTGGTTGTGGTCTTATTGCAGAACTGCAGAACCGCTTACAGTCACAGTTATGTTTCCAATGAGACTTTAATTTTGCTTTGACGTGAAGAGGACGACTTCGGTTTTATCTGAATTCAGTTTGAGCATGTTATTGTTCATCCATACACTATTGCACTTAAAACCATTTCTATGCGTCGTATTGTTTCAGCTCTTGAATTAGATTCTGTTGGATTAACTGATAGATACAATTGTCCATCGTCCGCGTTAAAATGATGGTTGAGCCCATACGTATTGCATATTGCGCAGACAGTCTTAGTTTACATCGTAATGAAGTGGTGTTTTACGTTTATTTATCAACGCTACCGGTTACCCATATGAGTGACGCCTCCTGAAGATATTAGTCATTTTAGATTTTGGAGGATAGTGCATGATACAGACAGAGACCAATTTCAGTGTCTTCTCTGGTTCTTTTACGTGCACGGTGTAAAGCACCGACACGAGACCTCGGTTTAACGTCCCATCTGAAAGACTGTTAATTTTATTAGGGTCAGACGGGGGGTCGAACCTGCGATCCCTGGATTACCAGTCCAGCGTGACTTCGTAAAGAAAGTAAGTCCAAGGATAGATATATCCTTGTGGCACACTATATTTCATCAAGACAGTCTGCGTTATCTGCATTTTATATACATTTATATATATTACGTCTGGAACAGACTGGAACATTCGGGCATACTGTTAGATAATCGTGTGTTTAGTTCAATGATATATAGTCTGTTGGATAATTTGCAGATGGTGATGTTTGATATATACATTTACATTACATTCATTGCGAATAAAATGACAATTTCTTTGGTTGCGTTGTTCGTGTTAGCGTTAGTGTGGCCTACATGACATCATTACATATATAAATATTTGTTCAGGAATAAATTACGCCTTTAATTCCTAAATAGCACGTGCACTCTCGTGATGTATTTAGATTAACGATGAACATACATATGAAAGCGCGATTGTACGGTGAAGGCCAGACGTGACAGGTGGGGTTTCTACGGGTACTCCGGTTCCCTCCTATATAATTATAAGAAATATATTGCAACAAAACATATCGCATCATAAAAGCACATGATTATTGTTATTGTGCGTGCGTGCATGCGTGCGTGCGTGCGTGCGTGCGTAGTGCGTGCATGCGTGCATGCGTGCGTGCGTGTATGCGTAGTACGTGCATGCGTGCGTACGTAGTGTGTGATAGTCGCGTGTGTGCATTCTACAGAGTTATGACCATTTCAAATGTTACATAAAACAATATAGCTGACGCAACATAACCATATTTTAATGCTTATTTTAACATTCAGTCTTTGTATTTAATAAGATTTCAGTAAATCGATGAGCAAATGTTAAGTAAATTAAAATAAAACGAAATAGCACAAATATTTCGATATTTATGAAAACCTGTTGAAAGACAAAACCTATTTCAGATAAGATTTAGAATTTAAGCAGCTGCTCCTCTTACATCTTGTCAATAGAATATAATGTGACGCAAAGGTTAATCAATTATAACCATGGAAACATAACGTACGCCAATACGAGCGTCTTAGATTATCACAAAATTAGAAGTACATTATATGCTAGCATTATTGGGAAAATAACTGAGAGTGTTCTGACGAGAGTCTGTATAGTACATACACTAAGCTGTATTATGTGTGGTAAGTTAAAGCTTGCTCAAGATGGAAACATTATTAAGGAATGAATCGCGGCTAATAGTTTCCATCAGGGTATGAACTACATTGGGCGTGGTTTTAAAGTGTGTGGACGCCGAAGGCATAACTTTCAATGATGTGGGTGAAGTTAGCAATGAGCAGTGTACTGCCAGTGTACTGCTGTATTGCTGGCAGTGAGCAGTGTACTGCTGTACTGCTGGCAGTGAGCAGTGTACTGTTGTATTGCTAGCAGTGAGCAGTGAGTAGTGTAATCCAGCAGTGAGTGGCGTATTCTAGTAGTGAATGAAGTGTAAATGCAAATTTTCGAAACAAATAAATAAAAATAATAATACAACAGTACACTGCTCACTGCCAGCACTGGCAGTAAAAAAATTGTTTTTATTATTTTTATTTTTTCGAAATATGGCATATACACATCATTCACTACTAGAATACATAACTCACTGCTGGATTACACTACTCACTGCTCACTGCTAGCAGTATAGCAGTACACTGCTAACTGCTAACTTCACCCACATCTTTCAATGGGCTTGTGTGACATGTATATAAACATAATTATGCAAATGTTATTTGATTTTGCTTATGTAGATTTTACTTGGACATGGTTGTTGTGAGCATCCGTGACCGAGTAGTAACGGTCGTTAGCTTCAAATCATTTGCTCCTCGCTCTGGTGGTGCTCAATGTGAGGAAGGTAACCCGCTGGCTCGCGGAAGGTCGGTTTTACACGGGTACCTACCCGTGCATCAAATACTGCTTGGGCCTTCCTCCACCAACAACAGCGGGAGAGTCGTCATATGAACTAAGCTGTTGATCAAACCCCAAAAAAACATGAACATGGTTGCAAAATCCCGCACACCAGCAGACAATTTAAAGTTTAAACTTTATTTATTTTACAATGATTGCGAAGCAAGTTCTAACAACCTATGTTAATCACTCTAGTTGGCGCAGATGAAAGCGTATATGTGGTCATTCGTGTGGGAGGAAACCGTAGTACCCGGAGAAAACCCACCTGTCCGATCTGGCGACCACCGTACCATCTCACATACTTCCCGGTCCGAGGATCGAACCCGGGTTGCATTGGTGAGAAGCGAGCGCGCTAACCACTGCGCTAATCGGACAGCCAGCAGACAAATTCATGTAAACTTAAAAATAAGATTGGAATTTGACCCGTCTCCAGTACCTCTCGATATGACCTTTTTGAAAATTTCAGTTTCTATATTTTAACAAATTAAATTTGGAAATGTAATTTAAATCAAAATGTCTTATTATGTTAACCTGTATTTATTTATGTGACTATTGTCCAAATATGAACTAATTATCTTTCAAAACAAAAATGTTATACTCTACACAATCTAGTAATGGTACCAGATGTTCAGGAATTCCTGGAAATATATTTGGCATTGAGGAATTCAATATACAGATGTAGGCCTATATAACAATTCATTGTCGATACTATAAGAAAATGATCCCCATCTGCAGACCGGTGTCTTTAAATTATTCTAAGTTCGTCCTTTGCTAAGAGCTTTTCATAAAATTCGGAAACAACGCCACATTATTTAGACGTAATTCTGTCAAATAACTCTTATTCTGGAATATCATTGAATATCTTAATCTCATCTGGCTCATGCATCCGTGATTTCTGCAAATAAATTAAAACGTCTACACGCAAAGCACACTCGTTTTTTTCTTCATTCTATTTAACTAGCAACACCCCCTCGCAGGGATGTCGTCATAATCCTCCTATTATGTCTAGTTCAGTAATTGATATTGGCTTTGGTTGGTAGTGCATATTACTACCTGGAAGGATTCTGATTGGTTTAGAGAATAATCCCTATAATTTGTAATTAAACGTTAAGGTATGCATAGTTCCAGGTGAAGTGGTATAACACGTTAACGATAAGACACACGACTATTTAGAAGAAGCATTGACGTAATTATAACGCTGTCTAAAACGTAAATATAATGCTGTTTTGTAAAAGTGACGTCATGAGAATTTAATGACGTCATGAGAATTAGCACTGACTCTTGGCGCCAAAATGAAAGTAGTAACCTTATTGTGTGCAAACATGTGATCAAATCGAGCACTACATTGTGATTTGATAAAAAGGATCTTGCATGAATTGTGATTTCATACCAAGTTTTATGAAACTCGTCATAAAATATAGTATGAAATAACCGCGCATGTACAATCCTATATTTATGTAGAAACACTGTGTTATACATTGACAGACAGACAGACAGACAGACAGACAGACAGACAGACAGACAGACAGACAGACAGACAGACAGACAGACAGACAGACAGACAGACAGACAGACAGACAGACAGACAGACAGACAGACAGACAGACAGACAGACAGACAGACAGACAGACAGACAGACAGACAGACAGACAGACAGACAGACAGACAGACAGACAGACAGACAGACAGACAGACAGACAGACAGACAGACAGACAGACAGACAGACAGACAGACAGACAGACAGACAGACAGACAGACAGACAGACAGACAGACAGACAGACAGACAGACAGACAGACAGACAGACAGACAGACAGACAGACAGACAGACAGACAGACAGACAGACAGACAGACAGACAGACAGACAGACAGACAGACAGACAGACAGACAGACAGACAGACAGCAGACAGACAGACAGACAGACAGACAGACAGACAGACAGACAGACAGACAGACAGACAGACAGACAGACAGACAGACAGACAGACAGACAGACAGACAGACAGACAGACAGACAGACAGACAGACAGACAGACAGACAGACAGACTATTGCATTGTCGTAAACTATACAAGTTTCTTGACACACATAAACAGTATGACAAATGATTACGTACCAATCAACAACGGGAATACCTTAAAAATGTAGTTTACAGGTACATGTAGTTTACAGGTGCATGTAGTTTACAGGTGTATGTAGTTTACAGGTGTATGTAGTTTACAGGTGTATGTAGTTTACAGGTACATGTAGTTTACAGGTGCATGTAGTTTACAGGTGTATGTAGTTTACAGGTGCATGTAGTTTACAGGTACATGTAGTTTACAGGTACATGTAGTTTACAGGTGCATGTAGTTTACAGGTACATGTAGTTTACAGGTACATGTAGTATACAGGTGCATGTAGTTTACAGGTACATGTAGTATACAGGTGCATGTAGTTTACAGGTACATGTAGTTTATAGGTGCATGTAGTTTACAGGTGCATGTAGTTTACATGTGCATGTAGTTTACAGGTACATGTAGTTTACAGGTACATGTAGTTTACAGGTACATGTAGTTTGTAGTTTACAGGTACATGTAGTTTACAGGTACATGTAGTTTACAGGTACATGTAGTTTACAGGTGCATGTAGTTTACAGGTACATGTAGTTTATATAGAAATCTTTGTGTTTATTTAAACATGAATAGGAAACTATAAATACCTAAGAAATAATCATTATAATCAGATTAGGACACTGTCATTGGTTTTTGAATTCCACGTCTAAAATAGTCAAATAAGCATATTTGGATATATTTTATATGACGCTATGAAAAAAAATCACCATTAATACATTTTTGAGACATAGACGCATTCCTTGAACTTCGTTTTGGCAAATTGTGTTAAAATGTTATCAAACTAAATGAAGTTGTAATATGGTATCAAACAGTCCCCATTAGAAGCAATATTAAATTATCAAAGTCTCCCGGTGTATTGAAATCTGTGCAAACTTTACAGAGTAATTTCGCGTGCTTGATTGTTACATCGATCACCTCGTGACAGTTGGCGAACTGTGTGAACTCGCATGACTCAATTCCAGTCTGTCCTGGTAAAGTAAAAATGGCAATGTTTCTAATCTGGTCTGGTTTAATGCGTAATGTCAGTGTCGTTCTTTGGAGAATAATGAACTCAATCTAATTAATTTGGACGACATATAATTATTAGCTTTAGAATTAAATTAATCTTTGACTCCATTATTATTATTATTATTACAGTAATACACTGACTCCATTGTTATATCAGTAATACCCTGAATTAATTATTATTACAGTAATATACATTTCCAACACTAAATATCCCACTAAATCTGCGCCATTTTGTTTATGAGATACAGCAATATGTTGAATGATATTGAATATTGTTTAGTTTAAACATATTTTATTTCAAACAATGTAACATATAGCAATTACATTACAATATAATAGTTTATGTTTTGAAAAAGGATTAGATCCGAAAGCTAGATTAGCTTATAACGGTATTTTCCTTAGAAACTTGTTTTGTTGTAAAGTTGGCGGTAATATAATTTGCTTGAAATGTTTAGCAATACAAGATTCATAATGCGATTTAGATAGAAAGAAAACGATATTGTAGTTGAGATAAAAGACATTATAATAATAGAGGTCAGAATATTATAATGTTGAGGAATGCTAATAAGAAGAATATAGTTAAGCCTAAGCGTAAGAGATTGTTCTAATTAAGAAATAATAAGTATCAACCGTGGTATATCGCAGAATAACCCGAGTTTGTCGATTCTAACACGACTTACTTCTAATAATGTTAGACGAGAATCAAAGGAGTATTTTCTTCAAACGCGGTGCTACTCCGCTGCATTTGGCTTTCGAAATTTCCTCCCGCGTAAGGGGTATTGACGTTATTTTATATGGAAAATATCAATCTAGTGCACAAATGAACAAAAGTTGTAACTGATCAATAATTTTATTTATTTTGTCAAATAACACTGTACAGAATAGTAACTGAAACGTTACCTAACAGAAAAACAAGACGGACAAGAGATTATCTGATTCTAAAAATAGCTCACTTCCGCGAATTCCCACGGTAGTATTTACAAACATCACGTGACTTTCATTCATAAAACTATACACGCATTGAATACATGGAATAGCCAAAACACGGTGCGTGCGCAGCATAGTTCAAGGTAGGTATATCGCAGAATAACCCGAGGTAGATTTTACTCTACAAGTATGTATGTTATTAGCTGGGTCGTGTTAGAATCTATATGTGCAGACTCACAACGATTATTGTAAGAAGAAAGTAACATTATTAGGTAAAGTGAGGTATGATATCGATATAGTTTGCTAGATATTTATCTTATGACGAGCTAATAAACTATTGATGTTGACCATTGGGAGGACCTACATACCTTTAGGGAATATTCAGGGCCAATAACTGTGAGATGTCTCACATTGTGGACCCTTAGTGCAGGGCAAAACGTATGTATAATTTGACAGAAAAAAACATATTAGATACGAATTCAACAGCTTACAGCAACTCCTAGTTAGCTTCCCGGGAGTTGGGGCTTGACATTAAATTGAAACCTCGGGCCATTATATATCTCACATACTTAGGGATATTTGTTTATTTAGTTTATTTAACGTCGCTACCGGTTGTCCACTTGAGCGACTGGCAGTTTACCTAACAACACCTTTCCTATGCAGGCTCCAGCGGTTAACCAATTCTTGGTGCACCTAATGCATCTCAGCCACTGCATTACAACAATTAATAATGCTATACTAGAACACAGCTTCCGTAATACGAACGGTCACACTGTATTGTCATGAACATATTACTAAAATTTAAAATGAATAAATACTTTCAACGTTACACGAAAACACAATCACACAGGGACAGCCAATTTGTGGACAGTGCATGGTTGAAAACAAACCTCGCATGGCAGGTGTCCGGTTCCGTTGTTTTGCTAGGTTATTCGTATATTGACCGACAGCAAGTAGTATTCACAATAGACGAAACCTCATAGATTCCCCATGGGTAGAATACGATCATATGTCTAACGTTACTAGTAAAACTGATTATTTGCTTAGGGTTTGACAAGAAAAATAGGATCTTACACTCCTGGTGATTTTATACAATAGTTTATGAAAGTCGTTTTGGAATATTGCTATTAAGCGAGAATGTCTGTCCAACAAAAACGTTTTGAGATCTTTGCGACAAATAGTGATTTATCCATTGTAGTAAATTTTCATTAATTCCATATTGTGTTAATTTGTAAGTTAAGCCTTTGTGCCATACTCTGTCGAATGCCTTGGATATATCACAGAAGACCATGCATGTAGCTTTTCGTTCATCGAAGGCTTTGCATATTTGGTTGTAAATATCGATTAACTGGAAAACTGTTGAATGTCCCGGTAAAAATCCTGATTGTAATTTGTAAATCAAGTTGTTGGCATTTAGGTAATTGTGCATATGTTTGAAAACAACCCTTTCCATAACCTTGCCAACACAGCTTATTAATGAAATAGGTCTGTAATTAGAAGGTAACGACAATATTTTATGAAAGTCGTTTTGGAATATTGCTATTAAGCGAGCCTTTTGACGAGCTTAATAGCAAAATTGCAAAACTCGTTTCATAAAGTATGGTATGAAATCACCACGAGTGTAAGATCCATTTTATAACATTACCACAGTAACAACAACAATGCATTTGAAGGAAGAAATAGGTTTATGTTTGCCAGTATATGTGTGAGCCTTATTACATTAAGCTGCATCCATACGCCGTAGTAAATAGTCCCTGCTATTCAAACAACGTCACGCAAATCATCGACACACTATTTTTAATCAATCACTGTATTCTACTAGTTCATATTTAGCATTTTATTGATTTAGCAGCTGATTTTCAACACATAAAGCTTGAATATAAACAACATGTAATGTATATTGCATTATATATATATATATATGACCAATCAGAATCCTTCCAGGTGTTTATAAACGTGTGGTCATACAAGCATTTATGAGATGACTGTATTACACTAAATACAAGCAAAATTATGTTATTATTAGTAAGGGCCAATTTTGTATTAGTAATGGCCAAGGTATTTTATTAGTAAGGGCCAATATTGTGTATTAGTAAAGGCCAATATTTTGTATTAGTAAGAGCTAATGTTTTGTATTAGCAAAGATAAGGTTTTGTATTAGTATGGGTCAATATTTTGTATTAGTAAGGGTCAATAGTTTTTATTAGTAAGGGCCAAGGTTTTGTATTAGTAAGGGCCAATGTTTTGTATTCATAAGGGCCAAGGTTTTGTGTTAGTAAAGGCCAAGGGTTTTGTGTTAGTAAAGGCCAAGGTTTTGTGTTAGTAAAGGCCACAGTTTTGTGTTAGTAAAGGCCACGGTTTTGTGTTAGTAAAGGCCAATGTTTTGTGTTAGTAAAGGTCACGGTTTTGTGTTAGTAAAGGCCAATGTTTTGTGTTAGTAAAGGCCACGGTTTTGTGTTAGTAAAGGCCAAGGTTTTGTGTTAGTAAAGGCCACGGTTTTGTGTTAGTAAAGGCCACGGTTTTGTGTTAGTAAAGGCCACGGTTTTGTGTTTGTAAAGGCCACGCTTTTGTGTTAGTAAAGGCCACGGTTTTATGTTAGTAAAGGCCACGGTTTTGGGTTAGTAAAGGCCAAGGTTTTGTTTTAGTAAAGGCCACGGTTTTGTGTTAGTAAAGGCCACGGTTTTGTGTTAGTAAAGGCCACGGTTTTGTGTTAGTAAAGGCCACGGTTTTGTGTTAGTAAAGGCCACGGTTTTGTGTTAGTAAATGCCACGGTTTTATGTTAGTAACAGCCATGGTTTTGTGTTAGTAAAGGCCAAGGGTTTTGTGTTAGTAAAGGCCACGGTTTTGTGTTTGTAAAGGCCATGGGTTTGTGTTAGTAAAGGCCATGGTTTTGTGTTAGTCAAGGCCACGGATTTGTGTTAGTAAAGGCCACGGTTTTGTGTTAGTAAAGGCCAATGTTTTGTATTAGTAAGGATGTTGAGTTACATGTTCGTGTTAGCTTCTCATGTCACTATGGCTAATTTAGAATAAGTATCTCATAAGGGAAAGTGTTCTATATATATATGTGTGTAAACAATTAATGTCCACCATGTATTGGTTTGTCTTGGAATCGATCGGTTATGACGTAGTTAATCCAAACAACGATTATAACATTTGCTTGCCTACATATTTGTGTGTGTTTCCATCCTGTAGCGTTCTTTATAGTCACCACAGCCGAGGTATATGGGGAGCTTATCCTGGTCACAGTATGCCTTGCTGTGGTTGAGCTTTATGCGTGTGATTTTACGTATATTTATCGTCGCTACCGGTTGCCCATATGAGCGAAGCCTCCTGAAGAGATTAGTCATTTTAGAATTTTGGAGGATAGTGCAATAATACAGACAGAGACCCATTTCAGAGTCTCTTCTGGTTCTTTTACGTGCATGGTGTAAAGCACCGATACGATACCTCGGTTTAACGTCCTATCTGAACGACTTAATTTTATTAGGGTCAGACGGGGATTGAACATGCGATCCCTGTATTACCAGTCTAACGTGTTAACCACTGGACTACAGATACGTCTGTACGTGTGTTATTCAACTTGTTGAAATCTTTTTATGGTGAGATGAGTCAACGAACACCTGGTCAGTGAAGCGTCTATATTTATAGTAATGTACTATGGTGACATGAGTCAACTAACACCTGGTCAGTGAAGCGTCTATATTTATAGTAACGTACTATGGTGAGATGAGTCAACGAACACCTGGCCAGTGAAGCGTCTATATTTATAGTAACGTACTATGGTGACATGAGTCAACGAACACCTGGTCAGTGAAGCGTCTATATTTATAGTAACGTACTATGGTGAGATGAGTCAACGAACACCTGGTCAGTGAAGCGTCTATATTTATAGTAACGTACTGTGGTGAGATGAGTCAACGAACACCTGGTCAGTGAAGCGTCTATATTTATAGTAACGTACTGTGGTGAGATGAGTCAACTAACACCTGGTCAGTGAAGCGTCTATATTTATAGTAACGTACTATGGTGAGATGAGTCAACGAACACCTGGTCAGTGAAGCGTCTATATTTATAGTAACGTACTATGGTGAGATGAGTCAACGAACACCTGGTCAGTGAAGCGTCTATATTTATAGTAACGTACTATGATGACATGAGTCAACGAACACCTGGTCAGTGAAGCGTCTATATTTATAGTAGCGTACTATGGTGAGATGAGTCAACGAACACCTGGTCAGTGAAGCGTCTATATTTATAGTAACGTACTGTGGTGACATGAGTCAACGAACACCTGGTCAGTGAAGCGTCTATATTTATAGTAACGTACTGTGGTGAGATGAGTCAACTAACACCTGGTCAGTGAAGCGTCTATATTTATAGTAACGTACTATGGTGAGATGAGTCAACGAACACCTGGTCAGTGAAGCGTCTATATTTATAGTAACGTACTATGGTGAGATGAGTCAACGAACACCTGGTCAGTGAAGCGTCTATATTTATAGTAACGTACTATGATGACATGAGTCAACGAACACCTGGTCAGTGAAGCGTCTATATTTATAGTAGCGTACTATGGTGAGATGAGTCAACGAACACCTGGTCAGTGAAGCGTCTATATTTATAGTAACGTACTATGGTGACATGAGTCAACGAACACCTGGTCAGTGAAGCGTCTATAGTTATAGTAACGTACTATGGTGAGATGAGTCAACGAACACCTGGTCAGTGAAGCGTCTATATTTATTATAACGTACTATGGTGAGATGAGTCAACGAACACCTGGTCAGTGAAGCGTCTATATTTATAGTAGCGTACTATGGTGAGATGAGTCAACGAACACCTGGTCAGTGAAGTGTCTATATTTATAGTAGCGTACTATGGTGAGATGAGTCAACGAACACCTGGTCAGTGAAGCGTCTATATTTATAGTAACGTACTATGGCGAGATGAGTCAACGAACACCTGGTCAGTGAAGCGTCTATATTTATAGTAACGTACTATGGTGAGATGAGTCAACGAACACCTGGTCAGTGAAGCGTCTATATTTATAGTAGGGTACTATGGGGTGCGTTTTTAATTGGAAAGTGAACTATATTGCATGGGGAGTGGGGTTGACGAATAATTGCGTGTTGTTGAAGGAAGTTCAAACAGTGCAATATGGCGCCGGTGAGTGCTTTGGATTTTTGTGTATGCTTTGGTGTGTGCTTTGTTTGTCAACACATTTTTATTATATCAGCTTCGTCTGTGAAGAAATTTACCTAGACCGAATATGTAACATTAAAACCACACACGAAGATGTTATCTATAATTATTCCTGAAAAACATTTTATAGGCTAATAAAATTTCCCCATTAGCTTCAAAATATCTAAGCATAGCCTGTAATTATGTAATATTTTCTCAGACAAATACTGATGCATGCTGGGTTGTGCTCCGATAATCTTATTTTGATGTTATTTAAGAAATAATAAGTATCAACCATGGTATATCGCAGAATAACTCTCGTTTGTCGTTCTTATGCGTAGAAATATATCACGAAGGCCGAATATTCTGCGATATACCACGGTTGATACTTATTATTTCGATTCTAACACGACTTACTTCTAATAATGTTAAAGGAGTATTTTCTTCAAACGCCGCTCATTTGGCTTTCGAAATTTCCTCCCGCGTAAGGGGTGATGACGCTATTTTTTATGGAAAATATCAATCTAGTGCATAAATCAACAAAAGTTGTAACTGATCAATAATTTTATTTATTTTGTCAAATATAACTGTACCGAATAGTAACTGAAACGTTACTTAACAGAAAAACAACACGGACAAGAGATTATCTGATTCTAAAAATAGCTCACTTCCGCGAATTCCCACGGTAGTATTTACAAACATCAAAACTATACACGCATTGAATACATGGAATAGCCAAAACACGGTGCGTGCGCAGCATAGTTCAAGGTAGGTATATCGCAGAATAACCCGAGGTAGATGTTACTCTACAATAATGTATGTTATTAGCTGGGTCGTGTTAGAATGTTATATAACATCAATGAATTCTTAAAACAAATCCAAACAAATTAATACATCAACCATAAGTCCAGATATTGTATGTTATATATTAATTTAAGACATGATCAATCAAGATTGTGGGGTGTAATATTGTTCCCACGAAAACTGAGTAAATATCACTCTCGAGATATCATTCATGATGGAATTCATCGCCACACGGGATAGAGGTCAGTGGTCAGTGACGCGTCTATATTTATAGTAACGTACTATGGTGAGATGAGTCAACGAACACATGGTCAGTGAAGCGTCTATATTTATAGTAACGTACTATGGTGAGATGAGTTAACGAACACCTGGTCAGTGAAGCGTCTATATTTATAGTAACGTACTATGGTGAGATGAGTCAACGAACACCTGGTCAGTGAAGCGTCTATTTTTATAGTAACGTACTATTGGGTGATGAGTCAACGAACACCTGCAATGTGGAATTGGAGTTGCAATGTGTTCGAACTATGTTGACTGATAAAATAATTATCTATTTACAATTTTCTGTTTTACCGAACAATTTTCAACACAACATTCTTCAAGACTACATGGAAACAAGATGGCGACATAACAAATACAATACCATTGACATTAAACGGTAAAGTCCGAGTAGCGTGATTTTGTTCCGAATGAGGCTATTCATAGGTGAGACATTGCTATGAGACATTGAAAAATGTCGCCTGCTCTGGTATGCACATTTTGCAGTATATGAAGCGTGACCTTGCATGCTATTTGTTACATTTGAATGTAGTTCGAGTGTGTCTATAGATAGGATAACGGTTTTATAACCTTGAGGCCATTACACATGTTTTCATCTATTTCCACCTATGCGGAATTTCGTTATCCTGATCTCCACGTGAGCTACAGAAGACTCTCTAATTAGAGATGTCAATGAGTTATTGCCCCTGCATACTCTCGAAAAGTAGATATGTCCTATTGAGTGTTTTCTTCCGTTTTTATCGTTGTTTACTTTGCACAACATGCTAGCAATTTTATTCCGCTATCGCTTCTTAAGAGTGTTAAATTACTATATCTCGACAGATCGCATACAATATATACAATGGGTACTTATTTCTAAAAGAATGTTTTCAGTTAATTAACACGATTTGGATATAATCACATTTATCATACCACAACATCTGGAACAAAGGTAAAAACAAAGGATTCTAACTAAAGGACCTATCCACATTTGGGAATAAATGAGACAGTATCTGCCAAGGGAGGTAATGGAAATCTCTCATATGAACATCCCATAACACTAATAATGTACTGATATGGGTCATAGGTGTTTCGAGTAATGATAGCGTCTCAGAATAATTATATTTGCTAGAATCAAAAGAAAAAATATATTTAATATGTAAAACTGAACATGTGTTTTACATTTATTTATCGTCGCTACCGGTTGCCCATATGAGCGACGCCTCCTGAAGAGATTAATCATTTTAGATTTTTCGGAGGATAGTGCAATGATACAGACAGAGACTCAGTCCAGAGTCTCCTCTGGTTCTTTTACGTGCATGGCGTAAAGCACCGACCCGACAAGAGACCTCGGTTTAAAGTCCCATCTGAAAGAAAAAAATGTTATTAGGGTCAGACGGGGGATCGAACCTGTAACATTTCATTTTTTCAGATGGGACTTTAAACCGAGGTCTCATATCGGTGCTTTACACCGTACACGTAAAAGAACCAGAGGAGACTCTGGAATGGGTATCTGTCTGTATCATTGCACTATCCTCCAAAATCTAAAATGACTAATCTCTTCATGAGGCGTCGCTCATATGAGCAACCGGTAGCGACGATAAATGAACGTAAAACACCCACTTTTGCCGGTGACAAAGTAACTCCGCCCTAATGCATGTACCCTGTTATAAACGCAACTGACCGAATGGGTATTTAGTATTAGCAACTAAATAGTGATGTAAATATCTTAAAATAAAATAACAACATCTACTTCCGGTATCGATAAATATGATGATAGTCATAGGGTGCATGTTTTTTATAACCATGACCCCCTGAACTCCTATGTTCACAACATAACACGATACACATTCACACCATTACACCATAATGTGGTGTTAGTTCCCAAGTCTTATTCGTAGTAAGCCCCTTTGATGGTGGTGTTCTTTTTCTGTGAACTCGCGGGGAATGGCTAGTCGAAGTAGACTGGCCTGTTTTCCTCGGTCGCCCTGGTGACGGTGTAGCAGGAAGTACAAAGGATTCCAATATCTCTGTTCTGCTTATCTGTAGATGGAAATAATGATTTACCTCTGTTGCTTAACAGCAATTATTAATTTGACAGGTATGGACTATATATGGCTTGAAGTAGCGACACTACTTCGGTGAAACTAATAAACAATACGACGTTTTTTGACATAACACAATAATGTAAATAGGGTAAACATACATGTTTAATAATTCGTGTGTATCATGAATAAGTAGATGTGTGCTAATTCTCACATTTGCGCATGCACTATATATATTTGGACTGATGGGATTTAAACTACATCTAAGTTACAGTAACACGCGTGCAGCATAGACTCCAATAATAAACAAACGCCAATTCAGTTCGGGGGTTTGTAGACTGCAAAAATACTGTTTATTGATCATACCACTACTGTGACACCGTTAGCCATTTTAATCTAACCACTCTACCAATGTGTACCGCTACGGTGATACAACTAGCATTGCAATCTGACCTCTCTACCAATGCGTACCGCTACAGGGACACAACTAGCATTGCAATCTGACCTCTCTACCAATGCGTACCGCTACAGGGACACAACTAGCATTGCAATCTGACCACTCTACCAATGTGTACCGCTACGGTGATACAACTAGCATTGCAATCTAACCACTCTACCAATGTGTACCGCTACAGGGACACAACTAGCATTGCAATCTGACCTCACTACCAATGTGTACCGCTACGGGGACAAAACTAGCACTGCAATCTAACCACTCTACCAATGTGTACCGCTACAGGGACACAACTAGCATTGCAATCTAACCACTCTACAAATGCGTACCGCTACGGGGACACAACTAGCATTGCAATCTGACCATTCTACCAATGTGTACCGCTACGGTGATACAACTAGTATTGCAATCTAACCACTCTACCAATGTGTACCGCTACGGTGATACAACTAGCATTGCAATCTAACCACTCTACCAATGTGTACCGCTACGGGGACACAACTAGCATTGCAATCTGACCTCTCTACCAATGCGTACCGCTACGGGACACAACTAGCATTGCAATCTAACCTCTCTACCAATGCGTACGCTACGGAGACACAACTAGCATTGCAATCTGACCTCTCTACCAATGCGTACGCTACGAGGACACAACTAGCATTGCAATCTAACCACTCTACCAATGCGTACGCTACAGGGACACAACTAGCATTGCAATCTGACCACTCTACCAATGCGTACGCTACAGGGACACAACTAGCATTGCAATCTGACCTCTCTACCAATCCGTACGCTACGAGGACACAACTAGCATTGCAATCTGACCTCTCTACCAATGCGTACCGCTACAAGGAAAGGACACAACTAGCATTGCAATCTAACCTCTCTACCAATGCGTACGCTACGGGGACACAACTAGCATTGCAATCTAACCTCTCTACCAATGCGTACCGCTACAGGGACACAACTAGCATTGCAATCTAACCTCTCTACCAATACGTACGCTACGGGGACACAACTAGCATTGCAATCTAACCTCTCTACCAATACGTACGCTACGGGGACACAACTAGCATTGCAATCTAACCTCTCTACCAATACGTACGCTACGAGGACACAACTAGCATTGCAACCTGACCTCTCTACCAATGCGTACCGCTACAGGGACACAACTAGCATTGCAATCTGACCTCTCTACCAATGCGTACCGCTACGGGGACACAACTAGCATTGCAATCATCTAACCTCTCTACCAATACGTACGCTACGGGGACACAACTAGCATTGCAATCTGACTTCTCTACCAATGCGTACCGCTACGGGGACACAACTAGCATTGTAATCTGATCTATCTACCAATGCATACGCAACAGGGACACAACTAGCATTGCAATCTGACATCTCTACCAATGCGTACGCTACAGGGACACAACTAGCATTGTAATCTGACCTCTCTACGAATGTGTACGCTACGAGGACACAACTAGCATTGCAATCTGACCTCTCTACCAATGCGTACGCTACAGGGACACAACCAGCATTGCAATCTGACCTCTCTACCAATGCGTACGTTACAGTGTCACACCTAGCATTGCAACCTGACCTCTCTACCAATGCATACGCTACAGGGACACAACCAGCATTGTAATCTGATCTCTCTACCAATGCGTACGCTGCGCGGACACAACTAGCTTTGCAATCTGACATCTCTACCAATGCGTACCGCTACGAGGACACAACTAGCATTGCAATCTGACATTTCTACCGATGCGTACCGCTACGAGGACACAACTAGCATTGCAATCTAACCACTCTACCAATGTGTACAGCTACAGGGACACAACTAGCATTGCAATCTAACCTCTCTACCAATGTGTACGCTACGAGGACACAACTAGCATTGCAATCTGACCTCTCTATCAATGCGTACGCTACAGGGACACAACTAGCATTGCAATCTGACCTCTCTACCAATGTGTACGTTACAGGGACACACCTAGCATTGCAACCTGACCTCTCTACCAATGTATGCGCTACAGGGACACAACCAGCATTGTAATCTGATCTCTCTACCAATGCGTTCGCTGCGCGGACACAACTAGCATTGCAATCTAACCACTCTACCAATGCGTACCGCTACGGGGACACAACTAGCATTGCAATCTAACCACTTTACCAATGTGTACCGCTACAGGGACACAACTAGCATTGCAATCTAACCACTCTACCAATGCGTACGCTACAGGGACACAACTAGCATTGCAATCTGACCACTCTACCAATGCGTACGCTACAGGGACACAACTAGCATTGCAATCTGACCTCTCTACCAATCCGTACGCTACGAGGACACAACTAGCATTGCAATCTGACCTCTCTACCAATGCGTACCGCTACAAGGAGAGGACACAACTAGCATTGCAATCTAATCTCTCTACCAATGCGTACGCTACGGGGACACAACTAGCATTGCAATCTAACCTCTCTACCAATGCGTACCGCTACAGGGACACAACTAGCATTGCAATCTGACCACTCTACCAATGCGTACGCTACAGGGACACAACTAGCATTGCAATCTGACCTCTCTACCAATCCGTACGCTACGAGGACACAACTAGCATTGCAATCTGACCTCTCTACCAATGCGTACCGCTACAAGGAAAGGACACAACTAGCATTGCAATCTAACCTCTCTACCAATGCGTACGCTACGGGGACACAACTAGCATTGCAATCTAACCTCTCTACCAATGCGTACCGCTACAGGGACACAACTAGCATTGCAATCTAACCTCTCTACCAATACGTACGCTACGGGGACACAACTAGCATTGCAATCTAACCTCTCTACCAATACGTACGCTACGGGGACACAACTAGCATTGCAATCTAACCTCTCTACCAATACGTACGCTACGAGGACACAACTAGCATTGCAACCTGACCTCTCTACCAATGCGTACCGCTACAGGGACACAACTAGCATTGCAATCTGACCTCTCTACCAATGCGTACCGCTACGGGGACACAACTAGCATTGCAATCATCTAACCTCTCTACCAATACGTACGCTACGGGGACACAACTAGCATTGCAATCTGACTTCTCTACCAATGCGTACCGCTACGGGGACACAACTAGCATTGTAATCTGATCTATCTACCAATGCATACGCAACAGGGACACAACTAGCATTGCAATCTGACATCTCTACCAATGCGTACGCTACAGGGACACAACTAGCATTGTAATCTGACCTCTCTACGAATGTGTACGCTACGAGGACACAACTAGCATTGCAATCTGACCTCTCTACCAATGCGTACGCTACAGGGACACAACCAGCATTGCAATCTGACCTCTCTACCAAGGCGTACGTTACAGTGTCACACCTAGCATTGCAACCTGACCTCTCTACCAATGCATACGCTACAGGGACACAACCAGCATTGTAATCTGATCTCTCTACCAATGCGTACGCTGCGCGGACACAACTAGCTTTGCAATCTGACATCTCTACCAATGCGTACCGCTACGAGGACACAACTAGCATTGCAATCTGACATTTCTACCGATGCGTACCGCTACGAGGACACAACTAGCATTGCAATCTAACCACTCTACCAATGTGTACAGCTACAGGGACACAACTAGCATTGCAATCTAACCTCTCTACCAATGTGTACGCTACGAGGACACAACTAGCATTGCAATCTGACCTCTCTATCAATGCGTACGCTACAGGGATACAACTAGCATTGCAATCTGACCTCTCTACCAATGTGTACGTTACAGGGACACACCTAGCATTGCAACCTGACCTCTCTACCAATGCATGCGCTACAGGGACACAACCAGCATTGTAATCTGATCTCTCTACCAATGCGTTCGCTGCGCGGACACAACTAGCATTGCAATCTAACCACTCTACCAATGCGTACCGCTACGGGGACACAACTAGCATTGCAATCTAACCACTTTACCAATGTGTACCACTACAGGGACACAACTAGCATTGCAATCTAACCATTCTACCAATGCGTACGCTACAGGGACACAACTAGCATTGCAATCTGACCACTCTACCAATGCGTACGCTACAGGGACACAACTAGCATTGCAATCTGACCTCTCTACCAATCCGTACGCTACGAGGACACAACTAGCATTGCAATCTGACCTCTCTACCAATGCGTACCGCTACAAGGAAAGGACACAACTAGCATTGCAATCTAACCTCTCTACCAATGCGTACGCTACGGGGACACAACTAGCATTGCAATCTAACCTCTCTACCAATGCGTACCGCTACAGGGACACAACTAGCATTGTAATCTAACCTCTCTACCAATACGTACGCTACGGGGACACAACTAGCATTGCAATCTAACCTCTCTACCAATACGTACGCTACGGGGACACAACTAGCATTGCAATCTAACCTCTCTACCAATACGTACGCTACGATGACACAACTAGCATTGCAACCTGACCTCTCTACCAATGCGTACCGCTACAGGGACACAACTAGCATTGCAATCTAACCTCTCTACCAATGCGTACCGCTACGGGGACACAACTAGCATTGCAATCATCTAACCTCTCTACCAATACGTACGCTACGGGGACACAACTAGCATTGCAATCTGACTTCTCTACCAATGCGAACCGCTACGGGGACACAACTAGCATTGTAATCTGATCTATCTACCAATGCATACGCTACAGGGACACAACTAGCATTGCAATATGACATCTCTACCAATGCGTACGCTACAGGGACACAACTAGCATTGTAATCTGACCTCTCTACCAATGTGTACGCTACGAGGACACAACTAGCATTGCAATCTGACCTCTCTACCAATGCGTACGCTACAGGGACACAACTAGCATTGCAATCTGACCTCTCTACCAATGCGTACGTTACAGGGTCACACCTAGCATTGCAACCTGACCTCTCTACCAATGCATACGCTACAGGGACACAACCAGCATTGTAATCTGATCTCTCTACCAATGCGTACGCTGCGCGGACACAACTAGCTTTGCAATCTGACATCTCTACCAATGCGTACCGCTACGAGGACACAACTAGCATTGCAATCTGACATCTCTACCGATGCGTACCGCTACGAGGACACAATTAGCATTGCAATATAACCACTCTACCAATGTGTACAGCTACAGGGACACAACTAGCATTGCAATCTAACCTCTCTACCAATGTGTACGCTACGAGGACACAACTAGCATTGCAATCTGACCTCTCTATCAATGCGTACGCTACAGGGACACAACTGGCATTGCAATCTGACCTCTCTACCAATGTGTACGTTACAGGGACACACCTAGCATTGCAACCTGACCTCTCTACCAATGCATACGCTACAGGGACACAACCAGCATTGTAATCTGATCTCTCTACCAATGCGTTCGCTGCGCGGACACAACTAGCTTTGCAATCTGACATCTCTACCAATGCGTACCGCTACGAGGACACAACTAGCATTGCAATCTGACATCTCTACCGATGCGTACCGCTACGAGGACACAACTAGCATTGCAATCTAACCACTCTACCAATGCGTACGCTACGAGGACACAACTAGCTTTGCAATCTGACATCTCTACCAATGCGTACCGCTACGAGGACACAACTAGCATTGCAATCTGACATCTCTACCGATGCGTACCGCTACGAGGACACAACTAGCATTGCAATCTGACATCTCTACCGATGCGTACCGCTACGAGGACACAACTAGCATTGCAATCTAACCACTCTACCAATGCGTACGCTACGAGGACACAACTAGCATTGCAATCTGACTTCTCTACCAATGCGTACCGCTACGGGGACACAACTAGCATTGTAATCTGATCTATCTACCAATGCATACGCAACAGGGACACAACTAGCATTGCAATCTGACATCTCTACCAATGCGTACGCTACAGGGACACAACTAGCATTGTAATCTGACCTCTCTACGAATGTGTACGCTACGAGGACACAACTAGCATTGCAATCTGACCTCTCTACCAATGCGTACGCTACAGGGACACAACTAGCATTGCAATCTGACCTCTCTACCAATGCGTACGTTACAGTGTCACACCTAGCATTGCAACCTGACCTCTCTACCAATGCATACGCTACAGGGACACAACCAGCATTGTAATCTGATCTCTCTACCAATGCGTACGCTGCGCGAACACAACTAGCTTTGCAATCTGACATCTCTACCAATGCGTACCGCTACGAGGACACAACTAGCATTGCAATCTGACATTTCTACCGATGCGTACTGCTACGAGGACACAACTAGCATTGCAATCTAACCACTCTACAAATGTGTACAGCTACAGGGACACAACTAGCATTGCAATCTAACCTCTCTACCAATGTGTACGCTACGAGGACACAACTAGCATTGCAATCTGACCTCTCTATCAATGCGTACGCTACAGGGACACAACTAGCATTGCAATCTGACCTCTCTACCAATGTGTACGTTACAGGGACACACCTAGCATTGCAACCTGACCTCTCTACCAATGCATGCGCTACATGGACACAACCAGCATTGTAATCTGATCTCTCTACCAATGCGTTCGCTGCGCGGACACAACTAGCATTGCAATCTAACCACTCTACCAATGCGTACCGCTACGGGGACACAACTAGCATTGCAATCTAACCACTCTACCAATGTGTACCGCTACAGGGACACAACTAGCATTGCAATCTATCCACTCTACCAATGCGTACGCTACAGGGACACAACTAGCATTGCAATCTGACCACTCTACCAATGCGTACGCTACAGGGACACAACTAGCATTGCAATCTGACCTCTCTACCAATCCGTACGCTACGAGGACACAACTAGCATTGCAATCTGACCTCTCTACCAATGCGTACCGCTACAAGGAAAGGACACAACTAGCATTGCAATCTAACCTCTCTACTAATGCGTACGCTACGGGGACACAACTAGCATTGCAATCTAACCTCTCTACCAATGCGTACCGCTACAGGGACACAACTAGCATTGTAATCTAACCTCTCTACCAATACGTACGCTACGGGGACACAACTAGCATTGCAATCTAACCTCTCTACTAATACGTACGCTACGGGGACACAACTAGCATTGCAATCTAACCTCTCTACCAATACGTACGCTACGAGGACACAACTAGCATTGCAACCTGACCTCTCTACCAATGCGTACCGCTACAGGGACACAACTAGCATTGCAATCTAACCTCTCTACCAATGCGTACCGCTACGGGGACACAACTAGCATTGCAATCATCTAACCTCTCTACCAATACGTACGCTACGGGGACACAACTAGCATTGCAATCTGACTTCTCTACCAATGCGAACCGCTACGGGGACACAACTAGCATTGTAATCTGATCTATCTACCAATGCATACGCTACAGGGACACAACTAGCATTGCAATATGACATCTCTACCAATGCGTACGCTACAGGAACACAACTAGCATTGTAATCTGACCTCTCTACCAATGTGTACGCTACGAGGACACAACTAGCATTGCAATATGACCTCTCTACCAATGCGTACGCTACAGGGACACAACTAGCATTGCAATCTGACCTCTCTACCAATGCGTACGTTACAGGGTCACACCTAGCATTGCAACCTGACCTCTCTACCAATGCATACGCTACAGGGACACAACCAGCATTGTAATCTGATCTCTCTACCAATGCGTACACTGCGCGGACACAACTAGCTTTGCAATCTGACATCTCTACCAATGCGTACCGCTACGAGGACACAACTAGCATTGCAATCTGACATCTCTACCGATGCGTACCGCTACGAGGACACAATTATCATTGCAATCTAACCACTCTACCAATGTGTACAGCTACAGGGACACAACTAGCATTGCAATATAACCTCTCTACCAATGTGTACGCTACGAGGACACAACTAGCATTGCAATCTGACCTCTCTATCAATGCGTACGCTACAGGGACACAACTAGCATTGCAATCTGACCTCTCTACCAATGTGTACGTTACAGGGACACACCTAGCATTGCAACCTGACCTCTCTACCAATGCATACGCTACAGGGACACAACCAGCATTGTAATCTGATCTCTCTACCAATGCGTTCGCTGCGCGGACACAACTAGCTTTGCAATCTGACATCTCTACCAATGCGTACCGCTACGAGGACACAACTAGCATTGCAATCTGACATCTCTACCGATGCGTACCGCTACGAGGACACAACTAGCATTGCAATCTAACCACTCTACCAATGCGTACGCTACGAGGACACAACTAGCTTTGCAATCTGACATCTCTACCAATGCGTACCGCTACGAGGACACAACTAGCATTGCAATCTGACATCTCTACCGATGCGTACCGCTACAAGGACACAACTAGCATTGCAATCTAACCACTCTACCAATGTGTACAGCTACAGGGACACAACTAGCATTGCAATCTAACCTCTCTACCAATGTGTACCGCTACAGGGACACAACTAGCATTGCAATCTAACAACTCCACCAATACGTACGCTACTGGGACACAACTAGCATTGCAATACAACCACTCTACCAATGCGCAACAGCCACAAACCCCAAAACGGTTATGGAAGCAACACTGGTATACAGTGATCTTCAAACGAGCACACAGAATACAGGCGTAGTATGATATCAAATTCGACTACATACATGGGATCATTTTTAAGCCCGTCACTCATACATATAACGCTTTTGCAAAATTTGATTATTAATAACTACGTTTCGAACCCGCACCTCTACAGTGCAGTTGCCTAACACATCAATGTGACCACTATAGCAATGTGCCACTGTAACAGTCCCACACACGCTTGCACAATTCACACTGATGCATAACACAGAACACGGGTTTTTAATGATAACAATTATGACTGTAAGAATGGGGAGACATTTTACTGTGTGTGTGTTTTACGTTTATTTATCGTCGCTACCGGTTGCCCATATGAGCGACGCCTCCTGAAGAGATTAGTTATTTTAGATTTTGGAGGATAGTGCATGATACAGACAGAGACCAATTCCAGAATCTCCTCTGGTTCATTTACGTGCACGGTGTAAAGCACCGACACGAGACCTCGGTTTAACGTCCCATCTGAAAGACTGATAATTTTATTAGGGTCAGACGGGGGATCGAACCTGCGATCCCTGGATTACCAGTCCAGCGTGTTACCACTGGACTACAGATCCGTCTGTAGACATTTTACGCGGGTCACCTCACTGCATAAATAGAGTTGTTGTTGTTGTATTTTATGTGTTATCGTTGTTGTTGTCATCGTCGTCGTCGTTATCGTCGTCGTCGTTGTTGTTGTTGTTGTTATTATATTTTATTATTGTTGTTGTTGTTGTTGTTGTACATTCTCAGAGCTGATGACATCGTAATTATAGGTGTATATGTAGATGCTGCGTGGTTATGTATGACAATTATCGGCAATATACACAGCTGCGGGGAAACGGCGAGTAATGACCCGTCTCTATGGCAGTCTACTTGTGAGGATTTACACTGTTATTCTTAGTAATCTTTAGAATATTGCATGAAAATATTCCCAAGTACGACTGCCTGAAGATAAGTATTATTATTATGTAAATGATAGATGCCAAACTAATTGCTAGACCATCGTAGATGCATCATGATGATACACTGTGTATTTGTCTTATACAGGACTCCGTAAATGTTAGTTTGTTTGTTTGTTGGTTTGTTTGGTGGTTGGTTTAAAGTCGCACCAAAAACTTGGGAAATATTGCGACTCTCCATCTAATATTGATGGAGGAAGAAACGGGTGCCCCTTCCGGCTGTATTTCAGGCACTGATCGGCACCTCGGGTAAAACCACTGACCGCCAGCAAATGAGCAGGATAGCTTCATCGCACGAAACAATTCTACACCCTAATTTGGATTCGGTCCTACAGCAGTATGGGACAAGTGATTTGAAGTCAAAGAGGTTAACCACTGGCTGCCGCAGTTGGCCTATCCTAGAGGGGTGGTGAACCGGGGGAATACCTCCCCGGAAAATATAAGAAAAACTGCATACCAAATGGTGCAATTTCCTGGTCTGTGTAAAAACAGGATGAGTGCTGGTGCAACGATGTTACAGGAAACTAATGAGATTACACGTAATCACGTTGGAAATTAAGGGGATGCTCGAGTCCCCTGAGCACCCCTGGATACGCCTGTGTGTGTTCTTCTAATGGCTAAGTTCTTAAAACGCCAGAGATCAACATACACAGTTCATCAGCTGGTACATAATTAGAGATCAACATACACACTTCATCAGCTGGTACATAATTATAGATCAACATACACAGTTCATCAGCTGGTATATACTTAGAGATCAACATACACAGTTCATCAGCTGGTATATAATTAGAGATCAACATACACAGTTCATCAGCTGGTACATCATTCTTATTGTAATATTATTTGCAAGTGGTCGTGTAATTTTCACTTTAATGGACAGTGGTAATGACAGGTTCTCACGTCAGTGTATTACTAACGAGCACCGTCTCTTTGATTAGCATTGTCTAGTTAATTATATTCCTGTAACGAGGACAATTCATTAATAACATCAATGCTCGGAAATCTACAGGTATATATACATATTCAATATTGGATTTAATAAAATAAGTATTGATGGTACTAGTCATATTCATGTACACGCCCTGTACAACCTTGTGTACACAGCCTAGCTATGCAATGTGATACACACACCCTGTACAACCTGATGTACACACTCTGTACAACCTTGTGTACACAGCCTAGCTATGCAATGTGATACACACACCCTGTACAACCTGATGTACACAACCCTATACAACCTGATGTACACACCTGTACAACCTGCTATACACACCATATACAACCGGATGTATACACCTTATACAACCGGATGCACACACCCTATACAGCATGGTGTACACATTCTATACAACCTGTCATACACACCATATACAACATGATGTACACACCCTATACAACTTGATGTACACACATTATACAACCTGATGTACACACCCTATACAACATGATGTACACACCCTATACAACCTGATGTACACACCCTATACAACTTGATGTACACACCCTATACAGCATGGTGTACACATTCTATACAACCTGTCATACACACCCTATACAACCTGATGTACACACCATATACAACATGATGTACACACCCTATACAACCTGATGTATACACCATATACAACATGATGTACACACCCTATACAACCTGAAGTACACACCCTATATAGTAGAGGTACTTTAAATTTACAATATTACCTGGGAGGAGCTGCGACGTCTGTTATTATTGCTGAACCGGAAATACCCTCGCAATCTGTCCTTTGTAGCAGAAGGCATGCACCATGAGCAATATAAAACGGGATTCACGCACGTGGAAAGGTATCCAAACCAGGCGAATGTGATAAATGTAATATCAAAATGGCCAGACACGTCCTCTGCTGTCTCATGTACGAAATAATGAACGAGAATCAGAATATTCATAGGGCACCAACAAATGGCAAAAATAGTCACCATTGCAATGAGGTAATTCTGGGTCCTTTTCTCTTTATTTATATCAAGGTCATCGTCACTGTCTTGTGTAGCTCTCTCCGTGTAGTCCTTATGTCGTGGTGTCTCCGATTCAAGACGGCGTCTCTCAGAATCACTAGCCCACGTCACCTTCGGTACACTGTCGTCTGTTCTGGAGTCGTGTGCATTACTAGTTCCGCTCGAATGTCTGTAGTGGACAACTGTGGGTGTAGTCTCATTTGCTTTGAGTTCCGCAGATACCTTCACAAACAGAAATCCAATGATTGCCAATGGCAAGGCATAAAGTGTCACAAAAATAGCCCGAAAGTACTCTTCAATATGTCGCTCCATATTCACATAGCAAATGCCAACACCGTGGAATTTCTGTCCAAACAAAGCACCAAGATCAATATATTTGATGTAGACTGCGTGTGGAAGCACTACACAGACAGCACCGACCCATGCAGCGATGACACATAGTCCAGCAGGTACACGAGATTTAAAGGGATTTACTATAAGCCGATACCTGTCTATAGCGATCATTAGGAAGGTGAGCATCGACGCATGGATTGGAAAGAACTGAATCATGGGAAGAAAGAAGCACAGGAAGCTTCCAAAGACCCAATTCTGTACCAGCATATTGGCTAGTGAGATGGGCAGAACAAATACACACTTAATGAGATCGGAGAAGGCTATGTTACCAAGAAAGAAGAAGGTAGGGTTATTGTACAAGCGGCGTTTACACATGAGTATGAGCATGCTGATGTTACCAACTAGACCAACTAATCCAACGACAGCATAGAGGAACATGAAGATTGGGTATACATATGTCAATGACTTCTTGATGTAAGGCTGGGTAAAATCGAACGAAGTATCGTTTCTGTTCTCTATCCACCACATCACCTGGTCGATGTAACCATTGTCTGGTTCTGTGGATGCCATCTTGTTACCTGAAATGAGAACAGCAGGTAATACAGACAACTTTGTATAATTCATAGCAAGATATTGCATTAACATGTGGACCATGTTTTCCGAAAATTATTATAATTATACTTTGTAGTTTGCTGTGTGTATGTATAAATGTAACGTTTGTACTTAGATACATAGAAAACAGCAAGTCCAAATAAAAAACAACAACATACAAACAATTATCATAGCTATGATATGTACACCAGAAGCAACGGCGTATGCTATTGGGCAGCCATTTGAAGAGCCAACCATAGCAATTGCCAAAACCACATTGTGAGTTGTGACATGACTTAGCTATGATGGGTTTGTGAAACAGACCACATGGTTCACGTGTTTGTTTCTTGACTAATTTATTTCTGGCAAAATGACAGCTTGGGGAAACTTGATTTCCGAGAGTAGCGCCACCTACATACATCCGTGTTGAGTGCAGGCACGGTTATACACGATCATTTCCGAAAATACATGAATGCTCCCGTAGCGGCATTTACATTACAAAAATGTGTCACCATATAATTTCCTCCATTATATCGATGAGATGGTGGATTTTAACTATTTCAATTATGTGGTAGCGGATCGATTCACCGTAAGTGAAGTAAACTAGACTTAAATCTTGAGTAAATAAAAAGTATGTCAAATCAGACGCAAATTGTACATTGAGAGAGAACTATTGTGGAAGTCGTGATGGTGCAGTGGATGCGCGTTCGCTTCAGGTGCGAAAGGTCTGGAGTTCGAGCCCCGCTGGAGCCGTTACGATTGTGTCCCTAGGCAAGGCATTTAAATTCCACGTTGCCTCTTCTCTCCCTCGTGGCGATGGATTCCATCAGGAATGAGGTCTCGAGAGTGATTTATATAAGTTGAAAGAACTTGTTTCGCAATCGAGCTAAAATAAATTTGTATAAAATAATAAAAAAAAAAAGAACTATAGGAGAGGAGAAATCGTGTGGATGGTTGAGTATCAACTATATCATTTATTAGTTAGTTAATTAATGTGGTTCAGAAACGGTCTCCATTTTAGCGTGAGAGTAGTAAGTATGCTTGTTTTTGAACAATGCAATTGTTTCCTCTATTTTTATTTTATTCTTAAAATATGCAACAAAATGGACACCAGTTGGTATACTCTTCTTACATTTACATTTGAATATGAAGTATTTAGCAAGCAGTATAATGTAATTAATGTTCATTTCATATAATTATTTTGTTATTGTGGCTGAAATTACAAAGCTAAATGCATTCATAATTTAATTGAACTAAATCATGTTTTTAAAAAAATTCTCAAAACGTCTGTATTTTTTATCCAGAAATCCTGTATAAGATGACATTCCCAAAACATATGAACGTTAGAATCATTTTGTATTGTGCAAAAATCACACAATTGCGACACAACTATATTACATTTAAATAGGAAACTGTTGTTCGGAATAATATGCATTAGGTATTTATATTGAAATTCTCTCAGTTTAGTTTCAATAGTTACTTTAATCGGTTGTGTGAATATTTTCTTCCAGTTAATATCAACTAAAGATAAGTTATTTTCCCATTTTTTGGCTTGCTTAATAATCTCAGGCTTAGACTGTTTTGTTAATATTGCATAAATAAGTTTACATACTTTTGTATGTTCATTTATTTTTGTTATTAAATTTTTTCGGAGGTGTGTATGTTATTGGTTCTGATCTTAACTGTAACTTCCATGCTTGAGGTACACTTGTCACAAGAGTGTAGTATTTCAAATATTCTCCCGGTGTGATATTATAGAGTTGCATTATTTGTGGAAATGAATAAAATTGTTTTTGTCTGTAATTGTATATATGTTCTATATATTGAATCCCCTTATTAAACCAGTCTTTATAAAAAAATGTGGAATTATCATGTTTCTTTATGTACGAATTGTTCCAAAGTAGTTGTTTGGATATGTTTTCTACCGTTTCCAAGTAATTTGCACTTGACCATGCCATTAATATTTCTTTTAAAAACTGAGATTTTATTTCAAAACGTGAAAAGTCAGTTGAACTAACATTACTTTTAAAAACGAAGTCATTTCCATATTTCTCCAGCATATTTTCATACATCTATACCCATTTTTATTCTTTTCGAAATAATATTCGTTTTATCCAACTAGCATTTTTACCCCCCCCCCCCCTTTTCATAGTCTTGGATAATACTTGGTTAATCAAATTAAGATTGAACCTTTTACCTACGACCAAATAACAATTTCTATGCGTATGAATATCCTTGGAACTATTTTCAGACTCCCAAACTATTTAAGCGAATGCACCATGCGTGTGCAATCTTTTATCGATTCCACATACATTGAATGAGGTAGCCATTTTAATTTTTTTATAAATTTTAATTTAATGCCCTTTATCTACCTTTAAATGCATCCAAAAGCCCTCCCCTCCCACCACAATATAGATACCCCTTGCTTTCGGTGTGTTATATATTTTCAGTTACGAGGACGAAGAAGTAGGTCCGCTGGTCCGCTAGATGTCATGGCTGAGTGATAGTCCATCTGAGAGATGTCATACAGACAATACTGACTATTATACATATGATATAGTGTTTGTGTATACACTCGAAGTGGTTAAGAAATATTTAGAAGGAACTGGACATATTCAGAAGAGTCAACATATACTAGTGAACACGAACAGATGGACTAATAATGCGTATTATAGCATAAATATATATATTGCTGCCGGTAACGGAGCAAATGATCACTTATACTATTAATATTCACATTCGTTTAAATGATATAATATTAATATATCACCAGCCATGGCCAATATTTGCCAATACAATAAAACTAAAATAAAATTAATTAAACGTTTATATTTGTTGGGTTATTTATTTGTCTCTAGGTAATTTGTTTTCTAGCTATTTTATCAGGTTTATTATTCCACACACATTTATATATGACATGCAATGCAAATGAACTTGACACCTCTTCATACTCAACATAACTATTAGCCTTTAATAAGGACATGCTGCGTATTAATATTTCATAATTCACATATCCACACCAAACACAACCAATATGTTTTGAGTTAAATATGAAACATCATTCACTAGAATCAAATTCTTGAAATGTTAAACGTTACCGGAAGGAAATAACACGGGAGAGATGCTTGTAAATAATCTTATGATTAATTCCAAGGAATTAAATCGCTCATTATGTTGTCATTCATAGCACTCTAATCGGAAGCGCCATTGGAAGAGGATGTAGACGATTTTAATTCACATTTTAAAATAAATCAAAATCAAACCGTTGATCAAGCATAGTTAAACCGTCTCCGTGGCCTAGTGGTTAAGGCGTCCGCCTACGGAGCTGGAGGTCGAACGTTCGAACATTGTCAGGGGTTCGTTCTGATATGGCCGGTTGGTGAGCCGCCAGCTAGTTAAATACTGGTTACCGATTGCCTACCAGCATGGCGCCTGGCATACAAGCATAGGATTCGGGAAGTACTGATGTTCATAAAAAGAGGTGTCTCATAAGTCAGAAATGGCTTGCCCTTTAAAATAGGGGTGACACTATAATCAAACACACTTTTACTTTTTATATCGATATTGCATTTCCTTCGATGAACGTATATTACCTGTTTGTATCTATTTTCATATGAATTTCCTCACTAATGATATGCACTTGACATGCGCACTCGAAGTCACGAGCATGTGCATTGGCAGTGTTGGACATCGTTACTTTGATATTAAAGGTGTTTCTTTTATGTTTTCCAATGACTGCTTGAGTGTTCTCAGAGAAAGACACGCTATCTTTCACTGTTTTCAAACATTTGAAGGTGGAATTTTCTCTATCAATGCTTGAGTTTCGTATTCGTCTGCGGTTGGGTGTACTTTTTATTTTACTTATTTTCGGACAATCATGAACAGTTAATTACAAAGTAATAGATTCTAATGAATATGTTTTTTTTGACAACAAGCAGAAACTAACTTGAAAATTATACCGGAACTATTTCTTAGTACGGGCATTCACACTAACATTATGTGGTTGTGCGGTTGTGTATTATAATGAAATGAGGCTCCCGATAGGGACAGTTAAAGTAAATTAAATTTGATATCAAATATTATATTAGCCAAATTCATTGGACATCATAAAAGAAAAGGAAGATTTGTAACGCCATTCATGGAAATACAAATTTCAGTGATTACTCGATGAAATAAAATCCTATATTACACTAATAAATAGAGAATATTAGGTTACTGTCTTATAAATTTTAATTTATTAGGCGAGTCGGAGAAAAAATACAAGGCGAGGCTCTGCCGAGCCTTGCATTTTTTCGGAGACGAGCCTAATAAATTAAAATTTATAAGACAGTAACCTAATATTCTATTTATCCTACATTCTGAGTGTGCACCCGACACAAAAACAAACACACTAGCCATGACAGCTTACAAACTCGCTACGCACTTGGTAATATGTTGCGCTTTGATATTTCTATTTATAGATAAATGATAAATGACATTTCTCTGACAGTAGTTTCCAGAGGGGTCTCATCGAGTGCTGTTAATTCATCCCAAACAACCTGAAAGTTTGCCTGTACACGACTTTCTTCTTGAGACATTTTCCAAACTCAGCAGACAACACAATGTGACCACAGACGCTTTGTTTATTTACAAACCGTAATCTGGGTCATAAAAGCTTTTTCAACAATTATTAGGCAGGCCGTTTTTGTACGTTATTTCACATGAAGGTAGGATAAACACAAATATCCCCTATGTCTTGCAGTTTACGCTGTTCCAATGGTTGTCAAAATTACTAGCTCCGACAGATAAGATAGCAACAATACAACACAAGCTCACACTTAAGTCGCAAATATGGCATAAATACATTTTAAATGCAAAGCGCGATTATTTTTCTTTAACGTGTTAATAGTTTCCGTTGAGGTTTTAACTACATTTGAGGAGAAGAATTATATAAGACTCTGTCTTCCATTCTAATCCTGTTTCTGTATTCTGATTATGCGTGGTGTATGCATTGTTTAATATATGTAATATGTATATTGGGAAATAAAAATATGTTTAAACTAACTACATTTGGCGAGTTAAAAGTATGTGGAGGTCGAACAGCGATACATTCCTGAAATAGTACGATGCATTTCGGCAATGGTCTTAATAACTGATACGTCTAATAATTAATGGTGGTGGAAACTATGCTCGGCGTATTCCTATGCTCGTATTCCTATGCTCGGCGTATTCCTATGCTCGTATTCGGCGTATTCCTATGTTCGTATTCCTATGCTCGGCGTATTCCTATGCTCGTATTCCTATGCTCGGCGTATTCCTATGCTCGGCGTATTCCTATGCTCGTATTCCTATGCTCGGCGTATTCCTATGCTCGGCGTATTCCTATGCTCGTATTCCTATGCTCGGCGTATTCCTATGCTCGGCGTATTCCTATGCTCGTATTCCTATGCTCGGCGTATTCCTATGCTCGTATTCCTATGCTCGGCGTATTCTTATGCTCTGCGTATTCCTATGCCCGTATTCCTATGCTCGGCGTATTCCTATGCTCGTATTCCTATGCTCGGCGTATTCCTATGCTCGTATTCCTATGCTCGGCGTATTCCTATGCTCGGCGTATTCCTATGCTCGTATTCCTATGCTCGGCGTATTCCTATGCTCGGCGTATTTTTCCATTTACATCCGTATTTAAAATATTTAAATAGTTTTAACCTATTTTCGCTGACACAGGTGAAGCATTGTTCAATAACATTCCGTTGTGCATACCGGTAGCCTAATGCAACTGTCACCTGACTGGCTCAGTAGCAGAATATAAACAGACAACTCGTTGGGAGAATTTTTCCACGAAATGATATGGAATGATATTGGAACAAAATGCACAAATAACCAGAACAAAAGTTTCTTATGAGTTGTAATGTTGTTAGTTATTGATGTTACTAAGTCAAAATAATATATTCAGCATTTACCCATGCATAAATACACAAAATCCATGTACGCCGTGCACAGGTGCCCTAAAGTATCTAGTTCCCCATGGAAACAGGTACCGTTGTGATAGCTGTATTGAGGCGCATGGTCACGTAATGAAGCTAAAATTTTCAACAACAATCTTTTGAAAGTTGTGTTCACGATCCAAGAAATAATAATATACGACAAGTGCATTTAACTTTTTTTATAGGCCATGGTATGTAGGATTTACGCCGAGCATAGCTTCCACCACTCTATTAATGATAATATATACGTTGAAATATATAACCTTGAAATAAGAACAAAAGTTAATCTACCATGAGACTCTCAACATATATACACATCAAATGCAATCTAAAGATGGGACTATATATATAATTTTGGAGGATAGTGCAATGATACAGACAGCGACCCATTCCAGATTATCATATGGTTCTTTTACGTGCACGGTGTAAAGCACCGATACGAGACTCGGTTTAAAGTCCCAATTGAAGGACTGTTAATTTTATTAGGGTCAGCCGGGGGATCGAACCTGCGATCGCTAGATTACCAGTCCAGCGTGTTAACCAATGGACTACAGATCCGTCTGTCAGGAAACGAAATTATGCGAACCAAGTTTTAAATGACATAGTGGGAAACTTTAATTCGCCGCCGTTTCGAAACGTTATTCATTCGGAGGAAGATTTGAAAATTAAGAAATGTTTAAAGCGACATTACATTGCCAAAAACATATAAAATGCATTTTTTCACGTATAAATGCCTTGCTACTACACATTCTTAATACATTCGAACACTAACATTGAATCAATAAACAGTGTTGTGTGGTATACAAACTTTCAAAAGTGAAATTAGGATTTCATATAACGGTCATCCACGCGGTTGTTTGTCATTAGAGTCAATACTAAACGATACTTTCGATTAGAGATAATTTCACTAAGATTAATCTACACATAGATATGCATAGGCACACGTGTGAGATATCACGGTAAATATGTACCATACCTCGTGGTATTCAGGATAAACGCGTTGTATTACGCATGGATGTCGACCCTATTTACATTAATTTGTTATGTCAACAAACCGCGTATACGACGTTTGTTTATTTGTTGAAATACTAAGTTTTTGAGGCAAATATTTGGAAAATAAATAATACCATATAATAGCAAATTACATTCTGCAGACATTTGCGTTTTCACCGATGTAGTGTCGCTTTAAAATAATCGCCAGATCGTCACCGTTCGCTCATTCAGAAAAATGTCGGATGGGATACTTATATGATACCATCAGATCGTATGTTATACAGACGAGGTGTGGAACACACATGCACGTTTCATACGGGTTAGTCAGATTTCCGTTTGGGTCGATCCAAGTATCTTACAAGTACAAAACATATCGCCCTAGCATCGCACCAGTATCTCATCCACGTTAAACGTTCTCGGGTGGAATTTGGTCAGAGAAGACAGCGGAACGCACTAACTTGAACTGATAGCAACTTAACGACTGGATGAGCGCACGGAACGGAACTAGGCGGATGCTGGGGGAAATATGTTTTGGTCGTATTTCATTGAATTCACCAAACAAGTTGGATACCTTTCCCGCATGATAAATCAATTCGACATTCCAATGGCATTTGAGCCAACAGGAGTGATGGCAATTACATTTCATTTCCATTAGGCGTCAGAAGTCTCATGTATTCAGATGACGATTGGAGAAGAATGTACGTAATGTATTGATCATATATAAGATACTATATGTATACATTAACCCTTTCAACCCCACAGACCTCTAAATTGGCTTACAAAAAAGTGTAGATCCAGATGAGCCGGCTCGTGACGAGCCGTCTCATCAGGATCTGCACTTTTTTCAAGTAATATAACTATTTTTAGAAAATAAATTACCCATTTTGATAAATGAACTGATCCAAATGTAATTTTATTATTAATTTATTGGTCTAAAAATATCATGGACCAGTCCATGTGAGCTACTTGGTGTTGAATGGGTTAAATACTGCTACCGCTAACACTCCCTTGCACATATATTACACAATACTATATAGAATCTGATATATAACCACTAACTTATACTTGCATCTGACATTGCTGTGGGAACACTATTACGCGGCATTCATATATTTGTTTCATGTTGTCGATATTAATAGGTTAGAATTTAGTTCACTTATCCAATCAGCATTAGGGAATGTTAAAATATTTGACTAAATTGACTTACACATTTCTCCATAATCAATTATTTCCCGAATTAAATATATATATTGGTCTAATCTGACAGATGGTGACTGCTTAACTGGGGGGGGGGGAGAATGGTGACCATTTTTAAGCCACCAACAACACCTCACTAGCATCAACTGCTGTTCATTTGAAACACACTGGTTCGATGCCGTACCACGCACTGAACTCGACGTTGGTTAATTGGAATCAGACAAACAGAATCTCTCGCTGAACCTGGCTATTGGAGGCACGTATACGAATACAAATATATATAAAATCACTCCCTGGACTAGCATGATAGACGGATCTGTAGTCGAGTGGTAACACGCTGGACTGGTAATCCAGGGATCGATCCCCCGACTGACCCTAATAAATTAACAGTCTTTCACATGGGACTTTAAACCGAGGTCTCGTGTCGGTGCTGTACACCGTGCACGTAAAAGAACCAGAGGATACTGTGGCATGGGTCTCTTTCTGTATCATTGCACTATCCTCCAAAAATCTAAAATGACTAATCTCATATGGGCAACCGGTAGCGACGATACATAAACGTAAAACACACTTGTTCTCGACATGAGGTTCGTTCGTGGCAAACCAATTCAGGGATGTCATACCTTCACTTTATATACGTTCACGCATAAATATGCTTAAAACGTGCGTGCTTCCATCTCATCTTCATTAACTTTAACATATAATATGCTTCTAAGTTCTAACCAACTGAAATAGTTGGATCTTTACTAATCTGATTTCATGTTAGTTAGTTACCCCGGCAAGTAGTGTAGTGTAGACTTATATTCTGTTGAAGGGATTTTGTAAAATTCCCAGCTTATATTTCAGTGTAAGCCGGTCTAATCCAATTACAGGCTACATTAGTATCTTTACATTTTCAGTGCAACAGAATTCTATTTCCAATTAGCCCTATTTGCAGAATGTCATATTTCGCTGATTTGCGAAAATCGAATTTAAAGATTTTGAGGACCATAATAGCAAGGACTTATATCATTAAGAAGCTCAGCAGTGTTACTACACAGTGGAACAAATCACATTAATAAATCAAACACAGCTCGACGAGAAGAACTTTTGGAGTTTAATGTCTTAGGTTTCTTCGAGAATGTTGTACATGTATCTCCATTTTTGCAAAATACTAGTTTTTGTATGAAAATGCTCGTCTCTTGGTAGGGGTCTGCGTGGCCGAGTTGTTAATGTCGTTAACCTGAAATAACTTTGCCCTCACCGCTGTAGGTTCGATACCCAATGTAAATTTGTAATTTTCTTGTAAAATTCTTTCAAGTGATTCGGTTAGCTGGTTTGCGGTAGGTCGGTGGTTATATCTGTATACCCGTATGTGCCTGAAATACTACTCTGATGGGCATCCGGGGCCTTCCTCTGCCAATACTAGCTGCAGAGTCACTACATGACCTAAAGTCAAACCCCAACAACACAACAAAACATGATTAGCTGTACACTAGGTGAGGCTCAATGAACACAGAGCTAGAGACGTTGCTGGGAGGCAATCTTGGGTACATACTACCCACACGGTCCACACTATAATAGAGATCAGTACCAACCAATACGTCAATGGACACAGAGCTAGAGATGTTGCTGGGAGGCAATCTTGGGTACATACTACCCACACGGTCCACACTATAATAGAGATCAGTTCCAACCAATACGTCAATGGACACAGAGCTAGAGACGTTGCTGGGAGGCAATCTTGGGTACATACTACCCACACGGTCCACACTATAATAGAGATCAGTACCAACCAATACGTCAATGGACACAGAGCTAGAGACGTTGCTGGGAGGCAATCTTGGGTACATACTACCCACACGGTCCACACTATAATAGAGATCAGTACCAACCAATACGTCAATGGACACAGAGCTAGAGACGTTGCTGGGAGGCAATCTTGGGTACATACTACCCACACGGTCCACACTATAATAGAGATCAGTACCAACCAATACGTCAATGGACACAGAGCTAGAGACGTTGCTGGGAGGCAATCTTGGGTACATACTACCCACACGGTCCACACTATAATAGAGATCAGTACCAACCAATAGGTCAATGAACACAGAGTTAGAGACGTTGCCGGGAGGCATGGGCAATCTTGGGTACATACTACCCACACGGGTCCACACTATAATAGAGATCAGTACCAACCAATACGTCAATGAACACAGAGTTAGAGACGTTGCTGGGAGGCATGGGCAATCTTGGGTACATACTACCCACACGGTCCACACTATAATAGAGACCAGTACCAACCAATACGTCAATGGACACAGAGCTAGAGACGTTGCTGGGAGGCAATCTTGGGTACATACTACCCACACGGTCCACACTATAATAGAGATCAGTACCAACCAATACGTCAATGGACACAGAGCTAGAGACGTTGCTGGGAGGCAATCTTGGGTACATACTACCCACACGGGTCCACACTATAATAGAGATCAGTACCAACCAATACGTCAATGAACACAGAGTTAGAGACGTTGCTGGGAGGCATGGGCAATCTTGGGTACATACTACCCACACGGGTCCACACTATAATAGAGATCAGTACCAACCAATACGTCAATGAACACAGAGTTAGAGACGTTGCTGGGAGGCATGGGCAATCTTGGGTACATACTACCCACACGGGTCCACACTATAATAGAGATCAGTACCAACCAATACGTCAATGAACACAGAGTTAGAGACGTTGCTGGGAGGCATGGGCAATCTTGGGTACATACTACCCACACGGGTCCACACTATAATAGAGATCAGTACCAACCAATACGTCAATGAACACAGAGTTAGAGACGTTGCTGGGAGGCATGGGCAATCTTGGGTACATACTACCCACACGGTCCACATTATAATAGAGACCAGTACCAACCAATACGTCAATGAACACAGAGCTAGAGACGTTGCTGGGAGGCATGGGCAATCTTGGGTACATACTACCCACACGGGTCCACATTATAACAGAGATCAGTACCAACCAATACGTCAATGAACACAGAGCTAGAGACGTTGCTGGGAGGCAATCTTGGGTACACACTACCCACACGGGTCCACACTATAACAGAGATCAGTACCAACCAATACGTCAATGGACACAGAGTTAGAGACTTTGCTGAGAGGCATGGACAATATTGGGTGCATATTACCCACACGGGTCCACACTATAATAGAGATTAGTACCAACCAATAGGTCAATCACTGCCATTTTTGACTACACCATGCATCTATTTTTAGCATTTCTGTTTGCAGTCTAACCATCTACGCTTGGTCGTACATACACCAGGCAACAGCTCTGGTAGTAGCTACGTTTCTTTGTTACTTGCACCAAATGAACAGTTACGTATGAAGTACGTGTATTATATATACATGTTGCTATTAATAGTGTCAAACCAATCGTTATACACGTATACCGAACCAATATTACCCTCACTTCTCAACCATTCTTTGTACGGGCCCCATTAGGAGTAACCCCATTTATTATTCTCCGTAGTGGGCATCGTAGGGGTCGGAGACCCATCACCTACCAACTGTACATTTTTGGGTTGATGTAATAACAGTTATATAATACTATCTTCTTTTTTTATTTTGATACTATCTGATGAACAACAATAACTTGTAAACTTGAAAGAAACTTGTGGCCCAAACCATTTGTATTTTCATGCTATGCATTGTATCTGTGTGTGTATGACATATGTACTATTGATTTGTAATAAATAAGATTAAATTAAAAACAAACAAAAGAACACCAATACTCGATGTACTAAATTAAATATTAATTAAAATTAGACACCAAACTGCCAATACTAAAGGTACACACGTGTGCGCATGCGTACACATGAGCATACTCTTATACACAATTTTACTTACAGCACATAATCTATATATACACATCTAATTTTCAAATTACATGGACTAATTTATAGAGTGGCAAATAAATCGTTAAACGGTAACCAAGTAACAGTGGGTGCAAAATAATACAATGAACCCAAAGAGAAAAAAGCTATTTAGTTGAAAACAAACATGGGAGTTGGTGGTTATCTTCTGTAAAACTTCGCAAACCTTGTTCTAATATGTCATTTGCAGAATTAACATACAGTATAGCACCAGACTCGTTCAAAACAATACCAGAAGCATTGATAACATATATCGTAAAATCCTTCCATAAGAACCTAATTAGCAACATAGCTAAATATATTACAATCGATAATCCAGGCTAACAAGCAATTACAAGGTAAACTAACCGCTGCTGCTAACGCAGATACACTACCAGAATTATTAATCAAAGCGGTAGCGCTTGTGACAGACCAATCTATCAACTAATTTAAATCACCATAGTGTGCAATACACCAATCAGAGAGCATCATTCGAGTTCTGGAACTCATATCCCAGTGGAAATGTGCTTTCATAATATGTTGTTATTTCATCGGTGGTTTGAATTTGTATGTATGTATGTTCCATTAATGTCAATCCCTTGCGGGGACCTAGACATGTTTCCTGGGCATGCTTAGCCGACCATAGCGGTTAACCAGTACTAAGCAATGTGTGTGTGAGGTACCTTTGCTCAATGGCACTACATACGTGGCCTGACTGAGTATCGAACCCGGACCGTTCGATTTGCTTATATACTCTAGGAGATAGAAAACGCACACCTACATTATATGATTATTATTACATGAAAACGAAACACGAAGGATTCCATCAAAGATATATCACATCTTTATTACAAAACACAAACTGAACAACTAAAAATATTCCAAAATGTTTAAAACTATGTATTTATATAGTTATTGTTTTTCATGTAAAAACACACTTATCCGAAGTTTGCGTTTTCTATGTCCTCTAGTATAAGGACACAGTTCCCAACATTATAGCACACTGCTGATAACTACTACAATACCACGTGAGCGCTGACCTTCTAGATTGGGAATGATTTGTGCGAGACTCACATGGTACGTAGCCAGTCAATAAAGTATAAACTTTATTTTGATTAAAACGATTGCGAAACAAGTTATAACAACTTATATAAATCTCTTTCGATCGCATGGATGGAATCGTATGTGTTGTTCTTCGTGTGGGAGGAAACCAGAGACCCAGTAGAAAACCTTCCTTTCCGAATTGGCACCCATCGCACAAACTTCTCGGTCCGAGGATCGAACCCGGTTTGCATTGTTTAGAAATGAACGTGCTAACACCCCTGGCGGCGGATCAGATACTACCTCTCATATACGCTGACAAACATACTTACAATAACAATAGCGGCAGTCATAGAACGTAAATTGGAAATATATACATTAAAGCGGAACTGTATGGTATGGAATAACAAATATTATAAAATTTGAAATTTTACGTACATGAAGCAATGCTACTATCTATTCTTCCATTATGTTTAGAATAATTAATTTCTGTGAGTAAACTGAGTTTTGTTTTTGCAATACAACATACTGATATTGAAAGTACGATTTTCCTCATTCGTTTCACCACGCCCTGCTTACATTCGGTATTCATCGTTCACTTTCGGCACAAACATCTAAGACAACTGTTTTAACATTCGTTGTTGAGTCACACATGCGCAGTAATCATTGTTTACATACGTTTGTTGATATAATAAACAATTCGCGAATACGACTGTGCTATATTTATTTTTTTCATTTCTGTGGGAATATTTAGATCTTTTGAAACACAGGGTCATTGGAAATAATTTTCTTTAATTATCTTATACATTTTCCCGATATATTGTCGCTTTAACAATTAACAACATAAGCATGTTTTGCAGGCACTTGAAAAACAATGACCGAGACAAGACTGGGCTGCACGTGTCGTCATGGCGACGGATATGGTACATTTCGCTATCGCGGTAACATCAAATGAAGCATCATTCCGAGACAGACGAGATCGATGATCCGTAATCATTTTTAATAGCTTTTGTTAAACAATTATTCAGCTATCTAGGTAGTGTCCTCACTACAGGAGGGACAATTGCACAGGCATACGACATTATCTGAACAAGCATCAAATTACAAACTTAAGATATACCATGTACATACCAAAATGGATCAGATTTATCTATGGTACATATATTTGATCTGTTCGATAAAAGCATTGTACCAATATTAACATATGGTTGTGAGATATGGGGCTTTAATAACTCTTCCAAACTTGTATTAGGTGTCAGATTACAGACACGAAATGCTTTTATAAATGCACGATTAAGACACTGTCGTCCATTATTATTAATATTGGACTGCTGGCAAAAGGCCAGAGTATTATATTAAATCCTACGCGTAAATGTACCAAATTAACAATTTTTATTAGTAGGATCTTGTTATATAGGTGTATTTTAAGTAAGATATAAAGCCTCAAACGGATCCAATATGTAATATGTAAAATATTGGATCGTTTTCGGCTTATATCATAATACATCATTGGGAACGAAGCACTAATACTAGACACAACTAATTACAAATGATTATATACTGGTTAACAATTTTAAAGTCAAATGACACACGATATACAAGAGATCTAGATATACAGAATCAATATGGGCAACCGGTAGCGACGATAAATAAACGTAAAACACACAGAATCAATATGGGCAACCGGTAGCGACGATAAATAAACGTAAAACACACAGAATCAATATGGGCAACCGGTAGCGACGATAAATAAACGTAAAACACACAGAATCAATACAATGTATTTTGGGAAATGTAGGTGTCCATCATGTTTGTCTTAATCAATGGGTAGACAATGAAATATTAGTCATTGCATTGTTGAAACAAAGACTTAGAGATACATATATATTATACAGTACTGGAACACCTCAATTGATGAACCATCCAGAGCTACAACATATAAACGCTTCTCTGATTGTTTTAGATTCATTGCCTACTTAGAAAATATTAAAATTAGAAAATGCAGAATTTCATTAACTACATTAAGTATGTCAGCAGGTAGATTATCAATTATTATTCTGTGCCAGGCGCCAGGCTGTTAGGCAATCGGTAACCATTATTTAACTAGCTGGCGGCTCACCAACCAGCCATATCAGAACGAACCCCTGACGAGATTCGAACCTTCGATCTTCCGCTCCGTAGGCGGACGCCTAAACCACGGACACGAATATGTAGTAAAGGTCGTGATTGCGTCGTGGTAGTGCGTTCGCTTCAGGCGCGAAAGGCTCCTAGTTCACGCCGCGCTGGAACCGTTACCGCAAGGCATTTAAATTCCACGTTGCCTCTTCTCTCTCCCTCGTGGCGATGGCTTCCACCCAGAATGAGGTATCGAGAGTGATTAATATAAGGTGTAAGAACTTGTTTCGCAATCGATCCAAAATAATTTTCTATAATATAATCGAAATCAAGGAAGAAATCCATTTTATATTAGAATGTAAGAATTATTAATGATACATGCAAGAAATATATCAACAAACACGTTTGGAAGAATCCAAACATTCCCGAATGTTATTGAACTGTTAACAGCCAACAATGTTAGTACATGTACATTGAACAAGCTATCTACTGTTGTTTTTGTTATAGCTATTGAAATAAGAAATAACATGTATTATTAATCATCAGTTTTCTACTGGTAGCGATGTATCATAACAATTATCTATTCCTGAACTGTTCATATACTTTATAGGTTAAACTTTATTTATTTTCCAACAATTGCGAAGCAATTTTGAACAACTTATATTAATCACTCTCGTTGGCTCGGATGAAAGCGTAAATATGGTCATTCGTTTGGGAGGAAACCGGAGTACCCGGAGAAAACCCAACTGTCCGATCTGGCGACCATCGTACCATCTCACATACTTCCCTTTTAGAGGATCGAACCCGGGTCGCATTGGTGAGAAGCGAGTGCTCTGCCCACTGTGCTAATCGGACAGCCTGTTCATATACTTGATGAGACGCCTTCATGTTTATTGGAATATGGCACTTTGGAATATGTTGTATGCATGTGGACATGTACAGTCTACATCCGCTATGTCAAAGTCGGTCATGTCTAATTCTCCGGTTATCTCGAAATCGGATCAAATCCCGTTTCAGACACTATCATTTTACATATAACTGGCTCTGTTTATATCGAAAGTCAAACTTCGGTTTTGTCGAAGTATTTTGTTCCGTCCGACGGAATTCGACATAACGGATGTAGACTGTATTTGTTTTGATGTTGATAAAGTGAGAATATAGAAAGCACTATTGGCGTACAGATAAATGAGATGTATTGTCAATAACTAGTAATGCAATTGTTTAGTATTATAAAATTGTTGTATGTATAAATATATGCATGCACCATGAACTCATGGCCTTTTGTTCAATAAAATATATCGTGTGTGTTTATTTATCGTCACTACCGGTTGCCCATATGAGCGACGCCTCCTGAAGATATTAGTCATTTTAGATTTTTGGAGGATAGTGCAATGATACAGACAGAGACCCATTCCAGAGTCTCCTCTGGTTCTTTTACATGCATGGTGTAAAGCACCGACACGAGACCTCGGTTTAACGTCCCACCTGAAAGACTGTTAATTGTATTAGGGTCAGACGGTGGATCGAACCTGCGATCTCTGGATTACCAGTCCAGCGTGTTAACCACTGGACTACAGATCCGTCTGTAAAATAATATATCTATTAAATAACGTAATTTCAAGATATAACAACTTAAATGAGATACATAAATTACAGAATTTACTGTCAAATAGCAACAATACACAAACGAACACATTAATAGAACAACTGTCCGACACATGCTTAGTAAGCTCCGGAACAAAATGGTAATAACAATTGTTTTAGAAAAGGTCAATGAAAATATTTGAGTCAAACCGTTTTTAGGGTGTCGTTCGGAAAATGAGAAACAGACAACTCTTCATTATGGCCTTACTTTCGAATTCTGTTAGCATAATACAACCGCAAGAACTGAATGTATGACCATGCTTCTTAAAGCGACACTGCTCATTTATATAATAACATCCACCATAGCCCTGGGATGCAATTGTAGCCATGATGTGACCATATTGTTTGATTGTATTTGGAGCATACAGTCAAACAAACAGCTAGGGTAAAATGGCGACTCTCCAGCTAGTATGTGTGGAGGAGAGACACGGGTGCGCATCCGAGCAGTGTTGCACCCTGATAGAACCACCGACCTTCCGGAAGCAAGCCAGCTGGATTGCTTACTGACATGAAATAATTCGACACCCACAGTAGGATTAGAACCTACAGCGGCGAGGGCAAGATAAAATGAACGACCATAACCACTCGGTCACGGACGCCCCCCGTGACCATATTGTGATCCTGCTTATCGGAATACCTTGGTTCAAACTCTCGCACATGCGTGAACAGTATATATCACACGGTCAATCGATCAATAACTTGTAAATAACAAACCAGTAAATCGTAGTTTGCAGACCTATTTGGTTTATGGATAATACACTGCACATTCGGTCTGGTTAGCAGGTGCGTAGCATGCATGTGCTTGATATATATGAGATGGTTTAGGGGGTAGGGTATTTCCCACGGAAGATATTTGAAAGTCTATATCGCCGCTGCAGCTATAAAACGCCGTGTTCCACAAGTGAACGTGCATGTCAACCCATACATACTGCAGCTACAACATCGTGTTCCACAAGTTAACGTGCATGTCAGCCCATACACCCTGCATCTACAGCGTGGTGTTCTACAAACTAACGTACATGTCAGCCCATACACGCTGCACCTACAGCGTGGTGTTCTACAAACTCACGTGCATGTCAGCCCATACACCCTGCCTCTACAGCGTGGTGTTCTACAAACTAACGTGCATGTCAGCCCATACACCCTGCATCTACAGCGTGGTGTTCTACAAACTAACGTGCATGTCAGCCCATACACCCTGCATCTACAGCGTCGTGTTCTACAAACTAACGTACATGTAAGCCCATACATCCTGCACCTACAGCGTGGTGTTTCTACAAACTAACGTACATGTCAGCCCATACACGCTGCACCTACAGCGTGGTGTTCTACAAACTCACGTGCATGTCAGCCCATACACCCTGCCTCTACAGCGTGGTGTTCTACAAACTCACGTGCATGTCAGCCCATACACCCTGCATCTACAGCGTGGTGTTCTACAAACTAACGTACATGTCAGCCCATACACCCTGCACCTACAGCGTGGTGTTCTACAAACTAACGTGCATGTCAGCCCATACATCATGCACCTACAGCGTGGTGTTCTACAAACTAACGTGCATGTCATACTAACGTACATGTCAGCCCATACATCATACAGCTACAGCGTTGTGTTTGTCTGATCGGAAATAACAGTCCTTTGTTGGGTTCGAGAAGGGAGGCTCCTAGCCATCGATTCTTTGTCCGAGAATTATTATTATGACAGACAAACTCTGAGAATGAAAGGTTATATGTGAGACACAGACGAGAGAGGCATGTCTGTTGCGTCTCCTGTACTTATAAACGACATTGTATCGGATATATGGCACGATTTATCGCACATTACTGTGGATAGCATCCCTTCCGTTCATAATATTGATGCAAACAATAACGTCAACGGTTCCTGATTGACGTCAGAATATAAAATGCTACCTTTCCCAGAAGGAGTATTATCTGTTTCAGAAATGGAACCCGTCAAGATACGAAGTCTAGCTTTTGTACTACTATATAACAATAGCAATCTACATATTAATATATTTATGTTATGGTGCGGATGACCCCGAGTTCGCACCCAACTATAGCCGTTACGATTGTACCCTTAGTCAATGCATTTTTAAATTCCACATTCTCTCTCCTCTCCCCTATCTCTCTCCTCTCCTCTCCCCTATCTCTCTCCTCTCCTCTCCTCTCCTCTCCTCTCCTCTCCTCTCCCCTCCTCTCATCTCCTCTCCTCTCCTCTCCCCTCCTCTCATCTCCTCTCTCTCCTCCTCCTCTCCTCCTCCTCCTCTCCTCTCCTCTACTCCTCTATCTTCCTCCTCCTCTCCCTCCTCTCATTCCTCTCCTCTCCTCGCCTCTCCCCTTCCCTACCCTCCCCTCCCATACTCTCTCCCCTCCTCTATCTCCTCTCTACTCCTCTCTGACAGGTCATTCCAGGAATTCACGGTTCTAATACTAAATAGGTTTGATGTAACAGTAGTCCTTTGTGGAGAGTTGATTTATACAATTTCATGGAATTTCCTCTTGTTGCTGAGATATTTGTATTTGAACTTTTGAAATAGTTATCAGAATTTATTTCATACTTTGTTCCTAATAGCATTTTTAATGTTTCAGTTAAGTCTCGTCTTAAGAGCTACTGTTCCAAACTGCATAATTATGTTCAAACTAGTGAATCGTTCTTCATACATAAGGTTTCTCAATTCTGGAACAAGACGAGTAACATATTTCTATGCAATATCCTTTGAGTAATACGGATTCCATGATTGCATAGCATTTTCCATTAATGGTCTTACTTAAGTCATATATTTCTTAAAATTTTACCTATAAAGTTTGCTATCGTGTGATAGTATCCTAGCAACCATGTGAGTGGCCTTGTACATAGTAACGCATTCCAAACTGAAGAAAGTGTAATGTACTCGAACTATATATAATCATAGTTTGACTATACGATCTTGTTTGCGAAATCTAAATTTATCGTTCACTAGCAACTAGAGATATGCGGGTATATCATGTATGTTTTACGTTTATTTAACGTCGCTATCGGTTGCCCATATGAGCGACGCCTCCTGAAGAGATTAGTCACTTTAGATTTTTGGAGGATAGTGCAATGATACAGAGAGAGACCCATTCCAGAGTCTACTCTTGTTATTTATTTATTTTTTTAAATTTTTTTATTTGTTTTATTTATACAAATTTATTTTTAGCTCAATTGCGAAACAAGTTATTTTAACTTATATAAATCGCTCTCGAGACCTCATTCCTGATGGAATCCATCGCCACGAGGGAGAGAGAAGAGGCAATGTGGAATTTAAATACCTTGCCTAAGGGCACAATCGTAACGGCTCCAGTGGGGCTCGAACTCCGGACCTTTCGCACCTGAAGCGAACGCGCATCCACTGCGCTATCACGACTTTATTTATTTATTAGGGTCAGACGGGGGATCGAACCTGCACTCCCTGTATTACCAGTCCAGCGTGCTACCACTGGACTACAGATCCGCCTGAAGGGTATATCACGCTTATCGTTACATTATAAATACGGCTGGTATAAAATCTGAATAGTCGCATACAATGTATCCTCCTCACGATGTGCACGGCGCACAGCTTGCAACATCAGCCTAGTTGGGGAGGGCACTCGCTAATGTTGGTAAACTTGTTGCCAAACCCATTTGCTTCTAGATTTTATTCTTGCAGTGTTCAAGTATAAGTATAGCATTACAGTTGTATCATATTGCTTATATATTTATCATGTTTATATTTGTAATTACATTGTATATAAACAAGCAATAAAACATGATTACACTAAACTAAGCAGCCTAGGGCACATGGATCTTCAGCGTAGCACACTCTCTTCCGGTGTGTGCGCGCATCGTCTTGTAGACTGGACAGTCTTGGAGTAACGTTTGCTTACCTATAGATAGGCTTTTCGCGACGTTTTGGCAGTGCGAGATAAATATGTCTAACTGAGTAAACAACGGGACTACTTTATGCTAATTAGATATCACGAACAAGTCCGGTAGTTTCCGTTTATTTCCGCATCCAAAAATCATTTCATTGGATAACAGTATAATCCGAACACTACTGTGCCGTTACGTCATTATGAGAACAGCAATACGTCATCGAGTTGGGCTGAGCACAGCCTCGTTCTTTGCACACATCGTCAGTCCTCGGGTGGGATTTCCTTATCTGCAACTCTTGGGGGTTTACTTTACCCAATATGACCCTGCCGCCAGGAAGAACACCGCGACATACGAATCACTGATGTCTAACTGCGTTATCGGTTCATGTGCTGCTGAGAGATAACCAACCATTCGAAGTGTAGCCCTGCAAAGTACCCTTTCGAAAGAGAACACAAACACATGACTTATCAACCTGGACTGACAGAGGACTCCTTGTCTCAACAGAACCGACGTAGACACTTAATCGTCTTAGAGAAACCTGCCCACCTGCTTCGGCGGATGCGACTATAAATAGAACTACACGCTCACAGTGCAGTTTTTACCTGAAGACAAATACGACAAATATCTGGTGTGCTTTTGAAATAGAACCTATCGAGCAATGCGAAGTGCAGTGTCTGGTAGTTTATATATGTCGAGTGCGTAGACAACTCTCATGTGGCGTTTACGTTCACTGATATAACAATGAGGAGACACCTGCGTTCATCCGTGGCTCGTTACATACGGATATGTAGTCCAGTGGTAACACGCTCGACTGGTAATCCAGGGATCGCAAGTTCGATCCCTCATCTGACCCTAATAAAATGAACAGTCTTTCAGGTGGGACGTTAAACCGAGGGCTCGTGTCGGTGCTTTACACCGTGCACGTAAAAGAACCAGATGAGACTCTGGAATGGGTCTCTGTCTGTATCATTGCACTATCCTCCAAATATTTAAAATGACTAATCTCTTCAGGAGGCGTCGCTCATATGGGCAACCGGTTTATACACATTTATTTTAGCTCGATTGCGAAACAAGTTCTTTCAATTTATTTGAACCACTCTCGAGACCTCATTCCTGATGGAATCCATCGCCATGAAGGAGAGAAGAGGCAATGTGGAATTTAAATGCCTTGCCTAAGGGCACAATCGCAACGGGGCTCGAACTCCGGACCATTCGCGCCTGAAGCGAACGCGCATCCACTGCGCTATTACGACTTCCACAACCGGTAGCGACGATAAATAAACGTAAAACACACACACACTGTGGCTCGTCTAATGCTACACCATCTCAACTCCGAGTCACTCCACAATCTGAGCGTCGTGCTTAGTAGCAGAAGACGACATTGGGAACTGACTCACTCCCTTTGTGGGTCCCGGATAAACGTGATAGTGCAGAAGCGGATAAAATATGAAAAAGAAAAGTGAGCAAGACGACGGCGATGACAAGCTTCGTCGACGACTTGTGTATACTAGAGGACATAGAAAACGCACACATCGGATAAGTGTGTTTTTACATGAAAAACAATAACTATATAAATACATAGTTTTAAACATGTTGGGGTATTTTTAGTTGTTCAGTTTGTGTTTTATAATAAAGATGTGATATATCTTTGATGGAATCCTTCGTATTTCATGTTCATGTAGTAATAATAATAATATACTGTAGGTGTGCGTTTTATATGTCCTCTTATGCATAACGTGTTCGATGTGAGGCGTGCACGCCACTAGAGGATAGTTATAAGGGAGTTAAAAATGAACCCTGATCCGTTGACGTCACTTCCGTTGATCCCATACAAGCATGCATACACATACTCCCCCTATGCATGTGCTCGTTATTGTTCCATTTAATGTATATCATTTCGAGATAGTACGTGCATACGCATGTTTGAATGTGTCCATAAAAATGTCAGCTGTGTTTTTACGTTTATTTATCGTCGCTACCGGTTGCCCATATGAGCGACGCCTCCTGGAGAGATTAGTTATTTTAGATTTGGGAGGATAGTGCATGATACAGACAGAGACCCATTCCAGAATCTCCTCTGGTTCTTTTACGTGCACGGTGTAAAGCACCGACACGAGACCTCGGTTTAACGTCCCATCTGAAAGACTGTTAATCTTATTAGGGTCAGACGGGGGATCGAACCTGCGATCCCCGGATTACCAGTTCAGCGTGTTACCACTGGACTACATATCCGTCTGTAAAATGTCAGCTTTAATATATTTAAACTGTTATAATTATAACATAGTTTGGAGCAATACCTCATTAACACGACGTGCAATATATTGTCTCTACTGTAAATAGTTGATATTTTTTTTTTTTTTAAATAGTTGATACCATGAAAACACACGAGAATCAATTAGTCTATACAAAGTTATTTTAGCTCGATTGCGAAACAAGTTTTACATCGTTAGATTAATCGCTCTAGAGTCCTTATTCCTGATGGAATCCATCGCCATGAAAGAGGGAGAAGAGGCAATGTGGAATTAAGTACATATATCTTGCCTAAGGGCACACTCGCAACGTTATATTATTATTAGTTTAAACTTGATTTATTTTACAACGATTGCGAAGCAAGTTTTAACAACTTATATTAATCACTCTCGTTGGCCTGGATGAAAACGCATATGTGGTCATCCGAGGATCGAACCCGGGTTGCGTTGGTGAGAAGCGAGAGCGCTAACCACTGTTATAATCATATATTATTATTAAAACCAACTTAACTGCTACCACCCTAGTCACGTTATCGCAATCGAGTACCGTGTTCTGTTGTATTGACTATTCACTGTAAAGACAATATGCTGTATCGAGTTGCTTAGTGGGACCAGAATTAGACACTAGAAGATTCCCTTTTCCCAAATCCTAACTGTGCTGTTTCAACTAGTCCTATGTTATGTACCATTCTCGAATAAAATATTGTTTAAACTAGAAGATTCCCTTTTCCCCACTCCTAACTGTGCTGTTTCAACTATTCCTATATTATGTACCATTCTCGAATAAAATATTGTTTAAACTAGAAGATTCCCTTTTCCCCACTCCTAACTGTGCTGTTTCAACTATTCCTATGTTATGTACCATTCTCGAATAAAATATTGTTTAAACTAGAAGATTCCCTTTTCCCCACTCCTAACTGTGCTGTTTCAACTATTCCTATGTTATGTACCATTCTCGAATAAAATATTGTTTAAACTAGAAGATTCCCTTTTCCCCCACTCCTAACTGTGCTGTTTCAACTATTCCTATGTTATGTACCATTCTCGAATAAAATATTGTTTAAACTAGAAGATTCCCTTTTCCCCACCCCTAGCTGTGCTGTTTCAACTATTCCTATAATTATTATGTACCATTCTCGAATAAAATATTGTTTAAACTAGAAGATTCCCTTTTCCCCACTCCTAACTGTGCTGTTTCAACTATTCCTATGTTATGTACCATTCTCGAATAAAATATTGTTTAATCTAGAAGATTCAAATATCATAAAAGTATATTTACCGAATAACAATACACTGTTTCCTATACTCAATTCCCTGTTGTCCTGCAAGTACCTCTTCACGCAAGACAGTTGCTTTTAGTTCTTCCGTGAAATTTATAATATTTAATTTCACTATATTATCTCAAGCATTACACAGGTGTAAAGTTTGATTGAATCGTTTTAATAACAATATCTTTGTTTATTGTTCAGAAGCAAGTCTCCAAAGAATGATCAACACAATGTAATCATCAACATTCCCTGTCGTTAATATGATGTAGATATGAACAATTGAGCGCACTCTGCATCGCCTTATCCATATCCATTCTCCGTTGTAGCGTCATTTACTGTGTGACAAACTCTCTATTATCAGATACACAGCACTGTTATAATGCCCATCTGGCCAGGCACGGAATGTGGCAAGCTTTTAATATCACCATCCTTAAGTGATATTGGAATACTATTGCCAGCGACACGTGCCGAGTAAATAGGGAACAATATATGACTCTATAGCATAAGCTATAAGAGGCGGATTCGTATTCAATCATACTATATTGTTGGGTGGAAGAGGGAACTACAAGCCATCCGTAACTCACATTTGGCCGCCAGAAACAAGTAATACACCAATGTGCGCTGAAGATAGATGTACAAATAAGACCCATGCACGGGAAATACTAGTAGTACACATAAACGTAGAAGAAATATTATTTTCAACGGTAGAAACATAAATTGTAGAACTATATGCATGTAATAGTATCAATGGGCATATGTTCATTTAGTACAACAACGAGACGAGTCATGCAATACGTACATCCTAGGGAAACTTCATTAACAGTGAGATGTCATCTCTTTTTTCTTTCAAGAAATAAATATGTGCATGCAATCATAAAGATGCTGACAACTATATATATATATATCGCTATTCAACTGGACAGGACTATGACACATGTTAGCCACAACGTCAATGATGCACCTTTTCCTACGTTTTGCAGACTTCCGAGATAAGACACAGATACAAAGGATCAAACAAATGAACATGTTTGCATCAAAAGGTCTGATACACAAATATTAATGGTTAGCATTTGAATGTAAATGTGTAAAATAATCCAAATGACTACGGAATGGAACATAGAGAGTATCGTTACTTGTGCATAGTGATGAAGAACGGTTTAACTCCAGATTATCTTTCTTCTCTAGTCCCACCTACTGTAGGGGAAACTTCTAGGTATAATTTGCGCAATGCAGACGATATCCAATCTTTACGGACAAGAGCATCTCTATACAACAATGCTTTTCTACCATCGGCTCTGAGGGACTGGAATGAACTTTCAAACGAACTACAAAACTCACTAGCATCATTCAAATCGCAATTAAAGAGTAACGTCACAAAATGCCCCAAATATTTCTACTATGGTGACAGGAAATGGCAAGTCTATCATGCTCGACTCGTACTAGTTGTAGCTCATTAAACCAGCATTTGTTCAGCAAAAACATTTCTCCATCACCCCTCTGTCAATGTGGTCTAACTGAGAGTAATCATCATTTCTTCTTTAAATGTCTCTACTACAATGACATCAGGGTCCTTCTCTTAGCAACTACCTCTAAATATTGTACCACAACACTATGCACTCTATTACACGGAGAGCAGCATCTTAGTGATAATTTCAACGCATATATATTTGCAGCAGTCAAAGCTACATACGAGAAAGCAGACGATTTTCATGAGCATCTGTTCACAAAATGTAGCATGCTTGCTCCGGCCATTAAACAATCCGAATGAATATACTTATTATTATCCTCCTTTTATTCTGTCCCATTTCTTCTGAGTCAATCTCAATTTCAACTTTCTCCATTAATTACTACATGTACTAGTTTCACCTTATTAATCTCTTCATCTTATTGATTTTCTAACTTACAGTCCATGATTAAAAACTATAATGAATTATACTAACCTTTTTCAAATTTAAATTAATAGTTTAGACAAGATTACAACACTGTCATACCGTAACATTAAGTACCTTACTATAGGAGAAGACCTCTATAATCTATAGCTTCCGGTTCTAATCCTTTTTCTTACATGTTTCTAAATGTTGTGTAAAATGTAAATTTGCACATGTTGTATCATTGTTTGAAATAAACTATGTTTAAATTATGTATGTTTTCAAAATTCATCAACAGAATAATAATGTCGAAGTTAGAATAGCGCTGTTGGGACAAACATACACTAATGTCCAAACATTGAAGCCGAGTCAGTATAGAGCCTGAAAAACGGACAAAATGCAGGTGTTCGGCCACGTTTTAAGTTCCAAGATATACCGACATGAAACGAAAATTTATAACTTGCCTTTCAAGTGCATCCGCGGTCGAATGTAGTCCCAATAACTAATATAGTTAAATTTTCTTTTTGGTAAAAATGCATTTTCATGACAGGCAGTGTATAGTTTTTGTGAGAAATTATGTGACTTAAGAAGACTTCAGACTAGTTGATGTGTAGAAAAGATGTGGTATAAGAATTCAGGCCATTGCAAACTGAGGGTCGGCCTATTTGGCGGAGGAATACAGTGTGTAAACACAGTGACGTTATTCATAGGCAAGCACTGGTTATTTGAATCTTAACATTTGAAATAGTCTTGGTGTGTTTCAGGCTGAGTTGAATACCTCTTCACAGTGGATGTGGTATCAGATGAAATGAAAGATTGGCAATATAAATGAACAGACTGTATGTTTTTACTTTTTACTATGTATTCAATAGGCACTTTATTTGTTGTTTTACAACCTTTCAGAAATGTGGTTCCATTTACTCTCGTAACAACAGACAGAGAATATACTCATCTTTTATTTAATTGCATATTGTTCCAGTGCAGTCATTCATTAAGTGTATACAGAGAACCAGTGGGAAATGTAAGTCAAACTGTCCGAAATGTTTTCCAGCGAATAAAAATGATAACAGCTTACCGTTGTATGCGGAAGGTAAATATTAGAAGTCTACATAAAATTGGCCGAACTTCAATATCATTTATTATATATTTAACCATATGCAATCGACTCTATTCCGTAAAACTTTGATTTATAGATAATTTATTGGCGTCTTGGGACTCATCAGTACGGTGGAATTTGCTCTAGATCGTATATATCAGTATATGTTTAGTTTCAACTGTCTTGGGTATTGGTTTAGTTTTACATACTGATGGGGCAGCATGTATTTAATGTTAATCTCAATAAATTAAGTCACACATAAGCATAATTACTGTTCTATTAATAAATATAAACTGCTCCACGTTGCTTATTTGTGACTTTATTTAATAAAAACAATATGACAAACATAACGTTAACAATACATGTAAGCGATCTATGATTTTTGTTCGTGAAGATAATGCATGATAAATAAAAATAATATTCACAAAGCGCTAACCACAACTTCTCCTACCGTTGCAAAATAAAACTCTTATCCCATAAACGGACGATGCTGCCCCAATTGTGTTGAATGATCTGTTTCAACAAATTTAATCACACATGCAATCAAGTAGATTTAGCTCAACTGAGCCGAACTGACTGTTTTATGTATGCGGTTGTTGTCGAGTCTTGTGCGTTCGAACTGTCTACTTAAGATACGATGTTGATGTTGAGATTTTTCATTCAAACTCTCTGCTTAAGATATGGATGTGAAGTATGGGATTTCCATAAAGCTCCTGACATTGAACGTTTGCATTTAACATTTCTTAAACAAATATTGCAAGTGCGACAGCAGACAACAAATGCAACAGTATATGGCGAGTTTGGACGTTTTCCATTATCTGTAATTCGTAAGGTTAGAATAGTTAGATATTGGTATAAAATATCTAAATGTCCGGATGGTCTTGTGTATAAATTGTATAATATTCGTGATATGAATGGTAATTATATAAATAAATGGTCAAACGATGTTAAAACACTCTTAGACAACCTAGGGTTTTCCTAGTTATGGAATAGTGCAGTTGTAACAAATGTACAAATACAGAGTGCAATAAAGTGTATACATGATCAATATCTACAGCAGTGGTTCTCAGACTTTAGAAATCTTCATAAACTTGAAACCTGTTGCATGTTTAAAACATATGTCCAACCAGAAAAGTATTTATCCTGTGTTAAAAATGTTAGTTATAGAATTAACTTGTCTAGATTTCGATGAAACCAGAGAATTTGTACGAAATGCAATATGAATTGTATTGAAACTGAATATCACTTTTTATTAGTATGTCCATTCTATAGAGAAGTAAGAAACAACTGTTTACCACATTATTATTGTGATTGGCCTAACTTGAATAAGTTTAAGTCATTGTTACAATGTTCACAACGTAGTATTATTAAAAATTTATCAAAATATATTTACCAAGCTTCTGTTATTAGCGGGTAGTTGTTAATGAACACATTTACGTATGTATATTCATTATATATTTTCAAACTACGATACCCATTCATTTTAATTTTGTTTTCATGCTTTTCTCTTCTATTACATGTATATTGTAAGTGTACATTATGTACTGTCCGTCGTACATGTTGTATAGGCGACGAACAATTGTGTTTAATACCAATAAACTCTGAAACTGGTAAACTGGCTTAAGATAAACTGTTGTCGAGTTTTGTTTGTGCGAACTGTTGCTTACGACAAGCTGTTGTCGAGTTTTCTTTGTGCGAACTGTTTGCTTACGACACACTGTTGTTGTCGAGTTTTGTTTGTGCGAACTGTTTGCTTACGACAAGCTGTAGTTGTCGAGTTTTGTTTGTGCGAACTGTTTGCTTACGACAAGCTGTTGTCGAGTTTTGTTTGTGCGAACTGTTTGCTTACGACAAGCTGTTGTCGAGTTTTGTTTGTGCGAACTGTTTGCTTACGACAAGCTGTTGTTGTCGAGTTTTGTTCGTCCTAACGGTTTGCTTACGACAAGCTGCTGTTGTCGAGTTGTGTGTGTGCGAACTGTTTGCTTACGACAAGCTGTTGTTGTCGAGTTTTGTTCGTGCGAACTGTTTGCTTACGACAAGCTGTTGTTGTCGAGTTTTGTTCGTGCGAACTGTTTGCTTACGACAAGCTGTTGTTGTCGAGTTTTGTTTTTGCGAACTGTTTGCTTACGACAAGCTGTTGTCGAGTTTTGTTTGTGCGAACTTTGCTTACGACAAGCGGTTGTTGTCGAGTTTTGTTTGTGCGAACTGTTTGCCTACGTCTAACTGTTGTTGTCGAGTTTTGTTTGTGCGAACTGTTTGCTTACGACAAGCTGTTGTTGTCGAGTTTTGTTTGTGCGAACTGTTTGCTTACGACAAGCTGTTGTTGTCGAGTTTTGTATGTGCGAACTGTTTGCTTACGACAAGCTGTTGTCGAGTTTATGTTTGTGCGAACTGTTTGCTTACGACAAGCTGTTGTTGTCGAGTTTTGTTTGTGCGAACTGTTTGCTTACGACAAGCTGTTGTTGTCGAGTTTATGTTTGTGCGAAATGTTTGCCTACGTCTAACTGTTGTTGTCGAGTTTTGTTTGTGCGAACTGTTTGCTTACGACAAGCTGTTGTTGTAGAGTTTTGTTTGTGCGAACTGTTTGCTTACGACAAGCTGTTGTTGTCGAGTTTTGTTTGTGCGAACTGTCTGCTTACGACAAGCTGTTGTCGAGTTTTGTGTGTGCGAACTGTTTGCTTACGACAAGCTGTTGTTGTCGAGTTTTGTTTGTGCGAACTGTTTGCTTACGACAAGCTGTTGTCGAGTTTTGTTTGTGCGAACTGTTTGCTTACGACAAACTGTTGTTGTCGAGTTTTCTTTGTGCGAACTGTTTGCGTACGACAAGCTGTTGTTGTCGAGTTTTCTTTGTGCGAACTGTTTGCTTACGACAAGCTGTTGTTGTCGAGTTTTGTTTGTGCGAACTGTTTGCCTACGTCTAACTGTTGTTGTCGAGTTTTCTTTGTGCGAACTGTTTGCTTACGACAAGCTGTTGTTGTCGAGTTTTGTTTGTGCGAACTGTTTGCCTACGTCTAACTGTTGTTGTCGAGTTTTGTTTGTGCGAACTGTCTGCTTACGACAAGCTGTTGTCGAGTTTTGTGTGTGCGAACTGTTTGCTTACGACAAGCTGTTGTTGTCGAGTTTTGTTTGTGCGAACTGTTTGCTTACGACAAGCTGTTGTCGAGTTTTGTTTGTGCGAACTGTTTGCTTACGACAAACTGTTGTTGTCGAGTTTTCTTTGTGCGAACTGTTTGCTTACGACAAGCTGTTGTTGTCGAGTTTTGTTTGTGCGAACTGTTTGCTAACGACAAGCTGTTGTTATCGAGTTTTGTTTATGCGAACTGTTTGCTTACGACAAGCTGTTGTTGTCGAGTTTTGTTTGTGCGAACTGTTTGCTTACGACAAACTGTTGTTGTCGAGTTTTGTTTGTGCGAACTGTTTGCTTACGATAACTGTTGTTGTCGAGTTTTGTTTGTGCGAACTGTTTGCTTACGACAAGCTGTTGTTGTCGAGTTTTGTTTGTGCGAACTGTTTGCTTACGACAAGCTGTTGTCGAGTTTTGTTTGTGCGAACTGTTTGCTTACGACAAACTGTTGTCGAGTTTTGTTTGTGCGAACTGTTTGCTTACAACAAGCTGTTGTTGTCGAGTTTTGTTTGTGCGAACTGTTTGCGTACGTTATGATGTTGTCGAGTTTTGTTTGTGCGAACTGTATGCTTACAACAAACTGTTGTTGTCGAGTTTTGTTTGTGCGAACTGTTTGCTTACGACAAGCTGTTGTTGTCGAGTTTTGTTTTTGCGAACTGTTTGCGTACGTTACGATGGTGTTGTTGTTGTTGTTGTTGTAGAGTTGTGTTTGTTCAACGTGCAGTATGAGCCGCACTGACTTCATATGGTTAGCACATTTTGTTGAATCTTATCTGTCGACGTACCATTTCACTTGGGTCGAGATGTTTGGATCTGACATTTAAAGTTGCTAAGATCAAACACGCAATGTGACAATTAGTCTACATATTTCCTATGTACGTGATATATACTGTCTCCATTCAAATATTTGCAGAATCTCAGTAATACTGCTAGAAATCGTTATAAATATACTAGAGGACATAGAAAACACACACCTACATTATATACTAGAGGACATAGAAAACGCACACCTACATTATATACTAGAGGACATAGAAAACGCACACCTACATTATATACTAGAGGACATAGAAAACGCACACCTACATTATATACTAGAGGACATAGAAAACGCACACCTACATTATATACTAGAGGACATAGAAAACGCACACCTACATTATATACTAGAGGACATAGAAAACGCACACCTACATTATATGATTATTATTACATGAAAACGAAATACGAAGGAGTCCATCAAAGATATATTACATCTTTATCACAAAACACAAACTGAACAACTAAAAATATTCCAAAATATTTAAAACTATGTATTTATAGCTTAGTTTATTTTATTAAATTCCAGTAGGCTTTCAAGCCCATGAGGACATACATACATAATATATACAGTTAGCGAACAGTGCAAACATAATGCATACATTTTATACAAATGAGCTCCCACAATCATAGTAATTTATATTTATATATATGTGTAAATACATGTAATATTTATCTCATATGTATCTTATAATTAAAGCAACACAGTTCTTTATTTCTAACACGGAGAAAGTTAAAAACACAAAACACAAAACCAAGCACACAACATTGAAGTTGTTGCAAAGATGTATAACATGGCCGATCAATAAACCCTTCGTAACCATATTCATTGCTAAATGTTAAGTATTATAAATTAAATTTTACATGTGGTCATATTGGTAAAACAGAACGCATCCGTTTATTTAATTTAGAGCGGCATTGTAGATTAATATTACATGACATATACATAGATTCATTGATTAAATTCCGTTATATAGTTATTGTTTTTCATGTAAAAGCACACTTATCCGAAGTGTACGTTTTCTATGTCCTTTAGTATACGATGCGTGCCTTTGTTTATGTTCCAAGGTAACTAGTTAGATCGGAGGATTTTCAAGCTTTAACAATACGACAATACTCGCGGGAAGTAATACCATAAACGTAAATGCACCACCAGTTAACAGCCGGAACTGCCATTTCATTGACATACAACAGGAACACACATCCCTCTCACTGTATGCATATTCATAGAGGCACTGACCTTGTGTAGAGAACAAATAGTTCTCCTGATCAGACTATATAACACCCTCTAAAATGTAAGTAAACGGGGGGGGGGGGGGGGAAAGCGAAGAATGTGATGTTGGGGCCAATAATTGTTTCTGGTTTAAACATATCTTATTCATTCATAATGTACAGTACATATCTATTGTATACAGAATGAACATGGATTTCCTCATTTGGTTTAAACATATCTTATTCATTCATAATGTACAGTACATATCTATTGTATACAGAATGAACATGGATTTCCTCACTTGGTTTAAACATATTTATTCATTCATAATGTACAGTACATATCTATTGTATACAGAATGAACATGGATTTCCTCACTTGGTTTAAACATATTTATTCATTCATAATGTACAGTACATATCTATTGTATACAGAATGAACATGGATTTCCTCATTTGGTTTAAACATATCTTATTCATTCATAAAGTACAGTACATATCTATTGTATACAGAATGAACATGGATTTCCTCACTTGGTTTAAACATATCTTATTCATTCATAATGTACAGTACATATCTATTGTATACAGAATGAACATGGATTTCCTCACTTGGTTTAAACATATTTATTCATTCATAATGTACAGTACATATCTATTGTATACAGAATGAACATGGATTTCCTCACTTGGTTTAAACATATTTATTCATTCATAATGTACAGTACATATCTATTGTATACAGAATGAACATGGATTTCCGCCATTGGTTTAAACATATTTATTCATTCATAATGTACAGTACATATCTATTGTATACAGAATGAACATGGATTTCCGCACTTGGTTTAAACATATTTATTCATTCATAATGTACAGTACATATCTATTGTATACAGAATGAACATGGATTTCCGCCATTGGTTTAAACATATTTATTCATTCATAATGTACAGTACATATCTATTGTATACAGAATGAACATGGATTTCCGCCATTGGTTTAAACATATTTATTCATTCATAATGTACAGTACATATCTATTGTATACAGAATGAACATGGATTTCCTCACTTGGTTTAAACATATTTATTCATTCATAATGTACAGTACATATCTATTGTATACAGAATGAACATGGATTTCCTCACTTGGTTTAAACATATTTATTCATTCATAATGTACAGTACATATCTATTGTATACAGAATGAACATGGATTTCCTCACTTGGTTTAAACATATTTATTCATTCATAATGTACAGTACATATCTATTGTATACAGAATGAACATGGATTTCCTCACTTGGTTTAAACATATTTTATTCATTCATAATGTACAGTACAAATCTATTGTATACAGAATGAACATGGATTTCCTCACTTGGTTTAAACATATTTATTCATTCATAATGTACAGTACATATCTATTGTATACAGAATGAACATGGATTTCCTCACTTGGTTTAAACATATCTTATTCATTCATAATGTACAGTACATATCTATTGTATACAGAATGAACATGGATTTCCGCCATTGGCTTAAACATATTTATTCATTCATAATGTACAGTACATATCTATTGTATACAGAATGAAAATGGAATTAATCGAAAGCTTAAAGCTATTTGTGATTATCTCCATGGTTGTTTCTACGAAAACAGGAAACGATATGATATGCATTTTCTCGAAATATACCCATGTTTGAAATCGTACTTTCCACCTAATGCAGAAACTATTCGTCAATAATGTTAAATTGCAGAAATTACACAAATCTGGTTTTTATTTCATTGGTCAACGATCACTCATACTCGAGTAGAGCATACTGTTTCGAATCCCACTTTGAACAGATATGAATACTTGACACAATATGACATTAGGTGATCGCTCAATCTGATAGAATACCCAAACACAGTGCACAATATTTACAACAATTGAAGTACGCGCACAAATAGATGATATATCTGAGATAAATGAAAACACATTAAATTATTACGTGCACAGTTCTACTTCTTCACAGATGGAATTCAATTCACGAAAGCTATTTTCAGATGCATCATTCTGTCGATAACGTCTATATTTCACTAGTGCGGTGATATGTTATTAACTCTTTCAGCGCCGAATAAATTCAGAGCATGTGCAAACAACATAGATCCAGATCAGCCGCGGCGTAACGCCGCGTCTGATCAGGATCTATGTTGTTTGCTATTCGGACAGGTGCTTCAGCTCCACTGTCTGAAGAGCAATCAGCAAATAGCCTGATCAGACGGCATGTTCTGTTCTGTCCGATCGGGTTCTCTACTTTTCTTTTTTTTTACAAAGTCGCTTATATGCGACATTGGCGGTGAAAGAGTTAAGTGGTAATTCCGCTCCAGTTCGTGTTGGACGTTTATAAAGAACGTCCATGCCCATTGCACACAAAATACGGATTTTACGGAACATTAACTCAGCTCAGCATTTAGTTCAAAAGCCTGGCCATGGCAAGTGGTTTCGTGGTATCATTAGCACACAAATACAAGTTTGAGAAAAGTCTTATAACCTCGGAGCCTGGAGTGTTATCCACAACTGGACAGGAGTGTGTGGCTAAAGACGTGTCATTCCGCAATCGAATCAACCATACTGGCGTACACCGCTGGGAAACGCGATCGAGTTGTCTTAAAATAAAAATGATTGACAAGGACATGCGACAGAGACCATTGACTGGTGATATTATGTGTGTTGTAAAATTCACTTGTAAAAACATATTGCAATCTTAAGGCCATCAACTGTTCATTAGTCAACAGTTAGAACGTAAACAGTGGCTCTATCATATGTGTGTGTTTTACGTTTATTTATCGTCGCTACCGGTTGCCCATATGAGCGACGCCTCCTGAAGAGATTAGTCATTTTAAATTTTGGAGGACAGTGCAATGATACAGAAAGAGACCCATTCCAGAGTCTCCTCTGGTTCTGTTACGTGCACGGTGTAAAGCACCGACACGAGTCCTCGGTTTAACGTCCCATGTGAAAGACTGTTAATTTTATTAGGGTCAGACGGGGGATCGAACCTGCGATCCCTGGATTACCAGTCCAGCGTGTTACCACTGGACTACAGATCCGTCTGTGTCAATTGAGGCAGCATGCACTGCCTGGAGTGATACCTTGTCAATGAAGTAATTTAAAGTGCATTCAAGAAGAATCACCGGCCTTGCAATAGGGAGATGGAAGGCATCATTTCTTGAATTAATCCGGTATCAATGGTATTCAAACAATCGGGGACAAGGAGCATGTGATAAAGCAAGTGCTAACATCTCGAATAGTTATCGTCGCTACCGGTTTCCCATATGAGCGACGCATTTGGAAGAGATTACAATTTTCAGATTGTTGGTGGATAGTGCAATGATACAGACAGAGACACATTCCAGAGTCTCTCTGATTCTTTTACGTACATGGTGTAAATCACACACACATGAGACCTCAGTTCTAAGTCCAACCTGAAGACTATTAATAGTACTAGTGTCAGGCGGGGGATCGACTCTGCGATCCCTGGATTGGAAGTCTAGCGTGTTAAACACTGAACTTCTGACCCGTATGTAAGCCGCTCTGTTATGGATCCTCCTTATATAGTTGTTTCCCTATTTCAGATTATTCCAGGAAATAAGACATACACGCATTAATAAGACGAGAAAGACAATGTTTGCTAATTAACTACTCCCCCATCAGAGTTTCTCAAAATAAACACCAATACGATGTGTCTTCCTACCGGTCTTAGTGTTTGACTACGAGATCAGAAACTATATAATGTTTTTATATTGCTTCAAAAAGCAGATACATACACTTAAGTTCTAATCTACATGCTGCACACTGAAAGGTCAACACACATACCATAAATGTAGAGAACAACATATGTTTAGTTTATACACATTTATTTTAGCTCGATTGCGAAACAAGTTCTTAAACTTATATTAATCACTCTCGAGACCTCATTCCTGATGGAATCCATCGCCACGAGGGAGAGAGAAGAGGCAACGTGGTATTTAAATGCCTTGCCTAAGGGCATAATCGTAACGGCTCCAGCGGGGCTCGAACTCCGGACCTTTCGCACCTGAAGCGAACGCGCATCCACTGCGCTATCACGACTTCCAACAACGTATGCACTATTCATAATGAACAGACATCTCCATGAATTGTTGAATATTGTAGAATGTACACGACGTGTTGACATTTTGATAATGTCTTGCTTTCATGATATTGTTATGCAGGTGTCGCCGGTCTCTTGTCATGCCCTGACTCTTACACCTCCTAACGGGTATATGGATCTCGAGGGGGTGGGTTTGAGTGAAGACTCGCCGCAATAATTTATAATGGATGATGACGTTATATTTATTTCCTTTACAAAGTAAATTAACAAATCAAATAACGCACAAATAACATTTTTATGAGTTTGACAGATGACAGCTGTCAAAATATGTAAACATTCAGGTGTGTTAGAGCGTATTGTTTGGCAACTTTAAACTGAGACTAATTAATCTCCGCCAAAGCCTTCGTGAGTTTTCGTGAACTACGACCAGGACATACGTTAGGTTTTTACCGTTAAGGGGCTATGTCATTTTGAAATATACCTTGAGGTCATTTTTTGAAACAAACAACTGAAGTACTGTACAGAGTGATACTATGTATTAAATTAATCAGTAGACAAAGTTATATGTTGAAAAACACAAATTTATGTAAAATAATCTATAATGAACTAATTACTCTGTAGAACAATAGATTTTCTTCTGAACCTCATAACTCATATAATTTACGAACGGTTTTAACCAATATTTTAAATACTATTAATATGGAACAGTATGTAGGGATTATTGGGGGTTTATCCGAAATAACAGCCTATAGAATGAAAACTAGGCGAAAGTGTTGGAAAAAAACATTTTAATCACAAAATGTAAACAAAGGCATTGGTGGCTGATTTCACGAAATCGAAAGCAACGACAACATTATAAGAACATGAGTTATAAAGATTTACTTGCATTGAATCAATCTGCGGTAGGAATTTCCATGACAGTTTCCATAAATTGAGATGACATCAATTGTTTAAAATCAATCGTAATTTTGTTTTTAACCGGAAGAGAGTAACGGAAATGAACATCGAACGATATCCTTACGCCAAAATATATGTTCCCATTTATTTCATTTGTTATAGTATTACATGTGTTATTTTAATAGATATGTTTGAACATTTCATCAAAAATATGCTATTTTTCTTATGTAAGCTTCAAATAATAATAAAAAGTATTATTTCGCGAGAGTAATAACATCCGGTGACGATATTCGGCTACTTCCGACACAAAATTACTAAACGGAACGAAGTAAATATTGTTTAGAATTATTCGAATAGCTTCAGCGGGTAAGTTACTAGGAAGATGTATATTCATCATTTTAAATAACTTTGTAATAATTTATCAATGTATATATTTGAAACAGTTGATCGGACAATATTGAGTGAGTAGTTTGTATTTTAAATTTCTACAATTACCTCATGTACATGATCACAACATGGGTCACTACATGACCTAATTATAACACGTGCAACACGTGTAATTGTAAAGAAATATAGTACAGTACGGAGGAACATACTGGTCAAATGTCCATTTGTGTGAACCATTATATATTTCTGAATGCCATTGTATAGAAAATTGTAGTATTATAATAAACTGATACATTTATAGTAGAACATTACAAATATGGGTCTTCATAATCAATATAAAAGAACTATTAGAAAGAGACTGTTTGGTCAAAAGTGTGGTCTGCATAGCTGGCGAACCAAATTGAAAACTGCTGTTCTTACTTGCATACAAGCTGAAAAGGTAGAATTATACAGGAAAAAGACGACCATGAAATACGAACCATATAAAATAGTTAAATGTCAAGAACTCAAATTAGTACTTCAAAAGATTCCAATAATCAAATTCTGCCAATCAAAGTTATTCAGACTTGGTCCTTCCTTGCGATATAAATTGGCAAGTACTCACAAGCCAGTCACTGGTTACAGAATAATGAATATGGGTATGGTTCAAGATAGTATTGTCGCACTAACAACTCATACATGTTTATGCCCTGAAGCTCAGGTACTCGCAGCCAATGGACACCATGTAGTGAGACTGAAAGGTGAAAAACGACAAACTGGATTATTCAGTGTCATGATCCTAAAATGTATCGGCTGTAACAAGGATTTCTTTTTGCATACAAGTCATAGGAATGAAAACGGGTTGTATGACATTAACATTCGTGCTGTATGGGGTACCATGGCCAGTGGAGGAGGTGCTTCAGACCTAAATGAGCAACTCCATACCATGGACATCCCGACAATGAGGGACGGAATGTTCACCTCATTGGAGGATAATATTGGTGAATGGTGGGGGGAGGTGTTAAAAGAAGAGATGGCAAAGGCTGGAGCAGAGGAGAGAAGGCTTGCAATAGAGAGGGATGAACTGTGTGAAGGTATGCCAGCCATAACTGTGATTTGTGATGGGGGTTGGTCGAAGCGTACACACAAGCACACATATAATGCACTTGGTGGTGTCGCCGTTATCTTTGGGGCTGAAACCAAAAAATTACTGTTTATCGGTGTAAGAAACAAAATGTGTACACTTTGTGCCAGAGCCCAAACGATATTATGTCCAAATAAACATACTTGTTATAAAAACTGGTCTGACAGTTCTCAAGCTATGGAGTCAGACATTATATTATCTGGCTTCTTAGAAGCTGAGGCAGTCCATGGTGTACGATACACACGACTCATAGCAGATGGTGATAGCTCGGTGTTCACCACACTTCAGGAACAGGTACCTTGGGGTAGGCACATAAGCAAATTAGAGTGTGCCAATCATGCATGTAAATGCTTGCGTTCAAGTTTGGACAAACTTGTTGAAGAAAAGCCCCAGCATAAGGGAAAGGGAAAACTAACAAAACTGAATAGGGTGAAATTGACAACGGCTGTACGATGTGCTGTTAGGATGAGAACATTAGATAACAATTCAAAACAGTTGAAAAAGGACATCATAAATTCCATATATCACGTATTGGGATTTCATGAATATTGTAGTAATTTTTGTAAAAAAAGAAAAGATACATGTACTGATCAAGATAATAGTGCTGCTGATGATGATGATATGTATGATAGTGATGAACAATCATTTGACAGTATTTTTGAAAAACAATATCAATTCTGGAAATTACCAACACACAAAGAAATGGAATTCTCAAGAGAAGCGACAAGAAATGAAATTAAGAAAGAGGAAATAAAGGAACTGATCAGAGATGTGCAAGTGATTCTTGGTCGACTTGCTAATAAAAGTGACCGCCTAATTGGCAACTTTACTACCAATCTTTGCGAAAGCTGGATGTCCATCAGAGCAAAGTTTGACGGCGGGAAGTTTGTCAATAGATGTGGTCGTGGATCATGGAATGCCAGGTGCTATGGTGGTGCATTGCGAAAAAACTTAGGTGTCACCTGGTCACCGGTAACATTTGCCAGAGTTACATCTACCCAAGCAGGAACACACTTCCTCCAGGGTGTCAGAAAACAAGCCATACTGACAGCAGCCAATGCTCGTTACAAAGCCAAGCCTGAAAGTAAGACCGTGAGAAGGAAGCGAAAACTTGAAAGCTTGAAACAATCCAACACAAAGAGAGCTAAGCTTCATTATGGCAGTCAACTAGACAACTCTCCGGACATTGCCCCGCAAAATTTAACATCCAAATGCAGTGACTATCTTGAAGGTGTTGTAAAACTATCAAAAGTAGAATGTGACAAATTAGAAAAAGCCTCTATTGACCAAGGAAGGAGTGAATTGTGGGTAAAAGAAAGAAAAAAGAGATTGACTAGCTCATACTTTGGGAAAGTGATGAATAGGCGACCCAATAACATCTCATCAAATCTGGTTAAAAATATTTTGTATGGAACATTCAAAGGAAACATAAACACTATCCGTGGTCTGGCACAAGAGGCGAACACAATAATTGAATACAAGAACATTAAAAGAAATGTTGATGTAATAAAATCTGGCTTGAGAGTATCACAGAAACATACTTTTTTGGCGGCATCAACTGATGGACTAGTGACAACTGACAAGGAAGGAAAAGGACTCCTAGAAATAAAGAATTTTCTACAAAATAATACATGTAGTATTGCACAAGCAGTACATAAAATTGCTAATTTCTGTCTGGAAATAAACAGTGACAAATTATCACTGAAAAGAAATCATGAAATATACTACCAAATACAAGGGCAGTTAAATATATTTGAAATGGAATGGTGTGATTTTGTGTTAAGAAGAACTGACCCCTATGACATATTCATTGAACGCATATATAGAAACACAGAATTATGGAACAATGTAATGGTTCCAAAGTTAGAATGCTTTTATAGAACCTTTCTACTACCAGAGTTGGCTGTACCTAGATATGGTACCTACTCAGGAATACGAGAGCCTAAAGCACCTTGGGTAATTGTTTTATTTCATATAATTATATGTACACTTATTGAAGACAAAATATACCTGTCATATATTTGTAATATTCTTACATATAGTAGACATGTATTATATATCTCGTTACATAGACATGTACATGTATTTACTATTACTGACAACAACTACAATGTCCTCCCTTCCCATAATTATATTCATATGAAATATTTACATTTGTAAGATGCAAATTTACCCAAGTGGTGAGTAAAGTTAAGTAAGATAATGCAAATAAATAATAAAAAGGGATGTAATTTACAAAGTGATTTCCGTTCCATAGCATCCAATTTGTACATTGATAATACACATTTATTTCTGCGTTGAACCATCAAACCTATCATGTAACTTTAACTTTACAGTCGGGTGTTATAGCACCTACATGTAAGGAATGAACTCTATGGTGATATTATTGGCAGTATGTTTGTTTCATTACAGTTCAAAGGGAGGCCCGAAATCACATTGTGTATACGAAAGAAGCTGAGGAAGAAACAAAAGACCAGACCTGATAATGTACTTATTTAGAAACATATTTACAAATTATAAAAACCTTAATTATTCAGTTTATTTGAGAATATTAACCCTTTCTCCAATGGATATGTTGGCTTATTCATGTATGCTACAATGCATACATCATGAGTTTATACCTTGATCATTTTTAACCCATTGCCTGCAAATGTGCTTTTATCTGCTGCTAGCATGCAATGGGTTAACAGTGTACATCTTTCACCACCGACCTGTTTGTTTCACTACTAGTGTGTCACTGTATGCATTATTGGCGATTGCTTTGAGTATCGGTTCTATGTGGTAATATATAATTGTGCTTGCAAGAAAGATCGAACGACAGATGCAATGGTCATATCCCTTTTTTTTAAAAAAGGTCTTAACACGTAATTGTTCAATAGTTTGAATTAGTCTCTTCTTGTCGGATTATGTTTCATCACTTTTCATTTCCTAGTACACAATTTGGCATTATGTTGAAATCATTATGAAATTCAATGTTTCATTTTGCAGACAACAATTACACTAGACAAGTGTATACCTGGACCATCCAGCGCTGCATCAACTACACATGATCAGTGTGTTGCAGGGCCATCCAACGTTCAACCAGGTAACATCAACCGTAGTAGGAGGAGGAGGAAAACAAAGTTTGTTGGCAGGGAGATATTGCATGAATTTGAAGTAAACAAGAAAACGAAACAGACAAAATGGTTCAAAGGATTGGTTCAGGATGTTGTTACGGGTAACAACACATGTTTGCTCCCTTTTCCAAGGGCCCATATGGCTAATACAATCTTTCAGCACTGTGCGATGGCATCATTACATGTCTTTACATGTAATAAAAATATAATTTTGCAATAGCTGGTAACATTTCTATAATTGCTTTTCTTATATTTGTTGTCACCATAGTTTTGCACAGATAAACTTCATGTTGACTTGTGGTCAAGGCCCACCGTACCATCCTTTTTTCAATTATTCTTTCTTCACATAAGCCACGGTCAAGTTTGTGAATTATCATAATTTGTTTGTTATTCTGTCCATCAACATTTCACTTGTTAATAATATTTATTTGAGCAATTGTTTACTTTCTTAAAGGAAAAGACGGTGATGAGGATGCTGTGCATAAGATTTTATACTATGGAGAGTCTAGTCCACAGCTAATCGATAAACTTCATGAGGACTTTGAGAATGGTTGTTTGACTTTCCAAGATTTACAATAAGGTATCAAATTATTATTTAGCAAAATGACATGTACTTGCATCACGTTTTCATACAGCAACCACTACTAAGTTTATCACGTTTTCATACAGCAACCACTACTAAGTTTATCACGTTTTCATACAGCAACCACTACTAAGTTTATCACGTTTTCATACAGCAACCACTACTAAGTTTATCACGTTTTCATACAGCAACCACTACTAAGTTTATCGAACTGTAACCTGGGTCACATTATGTTGGAACAATTTCTTCTCATGCATCAATGGTAGGAATGAAGCTGCATTTGGTAAGTAATATTATTTCAGCAACCTCAACCAAGTTGGTACAAAACCTGTACAACAGGTAGGTGAACATGGAAGAAATTATACTGTTAAACTTGAATAATGAAAAGACATTTTACAATCCTACCAATATATTCACCATAGAATATGTGTTTTAACTTGTTTAATAAGACCTTTTCTGTATATTCAGTCAGTGTGCTTCTATGCAGTATGTTCACATATAATGTAGTAATAACAATGCCCTCAAAAGAACCCATCTACAGTTTTGTATTTTCCATGAGATATATTAGTAATTATCTCCCTTTTTGCCATTCACTTGTAGTGACATACCAAAGTTAGTAATCAAATAATTGTGTACATGTGTAATGTATACATTTCTTTCTAGCATAAACCCAGTAGAAGCAAAATGTAACAATTTAGCGTTTTTATGTTTCACAAAGAAGATGCACTGTGAAGCTGTCACATAAAGACCACCATACTTTTCACATGCACTACTTTTGTAAACACTGAAAATGATAGATTATTGGATTTTTTAAAATGATCAGTGCTCTTTTATATCATGTATCAGCACAAGAAACTGTCCTATATACCCTTGTACTATACTTGAACTACAATTGTGTGTTTTTTTAATACAGGTCGTTGTGTCCTTCTGTGTGTTGAGACGCCCAACAGAAACATCACATTAGGAGGTAAACTATGCATTTTATATCCTTTCTTAACACATTTAAAAACTTATAACTATTTCAATCATTGCGTAATATTGTCTTTTATGTTTTATGAAGACAATAATTTTCCAAAAGCTGTTAGAATAAAAAATAAAATTAACCAATGCCCCACCCACTTTTCACCAATTCGAAAAGATATAGCCCCTTAATAGTTGAATCAAGTAAGTGTACAATAATCTAAAGCTCATATTTTACTTCAGAAATCGATTATTAACGAAGTAAGTTCACGGAATAGAACAGAACAGAAATACACGAGCAAGTTAACATTTCAAAATACATACAATTACAGGTGACTATCAATTCCATATCAACCTAATAAATAGACTGAAGTTTATAAATCACAAAATCTATTTTTACCTGGCTATATATCCAATATAGTCATAGCAATGTATTATAACTATACGCCCACAATGGCGATTTATCATCTATTCCAAAGCTGACCTGAAAGTGACCAACAATAGTGATTGGTTAGAATATGTCACATGCAAATTGTTAGTATGACAATTTATAAATACATTTTACATATATACAAGTTGCAAACGATATACGGTAAGTATGGAACGCCAGAACGGACATACTATACGGGGGGTAAAATGAATAAAACAACTGAATATTTTCCCTGTAACGTTTATTGGTGGTTTATTAACGATTGCTATGATTTCGATCCAATTCCAGGCTATGCCACAGGCATTAGGTGACAACATTATGTTTGCATATGTCACTTTAATAAAAACAACTTACTTACCAGCTTGCTTACTTACTCGCTCGCTCACTCACTCACTCACTCACTCACTCACGCACTCACTCACTCACTCACTCACTCACTCACGCACTTATATAATAGTATGGTTGATTCATAACAAATGTCAACTGAGCGATGCTACATTGTGAATAGCGTATTAAGTCTGTACTCTGCATGTAGTAAAACAAACACAATAAAATGATCTTTATTACTAATTTATCTCGAAATATGGAAACCAACCCATCTTGTGGATTCAAGAGTTTCACTGGCCCACATTTTGCAAACCCATTTCGACACCTCATACGGAAACACGTAGCATCAACTCAATGGTGTGGTTAGATTTCTTTCGAATAATTAACATGCTTTGTTAGCTTGTATAAGAGATAAGTATATATATATATAGCACACATATATGACCTGATTGGGTGATGTACTGTAATAGACAATATTTGTGATTGGATGACGTGACCGGCAATGCTGCACTGTGCGCTTGGTAGACAATGGTTGTTACGGAATATCAACTAGCTATTCATTTTATTTTCAGCATTGTTATATAGCCGAGGTATGTAATACATATACTAATGCTGTATGTGTATACTTGTTATCCACTGGCCGAATCTTGTTAACTTCGTTTTCGAAGAAGATAGACTGATGGTGGAACAGCGTTGTAGCGTTGCATAGTATTCAGAATGTGCATATGGAGTGCAAAATTTGGTATTGAGATGGCATTTATCATTACGATTAAGATAAAAATGGAGAATTATTTTCGCTATAATTGGGAGAAAATAGCAATTACGCACAGTTATAAATGCATATGTTTTCTATGTTTGTGCTAGCATACATACTATTTATGTTATAGTATGTGTGTTCTCATGTGATTGGAAAGTGGAATGGAATTTAATTAATGAATCTATGTATATGTCATGTAATATTAATCTACAAAGCCGCTCTGAATTAAATAAATGGATGCGTTCTGATTTACAAATATGACCACATGTAAAATTAAATTTATAATATTTAACTTTTAGTAATGAATATGGTTACGAAGGGTTTACTGATCGGCCATGTTATACAACTTTGCAACAACTTCAATTTTGTATGTTTGGTTTTGTGTTTTGTTGCGTCTTTTGACCTTCTCCTTGTCAGAAATAAAGAACTATTTTGCTTTAATTATAAGACACATATCAGATAAATATTACATGTATTTACACATAGATATAAATATAAATGGCTGTGGGAGCTCGTTTGTATAAAAATGTATGCTTTATGTTTGCACTGTTCGCTAACTGGATATAATATGTATGTATGTCCTCATGGGCTTGAAAGCCTACTGGAATTTAATAAAATAAACTAAACTAAACTATATTTGTACTTCGTCTCCTGAAAAGCAGCGTAGAATTGATTACGCTGATTTAGTATAACTGTGACATTTTTGCAACGTTCACATAAAACATACAATTACAGGAAAAGCATTTGCTTAACTTACCCTGGCATTGATTTTCCCTAGACTGGTGTCTGTTTAAATTGGACTCTTGCGACGTGCAATAAGTTTTGTTTTTTTACAATGAGACCGATAACAAGTCTATCGTCGTAATGAATCTTCATGTATAGCTCCTAACAAGCTTCCGTTTACCGGTACGTTGTTAACGGCTACATATGTCACAGCCAGGCGCAGTTTCCGATGCTGCAAATGATGTGAACGGCACAAAACTGTAATTATGGTTTCATAACGATCAGTGGATATCAACATGTGTAAGCTGAGCTTTCTAATAGTATATCACTTTTAATAAAGAGGAATGACTAAAAGCTGACGCTGACACAACTGACAGTCAGCGTGAAATAATCGTCTCGGAAACTACAGTAACAAAATACAATGACTGAAAAGGAAAGACTATCAAGGAACAATAATTACTTTTACGTATAATGTAATTATATCTGTCCAAAGAGGGTAATTCATCAATGTGGCGCTATATTTTCGGCTGGAGGTTATCCGAGTGTTCATCTGGATATGTCTTTGTGCGTGACACAGTTTGACCCTAATAAAATTAGAAGTATTTCAGATGGGACGTTAAACCGAGCTCTCGTGTCGGTGCTGTACACCGTGCACGTAAAAGAACCAGAGGAGACTTGTATCATTGCACTATCCTCCAAAACTCTAAAATGACTGATATCTTCAGGAGGCGTCGCTCATATGGGCAACCGGTGGCGACGATAAATAAACGTAAAACACACATTTGACCGGAATACATGCTGTGCCACGTTTATAACGTAGATCAATATGAAAATGGCAGCCGAATATTTGATATGACTATTATGACTGTACATATATTGATTGTGCGTTCCTGTTTTGCTTTGGTTTCGAATTGAACCAGGAGCGAATTACATACAGCGAATTCTGGCTTTAAATGGTGGATGAAGACATGACACATATCTAAATTGTTATAATAAACGTTCGGAAGTAATGTTATTTTAAGCGAGTCAATTGTTTTCTGTAAGTGATTAATAAAAGTATATGCAATGAAAACGAGTCACATATATTCTTTATCGCATGAAAAGCGGTTTTTAAAAACCATTTAGAAAAACAGTAGCATGCTTCCTTTTTATCTCTAGATGACATGCTTGATGTTTGTTGTTTGACTCGTACAATTCATTCCATTATATTACGTATTACTCGTAAAGCAAAGAGAAAGACCATATACATATGCAGAAGTGTTGAATACTGGTACATCCAGTATATATAGTTTATACAAATTTAATTTAGCTCGATTGCGACTTATATTAATCACTCTTGAGACCTCATTCATGATGGAATCCATCGCCATGAAGGAGAGAAGGAGACTGCCAATCCAGAAGATTATGTTATATTTCGGGTTTTACGCCTGCATCAGCACCATTTTGGGCTATATCGCCGGCGGGCAGTTTACCTAACAACACCTTTCCTGGGCAGGCTGCAACGGTTAACCAGTACTTTGGTGCACCAACCTCCGTAAGAAACCGTCAACTTTTTCATATAAATGAGACACGGTCTGAGCGGAGCTCGAACCCGTGACCATCAGTGATGATAGGTTACAGTGGTATACAAGTCAGCGACCTTAACTAATCGACCACGTAGGCGGACGTCTCCAGAAGAAGAGAAATGCATTGCCTAAGGGCATAATCGTAACGGCTACAGCGGGGCTCCGGACCTTTCGCACATGAAGAGAACACGCATCCACTGCTCTATCGCGACTTCCATGAATACATATATAGGTCTAGCAAATTCGAAATGAAATAACCAGATAACTATGAACAACTAAAATTGAATAAAACAGATTGTTGAAAAAACTTAACCACCGAAAATCACCGATGATTAATTGGATTTAACACACACTAACCTGCGGAATGAATTGGACGGAATGTGCAAACAACATAGATCAGGGTTTATGTTGTTTGCTATTCAGACAATTATTTTATCTCCACTCTCCGAATAGCAAACAGCATAGAGCCTCATCAGACCACACGGTATGTGCCATCTGATCAGACTCTATGCTGTTTGCAAAAGCGACTTTTGTTGTGGTTGACATGTTAAGGGTTAATCGGTCCAAAACAAAAACCAGTAAAGATATGACAACACCAGTCCTGTCCTGGCTCATAATGGAGTGACAACCTTTATGTTTTGTTGCCAACCATTCAGTCATCGTTTTTAATTGATTACTGCTGCCGACAATCACATAAGAACGACAAACGAGGGAGGGATATTCTGCGACATACCACGGTTGATACTTATTATTTCGATTCTAACACGCCTTACTTCTAATAATTTTAGACGAGAATCGTAGGAGTATTTTCTTCAAACGCAGTGCTACTCCGCTGCATTTGGCTTTCGAAATTTCCTCCGTAAGGGGTGATGACGTTATTTTTTATGGAAAACAGAGATTATATGATTCTAAAAATAGCTCACTTCCGCGAATTCCCACGGTAGTATTTACAAACATCACGTGACTTTCATTCATACAACTTTACACACATTGTATAAATGGAATAGCCAAAACACGGTGCGCACGCAACATAGTTCAAGGTAGGTATATCGCAGAATAACCTGAGGTAGATTTTACTCTACAAGTATGTATGTTATTAGCTGGGTCGTGTTAGAATTACCCATAACCTTAGTATGGGTTCCAGTCTGTCGATTTTTAACTCTTGGCAACAGTTGATATGATCAGAAACTCAACACGGCGCAATTAACGACGGTGTTGGTGTTAAAATGAATATATTTATATAACTGACCAGGCAACATATATCAACGCCTGTTCCCAGACTACCATTACCCGACAACTCGACACAATCATATTCAATGAGGATCGAACCCGGGTTGCATTGGTGAGAAGCGAGTGCGCTAACCACTGTGCTAATCGGACAGCCATCTATATACCTGTATATTAATGGAATCAATAAAATATTAAATGTAGAGTGATACTAATACACTACTCATTATATGAGTTAAATAAATGTGTAAAGTGTAAAACATATAAAATTGCTTCGTATAGGTTACGAATGTCCTCACATAGATTAGAAATTGAGTGTGGTAGATGGGGAAAAACCCACAAAGTACATATTTCAATGAAAGCAATGTATGTAACACATTAAAGGATGAATATCCTTTTTTACGTTTATTTATTGTCGCTACCGGTTGCCCATATGAACGACGCCTCCTGAATGATACAGACAGAGACCAATTCCAGAGTCTCCTCTGGTTCTTTTACGTGCACGATGTAAAGCACCGACATGAGACCTCGGTTTAAGTCCCATCTGACTGTTAATTTTATTAGGGTCAGACGGGGGATCGAACTTGCGATCCCTAGATTACCAGTCCAGCGTGTTAACCACTGGACTACAGATCCGTCTGCGAATATCATTTTATTATTGAATGCTCACTTTATACTGATTTAAGAACACATTACACCAAGCAATAGTATTGGCATATACCTAATATGGTTAAATTTGTTAAGTTAATGCCATAATAAACTGAAAATGCAGTTTCGGAAATTACCTTTTAAGTATACTTTTTTAAGCATTTGAGCATCGTAGATCATTGGTCAATAGCTAAATAGATCTACTTAAGATTGTTGTCAATGATGAATACTTAGTTGTTTTTATTTTGTGTGTTGTTTTTGTTTATAATAGTGTATGTTTCTCCTATAATGTTTAGCTGAGATTAGTGTCGGTCACCATATTACCACTTTGTGATGTTTTGTATTGATGATTTGTTCATAGGTCAGAAATAAGGTACTACGAAATAAAGATATACCTATCTACATCTATGTATGGTGGATCGCACCTCATCGTATAGTGAGAGTTGTAGTACATTAGGTGAATGCGGAGTACCTACCAAATTAGGATATTCAGCTTAAAACGAGTACTCATCTATATGTTTTGATTGGTTCAGAGACCGGGTTGTCAACGCTGCAGATGGGCATATCTTAAACCACTTGTGCCCTAGTCACTGTGTGTTCAAGACTAGTAAGAATCGGACTGGTCTTAAGTGTTGCAACCGGATTGGGAACAAGCAAATAATGTCCGGACCGATACTTAAGGCTTGCTCAACCACCTAGTATGAGAATCAGGTCTCTCCTCCACAATGTGCACGTCGTGACATAAGCACAGCTCACAGCAGGAATATGGGTCAAGGAATTCGCTGACGGAAGCCGCGCCATCGGATCAGTAGAAGTCGCGTGACTATACATATAGAGTATAGACTTACTACTAACTACCCTACTTGGCGAGAAAGCAACACTCGGTGCTGGCGACGGCGGATAGCTGGTTTTCTCTTAGCAGGCTCATTCAAGGGGACGGATCCCTTTCAGTCTATTGCTATTAATTTATAGGTAAAATGTTAATTATGTTATGTACATGTATAAAACTGAAATAAATAATGTTTCAACTAAGGGGACAGATCTCCTTCAAGGCAGACGATGGGACGCAGACTTCTTGATGGCGTGGGGACCCCAGTGAAGATACCGGAACCATTATTACTGCTGTGAGCTGACAAACCCTGAGAAGGACGGAATATGCTTTTCCAGTTGTCAACATAAGCAACCTAAATGACAACGTAAACTACTTAGAGAAACCAGTCGCCCAAATGACTCGGCGGAGGCGACTATACAGACAATTATATCGTCCATAGTATGCGAACGTCGCAATACGACCGCAGTTGTTGAATGTTGGTGGGTTATTTTTTTTATTTTTTATATTTCGGGTTTTACGCCTGCATCAGCTCCATTTTGGGCTATATCGCCGGCGGGCAGTTTACCTAACAACACCTTTCCTGGGCAGGCTCCAGCGGTTAACCAGTACTTGGGTGCACCAACCTCCGTAAGAAACTGCCAACATTTTCATATAAATGAGACACGGCCTGAGCGGGGCTCGAACCCGTGACCATCAGTGATGATAGGTTACAGTGATATACAAGCCAGCGACCTTTACCACTCGACCACGGAGGCGGACGAATGTTGGTGCGACTAATCAAACAAGACCATAATGTCAACAGAAAATCATGTCACACATCAAACATGGTAATTGAATGACAATATAGATTATCTGGGAAAATCAAAAGTCAATCTCACTGGATAGGATTAAAAGTATCAGTCAAAGAAACATTACACAGAGACAACTGTGGAATTGACTGAATGAATTAACAAGCAGAGGTGATTACGGAGACTCACATGTCAGCTTCGTGATACTTGGGTATTAGCAAATATTTGAGGATGTTTGCTTCAAAGGATTTTCATCAGAGAAACATATGCCACTTTAGCAGTTTCCTGGTAGAGCATACATAACACAGATTCGGGTCAGAAAACTAAATTACAATGAAAGGAGGATTATGAGAAGAAGGCAATTGACAGAGTGCCACATTTGTTTACGTTTTGCTTTTAAGAGAGAGCAATTTGTTACTTAAAACATCCTGAAGATTAATTGGGAAAGACACAGACACGAGGAGATTATTGACAGGCGATACTGCAAGAAGCTCCAGTGTGCACGATTCTTAGCTAATTGTATTAGTTGTATATCCATTACCGAATCATATATCACATGTTCGATACATAACCGTATCATGCAGTGACCTCTAGCCTGGGAACAGGCGTTGCTATATTTTGTCTGGTCAGTCATATAAATATAGTTTAACACCGAGACCATTAATATGGCCGTATTGAGTTTCTGATAATATCAGCGAACAGGCGTTGATATACTCTGCCTGGTCAGTCATATAAATATATTTTAACACGGAGACTATTAATTGGGACGTATTGAGTTTCTTATAATATCAACTTCAACTTGGTCATTTTGCCGGAAGTAAATTAGTGAAAAATCGACAGATTGGAACCCAGGCTAAGTGACCTCAGCAGGAACGCCATAGATATTCAAGATGGCGCCCAACATGGTCGCCAATATTATATAAAGCTAAATAGTTGTTGTTTCATTATTTTGTTGTTCATTGGTAATTGGGGAGATACTTTGAGAGAATATGAGAATACAAAATTCGATTTAGAGGGGTTCCGGTTTTGAGGGGTTTCACTGTATTTACAAAAAATGTATGTGTTGGTCTAAATATTTTTATTTTTCGAATCAGCACTCGATAATTTAAATTGTGGACAATGATAGGATTGGACAGAAAGCTAATTAGTTATGGGTTTTCACTTCTAATAGATATACTGACACCAAAAAGAAACAATGCAACAATGAAACAATGTTTTAAATTTATATTGTTTCAGAAAATGAAAATACGCAAAATTGGTATCAAAATGTGTGAAATATTGGGTATATTAGAGCAATGTGTGAAGGATTATTTTCTTCACTCATGATAATAAAATCCATAATTCTAAAATTTGTAACGAAAATGTAACGCTCAATATAAAAGTGCACAGTTTTTTTTAAATATATGACACGGTCGAAAGGAAAACACGTTTTGTTTTGCTCTGTTGTTTTGTGGACTTTATTGGATTAATTTTGAGTTTACAACTATGATTCTTATATGGACATGTTCGTTTTATGATGGAAAAAACGATGAGGTATGAATCATTTCAATATAATTAAATACTAATGAGAAAAAGACAAATAACCACTAAACAATAGAACTTCACAATAAGAATAGAGTAATTGACTGTAAATTGCTTAGCTCTGTCTTTGTTGAATTTACATTTCTGCCTTGGGGGCAGTTTCTCTGTGAACACATAACGGTATTGTTTTGTAACACAGCATACACGACCTACACTGTTTGATACGACTTCAGCCCGAGGCAACTCTCAATGGCGACCAGCTATTTAGACACAAGTGAGCTATTTATAGCCACCCCGACGTATTTTAATATGGACTCTGGAATCATCACCTCTGCACAATTAGACCCAGATAATATCCATCTAAATTCACAATATACATACACCATGGAAGAGAGTCAATCTGCTGGCGAAGATGATGACCATATTCCGCAGCAAGATTTCTTCGTGAAAATTGAAAAGTCTTTGCAAAATAAACCAAAAACGGAATTTTTGGAAACACTGTTGTCACTGTGTAACAAAGATTTCAATAAACTCGTATGGTACAGACACTATCTTTCACAAAAGGCACAGCAATATACAGAGTGCCCTAAAGTAAACTTATCACAAGAAGACAATCTAGCCGATCATCTGCCGAACGCAAACTAGCTCTGGACTGCTATATTCTTACATCTTACATTAATGGGGACCAGGCAACAGATATAAATGAAGTGTTCAGTAAATATAATTCGACCAAATCAGAAACCGACAGTGATATTACATACACAGAAACATTACAAACTGCGGACTTATATGGTACTGTTCATACTCTACAGGAAGAATTCCAAATATTCCAAGGTGACCAGGCTAACAACCAACACATTTTATCCAATTTGATCCAGCGAATTCATACACTTGAAAAGGAAAAGTCAGACTTTAAGCAACAATTGGACAAACTAACCCAATTGTGCAACACACTCACTGCAAATGCAGACATCACGAAGACGGTGTTATCCAGAGTTAAAACAAAAGTTGACCTTAACAGCACTTTAATAGACCGGATGACCTTCAAGGTAAACAAATTCGAACATAGACTGAACGGACCACTTATAAATGAAAACAGAGCCATAGCTCATATAGCAGATGCAAATGCAGCCGAAATCAGTGACGAGAATGCAAATTGTAATAATGAGACAACTCGGAGAGAAAGTAACTCATCCAGAAATACATATGATGTAACTCCTAACACTAAAGTAAATGCAGCACCTACTGTTCCGCATACATGTAACGATTTCATCCCCGAATTTGCTAGGAGGCAATATGACACACATCCGAATATAACATCTCATAGAAGATCATACGCAGAAGTAACAACAGAGAAACAAAAGGAAACAACAACGGATGCAACAGATACGGTGATTCCGCAACAGAAAGAAGATGACAGCCCACAAACCAATCAAACAAGCACCGGTACCAATACACCTCATAACAGAGTTAACGGAAACGATGAGCAACTTACAGACAATACACATATAGGAAATGGATCATTTGCTAACAGTCAAGCACATAGTGCAAACAGCCCGACGGGAGAAGATGATAACCAGTCTGTTAATAGTTGTAATACTACCATACGTATATGTAGCACTAGTGACAATAACACACATAAAAACAATGATCTTGGAATCACTGACAACGATAATGAACGCATACCCCAAGATAGTGACGTATTCATTGGTGTGAGAAAGAAACGTATCACAAAATATTTTGTAGGTAATATCGACCCGTCAACTACTGCTTCTGGCATGCGTAAGCATTTCCAAGAAAATGGTGTAGGTATATCAACCATTTCATTATTTGCAACACGCTATGGGGGTGTATTTGCTCGGATAAATGTCCCTAGTATATTTTGTAATACACTTGAGAACGAAAGTTTCCCCCTACCCGATGGTGTTATTATCAAACCATGGGAAACAAAACCTCGACTACACAAAAACCGACAAGAACAAGACAGAAGTCAACACAAAGGTCCGACACAAACACATTACAATACACGAAATTATGACTATAGGCGCCCACCGAACACGTCGCGATATGAACATTATAATAATAATAGAGACTACGACAATCACTACGACACAAACACAAATTTGCAATATGAACAAAACCATAAAGCCAAACGTCGTGATAACCGCTGGAATGATACTTCACAGGAGGACTGGAATGAAAACATTGAGAGTTGGTATGATTATACACCCACCAATTAGAATCACACTCACTAGACATCAAGACACTATTACTAATATTTCCTGTAATACGTTAGTCCAAACCATAATCATGTTGAACATTTTGTCATGGAATGTTCGTGGGATTATGTCATCAACCATGAGTCTTAGCAACACCCTCCATATGACCAATTGTGACATAGCCCTCATTTGCGAACACAAACTTCTACCACACTCACTATCCTTCATGGATTCTATTGATCCAAGATATACCAGTTTTACCAGAACCGACTCATCTTTAAGTATGCATGACCCGCGTATATGCGGAAAAGCTGGAGTTGCTATCTTATATAGGAGGTCACTTTCCTCCATTATCAAACACCTTGATTGTGGGAATGACCGCATAATTGGCATTAAAGTTAAATCGCGATCCCAAAGGCCACTTTTTATTTTTTCTGTGTACATGCCAGCGTGCAATGATATTCAAACGTACAGCGAATGTCTTGAAAAGCTCAGTGATATTACAATATACTATCAAGACATTGGCCACGTGATGATCTGCGGAGATATGAATGCTAGTCTTAAAGACGCTGTACACGTTAATGAGCCAAAATCCAATATATTCAAAAGGTATGTAAACGACTCATATCTGGTTCCAATAAATCTCACACAGTTATCACAAGGACCCTCCTTTACATTTACTCCATACAAGACATGCATCGATTATTGCTTATCTGACGTCCTTATTGAATCGAAGGTTTCATTCTGCAAAGTGTTCAATGACGAGGACATACTCTCGTCATCATATCACTTACCCATACATGTAACAATACAATATCACGACAGTGCACCGAACACCCCAAAGCCTCTAGACTACCTAGGCTACGTTAAATGGTATACAGCTACTGACGAAATGTTGAAGTCTTACAGTTCAAAGTTGGACAGAAAATTAGAACATCTGGCCAATCTAGAACTAAGGACTGCCGATGACATTGAGAACGCATATCTCTCTATGATCTTGTCGCTGCAGAATGCAGCAAATCAGTCCATTCCCAAAACAAAATATAACCCGTATACTAAGCCGTACTGGTCGAAACAAGTCAAAGACGCACATACACGTTCACGTAACGCTAGGTCGAAATGGATACCAGCGGGCAGGACAATGAAAGCTACCGGTTTTACAAGGAATGTAAAAACTCATTTCGTTCATGCCAACGGCAAGCGTCCGAAAAACTAATTAACGACGGCCTCCGTGAACTAGAATCCGCAGCCGAAATAGATATAAGGTTATTCTGGTACCTTCTTAAAATACGCAAAACGGACAGAAAGCAACCCTCGTGCGTTGAACTCAAACTTAACGGTGGTGTTATTGAAACCCCTCAAGAAGTTACAGACGCATTTGCTGGACATTACGAAACATTATATACACCCAACGACAAACTTATTGATGAGACATGCAAAGAGAACATCACAAGCAAAATAAATATGTATATCGAAACGTCGAAACAGAACTCAGACAACGGACTTCTTGACTCGCCAATTACTGAATACGAATTAAACAGTGCCATTAAATTATTAAAAAGATGCAAAGCAGCGGGTACTGATATGATTCAAAATGAGTATATCACACATGGAGGTCGCAGACTTGAATTATTTCTTACCAAATTATTTAATGCCGTACTGACAGTGGAATATATACCAAATGACTGGCGCAAGGGTCTCCTTATACCAATATTCAAAGGCAAGGGTAAATGCTCATATGATATGTGTAATTACCGCCCAGTATCATTGCTAAATACTGTGTATAAACTCTTTGAACGTGTCTGTGAACGACGTCTTAGAACATTCTCATGTTCACACCCAAAGGTATTCCCACACCCATACCAACACGGATTTCAGTCTGGTCTCAGTTGCATAACGGCTTCATATTGTCTACAGGAGACCATTGACCACAATTTAGCTGCGGGTAGTGATACCCATGCAGTTTTCCTAGATACGAAAGCCACGTACGACACCGTCAGACATGACTGCTTGTTCACCAAACTGTATGAAATGGGAATTAATGGTAAACTTTGGAGAATATTGTTGCTTTGCTACAAGGATATTCAAAGCTCAGTCGTATTAAACGGCTGCAAGTCAAAATGGTTCCCCATACGCCAAGGTGTCAGACAAGGTGGCGTCAGCTCCGGTTACATGTATCTAGCATTCATAAATGAACTCCTATGCAAACTGGAATCAAGTAATCTTGGAGCCAGAGTTGGAAGTATAGATTGTAGCTGCCCCACTCTGGCCGACGATATAACACTTGTATCCATTTCTCCCAAAAACATGCAAAACCTTTTGCTTATTGCTGAACGGTACGCTCATGAATGGGGTTTCCAATATAACATTGATAAGAGTGTTGCCATTACTTTCAGCACGAAACAAAACAAAAGAACCCAACAACCCCCGACTCTTCATTTAAACAATAATCCACTGAAACAGGTGAACTCTATTAATCACTTGGGCATTACGTTAAGCCACGATAGGAATTTTATAACGACAATTGATGAAGCATGTAAACATGGCAGAAAGTCTTTCTATTCACTAGCAGGGGTTGGTGTACGCGCTCATGGTCTAAACCCATTAATGGCTGCTAACTTATACAGGAAAATTGTGTTACCATCTGCTCTTTACGGATGCGAAACGTGGTCAAACATTACCCTTAAAGGATATGAACTAATAAATAAGTTCCAGCATTTAGTTACCAAAACAATTCAAGGCCAACCAATACATACGAGATCAGATATGACAGAAGCTATGCTGAATCTTCCAACAATTGCATCCGAAATTAATAAACGCAAACTAGTACAAAAACTAGCTACTATGTCGCCAACACTCAGAGCAAAACAGTTATTCATATTTAAACTGTATGCATACCTAGCAAACCCCAACGTTGGTTGCGGTTTCACATTAGACAAAATTAAACTTCTAAAGAAATATAATCTAAACGACGTGCTGCAATCTTACGTCCGAGACAAGCAATTTCCAGGTAAATACGCATGGAAATCCACACTCCGTAAACATGTAAATGACCAAACACTCGCAGACTGGCAACAACGGACGATTCGTGATAAAGACTTTATCCGATTTCGCGAACTAAATATACCAGGACGTCCAGCAATTGTATGGACTGCGGCTAACACGACGCTAGACCTAAAATTATCATTTCCAATCTCGAAATTATGGGTCACACCACCAAACACCGAAGCACGTGTGTGTACTGAATGTGAGCAGATAATACATACAGATATTCACTCACATATGTCTACAACCTGTTTAGCCACTTACCAGCTACGTCGCAATTTTCTAGATGATATAGAAGAACAATTTGGAGAACAAGTCAGTACAGAATTATCAACTGCAACCAACAATCAAATGTATATTAAATTATTGGGAAAACGGCCACTCGCCCTGGAATATAACTATAAGAAATATGCACGCATGTGCATTAAATACCTGTATGATACAACACAATATATAACTAACTAAACCTGATATGTTGTGGTAGAACAACTAAAGACATAAACAGTCAATGAACTATTTAACCTAACAGATTTTACTAAACTTAGTAATCTGAGAATGCTTGCGTTTTGTCTAAATACCCTTTTCATATTGTACTTTTGCTATGTTTGTATATCATTTGAGATGTAAGTTTTGTTCTTATAAGTTATTGTAATGTGTTTGTAATTCGTAGTTAGTCATGCATACACATGTAAATCTCCTTCATGGAGGAAATAAAGATATGAATGAATGAATGAATGGTCATCTTCATACAAATTAAATACAGTCTTATAAACCGTAAGCGGCTCATATCTAAGATGTGAAAGATATTGTACTAGACTAAATACTTACACAATGAAGAACTGAAGCACTGGCACAATGCGTCCTTTGTATTAAATTGAATAATGACCCAAATACGATGTCTAAGACTAGAAACATTAGCTTGAATATGTATTTTAGCTTGTAGTAATGCACGTGGGGGGGGGGGCGGGGGGGGGGCGAGGGCACACTGGATCGTCCTCCACCAATAATAGCTGGAAAATCGCCGTAAGTGCGACTTATAAACCAAACAAAAACAATCAAATATCGTTCCAATAAATCAGAGATTTTTCAATGAATGCTAACCACGTAGTTCGCAGATATGAACCAGTGAAAGAGGGAATTACCGCTTCACTGTTTTATGATTATGGGTCCCAGTCGCTACCATTTGAAATATCATTATTTTTGAAAGATCTTAATTTTTCTCAAGTTTTTATTCTATCGTCAAATGTGTTGTTTTCCATACATAAAAAATAAAAAAATACGAAAATGTGCACATAGTTGAGTAATAATAATATGAAATAATAGTACATTACATTAGGTGTAATATAACTAGACCGTACACTGAAACAAATATACTAGAAAAACAATAACTATATTATTAAGAAAAAATAAGTATCAATCGTGGTATATCGCAGAATAACCGAGTTTGAAGTTCTTATGCGTGAAATATATCATGAAGGCCTTCGGGATATATTTCTACGCATACGAACTTCAAACTCGGGCCTTGGTGATATATTTCTACGCATAAGAACTTCAAATTCGGGTTATTCTGAGATATACCACGGTTGATACTTATTATTTCGATTTTAACATGACTTATTTCTAATAATTTTAGACGAGAAAGGAGTATTTTCTTCAAACGCCGTGCATTTGGCTTTCGAAATTTCCTCTCGCGTAAGGGGTGATGACGTTATTTTTTTATGGAAAATATCAATCTAGTGCATAAATGAACAAAAGTTGTAACTGATCAATAATTTTATTTGTTTTGTCAAATAAAACTGTACAGAATAGTAACTGAAACGTTACTTAACAGAAAAACAAGACGGACAAGAGATTATCTGATTCTAAAAATAGCTCACTTTCGCGAATTCCCACGGTTGTATTTACAAACACCACGTGACTTTCATTCATAAAACTGTACACGCATTGTATAAATGGAATAGCCAAAAAACGATGCGCGCGCAGCATAGTTCAAGGTAGGTATATCGAAGAATAACCCGAGGTAGATTTTACTTTGCAAGTATGTATGTTATTAGCTGGGTCGTGTTAGAATGGAATTTAATCAATGAATCTATATATGTATATGTCATGTAATATTAATCTACAATGCCGCTCTAAATTAAATGCGTTCTGTTTTACCAATATGACCACATGTAAAATTAAATTTATAATACTTAACATTTAGCAATGAATATGGTTACGGTGTTTATTGATCGGCCATGTTATACATCTTTGCAACAACTTCAATTTTGTATGTTTGGTTTTGTGTTTTGTTGCGTCTTTTGATCTTCTCCGTGTTAGAAATAAAGAACTGTTTTGCTTTAATTATAAGATACATATCAGATAATATTACATGTATTTACAAATAGATATAAATGGCTATGATTGTGGGAGCTCATTTGTTTAAAATGTATACATTATGTTTGCACTGTTCGCTAACTGTATATAATATATACGAGGGATGTTTAAAAAGTTCTCGGAAAGTGCTTATACAATCTTTATTTGTCTTCTATATGACTTGAAATTTAACATAGTGAACCCTTTTTATATTCCTAATTGATTTACCGAAAAACAGCACTGTATTCATAATAATGTTATTTGTATCGTTACTACAGTAACGTCCATCGACCGTCACCGGATCACTTTTCGTATTTTAAAAGATACTATGGTGAAATATTTCCTACAAGTTGAAAAGAGATGTAGGTATATCGGTATTAAATATAATGAATAAAAATGTATTGCTAAAAAAGTTATAAGCACTTTCCGCGAACTTCTTGAACCCCCCCCCCCCCGTATGTATGTCCTCATGGGCTTGAAAGCCTACTGGAATTTAATAAAATAAACTAAAACAATTATAAAACAGAGTTTTAAACATTTTGGAATATTTTTAGTTGTTCAGTTTGTGTTTTCTAATAAAGAAGTGCCATATCTTTGATGGAATCCTTCACATTTCGTGTTCATGTAATACTAATCATATAATGTAGGTGTGGGTTTTCTATGTCCTCTAGTATATAATGTAGGTGTGCGTTTTCTATGTCCTCTATTATATAATGTAGATGTGCGTTTTCTATGTCCTCTAGTATATAATGTAGGTGTGCGTTTTCTATGTCCTCTAGTATATAATGTAGATGTGCGTTTTCTATGTCCTCTAGTATATAATGTAGGTGTGCGTTTTCTATGTCCTCTATTATATAATGTAGATGTGCGTTTTCTATGTCCTCTAGTATATAATGTAGGTGTGCGTTTTCTATGTCCTCTAGTATATAATGTAGATGTGCGTTTACTATGTCCTCTAGTATATAATGTAGGTGTGCATTTTCTATGTCCTCTAGTATATAATGTAGATGTGCGTTTTCTATGTCCTCTATTATATAATGTAGATGTGCGTTTTCTATGTCCTATAGTATATAATGTAGGTGTGCGTTATCTATGTCCTCTAGTATATAATGTAGGTGTGCGTTTTCTATGTCCTCTAGTATATAATGTAGGTGTGCGTTTTCTATGTCCTCTAGTATATAATGTAGGTGTGCGTTTTCTATGTCCTCTAGTATATAGTGTAGGCGTGCGTTTTCTATGTCCTCTATTATATAATGTAGGTGTGCGTTTTCTTTGTCCTCTATTATATAATGTAGGTGTGCGTTTTCTATGTTTTCTATGTCCTCTATTATATAATGTAGGTGTGCGTTTTCTATGTCCTCTAGTATATAATGTAGGCGTGCGTTTTCTATGTCCTCTAGTATATAATGTAGGCGTGCGTTTTCTATGTCCTCTAGTATATAAGGTAGGCGTGCGTTTTCTATGTCCTCTAGTATATAATGTAGGTGTGTGTTTTCTATGTCCTCTAGTATATTAACAATCCTATGCCGGTTGCTTTCCGTCAACGCTAAATGAAAACGCACTCAATGTCGGGGAAGATTATTACAAATATACACAACGGCATTAGTGCATCTATTTTAGACCATCGCATAGCGGAACATTGGCGCAAATCCGACACATTAAGAAACGTTCGAATCTAGCTTTTATAAGTGTCACAGTAGAGTGTGATTCTAGATGACAGTCACTAATGTCACTAATGTCGTCTGAAATTATTTGCTATGTACTGTCGTTATTAATCACTGCATTGTCTTAGGTACATACACACTCCCATAATATATATCCGGTTGCCGTCATGGAGGCTTATTTCCTAGGGCTATAAACTAGGGAATAAAACTCGGGAAGATGCAAACCACCGCCCTGGTATTTCACTGACAGCTCATAACACATGCGTTGACCGTTGTCTCCCAAAACACATCACGGGCACGCACACGCCACGCACGCACGCACGCACGTACACACGCACGCACGCACGCACACACACACACACACACACACAGAAAGACAGTAATAACAATAATCCACCTTTCTGTGGGCGTGGGCTAATAATACAGCAGACTAAATTTAAACATTATTTTTTTTACAACGATCGTGAAACAAGTTTCACAAACTTATATTAATCACTTTCGTTGGAGCGGATGAAAGCGTATAATTTATGTGGTCATTCGTGTGTGAGGAACCCGGAGTAGCCGGAGAAAACCCACCTGTCCGATCTGGCGTACCACCGTACCATCTCACATACTTCCGGGTTCGATCCTCGGTTGCACCCACGAGAAGCGAGCGTGCTAACAATTGCGCTAATCCGACAGCTGACTTTGATTGGAAAACAAGAATATTTTTGCTAATCTTGCCAGCATGCTTGAATATCACAAACCCGTTAATACCGTTTTGAATAATTCGAACTAAGGCACTGTCTAAATTGGGATGTACGTATAATTTATATGCATTATTCACGGCATACATAAGTATCCCCCTTGAAGATACACCCCGGCTTAATCGACACTAAACCGGAACTCCGTATTACACAGCCTGTCAGCTTTGTAACATTTGGAATCATTCGTATGCTATCGATAACGGATCATCCTCGACAAAAGCCGATTCTAAATGCTTATTTAATAGCTGTGATTTGAACAATCATTTTGCCTTTCATACAAATTTCATGTTTTTCTTGTAAGCCTTGTTTATTGAAGATAACACGCTTAGCCATTGGCTTGACGTGAACATCTGGTAATCACTGAATAATAGCGCCAGTCCATCCATAACCATTAGCTAATAATAGCGCCAGTCCATCCATAACCATTAACTAATAATATCGCCAGTCCATCCATAACCATTAACTAATAATAGTGACAGTCCATCCATAACCATTAACTAATAATAGCGTCAGTCCATCCATAACCATTAACTAATAATATCGCCAGTCCATCCATAACCAGTAACTAATAATAGTGACAGTCCATCCATAACCATTAACTAATAATAGCGCCAGTCCATCCATAACCATTAACTAATAATATCGCCAGTCCATCCATAACCAGTAACTAATAATAGTGACAGTCCATCCATAACCATTAACTAATAATAGCGCCAGTCCATCCATAACCATTAACTAATAATAGCGCCAGTCCATCCATAACCATTAACTAATAATATTGACAGTCCATCCATAAACATTAACTAATAATAGCGCCAGTCCATCCATAACCATTAACTAATAATAGCGCCAGTCCATCCATAACCATTAACTAATAATAGCGCCAGTCCATCCATAACCATTAACTAATAATAGCGCCAGTTCATCCATAACCATTAACTAATAATAGTGACAGTCCATCCATAACCATTAACTAATAATAGTGACAGTCCATCCATTACCATTAACTAATAATAGTGACAGTCCATCCATAACCATTAACTAATAATAGCGTCAGTCCATCCATAGCCATTAACTAATAATAGCGCCAGCCCATCCATAACCATTAACTAATAATAGCGCCAGTCCATCCATAACCATTAGCTAATAATAGCGCCAGTCCATCCATAACCATTAACTAATAATAGCGTCAGTCCATCCATAACCATTAACTAATAATAGCGTCAGTCCATCCATAACCATTAACTAATAATAGTATCAGTCCATCCATAACCATTGGCTAATAATAGTGCCAGTCCATCCATAACCATTGGCTAATAATAGCGCCAGTCCATCCATAACCATTAACTAATAATAGCGCCAGTCCATCCATAACCATTAACTAATAATAGTGCCAGTCCATCCATAACCATTGGCTAATAATAGCGCCAGTCCATCCATAACCATTAACTAATAATAGCGCCGGTCCATCCATAACCATTAACTAATAATAGAGCCAGTCCATCCATTACCATTAACTAATAATAGTGACAGTCCATCCATAACCATTAACTAATAATAGCGCCAGTCCATCCATAACCATTAACTAATAATAGTGCCAGTCCATCCATAACCATTAATTAGTAATAGCGTCAGTCCATCCATAACCATTGGCTAATAATAGCGTCAGTCCATCCATAACCATTGGCTAATAATAGCGTCAGTCCATCCATAACAATTAGCTAATAATAGCGTCAGTCCATCCATTACCATTAACTAATAATAGCGTCAGTCCATCCATAACCATTAACTAATAATAGCGCCAGTCCATCCATAACCATTAACTAATAATAGCGCCAGTCCATCCATAACCATTCACTAATAATAGCGCCAGTCCATCCATAACCATTAACTAATAATAGCGTCAGTCCATCCATAACCATTAACCAATACTAGCGCCAGTCCATCCATAACCATTAGCTAATAATAGCGCTAGTCCATCCATAACCATTATCTAATAATAGCGCCAGTCCATCCATAGCCACTAGCCAATAATAGCGCCAGTCCATCAATAACCATTGGCCAATAATAGCGCCGGTCCATCCATAACCACTAGCCAATAATAGCGCCAGTCCATCCATAACCATTGGCTAATAATAGCGTCAGTCCATCCATAACCACTAGCCAATAATAGCGCCAGTCCATCCATAACCATTAGCCAATAATAGCGCCGGTCCATCCATAACCACTAGCCAATAATAGCGCCAGTCCATCCATAACCATTGGCTAATAATAGCGCCAGTCCATCCATAACCACTAGCCAATAATAGCGCCAGTCCATCCATAACCATTAACTAATAATAGCGCCAGTCCATCCATAACCATTAACTAATAATAGCGCCAGTCCATCCATAACCATTAACTAATAATAGTGACAGTCCATCCATAACCATTAACTAATAATAGCGCCAGTCCATCCATAACCATTAACTAATAATAGCGTCAGTCCATCCATAACCATTAACTAATAATAGCGCCAGTCCATCCATAACCATTAACTAATAATAGCGCCAGTCCATCCATAACCATTAGCCAATAATAGCGCCAGTCCATCCATAACCATTAACTAATAATAGCGTCAGTCCATCCATAACCATTAACTAATAATAGCGCCAGTCCATCCATAACCATTAGCTAATAATAGCGCCAGTCCATCCATAACCATTAACTAATAATAGTGCCAGTCCATCCATAACCATTAACTAATAATAGCGTCAGTCCATCCATAACCATTAACTAATAATAGCGCCAGTCCATCCATAACCATTAGCTAATAATAATGCCAGTCCATCCATAACCATTGGCTAATAATAGCGTCAATCCATCCATAACCATTAGCCAATAATAGCGCCAGTCCATCCATAACCATTAACTAATAATAGCGCCAGTCCATCCATAACCATTAGCCAATAATAGCGCCAGTCCATCCATAACCATTAACTAATAATAGCGCCAGTCCATCCATAACCATTAGCCAATAATAGCGCCAGTCCATCCATAACCATTAGCCAATAATAGCGCCAGTCCATCCATAACCATTAGCCAATAATAGCGCCAGTCCATCCATAACCATTAGCCAATAATAGCGCCAGTCCATCCATAACCATTAGCCAATAATAGCGCCAGTCCATCCATAACCATTAGCCAATAATAGCGCCAGTCCATCCATAACCATTAGCCAATAATAGCGCCAGTCCATCCATAACCATTAGCCAATAATAGCGTCAGTCCATCCATAACCATTAGCCAATAATAGCGCCAGTCCATCCATAACCATTAGCCAATAATAGCGCCAGTCCATCCATAACCATTAGCCAATAATAGCGCCAGTCTATCCATAACCATTAGCTAATAAGGAATTTCCGGTAAAATGTCTACCTGCGATTGGATACATTACATACGCCACAGACAAGTTTCGATTTTACGACCCATCGATCATATACTAAAGCGCACGCCCTGTCCACTATTACTGTCTCCAGACATATTGATGTCATTTCGCTGGCCAATTGCCTGGCATTACCCACATGAAGCCCAGAAATGCCATGACAGGCACCTCTTATCATAACACATTATTTATGTACACGGACATAATCATAGCATACCATGTCTATAAAGAGTATATTCGTACACTATACCACTGTAACCTATCATCACTGATAGTCACGGGTTCGAGCCCCGCTCAGCCCGTGTCTCATTTATATGAAAAAGTTGGCAGTTTCTTACGGAGGTTGGTGCACCCAAGTACTTGTTAACCACTGGAGCCTGTCCAGGAAAGGTGTTGTTAGGTAAACTGCCCGCCGGCGATATAGCCCAAAATGGTGCTGATGCAGGCGTAAAAGCCGAAATATAAATAAATAAACAAACTCTTCGTATATGTTTTAACCATATTTTATTGCATATGTAATCCATTAGACAATAATACAAATTTACATACATTACCTGTATGGATCAGGTGAGGGAATAGATAACACATTATAACACACATACAAGTTATAACTAACATTAGAAAACGGCCCTTCTTATATGTGTTACATTCAATGAGTTAAAAATAACTGTGTACACAAACTATAGCCCTAGAAACAATATGAAGCGAGCTACGATTTACTAAATTAAATGTTGCGAAAAATGTTGGGAGCAAATGGAATTATAATTTCATGTAATATTTTTGAAAACGTAATAATAATTTTTTTTTTTTAACTGTTATCATTTTATTTTGTCAATATAGATGTGTGGACCCTGAGTTAAACCCTGCATTGTGTCAATATAGATGTGTGGACCCTGAGTTAAACCCTGCATTGTGTCAATATAGATGTGTGGACCCTGAGTTAAACCCTGCATTATGTCAATATAGATGTGTGGACCCTGAGTTAAACCCTGCATTGTGTCAATATAGATGTGTGGACCCTGAGTTAAACCCTGCATTATGTCAATACAGATGTGTGGACCCTGAGTTAAACCCTGCATTATGTCAATATAGATGTGTGGACCCTGAGTTAAACCCTGCATTATGTCAATATAGATGTGTGGACCCTGAGTTAAACCCTGCATTATGTCAATATAGATGTGTGGACCCTGAGTTAAACTCTGCATTATGTCAATATAGATGTGTGGACCCTGAGTTAAACCCTGCATTATGTCAATAGATGTGTGCACCCTGAGTTAAACCCTGCATTATGTCAATATAGATGTGTGGACCCTGAGTTAAGCCCTGCATTATGTCAATATAGATGTGTGAACCCTGAGTTAAACCCTGCATTATGTCAATATAGATGTGTGCACCCTGAGTTAAACCCTGCATTATGTCAATATAGATGTGTGCACCCTGAGTTAAACCCTGCATTATGTCAATATAGATGTGTGGACCCTGAGTTAAACCCTGCATTATGTCAATATAGATGTGTGGACCCTGAGTTAAACCCTGCATTATGTCAATATAGATGTGTGGACCCTGAGTTAAACCCTGCATTGTGTCAATATTATCAATTTCACGTGGTTCGAAAGTATAGCGTGAAACATTTGTCTTACGCGTAACGTGTTCATTACAGTGGTATTGGTTATTAACTGTGCACGAAATTCTCGTGAGCTTTCATGTAGTGAAGAATTGTAAAACGTGTAGCGAGTCATTCTACCGGACAAATGAGTACGGGCTAGTAACACATGTATCAAGTCAAAACCACAGACTTGTATATGGGTCATTTTTCAAAACATAAAATAAAATAGGTACAAATTTGTCTTTAAACGTTTTATTATGGGCTAATAAAGCTGTGTGGAAGTTAGTAGGAGTACATTGGGTATTTAAAAGAATGATGCGTAACTTTACTTCTATTGGTTATTAGCTATTTACAAAGAGCTATGCTTTGTTCGTAAGAATATAATTATACCATACATCCATAAGGAATGAGGCCCGACATTCAGGCGAATCGACATGCAGTGTTTTTTACAAAAAAGAAATAACAGACAAATGGGCACAGGTTTCCAGAGTATTTTCTGATTTTATATCATGTTTATCTCTGGTTTGTCCTGGGCGAGTCGGTTCGCGTTAGGTTAACATGTTCTTGTTTGGCAAATGAAAGAACTATTTGACATGATAGCTTTAAAGGCATATTTAAAAGAATTATACGCAAAACTGTTTTCAAAAATCTATTTCTATATAAATCCGGCTGCATTGTATGTCAATAAACCCAAGTCGCTCGTCTGGTATTGCAGTTTGGCGTTATGATATTATTTGTAATATATAGTGTAGAATAGACTCCAACATATCTGTGATATGTTTTGTTGCAATATGTCTCTTATAATTCTATTCAGAATGGCTATGTACTTTTAATCTGATTATTTATATTTGTGTTTGTAGTACATGTATGTACATAGATGAGACTTTAATAAAGATTAAAACCTAAACCTATCTGCTGAATTTACTACAGTGTGTGGTCAACGTGTCGCTGTTCTATATTAATATAAAGCTGTGAAATGTGCAACACAATAGACTGTGTAGTTGTTTTATTACATATAGGATCTTACACTCGTGGTGATTTCACACCATATTTTATGAAACGAGTTTTGGAATTTTGCACGATTCAACCATTGTGTTAAGTGATATCTTAAACGAAACAAACAGTGTGCTTTATGACGGTGAAATCTCATATATCGTAGCTGAAAATCTGGACGATAGCGTTTTCAAGGACTCAGCATCAAATATGGCAGGAAATGGTCACTCATCCACAGGTAACAGTTCTAAGAATACTGTCATGTCAGAAAATGATCAATTGGCGTATATTGTGAGCACAGTGAAAGCAATTAAACAGGGTCAAGACGACATGAAGACAATGTTTGAAGCTAAGTTTGATAATTTAAAGTCGGAACTCACGTCGACAATTAACAACAAGGTAGAATCTTTGAAAACCGCGTTAAGCGCTGACATCGTTAAAGAGACGCGTCGTATCGATGACGTGTTATCACGATTGGATACCCTGGAGCAACAGAGGTCAGCCTTACATGCTAGCGATCATAGGAATAGTGACATTTTGAATGATCATACTGTTAACCCTGCTAATCCGGGCAACCCATTGAGCGACCCTAATCGCTCTCTTACGGCTAGCGGTATTCAAGTCACGCCGTCTGAAAATCTGATACACAAGGCACAGGAATTAGTGGACTCCATGGGCGCCGAAGTCATAAACAAGGTCATGGTCACTGACGCTATCCGTTTGACGGCAAAGTTTGATGATAGGCCACCTATACTGAAATTTAGTGTTCAATCATTGGAAGAAGAGATTCGTGTGCTACGGAATAAACCGAATCTCCGATTCATCGCCCAATATAAGAACACCCAGGTTCGTAGCAGCAAATCTCGCATAGAACGCATTCTCGAAATGAACGCACGTGCAGTACTACGAAATCTACCACATGGACGCTCGCTTCGTGTTGATGCAAGCGGGTGTATCAAACAACGGGTACAGCACCACCGTGCGTTGGAGAACATGGATCAAGGTCATGGCGCGCGCCAGCAAAATGACGAGAACGCTGACTAGGATGCAACCCGGCCCAGGCATATAGCTCTTGCCCATCTCAATGTATGCGGTTGGACTACCGAAAACAATGAACTACGGATTAACCTAGTGAACGGTTTAAGCAGTGATCTTATTTCAATATGTGAAACGCACCTTGGGGGAAATGTTGGTCTGAATGTACCTGGTTACACGTGGATAGGTTTCAACAGACACGAAATTCACGTCAATGCACCGAAGCCGTCTGGGGGAGTAGGATTGTTAGTGAAATCATGGCTGTATGAGGACTATGAAATCTCGGTTATAGACAAATCGATTGATGGGATACTTGGTGTTAAATTTTTGCATAAAAATACGGACTATGAATTCATAGTATTTTCTTGCTATTTGCCGCCGGAAAACTCAACACGAGGACGTGACGCTCAAAGTTTTTATGCCCATCTTCTATCACAGATATACATTAATAGTGAAAGTGACGGAATATTCTTGACAGCCGATTTCAATGCACGAATTGGGTCATTGTCGGATATTATAGGTGATTTTGACAATATTCCCCCTAGGCAAGTTTTGGATAAATCTGTAAACCAGCATGGACTCGATTTAATTGAATTTTTGAATGATGCCAAATGTTGCGTTTTGAATGGCCGATGTTCCATAGAAAAGGCTGAGAGTAACAATTGGACTTCAATTTCTAGGCGTGGCCGAGCAGTGGTTGACTATATATGTGTTCCACATGATCAATATACGAAATGTACCTCGTTTAAAGTAGTGTCAATGCAGTCTATAGTAGATGATTGCGTATTACACGGATTACTGGGCGTAAGATCAAGATTACCTGATATTCGGCAATTATAACGGAATTAATACCGACATTTCAGGAAGTGTAGGGCAATCGGCTTCTGCGGGTCAAGAGATCAGACGACGAACGGTAGAAAGGGAGAACCCCAGTGTCAGACGATTTATGGATAGTAATAGCGAGACTTAGCAATTATTAAACTGTATATCACGGATCGAAACTTTTGAGAAAACACAGTGGGATATGGACACAATTTATGTAATCTGTGTGAAGCAATTGAGGACGAAATGAACAGAAAATCTCCCCAACTATGAATCGAGGGGAACTAATAAAGATTATAAGCAAGAAATCCGTACTGAAAAGCAATCATCTCTGATCTGTGGAAAATTATTACGCGAGAGAGAACGAGGCGTTTTTAAATGCAATTGACATAAGCGTGTAAATTACGGAACTGAGGCGGGAAGACATTGTGGGCGAGGGACAGTTTTGATAATCACGGGCGTCAAGCTGAGCGTGAATACAGGAGAGCAAAATCTATCGAAATAGAAACTATGTCGACAAACAATCCTAACGAATTCTGGGATAAGATAAATAAACTTGGTCCAAGAAGTGATAAAAGCATTCCGTGTGAAATTATAGACGGCGCTGGTAACGTTGTGCGTGACGAACAGGAAGTGCTCAATAAATGGAAACATGATTTTGAGGGCCTATACAATGGCACAGACAATAGTGACTTTGATAGTGAACATTATCGCCATGCAAAATTACACAAAATTCTAATAGAAAACAACATCAGTGATCCGTTGTATACATCAAACGTAACGCTCAATAGTAACATAACGTTAATGGAGATCAGTGACTTAGTTATGAAAGCCAAATCACGATCCGCCTGTGGCTATGATGAAATTCCTTATGTTGTGCTGAAATGCCCAGCGATTATCGCCGTACTAAAGGAGCTATTTCAACTCATGTTCGACACTGGCATTATACCTTCAATATGGAGAAAATCCATACTATGTCCTATATTGAAAGACAGTCTGTCAGACCCACGTGTCCCTTTACACTACAGGGGAATTAGCTTGCTCTCATGTATCAGCAAACTTTATACCGGATTTATTAATAAACGCTTGACACGATATTTGGACGAGAATGAAATCCTAGCAGATGAGCAGAATGGGTTCAGGCGTAATCGCTCCTGTGAATACCATGTTTTCTCATTAAATGGCATCATTCGCAACAACGCAACGGTGTTTACGGCGTTCATAGACTTACGTAAATGTTTCGATTTCATTGATATCGACATGCTCTTATACAAACTGTTGCTAAATGGAATAGATGGCAACATATATAATTCGATAAAAGGCATTTATCAACACTCCACCGCCAGTGTGCGTCTAAACAACAATTTAACGGACTGGTTCACGTGTACCACTGGCGTAAAACAAGGGGACACGGCATCACCGACGCTATTTTCGATCTTCGCAAACGATCTAGTTAAGGAGGTGAATGACCTTGACCTTGGTTTTGAAATTGACGGCAGGAAGATATCCATGTTACTATATGCAGATGACATTGTTTGTATAGCAAAGACAGAAAAAGACCTACAACGCATCCTGGATATATTACGCGATTGGTGCAGACGTTGGCGCGTACTTATAAACACTGACAAATCGAAATGTATCCATTTCCGCCGAGGCCGTGCAAACTGTACTGAACATTTATTCAAGATCGGTGAAAACGTTTTGCAATTAGTTGACAGTTACAAAAACCTAGGCGTGACATTCCACTGTAAAAGTGATTTCTCGATAAATGCCGAAATCCTTGCAAAAAGCGCCGGAAGAGCTCTAGGTAAAATAATATCCAAATCTCGAGAGCTGAAAGAATTTGGGATCATGACCTTTGAAAAACTGTATAACTCTTGTGTTGTGCCAATTATGGATTACTGTTCCGGCGTGTGGGGTTTTAAAAAATTTCAGTCGATTGATAACGTGCAGCACCGGGCGATTAGATACTTCTTAGGCGTTCACCGATTTACGCCAATACTTGCCATAACGGGGGACATTGGGTGGATTCCAACCAATCACAGACGCTGGGTAAATATGTTGAGAGTGTGGAATAGGCTTGTGCTACTTAATGATAACAGAATAACAAAACAAGTGTTCAATATGGACTACTTACAATGTCAAAATAACTGGTGTAGTGAAGTTAAAGAAGTAATGGCAAAGATTGGGTTGAGTGACAAGTTTAACAATCGAGAGCCAGTTAGTTTAGAATCTGCTAAATTGTCAATGCTTAACCACCATAAAGCGGACTGGAATGAGAAAGTCACGCGTGTCGCAAAACTACGAACATACATACAATTTAAGAGTATCTTCGAAAAAGAAGCTTATCTGGACATAAACTTACAAAGAAACGAAAGGTCCGTTCTTGCACAGTTACCTTGTGGTATCCTACCACTACGTATAGAAACCGGAAGATATGTCGGAGAAGCGCCGGAACAAAGACTTTGTAAGTTGTGCAATTCAGGGTCAATCGAAGACGAGATTCACTTTGTACTGAAATGTTCTTTGTATCATGATATCAGACTTAATCACTTAAGTGACCTTCTTACACGTGATCAATACGTTGGATTAACTGACACCGAACAATTTGTATATCTGGTAACATCTCAGCCCAGGAAATTGGCAAAATATCTGGTAGCTGCTTATCTGAAACGTAGAAATAATCCGTTTCAACGTCTTTAACTGTAATTTTGGTGCTTACATTGTTATGTTTGCTGGGTTGTCGTATGGTCGTCATTTACAAATCACCGCAGGTCGAAATAATAATTATTATATTACTGTTATTTATTGTCAAAACTCTGCATTACATCGAATACTATGAAATGAAGTGTCGTAATAACTGTGATCAGGTTGTGTATTCGAAACTGTTATATAATGTTCTACTTATTTATACTCATCCAACTTTATAATCAACATAACTCTCTGAATGTTCTCATAATAGCTTTCTATATGAGAACATTCTGACAGTCGTTTAATTTCAATGTGATGAATCTTTATCATTGTTTTAACATTTTTATAATGTCTTGCTTTCATTTATATTGTTATGCATGCATTAGGTGACAAATAGGCCCATTGGGCCGGGTGCATCTTACAGTTGTGTAAATATTTTGTATTGAATGTATATGTTTGCATATGTCACTTTAATAAAAAACTTACTTACTTATATGATCTTACACTCGTGGTGATTTCACACCATATTTTATGAAACGAGTTTTGGAATTTTGCTATTAAGTGGGCGTTTTTGGCGACCATATTTTCATAATTTATGAAACGAGTTTTGGAATGTTGCTATTAAGTGGGCGTTTTGGCGACCATATTTTATGAAACGAGTCTTGACCATTTGCTATTAAATGGGCGTTTTGGCGACCATATTTTATGAAACGAGTTTTGACCATTTGCTATTAAGCGAGCGCTTTGATGACCATAATTATTAAATGAAACGAGTTTTGGAATTTTGCTAAACGATTCAACCATTGTGTTAAGTGATATCTTAAACGAAACAAACAGTGTGCTTTATGACGGTGAAATCTCATCTATCGTAGCTGAAAATCTGGACGATAGCGTTTTCAAGGACTCAGCATCAAATATGGCAGGAAATGGTCACTCATCCACAGGTAACAGTTCTAAGAATACTGTCATGTCAGAAAATGATCAATTGGCGTATCTTGTGAGCACAGTGAAAGCAATTAAACAGGGTCAAGACGACATGAAGACAATGTTTGAAGCTAAGTTTGATAATTTAAAGTCGGAACTCACGTCGACAATTAACAACAAGGTAGAATCTTTGAAAACCGCGTAAGCGGACATCGTTAAAGAGACGCGTCGTATGATGACGTGTTATCCACGATTGGATAACCTGGAGCAACAGAGGTCAGCCCGTACATGCTAGCGATCTCGGAATAGTGACATTTTGAAGACATATGTTAACCTGCTAATCCGGGCCCCATTGAGCGACCCTAACGCTCTCTTACGGCTAGCGGGTACAAGTCACCGTCCCCTTTCCTTCCCGTTCTGAAAATCTGATTACACAAGGCCACAGGGATAGTGGACTCCAGGGGCGCCGAAGTCTAAACAAGGTCATGGTCACTGACGCTATCCGTTTTGACGGCAAAGTTTGTGCTGATAGGCAACTATACTGAAAATTTATTGTTCAATTAATTTGAAGAAAAGATCGTGTGCTAGGAAATCAAACCGAATATCCGATTCTGCCCACTATTGTAAGAACACCAGGTCGTAGCAGCAAAATCTCGCCATAGAAAGCATTCTCGAAAATATGACGCACGTGCAGTACTTCGAAATATACCACATGGACGCTCGCTTCGTGTTGATGCAAGCGGGTGTATCAAACAACGGGTACAGCAGCACCGTGCGTTGGAGAACATGGATCAAGGTCATGGCGCGCGCCAGCAAAATGGCGAGAACGCTGACTAGGATGCAACCCGGCCCAGGCATATAGCTCTTGCCCATCTCAATGTATGCGGTTGGACTACCGAAAACAATGAACTACGGATTAACCTAGTGAACGGTTTAAACAGTGATCTTATTTCAATATGTGAAACGCACCTTGGGGGAAATGTTGGTCTGAATGTACCTGGTTACACGTGGATAGGTATAGACAAGAAATTCACGTCAATGCACCGAAGCCGTCTGGGGGAGTAGGATTGTTAGTGAAATCATGGCTGTATGAGGACTATGAAATCTCGGTTATAGACAAATCGATTGATGGGATACTTGGTGTTAAATTTTTGCATAAAAATACGGACTACGAATTCATAGTATTTTCTTGCTATTTGCCGCCGGAAAACTCAACACGAGGACGTGACGCTCAAAGTTGTTATGCCCATCTTCTATCACAGATATACATTAATAGTGAAAGTGACGGAATATTCTTGACAGCCGATTTGTACTGGAATGGCAATCTCTCTGATCTGTGGAAATTATTACGCGAGAGAGAACGAGCGTTTTTAAAATGAAATGACAATCAGCGTGTACAAACGGCACTGAGGCGGGAATACATTGTGGCGAGGGACAGTTTTGATAAATCACTGCGTCAAGCTGAGCGTGCATACAGGAGAGCAAAATCTATCGAAATAGAAACTATGTCGACAAACAATCCTAACGAATTCTGGGATAAGATAAATAAACTTGGTCCAAGAAGTGATAAAAGCATTCCGTGTGAAATTATAGACGGCGCTGGTAACGTTGTGCGTGACGAACAGGAAGTGCTCAATAAATGGAAACATGATTTTGAGGGCCTATACAACGGCACAGACAATAGTGACTTTGATAGTGAACATTATCGCCATGCAAAATTCTAATAGAAAACAACATCAGTGATCCGTTGTATACATCAAACGTAACGCTCAATAGTAACATAACGTTAACGGAGATCAGTGACTTAGTTATGAAAGCCAAATCACGATCCGCCTGTGGCTATGATGAAATTCCTTATTTTGTGCTGAAATGCCCAGCGATTATCGCCGTACTAAAGGAGCTATTTCAACTCATGTTCGACACTGGCATTATACCTTCAATATGGAGAAAATCCATAATATGTCCTATATTGAAAGACAGTCTGTCAGACCCACGTGTCCCTTTACACTACAGGGGAATTAGCTTGCTCTCATGTATCAGCAAACTTTATACCGGATTTATTAATAAACGCTTGACACGATATTTGGACGAGAATGAAATCCTAGCAGATGAGCAGAATGGGTTCAGGCGTAATCGCTCCTGTGAAGACCATGTTTTCTCATTAAATGGCATCATTCGCAACAACGCAACGGTGTTTACGGCGTTCATAGACTTACGTAAATGTTTCGATTTCATTGATATCGACATGCTCTTATACAAACTGTTGCTAAATGGAATAGATGGCAAAATATATAATTCGATAAAAGGCATTTATCAACACTCCACCGCCAGTGTGCGTCTAAACAACAAGTTAACGGACTGGTTCACGTGTACCACTGGCATAAAACAAGGGGACACGGCATCACCGACGCTATTTTCGATCTTCGCAAACGATCTAGTTAAGGAGGTGAATGACCTTGATCTTGGTTTTGAAATTGACGGCAGGAAGATATCCATGTTACTATATGCAGATGACATTGTTTGTATAGCAAAGACAGAAAAAGACCTACAACGCATCCTGGATATATTACGCGATTGGTGCAGACGTTGGCGCGTACTTATAAACACTGACAAATCGAAATGTATCCATTTCCGCCGAGGCCGTGCAAACTGTACTGAACATTTATTCAAGATCGGTGAAAACGTTTTGCAATTAGTTGACAGTTACAAATACCTAGGCGTGACATTCCACTGTAAAAGTGATTTCTCGATAAATGCCGAAATCCTTGCAAAAAGCGCCGGAAGAGCTCTAGGTAAAATAATATCCAAATCTCGAGAGCTGAAAGAATTTGGGATCATGACCTTTGAAAAACTGTATAACTCTTGTGTTGTGCCAATTATGGATTACTGTTCCGGCGTGTGGGGTTTTAAAAAATTTCAGTCGATTGATAACGTGCAGCACCGGGCGATTAGATACTTCTTAGGCGTTCACCGATTTACGCCAATACTTGCCATAACGGAGGACATTGGGTGGATTCCAACCAATCACAGACGCTGGTTAAATATGTTGAGAGTGTGGAATAGGCTTGTGTTACTTAATGATAACAGAATAACAAAACAAGTGTTCAATATGGACTACTTACAATGTCAAAATAACTGGTGTAGTGAAGTTAAAGAAGTAATGGCAAAGATTGGGTTGAGTGACAAGTTTAACAATCGAGAGCCAGTTAGTTTAGAATCTGCTAAATTGTCAATGCTTAACCACTATAAAGCGGACTGGAATGAGAAAGTCACGCGTGTCGCAAAACTACGAACATACATACAATTTAAGAGTATCTTCGAAAAAGAAGCTTATCTGGACATAAACTTACAAAGAAACGAAAGATCCGTTCTTGCACAGTTACGTTGTGGTATTCTACCACTACGTATAGAAACCGGAAGATATGTCGGAGAAGCGCCGGAACAAAGACTTTGTAAGTTGTGCAATTCAGGGTCAACCGAAGACGAGATTCACTTTGTACTGAAATGTTCTTTGTATCATGATATCAGACTTAATCACTTAAGTGACCTTCTTACACGTGATCAATACGTTGGATTAACTGACACCGAACAATTTGTATATCTGGTAACATCTCAGCCCAGGAAATTGGCAAAATATCTGGTAGCTGCTTATCTGAAACGTAGAAATAATCTGTTTCAACGTCTTTAACTGTAATGTTGGTGCTTACATTGTTATGTTTGCTGGGTTTTCGTATGGTTGTCATTTACAAATCACCGCAGGTCGAAATAATTATTATTATATTACTGTTATTTATTGTCAAAACTCTGCATTACATCGAATATTATGAAATGAAGAGTGTCGTAATAACTGTGATCAGGTTGTGTATTCGAAACTGTTATATAATGTTCTACTTATTTATAATCATCCAACCTTATAATCAACATAACTCTCTGAATGTTCTCATAATAGCTTTCTATATGAGAACATTCTGACAGTCGTTTAATTTCAATGTGATGAATCTTTATCATTGTTTTAACATTTTTATGTCTTGCTTTCATTTATATTGTTATGCATGCATTAGGTGACAAATAGGCCCATTGGGCCGGGTGCATCTTACAGTTGTGTAAATATTTTGTATTGAATGTATATGTTTGCATATGTCACTTTAATAAAAACTTACTTACT
>CM026393.1:23880367-23929045 GCA_014843695.1 Archivesica marissinica
AAACGACGTCAATATGTAGTAAATACTACTGCGCATTCAATCAATTCATTGTAAATAACTGTTGATTTCAGTGAGACTATTGAGGTAGTGTATTATGTGTTTTAGCTCTTATCTGATCTTTGAGGGTTTTTTGGAAATTTCGACAAGTCGGTTATAACGTATTTGATATAAAAAAAAAACAATAAGATATCTGGTAACAAAGGATTCCGCACACTACTAGACAAATACAGCCTGAGAAAATACACTAGATGACGTATAAAACGTACACCTACATTATATACTAGAGGACACAGAAAACACACACCTACATTATATACTAGAGGACATAGAAAACGCACACCTACATTATATACTAGAGGACATAGAAAACGCACACCTACATGATATACTAGAGGACATAGAAAACGTACACCTACATGATATACTAGAGGACATAGAAAACGTACACCTACATTATATACTAGAGGACATAGAAAACGTACACCTACATGATATACTAGAGGACATAGAAAACGCACACCTACATTATATACTAGAGGACATAGAAAACGCACACCTACAGTATGTACTAGAGGACATAGAAAACGTACACCTACATTATATATTAGAGGACATAGAAAACGTACACCTACATTATATACTAGAGGACATAGAAAACGCACACCTACATTATATACTAGAGGACATAGAAAACGCACACCTACATTATATACTAGAGGACATAGAAAACACACACCTACATTATATACTGAAGGACATAGAAAACGCACACCTACATTATATACTAGAGGACATAGAAAACGCACACCTACATTATATACTAGATGACATAGAAAACGCACACCTACTTTATGATTATTATTACATGAACACCAAAGACGACGGATTACATCAAAGATACATCACATCTTTATTACAAAACACAAACTGAACAACTAAAACTATTCCAAAATATTTAAAACTATGTATTTATATAGTATTGTTTTTCATGTAAAAACACACTTATCCGAAGTGTGCGTTTGTCCTCTAATATACGTAGACAATGACGAGGACACAATACAAATACAGTGCAATATAAATAGTACTATCAAGGAACTGTCATATTTTTAAAGCGACCTTACATCGCAAAAACCAAATAAAATGCATTTTTTTCACTTATAAAAATACATTGCCACTTGAATTCTTCCGATACATTCGAACACTAACATTGAATCAATAAACAGTGTTTTGTGGTCTATAAACATTCAAAAGTCGAAGTAGGATTTCATTATATCCACTATCCTGAATTGACACTTGTTTTCATTGGAGTCAATACTAATCACGTGATACTATTGCTTAGAGAAAATTTAACTAAGAGTAGTCTACATATAAATATGCACAGGCACAAATGAAATGTTACGGTAAATCTGTACCATAAATCGTGTTATTCAGGATACATACGTTGTATTGCGCATGAATATCGACCATATATACATTATTTTGTATACGAGGTTTGTTTATTTGTTGAAATACTCAGTTTTTGAGGCAAATATTTGGACAAAATTACACCATATAATAGGAAATTACATTCTGCAAAAATTTGCGTTTTAACTGATGTTGTGTCACTTTAAGTTTTAGAATATATCTCAAAACCCTATGTTTTCACTGATGTAGTGTCGCTTTAAGTATTAGAATATATATCTCAAAACCCTATGTTTTCACTGATGTAGTGTCGCTTTAAGTATTAGAATATATCTCAAAACCCTATGTTTTCACTGATGTAATGTCGCTTTAAGTATTAGAATATAAATCTCAATTCCCTATGTTAAACTATTGAAATGCTTAACAATAAGCGATTGTTTTTTTAACTCGTCTATGATTCAACTAGTTCAAATACAGCTGGAAAGGTAATTCGTGACCTTACTGTGCATGCCGATTATATCTAAATACGTCCACTGTAAATAAAAATAACCATCGTAATAATATACGTTAACGCATGCATGCTGGGTAAAATAAAAGCTATAAATAGTTCAGATAATTGGAACTCAAAGCTCTGGAAATATGTCATGGAATTTCATTAGAATTGTGTCGTTAGTACATAATTCTAAGGAAACTCCATGGCATATTTCACCGCGAGTTTCACAGCTAGCGTGCAAATAGTAAAACCAGATTTATAACAAATTGTATAAAACAAATCACGCGATGACAACGCCATCGTTTTAACAATTTATATACTAATCAAGTTGGAACAGTCGCACACAATGTGCAGAAAGCAGCACGACCACTAACAGGCTAATATATTTTGTACCTAAAATCTGTTGAACGGTCCTTGTGATTCTATAACCCAATTACAACTTTTATTATCTGGTACTTATCAGAATTTATCGCTTCTCTTGACCTCACTTGCAACCCGTAATCATATCAGTAAAACACCATTGACACCTCGCCTATAAAGGTCCAATAACATTAACATCCGATTATCTTTAATCAGAAAATGTTCGCGAACAGAATGGCGACACGTCATTTAATTAACTGACAACAGTATATATAGAAAGTTTCGCCATGAACATATAATTATCTTAATTAAAAACAGATGGATCTCGTACTGCCCAATGCTTTCACGACATAGTCATCTACCCTAATTGATTAACCGAAACTATTTCAAGTTAGCCTGAAAGTAATTGGAGAAAAAAATAAGCTTTTGAAGAACTAATCCACTGTTAGAAGATATGATTATTAGTTGTTCACATAAAGGTAGCAGTCTTATACAGTAAAGGACGTTGCCATTGGTTTAAACATTATTTATTTATTAGTAGTTCACATAAAGGTAGCAGTCTTATACAGTAAAGGACGTTGCCATTGGTTTAAACATTATTTATTTCCGTTTTTGTACATGTAATCTATGTTTAAACTAATAACACCGATATGGCCTACATTATTACGGTCAGATGGGGGTTCAAACCTGCGATCCCTGTATTCTTAGTCCAACGTGTTAACCACTGGAATACTGACCAGACCAAGATCTGTGCTTTACGCTAGTATAGCCCAGAACGCATGTCTTAACATTACTTGGCACAAAATTGTGCCTGATCACATGACTGTGAGTGCGTATTTGGTCATGTGATATGGTGCGATTGTTCGTCAGTTCTATACTTCGATCGTTTCGCAAGCAATGTCGCTATTCGAATTGTTTCGGGAATGGGATCTATGAACGTGTTTCCATATTTAAATATTAAAATCGAATTTAATTCAGATTCGTTATTGTAAAACTGAGTACGAATATGTTATCGTTTGGTAAATATTTTAATCTACAAACAATCCAAGATATGTTGGTAGTAAAATATATGAAACATGGTAGGCTACATTGGATACAGTTTCCCAGAGTTTTTTACATTATCATTAATGAGTTTTTACATCTGATTTTTACCCTGGTCGCTGAGGCTATGCTTCATATATTCGACTATATGTACGTCGTACAGTCAAAGTGAAAACATTTGTTTTGTATTGTAATTAACCTCGTCATTAAAGTGAATAAACGATCGCAAGCATTGCCCATTGCAAACATAGTTTGAGTTGTGTATGTGGTTCCGATAAGACTATACTTTATAAAACAAATGTATTAGAACAAAAGGCAGTCTACCAAGTCCCATCAGTTCATACAATTACAGTCAAACCTGTGTTAGTGGTCACCTCCATTAAGCAGCCAACCTGTATTAAGCAGCCAGTTTCCAAATTCCCAATATGTTGTTTTATTATACATGTATATTTAGCCTCTATTAAGCAGCCATCTGTGCTAAGCAGCCACTTTCTGTGATTCCCTTGGCTGGCTGCTTAAGACAGGTTTGAATGTACATGAAACATATTACAATAATACAGTAAGTGGTGTATCACAATCAAAAATATATAGAGAATATTAGGTTACTGTCTTATAAATTTTAATTTATTAGCCGAGTCGGAGAAAAATACAAGGCGAGGCTCTGCCGAGCCTTGTATTTTTTCGGAGACGAGCCTAATAAATTTAAATTTATAAGACAGTAACCTAATATTCTATTTATCCTACTTTCTGAGTGTGCACCCGACACAAAAACAAACAAACTAGCCATGACAGCTTACAAACTCGCTACGCACTTGGTAATATGTTACGCATTGATATTTCTATTTATATCCACGGTTAGCCCTCTGACGTCACGAAAGCTTTATTAGGCACTGACTAATAAACCAAAATTTATTAGGCAGGCCGTTTATGTACATTATTTCGCATGACGGTAGGATAAATACGGTGATTAGTCTAAATTCCAGACAATAGAGCACTGAACATCACCTTACCTTCAACTATTCTGCTTTGTCAGAGAACCTTCAAATACTATCCACTGGTGCAGAAACAGAAAATAAAGCGATTCCAAGAATGCAAACTAAACAATAAAAATTTAAAAAACAGCGTTTGTCACAACCTATTGCTCCATATAATAATGTGTCTAAGTCTAATGTTATCAATGAGCGTTTCCATTTCCAAGATAGAATCTGACACCAGCCATGATGTAAACGGTATTTTATTCAATATTAATGAAACAAGGTTTCTATGGACAACACTAGCCCTCGGTGATGACTTTTATTTCCTGAGATCAGCTCAAAATAGCAATCCGACAGACACCAGTATAAACATTATGGAGTGATGTTGCCAGAAGGTATTTATTGGAGTTTACATTAATGGTGATGTTATGCTATATTTTTGGAAACGAGTCTTGTAATTGTGAGCCTGTTAAATAGTTTATACAAATTTAATTTAGCTCGATTGCGAAACAAGTTCTTACGACTTATATTAATCTCGAAATCTCATTCCTGGTGGAATTCATCGCTACGAGGGAGAGAGAAGAGGTAACGTGGAAAGTAAATACCTTGCCTAAGGACATACTCGTAACGGCTCCAGCGGGGCTCGAACTCCGGATTGTTCGCACCTGAAGCGAACGCATCTGCTGCGCTATCACTTCCACAGCCTTTGAAATCAGCACGAGTGTAAGATTTACAGACGGATCTGTAGTACAACACGGTCAACACGTTCGACTGGTAATTCAGGGATCGCAGGTTCGATCCCCCGTCTGACCATAACATAATTAAGAGTCCTTCAGATGGGACTTTAAACCGAGGTCCCGTTTCGGTGATTTACACCGTGCACGTAAAAGAACCAGAGAAGACTCTGGAATGGGTATATGTCTGTATCATTGCACTATCCTCCAACAATCTAAAATGACTAATCTCTTCAGGAGGCGTCGTTCATATGGACAACCGGTAGCGACGATAAATAAACGTAAGATAATTTTGTATCACATTACCACATAGTGCTCGTTTTAATAGCATTACCATATAGTGCTCGTTTTAATTTTTTTGCACAAAATGCCAATAACGTTGCTACTTTAATTGTGGCGTTAAAATAGTCATGACGTCACTAAACTATCACGATGCCACTACGCAAAGCAGCGTTATATTTATGTTTTACACAGCGGTAACTTATTAATATGAATAAGACAAAGCCTGAAAGCGAGCTAATTCCTAGATCCATCGCATAGCTTAATCTAAATGATTGAATCCACTGCCGGGGCTAGTAGAACTATTTATCCTGTATACATATGTATGTAAAAAGATATTTCTTTCCCCATGTCTCTCCTCCACAACGTGCACGTCGTGACCTAGGCACAGCTCACAGCAGGAATATGGGTCAAGGACTTCGCTGATGGAAGCCGCGCTATCGGATCAGCAGAAGTCACGTGACTCTACACGAGTATAAACACAGTAACTTACCTACTTGCCGAGACAACAATGCTCGGCGCTGGCGACAGCGGATAGCTGGTTTAGTGTGTAGCCGGCTCCTTCAATGGGACGGTTCTCCTTCAAGAAAAACGGCGGGACGTTGACTTCTTGATGGCACGAGGATCCCAGCGAAGAAACCGGAACCATTATTGCTGCTGTGAGCTGACAAATCGTGGAGGATGTGGCCCTACAAGGGACCACTTCGAAAGATAGGATACAGGATGTGTCACCCTGAGAAGAACGAAGATACCTTTCCAGTTGTCTACACAAGCAACTTAGATGACAACGAAATCTACTTAGAGAACCAGTCGCCCAAATGCCTCGGCAATGGTGACTATACAGAAAACTATACCGTTCGTTCTGTTACTATTTCACTGTGCAATACAGCAACCATTAGGATAGTGTACATTTTTTATTACGAAAATTAAATGAGAACTATGAAATAAATGAAAGGATTTTGCAGTATTAGAAAATATATAATTATGTATACTTGTATACTTGATTTCCATTCAAAAATAAAATTATGAAATATTCTAAAACTATTTAGAGAAAACAGGGATTCGAATCTCGTTCATATAGACCCTCGGTCCTATAAATAGTCCAATACATGAGACACACATGGTGACTCTATATACGTGTATATTAGTTGCAGATGCGCGCGCGTTCTTGCAAAACATAAATATTTCTGAGCTATTTTTGCTCTCGATCCGGAAATTTAAATCTCAGTTTAGACTATTTCCAATGATGTGTTATTGCATGCATTCAATAGGCATTTATTAAAATTGTTATGGTTAGACTGCCCCGTAACCTTGTATGAATGTCTGGCTTTTTAAGAATGTTCATGACACTTAAATGACTATATTTCTGATATACATTAAGCCCTTTCTGAAGGAGTGAATGTTGTTAATTTCCTGTATACTGGGTGTACAAAACTACTGAACAATTTCAATTAAGTTTGGATGTCCGAATTGATACATTTTATTTTTAAAGCATAACACACCACTGTTACGATTTTGTGACAAACACGAATCAGACCAGAGTATGTGTTTTACGTTTATTTATCGTCGCTACCGGTTGACCATATGAGCGACGCCTCCTGAAGATATTAATAATTTTAGATCTTTTGGAGGATAGTGCATGATAGACAGAAACCCATTCCAGAGTCTCTTCTGGTTCTTTTACGTGCACGGTGTAAAGCACCGACACGAGACCTCGGTTTAACGTCCCATCTGAAATACGATTAATTTTATTAGGGTCAGACGAACGTTTTGGTATCTGGATATTTACTTATAGCATGTTCTAATATCACAATAACGGCACTTGCATGTTCATTCGAACCATACCCAGCACGGGCCAGCAGCTTGGTCATTCCATATGACATTGTAAGCCATTTTATTTACAGAACAATCACCGATCATATTAAAAACAATGAGTTTTCTCTCATTAAGGACATTTGATATGGCTTGCGATACCATTCTCCATGCCAAAGCAGTGTACTAGTTTATCATCGATATCATTTTTGTCTTTGTCATGCTCTTCAGCAGTCACATTTGTCCCGAAAGTGGTACTCGTACTTTGTTATCAAAATCGGTTCCGATGCAATAGCGTACTCCTCACAAAATCACGGGGGAGGGGGGGGTTACAAACGAGATGTCAGAAAGTCGGTATTGGTTGATTTTTATTGCGTGGGTGAGTATGGCTCTGTAACCGGAATGTCAGGGGAGATAACTTAGAGTCACAGAGTGAGACTGTGACCGGAACATCAGGGCAGGTAACTTAGAGCCACATAGTGAGACTGTGACCGGAACACCAGGGCAGGTAACTTAGGGTCACAGAGTGAGACTGTGACCGGAACACCAGGGCAGGTAACTTAGGGTCACATAGTGAGACTGTGACCGGAACACCAGGGCAGGTAATTTAGGGTAACAGAGTGAGACTGTGACCGGAACATCAGGGCAGGTAACTTAGAGTCACAGAGTGGGACTGTGACCGGAACACCAGGGCAGGTAACTTAGAGCCACAGGGTGGAACTGTGACCGGACCATCAGGGCAGGTAGCTTAGAGTCACAGAGTGAGACTGTGACCGGAACATCAGGGCAGGTAACTTAGAGCCACAGGGTGGAACTGTGACCGGAACGCCAGGGCAGGTAACTTAGGGTCACAGAGTGAGACTATGACCGGAACATCAGGGCAGGCAACTTAGAGTCACAGAGTGGAACTGTGACCAGAACACCAGGGCAGGTAACTTAGAGTCACAGAGTGGAATTGTGACCCTAACACCAGGGCAGGTAACTTAGATTCACAGAGTGGGACTGCGACCGGAACACCAGGGCAGGTAACTTAGAGCCACATAGTGGGACTGTGACCGGAACATCATGACAGGTAACTTAGAGCCACATAGTGGAACTGTGACCGGAACACCAGGGCAGGTAACTTAGAGTCACATAGTGGGACTGTGACCGGAACATCAGGGCAAATAACTTAGAGCCACAGAGTGGGACTGTGACCGGAATACCAGTGCAGGTAACTTAGAGCCACATAGTGGGACTGTGACCGGAACACCAGGGCAGGTAACTTAGTGTCACAGAGTGGGACTGTGACCGGAACATCAGGGCAAGTAACTTAGAGCCACAGAGTGGGACTGCGACCGGAATACCAGGGCAGGTAACTTAGAGCCACATAGTGGGACTGTGACCGGAACACCAGGGCAGGTAACTTAGGGTCCCATAGTGGGACTGTGACCGGAACATCAGGGCAGGTAACTTAGAGCCACATAGGGACTGTGACTGGAACACCAGGGCAGGTAACTTAGAGCCACAGAGTGGGACTGTGACCGGAACACCAGGGCAGGTAACTTAGAGTCACAGAGTTGGACTGTGACCGGAACACCAGGGCAGGTAACTTAGAGCCACATAGTGGGACTGTGACCGGAACATTAGGGCAGATAACTTAGAGTCACAGAGAGGGACTGTGACCGGAACATCAGGGCAGGTAACTTAGAGTCACAGAGTGGGACTGTGACCGGAACATCAGGGCAGGTAACTTAGAGCCACATAGTGGAACTGTGACCGGAACACCAGGGCATGTAACTTAGAGTCACAGAGTGGGACTGTGACCGGAACATCAGGGCAGGTAACTTAGAGCCACAGAGTGGGACTGTGACCGGAACCTCAGAGCAGGTAACTTAGAGCCACAGGGTGGGACTGTGACCGGAACATCAGGGCAGTTAACTTAGGGTCACAGAGTGGGACTGTGACCGGAACATCAGGGCAGGTAACTTAGGGTCACAGAGTGGGACTGTGACCGGAACATCAGGGCAGATAACTTAGAGTCACAGAGTGGAACTGTGACCGGAACATCAGGGCAGGTAACTTAGAGCCACAGGGTGGAACTGTGACCGGACCACCAGGGCAGGTAACTTAGAGCCACAGGGTGGTACTGTGACCGGAACATCAGGGCAGGTAACTTAGAGCCACAGAGTGGAACTGTGACCGGAACATCAGGGCAGGTAATTAGAGCCACAGAGTGGAACTGTGACCGAACACCAGGGAGGTAACTTAGAGCCACAGAGTGGGACTGTGACCGGAACATCAGGCAGGTAACTTAGGGTCACAGAGTGAACTGTGACCGGAACATCAGGGCAGGAACTTAGAGTCACAGAGTGGGACTGTGACCAGAACATCAGGGCAGGTAACTTAGAGCCACATAGTGGGACTGTGACCGGAACATCAGGACAGGTAACTTAGAGTAACAGAGTGGGACTGTGACCGGAACACCAGGGCATGTAACTTAGAGCCACAGAGTGGGACTGTGACCGGAACACCAGGGCAGATAACTTAGAGTCACAGAGTGGGACTGTGACTGGAACACCAGGGCAGGTAACTTAGAGCCACAGAGTGGGACTGTGACCGGAACACCAGGGCAGGTAACTTAGAGCCACATAGTGGGACTGTGACCGGAACATCAGGACAGGTAACTTAGAGTAACAGAGTGGGACTGTGACCGGAACACCAGGGCATGTAACTTAGAGCCACAGAGTGGGACTGTGACCGGAACACCAGGGCAGATAACTTAGAGTCACAGAGTGGGACTGTGACCGGAACATCAGGGCAGGTAACTTAGAGTCACAGAGTGGGACTGTGACCGGAACACCAGGGCAGGTAACTTAGAGCCACAGAGTGGGACTGTGACCGGAACACCAGGGCAGGTAACTTAGAGTCACAGAGTGGGACTGTGACCGGAACACCAGGGCAGGTAACTTAGAGCCACATAGTGGGACTGTGACCGGAACATTAGGGCAGATAACTTAGAGTCACAGAGTGGGACTGTGACCGGAACATCAGGGCAGGTAACTTAGAGTCACAGAGTGGGACTGTGACCGGAACATCAGGGCAGGTAACTTAGAGCCACATAGTGGAACTGTGACCGGAACACCAGGGCATGTAACTTAGAGCCACAGAGTGGGACTGTGACCGGAACCTCAGAGCAGGTAACTTAGAGCCACAGGGTGGGACTGTGACCGGAACATCAGGGCAGGTAACTTAGAGTCACAGAGTGGGACTGTGACCGGAACATCAGGGCAGGTAACTTAGGGTCACAGAGTGGGACTGTGACCGGAACATCAGGGCAGGTAACTTAGAGTCACAGAGTGGAACTGTGACCGGAACATCAGGGCAGGTAACTTAGAGCCACAGAGTGGAACTGTGACCGGAACACCAGGGCAGGTAACTTAGAGCCACAGGGTGGTACTGTGACCGGAACATCAGGGCAGGTAACTTAGAGCCACAGAGTGGAACTGTGACCGGAACATCAGGGCAGGTAACTTAGAGTCACAGAGTGGGACTGTGACCGGAACATCAGGGCAGGTAACTTAGAGCCACAGAGTGGAACTGTGACCAGAACACCAGGGAAGGTAACTTAGAGCCACAGAGTGGGACTGTGACCGGAACATCAGGACAGGTAACTTAGGGTCACAGAGTGATACTGTGACCGGAACATCAGGGCAGGAAACTTAGAGTCACAGAGTGGGACTGTGACCAGAACATCAGGGCAGGTAACTTAGAGCCACATAGTGGGACTGTGACCGGAACATCAGGACAGGTAACTTAGAGTAACAGAGTGGGACTGTGACCGGAACACCAGGGCATGTAACTTAGAGCCACAGAGTGGGACTGTGACCGGAACACCAGGGCAGATAACTTAGAGTCACAGAGTGGGACTGTGACTGGAACACCAGGGCAGGTAACTTAGAGCCACAGAGTGGGACTGTGACCGGAACACCAGGGCAGGTAACTTAGAGCCACATAGTGGGACTGTGACCGGAACATCAGGACAGGTAACTTAGAGTAACAGAGTGGGACTGTGACCGGAACACCAGGGCATGTAACTTAGAGCCACAGAGTGGGACTGTGACCGGAACACCAGGGCAGATAACTTAGAGTCACAGAGTGGGACTGTGACTGGAACACCAGGGCAGGTAACTTAGAGCCACAGAGTGGGACTGTGACCGGAACACCAGGGCAGGTAACTTAGAGTCACAGAATGGGACTGTGACCGGAACATCAGGGCAGGTAACTTAGAGCCACAGAGTGGGACTGTGACTGGAACACCAGGGCAGGTAACTTAGAGCCACATAGTGGGACTGTGACCGGAACATCAGGGCAGGTAACTTAGAGCCACAAGTGGGACTGTGACCGGAACATCAGGGCAGGTAACTTAGAGTCACAGAGTGAGACTGTGACCGGAACATCAGGGCAGGTAACTTAGAGCCACATAGTGGAACTGCGACCGGAACACCAGGCCAGGTAACTTAGATTCACAGAGTGGAACTGTGACCGGAACACCAGGGCATGTAACTTAGAGCCACAGAGTGGGACTGTGACCGGAACACCAGGGCAGGTAACTTAGAGTCACAGAGTGGAACTGTGACCGGAACATCAGGGCAGGTAACTTAGAGTCACAGAGTGGAACTGTGACCGGAACACCAGGGCCGGTAACTTAGAGTCACAGAGTGGAACTGTGACCGGAACACCAGGGCAGGTAACTTAGAGTCACAGAGTGGAACTGTGACCGGAACATCAGGGCAGGTAACTTAGAGTCACAGAGTGGAACTGTGACCGGAACACCAGGGCAGGTAACTAAGAGTCACAGAGTGGCACTGCCACCGGAATACCAGGGCAGGTAATTTAGAGCCACATAGTGAGAATGTGACCCTAACACCAGGGCAGGTAACTTAGAGCCACATAGTGGGACTGTGACCGGAACACCAGGGCAGGTAACTTAGAGCCACATAGTGAGACTGTGACCCTAACAACAGGGCAGGTAACTTAGAGCCACATAGTGGGACTGTGACCGGAACACCAGGGCAGGTAACTTAGAGCCACATAGTGGGACTGTGACCGGATCACCAGGGCATGTAATTTAGGGTCATAGAGTGAGACTGTGACCGGAACATCAGGGCAGGTAACTTAGAGTCACAGAGTGGGACTGTGACCGGAACATCAGGGCAGGTAACTTAGAGTCACAGAGTGGGACTGTGACCGGAACATCAGGGCAGGTAACTTAGAGTCACAGAGTGGGACTGTGACCTGAACATCAGGACAGGTAACTTAGAGCCACATAGTGGGACTGTGACCGGAACACCAGGGCAGGTAACTTAGAGCCACAGAGTGGGACTGCGACCGGAACACCAGGGCAGGTAGCTTAGAGCCACAAAGTGGGACTGTGACCGGAACATCAGGGCAGGTAACTTAGAGCCACAGAGTGGGACTGTGACCGGAACATCAGGGCAGGTAACTTAGGGTCACAGAGTGGGACTGTGACCGGAACACTAGGGCATGTAACTTAGAGCCACATAGTGGGACTGTGACCGGAACATCAGGGCAGTTAACTTAGAACCACATAGTGGGACTGTGACCGGAACACCAGGGCATGTAACTTAGAGCCACATAGTGGGACTGTGACCGGGACACCAGGGCATGTAACTTAGAGCCACATAGTGGGACTGTGACCGGAACATCAGGGCATGTAACTTAGGGTCACAGAGTGAGACTGTGACCGGAACACCAGGGCAGGTAACTTAGAGCCACAGAGTGGGACTATGACTGGAACATCAGGGCAGGTATCTTAGGGTCACAGAGTGGGACTGTGACCGGACCATCAGGGCAGGTAACTTAGAGTCACAGAGTGGGACTGTGACCGGAACATCAGGGCAGGTAACTTAGAGACACAGAGTGGGACTGTGACCGGAACACCATGGCAGGTAACTTAGAGTCACAGAGTGGCACTGCCACCGGAACACCAGGGCAGGTAACTAAGAGTCACAGAGTGGAATTGTGACCCTAACACCAGGGCAGGTAACTTAGAGCCACATAGTGGGACTGTGACCGGAACACCAGGGCAGGTAACTTAGGGTCACAGAGTGGAATTGTGACCGGAACACCAGGGCAGGTACCTTAAAGTCACAGAGTGGTACTGTGACCGGAACATCAGGGCAGGTACCTTAAAGTCACAGAGTGGGACTGTGACCGGAACATCAGGGCAGATAACTTAAAATCACAGAGTGTGACTGCGACCGGAACACCAGAGCAAGTAACTTAGTGTCACAGAGTGGGACTACTGTGTCAGACTGGGATTTCCCAATCCTATTCTACAAATCATAGTACCAAAATGACAATGAGTGTTTTGTTTTTTGAATGTTCTGTGACTTACCTGATTAATCGAAATATACACTATATATATTATATGATTGTAGTTGCGTTGTGTTGCTCGTGCTATATTAGTTTATAGAAAATTATTTTAGCTCGATTGCGAAACAAGTTCTTACAACTTATATTAATCACTCTCGAGACCTCGTTCCTGATGGAATCCATATTATCCTCCAAAACTCTAAAATGACTAATCTCTTCAGGAGGCGTCATATGGGAAACTGGTAGCGACGATAAATAAACGTAAAACACACACGCACATACTAACTGCCCCTGAATACTCCCTAAAAGTAAGTGGTTTCCTCTGCTTCTTTGGCTGTTTCCTTTAATAAAGTCACGTTAATAACATCAAAATCTGGTCACGTTAATCACACATCAACATCTGGTCACGTTAATCACACACATCAACATCTGGTCACGTTATTCACACACATCAACATCTGGTCACGTTAATCACACACATTAACATATGGTCACGTTAATCACACATATCGACATCTGGTCACGTTAATCACACATAAACATCTGGTCACGTTAATCACACACATCAACATCTGGTCACGTTATTCACACATCAACATTTGGTCACGTTAATCACACATCAACATCTGGTCACGTTATTCACACACATCAACATCTGGCCACGTTAATCACACACATCAACATCTGGTCACGTTAATCATACACATCAACATCTGGTCACGTTAATCACACACATCAACATCTGGTCACGTTAATCACACATCAACATCTGGTCACGTTATTCACACATCAACATCTGGTCACGTTAATCACACACATCAACATCTGGTCACGTTTATCACACACATCATCATCTGGTCACGTTAATCACACACATCAACATCTGGTCACGTTAATCACACACATCAACATCTGGTCACATTATTCAAACACATCAACATCTGGTCACGTTATTAACACATCAACATTTGGTCACGTTAATCACACATCAACATCTGGTCACGTTATTCACACACATCAACATATGGCCACGTTAATCACACACATCAACATCTGGTCACGTTATTCACACATCAACATCTGGTCACGTTAATCACACATCAACATCTGGTCACGTTAATCACAAACATCAAGATCTGGTCACGTTATTCACACACATCAACATCTGGTCACGTTATTCACACATCAACATTTGGTCACGTTAATCACACACATCAACATCTGGTCACGCTATTCACACACATCAACATCTGGTCACGTTATTCACACATCAACATTTGGTCACGTTAATCACACAAATCAACATATGGTCACGTTAATCACATAAATCAACATCTGGTCACGTTAATCACACATCAACATATGTCACGTTATTAACACATCAACATCTGATCACGTTTATCACACACATCATCATCTGGTCACGTTAATCACACATCAACATCTGGTCACGTTATTCACACATCAAAATCTGGTCACGTTAATCACACACATCAACATCTGGTCACGTTAATCACACACATCAACATCTGGTCACGGTATTCACACACATCAACATCTGGTCACGTTATTCATACATCAACATCTGGTCACGTTATTCACACACATCAACATCTGGTCACGTTAATCACACATCAACATCTGGTCACGTTATTCACACACATCAACATCTGGTCACGTTATTCACACATCAACATCTGGTCACGTTATTCACACATCAACATTTGGTCACGTTAATCACACACATCAACATCTGGTCACATTATTCACACACATCAACATCTGGTCACGTTATTCACATATCAACATTTGGTCACGTTAATCACACAAATCAACATATGGTCACGTTAATCACACAAATCAACATCTGGTCACGTTAATCACACATCAACATATGTCACGTTATTAACACATCAACATCTGGTCACGTTTATCACACACATCATCATCTGGTCACGTTAATCACACATCAACATCTGGTCACATTATTCACACATCAAAATCTGGTCACGTTAATCACACACACATCAACATCTGGTCACGTTAATCACACACATGAACATCTGGTCACGTTATTCACACACATCAACATCTGGTCACGTTATTCACACATCAACATTTGGTCAGAGAACAACAGTAAAAACAAAGGACAAATATACATTTCATGATCACTTTATCTCCCAAGGGAGGTTAATAGAAAAGCCAGTGATGCAGCTAATACATAGTTCCCATGGCCTATGAAAACACTGTGAAAATAGTCCAAAACACTGATACGATCCTATCTGGACCGACGTTTTGATTGGCTAAGTTTTATAAATGGACATTTCAGGATTTTACTAGTAATTCTTTAATTGCAATAACTTAATTAATGTTGGCTTCTTAATATAAAATTGTGTATGATTGTAAAGGTACTGAAATGCACTTTTTAAATATTAATTTATATTTTTGACAATGATGTATGGATTATAAATTATAAGAACTTGCACCTATTTTTGAAAGTCTATTGTCACAGTAGAAATATTAATAGACAGGTAAATTATTATGTATTCGTTATTGATACGAAATGTGTGAAATGATACAAAAAATAAATTATGTCCATTGAGAGCTTTAAAACAATGTACAAAGCACGGTGAGGGGATTTGTTATTCTTTATTTCAATCTCATCGTTGTACAATACATAAAATATACACAACAAATTATCGTGGCAAAGTACAACACCATTCATTTATAATAAAAGAATTATAAGAAACTAATCTAATCACAGATAATCTTTCAAACTTTTTTTTCAAACTTTTATTTTGCATACATGCATACTGTTTACATACAGCAAACAGAATTAGCATTATCATATGTACATACGTAACATTCTAAATCACATACATGTAATACACATAACATGATTATAATATTAGCACATAGAGGAGGAGCGACTATCTGGTATTTCTTATTTGTTGATCTACGTTTTCTAGGTAGGGTTTGAACGTATATCACATCCCTGGGACAGCGTTTTCTGACACATACACGGCAGGTACCGAGCGCGAATGCGATCCGCCATGCCAGAGGGATACAACTTGCTAAATGAGTTCGAAGTTGCTACACTGTGATTTAGAAGGGAATTAATATGTATATGAGTACATAGATACCTGTCCAATCATGTGGAACTGTTTATTTAGGTCTAAAATGTCGTTGTGCAATATTGTTAAACTACGCATGCTACCAATATAGAGTATATGTGTATAGAGTATATGTGTATAGAGTATATGTGTATAGAGTATATGTGTATAGAGTATATGTGTATAGAGTATATGTGTATAGAGTATATGTGTATAGAGTATATGTGTATAGAGTATATGTGTATAGAGTATATGTGCATAGAGTATATGTGTATAGAGTATATGTGTATAGAGTATATGTGTATAGAGTATATGTGTATAGAGTATATGTGTATAGAGTATATGTGTATAGAGTATATGTGTATAGAGTATATGTGAATAATAATTTTTAAAAAAATATATATATATTATATGTACATTCAAGTTACAGTACATTGTACATTTTATATACAGTGTAAGAAAATAACGGTGGGATACATACACCATGTACACCGTGCTGGTGACATATTATATGCATCACACCACCTTTCACTCATATGTGGTAAGGTGTACATTTAAACATAGTAAAATAGTTATAGTGTGCTTATAGTCATATAAAGCAAACACTGATTTACATGTAACATGCTAACATCTGTTCGAATAACACCCGTAGTGGTCACCCTAACGAAACTAAATTTTAGTATAACTTGGGTGTTATGTAACATTATATTGTTGTGAATAACAGTGTGTCTACGTGGCTCCATTACTTGTTTAGATAGTTCAAGTAAGGATCTCAAGACTCTGTTGTGACACATTTACTATCATTATTATGATTACTATTATTACTATTATTATTGTCATATACGCCTGTTTAATCCTAACATACCAAACCTGTGCATACTTCCTAAAAGTATATCACAGAGATTTAGAGATTTATTCTTTATTTCAGTCTCATCGTTGTACAATACATAAAATATACACAACAAATTATCGTGGCATAGTACAACACCATTCATTATAAAAGAATTATAAGAGACTAATGTAATCACAGATAATCAAACTATCACAGTCTAACGACATATTATTATAGTTACATATTAAAACCGGGGAACAGTCGCTAATTGAAAATTAAATACTTACTAAAACCAGAAATTTTGAAATACTGAAATGGAAAAAAAGCACTAATGCGCAATTAAGAAATGTTTTAAAATATCAGTTATCAACCTCGATCAGATCGCGGTTGAACTAATTAGCAGCTGTTTCTCGGAATGGATAAGAGACACACAATCAATAAATCAAATGGATACATTATTTACATAAATAAAAGGATCGTCTTTGAAGAATATAACAACAGGTTTTGGCAACAATTCTAATCAGAGGTATAGTAGTAAAAATAATTCTAAGCTGGTCGGATACAGGTTTGTTCCGAAAGTCATTTTCATATAATGAGGCTTTCTCTAAGAGAACAGCTCTCAAATCATCATACAGTGAACATTCTAATAATACATGACTTTCATCTTCTAATACATTACAGAAAGGGCACTTACGTTCATCAAGTGGTAAATTATCATACCTTCCGGTTTCTATACGTAATGGAGCAGCTCCACATCTAAATTTACATAATGCTGATCTGTGAGTGTGGGTAAAATCATTTTACAATATACTTCTGTTTTAAATTTAAATGTACAGTAGGGTCTAAGCTTATTGCGACCACGTCCAGAAACACCGATCACACTGTTAATAGAGGTGGACCAGTCAGTAACATATTTCTCCATTGAAGCATTTTCCACACTACCTACCAAATTGTTCTTATGCATAGGTATAGATAGGTTACAGTAATCCATCAAAGTAATGTCTGCAAACTCTCTCTTGACATAATAAAACCAGTTTTTATGACTTGTAGATTTAGCATTCGCCCATAGTGCAACTCGCTTATTTAATCTGGAAATGTCCGTATTGGGATGAAAACTAAATATTTTATGAAGAAAACAAAATTATGCTACTATACATTATATATAATATCTGATTAACTTTGCCAATCAAAATGGCAGCCAAAGTAGGAATGATGACGTCATGCGGGAAATATGTACCGTATTCACAGATATTACTTCAACCCCACTCAGTGGCTAATAGACATACTCCTACAGTGTATATTGGTTATCACAGTTATAAGAAAACTCACCTTCCAGTCCGCAATGCCGTTCTAAAATTACTAATATACTTCCCAGTCCGCTATGCCGTTCTAAAATTACTAATATACTTCCAGGTCCGCTATGCCGTTCTAAAATTACTAATATACTTCCCAGTCCGCTATGCCGTTCTAAAATTACTAATAGACTTCCAGGTCAGCTATGCCGTTCTAAAATTACTAATATACTTCCCAGTCCGCAATGCCGTTCTAAAATTACTAATAGACTTCCAGGTCCGCTATGCCGTTCTAAAATTACTAATAGAATTCCCAGCCCGCTATGCCGTTCTAAAATTACTAATAGACTTCCGGATGAAACCTTAAATCGAGGTATCGTGTCAGTGCTTGACACTATGTAAAAGAACCAGAGTAGACTGGAATTGGTTTCGATCTTTATCATTGCACTATCGTCCAAATTCTCAAATGACTAATCTCTTCAGGAGGCGTCGCTTTTGTGGGCAATCTGTAGCGATGATAAGTTCTAAACAAAACCACATAAAATCTTTTTATACCGGATTAAAACTCTATCAAGTGTGTGTTTTGTGTATGTGTGTGTGTGCACGTGCGTGCGTGTGTGTGTGCGTTACGTTTATTTATCGTCGCTACCGGTTGCCCATATGAACAATGACTCCTGAAGAGATTAGAATTTGGAGGATAGTGCAATGATATAAACAGATGACCTATTACAGAATCTCCTCTTGTTCTTTTAAGTGAACGGTGTAAAGCACCGACATAAGACCTCGGCTAAAGGACTCATCCGAAAGACAATGATATAAGTCAGTTTAGTATGCTTAGTATGGAATAGTTTATACAAATTTATTTTAGCTCGATTGCGAAACAAGTTCTTTCAACTTATATTAATCACTCTCGAGACCTCATTCCTGATGGAATCCATCGCCACGAGGGAGAGAGAAGAGGCAATGTGGAATTTAAATGCCTTGCCTAAGAGCACAATCGTAACGGCTCCAGTGGGGCTTGAACTCCGGACCTTTTGGCCCTGAAGCGAACGCTCATCCACTGCGCTCTCACGACTTCCATAGTATGGAATAGCGAGGTATCGTACCTGTGACCCCTGGATTACAAGTATAACGCATTAACCACTGGACCACTGATCTGCTAAAGCTTTCGAGTATGGTTGAAGTTGATGCTATAACAGTATATGATTATTCTATGTCATGGTCTACTACAATCAGCATATGAGTTGGAGTTCCTTCGTGTGTAACTTGAGAAGCTGCACTCATCTGGTATATTAACATCGGGGTCAGTTGCAGAACACAGCAGTCACCGTGTTTAAATGCGTATGACGCAGGGGTATTCAGGTAAACCTCCTGCAACAAAAAATAATAGTTATTTAATAAATAATTATTAATTATAACAGCATAACTACGCATATCGAAATGAAGTAATTGATACAGGACTCTATATCACATAGATCCTGTCCTCGAGGTTATACAACCATTCTCCTATCTCAAAATCTAGCTTTTGATTGGTTCAGCTGGCAGTAAAACTCAGAATTAACCAATCAAATCATTTGAGCTTTAGCTTGAGATCTGAGAAAAATGTTATAACCTCGGACACTGGTGTATACACATTTATTTTAGTTCGATTGCAAAAAATATTTTTAGTTTAATCATATTTTATTGCTTGTTTATATACAATACAATTACAAATATAAACATGATAAATATATATCGAAGGTCGAACGTTCGAATCTCGTTAGTGTTTCGTTCTGATGTGGCTGGTTGGTGAGCCGCCAGCTAGTTAAATAATGGTTACCGATTGCCTACCAGCCTATCGGCTGGCATACAAGTATATAATTCGGGAAATACTGATGTTCATAAAAAAGAGGTGTCTCATAAGTCAGAAATGGCTGGTCCTTTAAATAGGGGTGACACTATAATAAACAAACACTTTACTTTTTACTTTACTATATAAGCAAAAATGATACAACTGCAATGCTATATGCTTATACTTGAACGCTGTAAGAATACAATCTAGAAGCAAATGGGTTGGGTAAATGTGCTGTTATTCTCTACTTTCTCTATTTAGCATTTGCTTACCCCACCCCCTGTCGTTGCAATTCGGGGCGACGCCTCATATATAGGTTTTACCAACATTAGCGAGTGCTCTCCCCAAAGTAACATATTCGTACAGCATTGGCTTAATCGCGCTCAAGACATCATTATACTTGTGGAATGCATCACCATGAAGGAGAAAGAGGCAATGTATACTATTGTCTAGTAATTCGACAAAAATGGCCGTAAGATATCTCATATGACGAAGCATTGTTCTAAGTATATATGTCATAGCCATGACATGATAGAATCGATGAAAATCCCAATACATAATAAGTGACTGAACACATTGTTGTTAAGCGGAACACATTGTTGTTAAGCTGAAAACATTGTTGTTAAGCTGAAAACATTGTTGTTAAGCTGAAAACATTGTTGTTAAGCTGAAAACATTGTTGTTAAGCTGAACACATTGTTGTTAAGCTGAAAACATTGTTGTTAAGCTGAACACATTGTTGTTAAGCTGAAAATATTGTTGTTAAGCTGAAAACATTGTTGTTAAGCTGAACACATTGTTGTTAAGCTGAAAACATTGTTGTTAAGCTGAACACATTGTTGTTAAGCTGAACACAGTGTTGTTAAGCTGAACACATTGTTGTTAAGCTGAAAACATTGTTGTTAAGCTGAAAACATTGTTGTTAAGCTGAACACATTGTTGTTAAGCTGAAAACATTGTTGTTAAGCTGAAAACATTGTTGTTAAGCTGAACACATTGTTGTTAAGCTGAAAACATTGTTGTTAAGCTGAACACATTGTTGTTAAGCTGAAAACATTGTTGTTAAGCTGAACACATTGTTGTTAAGCTGAACACATTGTTGTTAAGCTGAACACATTGTTGTTAAGCTGAACACATTGTTGTTAAGCGGAACACATTGTTGTTAAGCTGAACACATTGTTGTTAAGCTGAAAACATTGTCGTTAAGCTGAAAACATTGTTGTTAAGCTGAACACATTATTGTTAAGCTGAACACATTGTTGTTAAGCTGAACACATTGTTGGTAAGCTGAACACATTGTTGTTAAGCTGAAAACATGTGGCTGGGAGCATGTCACCCCAGACTGGCACTATATGCTTATATATCCTCTCAAATATCCAAATACAATATAATAATGTCGTTAATAATTACCGAAAGATCCTCTGTTTCTGTCTGATATAATACTCTCCTGCCAGTGGTTAATTTCAGGCAATATCTTAGCTTCGTCGAGGTAGGAATAACAGGAGCGTGTATGTATTTATTAATGTAGAATGTTTTGGTATGTCTAAAGATCCCAGCACGTGTGTGTATATCGTCATCGAGTAAGGTCAATGTTGCCTGCTTAAACTTTACCAGAGACTCGCTATCTGCTAAATTGAAAACATGTGACTTACATTAAAATAAATGAAATCCATGCAAAGTAATAATACGTGAAAAAAGCTGAAACAATTCCAGTACTATATCGAGATTAGTATTATTTTTTTTTATTCCTCATAACAGCATTAGAAAACGACTGCACAAGAGATACGCTATTGAAAGAGACCGTTGGAAACAGCAATCAGGACTGGGCTACTGGTTCCTCACATCCAATGTCATTAGCATAATGGTAATGTTTGTCTTCGGTGCTGACTTTGTCTTGATCTCTTTAGTGGAAATTGAGACTAAGCGAGACTAAGCAGTCACTATTCCAGTGACTGCGACGGCGCAGTCAACAATTACATATTTGCATATAACTAAATTATCGTCAAAAATAATGCTTTGATAAGCAGCCTACTGTTTCTAGGGATTTATCACATTGAACCTAAATTTTGGCCATAATAGTCCAATTTCAGAAATTATGTAACCTTCAATTTGAAATTTGACGATTCGTTGGAAAGCATAAAAGACAGTTGGAAAGCATAAATACTTTTTTTCAGTGAACAAGTACTTAATATACAGTCAATCATGCGCGGCGTGTTAGTGGTCAACTCCATTAAGCAACCAACCTGCATTAAGCAGCTACTTTCTGCGATTCCATTGACTAGCTGCTTGACTGACTCCGTTTATATCGAATTTCGTTAAGTCATACTTCGGTTATGTCGAAGTATTTTGTTCGACATAACAGATGTAGACTGTATACTGAAACTATATGATAGTGTTTGTTTGCGGCATGCAATTAGCATAAAGTATTTGATATTAGATTGTCGTATGCTAGCCATCGTTATCTGCTGTAATTTGACAAACATACCATAAGCGTGTGGGTAACCGATTCTTGTTTGAAAATCTTTAAGTCTATAGAGTTATCTCGCGTTCGACAGTAATCGTTCTCACAACTATGGTAAGAGTTGCATTCATGTCTTGTATAGTGAGCGAATTTTGTGAAACCTACCTGGGCCTGTTTAGCGTCGATTTTTCAACAGAAAGATGGCATTACAGTAAATAAGTTAACGCCAGTGATGGTTAGGGAACTCGAGGAAGTTGGCGCTTTCATAGAAGAAAAGCGTAGACTCGAGCAAATGATACAGGAGTGGCATATGTCTGCCAAGGTAATGTAGTTGCAGAGAGAACTTGACAGTTTGCACCTGCAGCTACCACAGCTTGAGCTAGAAAGAGCGGTTGACTGGCAATGCTACAGTGGCAGACCTACTTGTTCATGTAAGGTCAAGTTATATATTTACATATATGTACATGTTATGAAGTAGACCCCCGTTCATTCAAATGTTAACTTCAACAAGAATTTTACCAATCACTGCATCCAACTTCTCTGAAACATGTTTCTTTTCTGCAAACATCGAAAATGGCCGATCAATCAAAGGTTTCAATTTGTGTGGCAGGTCTCTGTCCCATGTTTTCTGAAAGTTTGTGACAAGTTGTTCCACTTTGTTGCATCTGAAATAGGCTGTCCGATTAGCGCAGTTGTTAGTATGCTCGCTTCTCACCAATGTAACCCGGGTTCGATACTTGGACAGGGAATTATGTGACATGGTCACAAGATCGGACAGGTTAGTTTTGTCCGGGTACTCGGGCTTCCTCCCAAACTTGTTCTTATTTTCCTCTCTAACATTTACTCGATTCTGACGAACTAGCTTTTGCTGTAACACCTGCGGGGTTTTCTTTGCAGCTGGAGTGTGGCAGAATATTGTTGGAACAAAATCTACTTCCAATGGGTCCTTGCTTGGTTTCCCTGTAATGTATAATCAAATATTGAGCTTATCATCCTTTCGAATGAGTGACATCACATAGTCCAAATTCTGATAGATCTATGTCTGTGATTGTTTATTGTAAAGTTTTACATTTGTATATTTTATATGCATAAATAAAACATCTAATATGCACTAGACTGCAGTTTTTGATTTCTGGAAACTATCCACCCACGTTTTTAGCAGTAGCAGTAACAAGCTGTAAGGTAAATATGAAGACAGTATTTTGGTGTAGTCTGTTAATCAGACTCTGGTACATCCAGTGTTAATTGGTTTGAGACCCAGAAGTTATTTCATGTACTTGGTGATTAACTTGGCAATAAGATGGTATGATGTAAAATTAAATAATGCATATGGCTATGATATGGGTCAGTAGTCCAGTGACAAAAAGGACTGTCAATCCAGCGAGCTCAGATGCTGACGTGGACAAGCGGTATTACCGAATATTAATACAATATTAACCCTTATCATGCTAATCCCATATAATGTCGGTTTTGCAAACAGCATAGAACCAGATCAGACGGCACAAATACTCTTTCTATCCTAGAGCCGTCACTCAGTGGAACATGCTACCTACCGCCCACCATATATTCCGCAGACACAGTGGACGCCTTCAATGCATTCAGTGTGGCATCCGTGGTCCAGTGGTAGAGCGTCGGATCTGGAATATATCGTCCCGGGTTCGATACTTGGTCAGGCCACGTGTGTAGTGTCATTGAGCAAGGCACCTCACACACATTGCTTAGTACTGGTTAACCACTTAGGTCGGCTAAGCTTGCCCAGAAAAACATGTCTATGTCCCCGTAAGGGGTTTGACATTAATGGAACATACATACATACAATGCCCTAATCCCTGTGTCTGTCCTTACCCCAATATATTTTGCATAAATTGCCACAATTATGTACATAGTTTTATAAAAAAAAACACTTAAATATGTCTATTCACTGTATCCTTTCTAATGAGCACTTTCTGATCAAGCACTTAACTAACACTTTTTATTATGGCGCCAGCACCTAATCTTCATAAGTGAAGAAGTGGGTGGGGTGCGATAATTCGAAGCTGTACTAAGTAATACATGTATAATATTGCAACCTACCCGAAACAAAATGGACACTGCATAAACGATCATGATCCTTGGGGTCCCACAGGCCATCTGATCGAGTACTTGTCTGTCCCGGGGCTGGTAGACGTCCAATTCTGACTATCCATTTGTCAAGCTTGTCTTTGTCCGACAACGGAAGACGGACGATACATTTTTACTTCATCGTTCCCTTTAACTAACCTCTTTGCGCATCCCGGGTCACAACACGATGAAGGCATTGTTAAAATTCAATGAAGTCAAGCATTAAATCACTAGTGCATACAATTATAATTATATTATTTCGATCGATATCTGTCTTGTAAAATCTCAACGTTTTTTGCCCTACGTAGTTTGCGCATGCGCGGGCATTTTATTTCTTCCGGTAAATGCACAGAGCAACCGATAGCATCATTATAAGATCTATATACGCTTTCATCAGCGTCCACGAGAGTGAGTAATATAAGTTGTTAAAGCTTACTTCGCAATCATTGTAAAATAAATAAAGTTTATACTTTTTTTATATCTCCATGGCCAAGACATCACTTGCACCTCACCGCTGACTCGCAGTATGCCGGTTGTTATACCAGGGTGCCCATATTGGAGATGAACCCACAACTCTTCCTCCACCAATAACAGCTGGAGAGTTGCCCTATGATCTAGAACTAACGACTATGAACCCAACTAAATAGAATTGTGCTCAATTGGGTTGTTTGTTGTTGGGGTTTTAAGTCGACAGTTTAGGTGATACATGTGTTTTATATCGATCAATCATCTCATCCAATGATCATCAGAAACTGCAACCGGACTTGAATCTCCTAGACAAAATGAGGTATGTCGTGACAAGTATGCTGTTAACCCTACAATAAATATGGCTTAGCACGTGATGTCAAACGTCATTTTTGGTATTTTCTGACGTCATTTACGCACTCTAAAAACATAACACAAGTAATTTTTGCACTTCTTATATATTTTGGTCAACTGATGATATAATTTAAAAAATATGTGTATACTTAGTCAAATAAAACATGGTTTGTCGTTCTGAGAGACGGAATTAACTATTCAGGCCGCCTGCGTGGTTAATTCTAGCCTGGGTTCCAGTCTGTCGATTGTTCACCAATTTACTTCTGGCAAAGTAACAGCCTGGGGAAACTCGATTTCCGAGAGTAGCGCAACCTACATTACATCCGTATTTACTAGGGTGTTGATTGAAGAATGACAACTCTTATCTGCATGATACGATTGAGAAAAATTGAAAATTTTCGGAAATCGCCGAAAAGGCACGATTATACACGATCAATTCCGAAAAAATCACGAATGCACCCGTAGCCTCATGTACATTGAAAACATTTCCCATGTCTGTGTTATATCGACGAGATGGCGGATTTTAACTATTACGTTTACATGGTAGAGAATCGATTCGGCGGAATTGAAGTAAAGACGTCTTAAATCTTGAGTAAATAAGTTTGACAAATCAGACGCACACTGTACTTTTTAAAACTATGTATCGTTCCATTGACCCGTAAACAATGGAGGCCAATTATAAAGTTTTCTCAACATTGTAGTGCCTCGATTTCGATTAAAGTACGTCATTAATTACGTCACGTGATAATAGGCCTATTAATAGGATTCACGATAATCAATAATTACAAGGACAACCCGTCGAGTTTCCCCAGGCATTGATATTATCAGAAACTCAATATGGCACAAATAATGATCTCGGTATTAAAATATAGTTATATGACTGACCAGGCAAAATATATCGACGCTAAGTTAATTCCTACGCATCGGAAATCCAAACCAGGTTTTATAAGTCGACAATAAACTAAACTGAAGTATTCTATGAAATGTTGGAAATGTATCCGTATCCTTACTTACTCATTTTTCAATGATTCAAATTCCTGAAATGAAACAATTAAAATGGCTGTAATTAGCTATGTAATGGCTGTCCGAATAGCGCAATGGTTAGCACGCTCGCTTCTCACCAATGCAACCAGAGTTCGATCCTCGTATCGGGATGTGAGATGGTATGGTGGTCGCCAAATTGGACAGGTGGATTTTCGCCGGGTACTCCAGTTTCCTCCCACATGAATGACCACATATACGCTTTCATCTGCGCCAACGAAAGTCATTAATATAAGTTGCTAAAAAACTTGCTTCGCAATCATTGTAAAATAAATAGTTATTATTTTAGAAATGGTAAATGCACATTATAGAAGCTCAATGAATATTTAGAAAATCATGAGGAAAATCTTGATCGTATAAACGTGGCAAAACATAGACTTAAATTAGGAAGAATTTGTTTGAACATAATTTGGGAAAACATTGGTAAATGTTTCTTTCAAAGACCAAATCGTCGAAAAAGCATTGCCAAATCGTGCTCATTTGAAAGCATAAATATAGAATCTTACATTCGTGGTGATTTTATACCATATTTTATGAAACACATTTTGTAATTTTGCAATTAAGCTCACCATCACATTACCATATAGCGCTCGTTTTAATAATATTTTATCAACAAATAACGTTGCTACTTTCATTTTGACCCCAAATGTCAGCGTAACTTATCATGACGTCACTAAATTGTCATGACATCACAACGCAAAGAAACGTTATATCACGCCTATTTAATGGGCCATTTCTGACTTAGGAGACACCTATTTTTATGAACATAAGTACTTCCCGAATCCTATGTGTGTATGCCAGGCGCCAGGTTGGTAGGTAATCGGTAACCATTATTAAACTAGCTGGCGGCTCACCAACCGGCCATATCAGAACGAACCGCTGACGAGATTTGATCGTCGACCTCTCTAGGCGTACGCCTTAACCACTAGGTCACGGAGACGTTATATTAGTTTTAAACAGCGTTATAATTAAGTCGAGACTTATTTTAAATCGTCGTTTGTCTTGGTAATGTACCAATTCAAATAGAAATATGCATAACTTTAAGCTTAAATTATAAGGATTATTCTCTCAACCAATCAGAATCCTTCCAGGTTGTATTACCCGTGTGTACATATAAGGAAATATGTGATGGATTGTATGAAGCTGAACAATTATTTGTCAATCTTACCACAACAAACTTTGACAAATTAATCGAGGATATTTCATAAGAGCTTGAAAAGTCGTAACACGTCTGTACAAGGTCTGTAACCATAGTGGCCAAGTTTGCATCATCTAGCTCCAACGTAGTGAGGTTAGCTTGCAGGTTATTAAGAGTATCCATTCTCTCTCGTTCATCCTACGGAAGATATATATTACATGGAACATGGAGATACGACTATTATTAAAATTATTGATTTACATATACCGAGATTATATATTCACCAATGAACATTACAATCTTTTAGATTCGACATACTGTTTATGGGCAGCTCATACAAATGTACACAGGACTAGCTAAGGTTCCAGTCGAATTGTATAGTTCAATAAAAGTGTTTGTTTATTATAGAGTCACCCATATTGAAAGGGTCAGTCATTACTGACTTATGAGACACCTTTTTTTATGAGCATCAGTACTTCCCGATTCCTATGCTTGTTTGCCCAGCGCCATACTGGTAGGCAATCGGTATCCATTATTTAAATTGCTGGCGGTTCACCAACCGGCCATATCAGAACGAACCCCTGACGAGGTTCGTACCTTCGACCTTCCGCTCGGTAGGTGGATGCCTTAACCACTAGGCAAATATTGAGCACTGTAGTGAACCTGGTCCAGCTATATGGTTCAATATTGCAAACTTGAGCACTGTAGTGAACCTGCTCCATCTGTATGGTTCAATATTGCAAACTTGAGCACTGTAGTGAACCTGCTCCAGCTGTATGGTTCAATATTGCAAACTTGAGCACTGTAGTGAACCTGCTCCAGCTGTATGGTTCAATATTGCAAACTTGAGCACTGTAGTGAACCTGCTCCAGCTGTATGGTTCAATATTGCAAACTTGAGCACTGTAGTGTACCTGAGCTAGCTGTATGGTTCAATATTGCAAACTTGAGCACTGTAATGAACCTGCTCCAGCTGTATGGTTCAATATTGCAAACTTGAGCACTGTAGTGAACCTGCTCCAGCTGTATGGTTCAATATTGCAAACTTGAGCACTGTAGTGAACCTGCTCCGCTGTATGGTAAATCAAAACAAATCCAGCTGTATGGTTCAATATTGCAAACTTGAGCACTGTAGTGAACCTGCTCCAGCTGTATGGTTCAATATTGCAAACTTGAGCACTGTAGTGAACCTGCTCCAGCTGTATGGTTCAATATTGCAAACTTGAGCACTGTAGTGAACCTGCTCCAGCTGTATGGTTCAATATTGCAAACTTGAGCACTGTAGTCAACCTGCTCCAGCTGTATGGTTCAATATTGCAAACTTGAGCACTGTAGTGAACCTGCTCCAGCTGTATGGTTCAATATTGCAAACTTGAGCACTGTAGTGTACCTGCTCCAGCTGTATGGTTCAATATTGCAAACTTGAGCACTGTAGTGAACCTGCTCCAGCTGTATGGTTCAATATTGCAAACTTGAGCACTGTAGTGAACCTGCTCCAGCTGTATGGTTCAATATTGCAAACTTGAGCACTGTAATGAACCTGCTCCAGCTGTATGGTTCAATATTGCAAACTTGAGCACTGTAGTGTACCTGAGCTAGCTGTTTCAGCATGTCATGTTCCTTCTCAATCAGTAGATCGTGGAATGAGACAAACTCTTGTCGAATACGCTCTCGTCGCAACAGTGTTGTAGTCTGGAACATGTAAATAGTGGACACAGTAGAAATAGTTTACACCTCAACATTTTTTTTTAAAAGTTTACACAGTAAAAGGCACTTTTTATATTTTAATCTAATCTTGGCTTATTTTGCCTCAATAATAATATTAGTTGCGTTATTGCTTTGAACAAATTAACAAGAAAAAAAGGTTCAATGTAGAATTAATGTAGAATTAAGGTAGACTATATTGGTGCAACTAAAGATTCCAGCACGTGTGTGTAAATCGTCATCGAGTACGGTCAGTGTTCCCTGCTTAAACGTTACCTGAAACCCGGGATCTGATATATTGAAATCACGTGACTTACATTAAAATAAATGGAATTCATGCAACGTAATAATACGCGACGAAAGCTGAAACAATGCCAGTACTATATCGAGATTAGTATTCATCATCATATAGCATAAAGTACAAAAACATAGCATTGTGATACAAATGGACCACACGTTTTAACAGCATTAACAGACAAGGAAAAAAGGTACATCTGTACGGCGATTTTTAAAAACGAACAGTATTGAGGTAACATAAATGACGAACATTACCTGCAATTGATCGAATTCCGCCCTGAGCATGTGATTATGTTTTTCTATGATATTGAATTTTGCAGATGCCTTCTCATAATGTTCTAATAGGGATTGCTGAAATAAAGTAAACTACTACAATCGGCCGATACCTGCGCAGAAATCTAAGTAGTGAACATATTAATAACAACTACAGACACATTATCAGTAGTGATCTTGGCGAAAGGCATTATGTGACAAAAGAGCCAGAATAAATAGTTCGATAGAGTTACGAGATAAGCAATGTTCGAACTGCCACCAAATTGGAGCAATGCAAAGTTTTATTGAGTAGTTTGGGTGGGTGGGTGGGTGGATGGATGGCTGTTTGGCTAGCTAGCTAGCTGGCTGGCTGGCGGCTGGATGGAGGATGGATGGATGGATGATGGATGGATGGATGGGGATGGATGGATGGTGGATGGATGGATGGAGGATGGATGGATGGTGGATGGATGGATGGATGGATGGATGGATGGATGGATGGATGGATGGATGGATGGATGGAGGATGGATGGATGGATGGATGATGGATGGATGATGGATGTGATGGATGGAGGATGGATGGAGGGTGGATGGATGGATGTGGATGGATGGAGGATGGATGGGATGGAGGATGGATATGGATGGATGGATGGAATGGAGGATGGATGGATGGATGGATGGAGTGGATGGATGGATGGATGGATGGATGGATGGATGGATGGATGGATGGAGGATGATGGATGGATGGATGGTGGATGATGGATGGATGGATGGATGGATGGATGGATGGATGGTGGATGGAGGGATGGAGGATGGATGGATGGGAATGGATGGATGGATGGATGGATGGATGGATGGATGGATGGAATGGATGGATGGATGGATGGATGGATGGATGGATGGATGGATGGATGGATGGATAGATAGATAGATAGATAGATAGATAGATAGATAGATAGATAGATAGATAGATAGATAGATAGATAGATAGATAGATAGATATATTAGTAGCTATGACTTAGAATACAAGCGCTTTCACATAATATAGTATAGCAGGTTTTGGCAGCAATGTAAGCAATTTCATCAATGCTAAAAGTTAGAACTAACCTCTCATTGTCTGGTATATTGTCATATACAACATTTGGCAAACTATTCAATGCAGAGACCAACCCCGTCCTTAAATCATTGTATACTGGGCAATGAAACAACACATGTTTTCATCTTCTACCATTTCTTGACAATCAAAACAACACCTTCTATTCAACTCAACTTCATACCTCCCAGTTTCTATTCTAAGTGGGGCTACACCACATCTAAATTTAGTGTTAGCCGACCGGTAATGAAAAGATCAATTCTAGTAAAGGTAATTTTCAGTACCAAATTCTGACTTAAATAATCTGTATGTCCTTAATTTATTCCTACATGTTCCTCTAATTGACTGTTCTCGTTCTAACATATCCTTCCATTTTAACTGCTCCCTATTAAAAAGTTCAGATTCAATTAAGGAAATTGTAGGTTTAGCATTTCTAACATTCTCATTCAATATATGTACACAATCAATGTCTTGCAACATTTTTTTCAATCGATAAAATCCATTTTTAACATTTACTTCTTTTGACCATAGATATATTACTTTATTTATTCTTGTACTCTCAATATTCATTACTCTAAAATACTGGCTAGAGACTGATCCCCAGAGTCGAAAACTTGGTGGCTTCCATCCCATTTCCCCAGTTACTGCCGCATTTGGCGTGTATTTTCCGACGCCCAAATAATAGCGCATGGCTGTGTTATGGACAGCATTAATACAAGAATATGCTCGATCTCCCCACACATGTACACAATTCTGTATCACCTTCTCGCAGTCACCAACATGGTCTTGCATTCATAGTATTTTCCTTTTAGTCAATATTTACATCTACATTGTGTCAGCACACTCACAGCTCAATGTACAGGAAGGGGAGGACAAAGGTACATAACATCGTTCTAGGGTCCAGTCCTTTTGTTCAATAGAATAAGCTGGTGCACAACTTGCCACGCATAGTTATGTAGTGAAACTGGGTTATGCACCAGCATTGGACAGCGCATGGGTTGGGGTTTATTCAGAGTTGTTGGCGTAGAGTGGCCGCATGTTGCACGGCGCATTCAACCATCTTCCTTCGAGAGTGAGCATAGGTGTTTAAGATTAACAACTTCATATTCAGCTCGTGTGCACTATCTTCCGAAGATGACACGTTGATATAACAAGGCCCGGAGGTTATACAACTTTTCTCCAATCTCAAACTCAGTCTCAAGCTTTCGGTTGGTTCAGCCAAGTTTAAATTACATAATCTACCAATCAAATTACTCGAGCTCGAGTTTGGAATCGGAGGAATGTTTTATAACCTCGGGCCCAGATAATGCTTTAGTTATATAGTTTAGTCGTATGATATGTGGCTGTAGCGATGGCCTCCAGCGCCTCATGGATCAGTTCTCCAATGCATGCCGTGAGTTTGCCCTAACCATCAGCATAAAGAAAACAGAGGTCATGACCCAGGACGTTGCAGATCCAGCTCCCATAGCCATTAACGGCTCTACACTCGCCATGGTCGACAACTTCAGATATCTAGGATCACTGATATCCAACAACTTGTCCCTCGATGCTGAGATCAATGCACGCATTGGGAAAGCAGCCACCGTCATGTCAAAACTCACCAAGAGAGTCTGGGAGAACAGAAACCTAACGCTGAACACCAAGTTGAAGGTCTACCAGGCCTGCATACTCAGCACGCTCCTCTACGGCAGTGAGTCATGGCCGACATATGCCAGACAAGAGACAAAGCTGAACTCATACCATATGAGGTGCCTTCGCAGGATCTTGGGAATCACTTGGGAAGATAGGGTCACCAATACAGAGGTCCTCAGCAGAGCGAGTTCAACAACCATCTATGCAATGCTCAGTGAACGCCGCCTGCGATGGCTAGGTCATGTCCGACGCATGGATAAAGGACGCATCCCCAAAGATCTACGGTACGGTCAACTTGAACAAGGATCACGTCCAACTGGTCGCCCCCACCTAAGATACAGGGACGCTTGTAAGAGGGACCTGCGTTCATCGCAAATCAACATAGAGTCTTGGGAGGACACAGCATCAAACCGGTCATCATGGAGACACGTTGTGAAAGCTGGGGTCAGACGAGCCGAGGCTGAGCGAACTCGGCTTCGTGAGCAGAAACGACAGAAGCGAAAGGCATCAACCAAACTGGATGACTCGATCTTCACCTGCGATGACTGCAACAGAGACTGCCACTCAAGAATATGCCTACTCAGTCACCGCAGAAGATGTTCAACAAGAGCGCAATCCATCGTCTCATAAGACGGACGGAGGCTGATGATGTGGCTGTAACGCAGAATGAGTAGTCGCCAACATATCTCTTCTTAATTTAATTTAATCAAACGTTAGCTTGACCGTGGTGCGGGCCGTTGTCAAAAGTTGCTAAAACGTGTGGCCAGTCGACAGTGAAAGTCGTGATAGCGGTGGATGCGCGTTCGCTTCAGGTGCGACAGGTCCGGAGTTCGAGCCCCACTGGAGCTATTACGATTGTGCCCTTAGGCAAGGCATTTAAATTCCACGTTGCCTTTTCTCTCTCCCTCGTGGCGATGGATTCCATCAGGAATGAGGTCTCGAGATTGATTAATAGAAGTTGTAAGAACTTGTTTCGCAACCGAGCTAAACTAAATTTGTATAAACTAAAACGTGTGGCTCGAACCATTTGTAATGTCATGCTATGTATTGTATCCTTATGTGTTTGACATAATATATACTTATGTATATACATGGATTTGCAATAAAATATGATTATACTAAACTCTCCTTCTAGTTCTTAGACCGAAACAGCTCCCATATCAATGTATTTATCTCCGGTTAAAAATAAATCATGTTTGTGTTTTAAGATTAGTAAGATGTAACGCATGAACAATTTCGTGCGTGTATAGTATTTAAAGTGTTTATCGGTTTGGGTCGCATAAAAGTGGCGACTTTAAATAAACTTATATAGATAGATAGGGTCGCATATCGAGTCTTTGCATTGTATAGTTTAAACGTGCTGCTTATATACCCTGCCCGCCCACCTTAGATACCCTGCACGCCCACCTTAGATACCTTGCCCACCCACCCATATTATTTGCGGTTGACTAGCTATATAACATAGTTTAATGAAGAACAGTGCTTACTTGAAATGTGCTTACATACAAAATTGATGTATTTACTATTTGCATAATTATTCTAGGGTTATAAATAATGAATTATAATAGGACATTGATACTTGATTATTGATATTATTGTTAGTAAGTATTTTGGAGGACAGTGTTGGTGTATTGATGTAGGACAGCAGAATAGTGTTGTCCTTCCGACATGGATTAATTGTCGTTGTCATAGTGACACATTTAATGAAGTGCGCATGCATTGATGAAGCGTTTTTATTAACTTATATTAATATTGTGTGTTCGTACATATGAAATAGTTGGAGGACAGTGTTTAATTCATTATGAACGGTAATACGGATGTGCGATTAATTTACATTCTACATAGTAGAAAGTGGACAATAGATTGTGGTAAAATTAATAGTGCAATGGACATAATTACACATTAATTTTTGCATATATATATACATTGTTATTGCTATTAAAAGATATTGAATGTTATTTGTATTATGATATGGTACACAATGTAATAGACAATTCTAAAATCCATTATAGTATTGGTGTTTATTTCTTCCTTACAATTATTAGAGATATAGTTTATCTCTCTGGAATTGTTTATCTCCTAATTAGAACGATTGATTTTATTATATTTTATAGGAGATAAAGTAATTTATTAACGCTTGAGCGTAGCGAATTAGGAATAAATACTGGCAACGTCGTACTGGTGTAAGGCATAATAATTGATCAAACCTAGGCACGCCTAGACCTGGTAGTTCACCATCAACGAGCTCAAGTACGCGTCACTCATCACTTAATCTATACTCAACAAAAAAAGAAACTTTACATACTTTATGACCTGTTTTAGAGGGTTAACGGTGACTTTATGTGAACGTTATCGATATTTACTTATTGGCCTGAGTATAGAGAGTACACTGACACAAGATTTTGTGCAATTGTACCGTGCACGGGCTAGCACGCTTTTCACTTCCGGTTTTGACCACTTACCTCGTGTTGACCTATCCCGGGTTCATTTCAATTGCTTTTTCTATTATTCATTATACAGTAACACGTACTCTTTATCAGTGACACGAAAACACAAACTTGTTTACAATTGTAATTGAAAACGGGAATGTCACGGCTATCTGAAAATCACAGAAATCAGGCTGTCGGTATGCTTAGAGACGACCGCTTCATTACGTTATCTCATTTGCGTAATCGCTTTACCACAGCAACGGTAACTGCACGGCGGCTCAGGGTCTCGGCTCAGACGATACGTAATCGTCTTAGACAAGATATACCACAAAGTCGTGCGCGTCGACCTTATACAGGACAAATTCTAACTGCGCGTCACAGAGCCGCCCGCTTAGCTTGGGCTCGACGTCACAGGCACTGGACCCGAGCCCAATGGCGAAACGTGATTTTTACCGACGAGTCACGCTTCAGGGTCAGCTTTGCTGAAGGTAGGGTCAGAGTTTACAGGCGACGGAACGAGAGATTTGCCCAATGTTGCGTGCAGGAACGAGACAGGTTTGGCGGTGGCAGCGTCATGGTTTGGGCGGGCATAATGGACAAATCATAAATCATAATCATAAAACAGATTTGGTCATCGTTCCGGGCAACCTTAATGCAGTAGGCTATGTGAACATCCTGAGGAACAATCTCCTCCCAGTTATGCAACTTCGAGGTCCTGGAGTGATTCTGCAACAGGACAACGCGAGGCCTCACACAGCTCGTGTTACGACACAGTGTTTGGCTCAGAACGGCGTCAACGTCTTGCAGTGGCCGGCGGTTTCGCCCGACCAAAACCCCATAGAACACATGTGGGACGAGCTTGGGCGTCGGGTACGCAATAATCATCAAATCAACAATGTCAATGACCTGAGACATGCCCTCCTTGTTGAATGGCAGAACATACCCAATGACGTCATTCGCCGTCTCACAAATTCCATGAGGAGAATAGCAACCTGCATTAGGGCCAACGGCGGTCACACACGTTATTAACACAACTTAATGCACACAAGCATTCAGACTGATACTTTGAAATCGACCCCTATGTCTTTTGACCTCAAATTTGACCTTCATTTTGAAGAAACCCATTACCGACGCTGTTACAAACTCACAGATATTGCTTCCAAGTTTCATATAACATTTACATACGTACACTATATTGTTCCAGAGTGACGTTATAACCATCAGTACCCCATGTAAAGTTTCTTTTTTTGCATAGTATATATTCAAAGCGATCCTAGTGCATATATTTATTATGGCCAGGAGACAGAGGACATAGTTTGTTTATGTAATCACGGAAATTAATCGTATAGTTACCTTATCTCTGTTGATAAAATAGCTCCAGGAACTTCCACCAAAGCATTGTAAACACTTGTCATTTACACATTTAATACATCTGTGTTTATTACAACATCTGCAGTAGAACGGTGCAACGATTTCATGCTTCTGGCATTTTTCTTGTCTTATTATTAGTCCGTATCTATCACGTGGTATCAAGTGATATGTGGTGTTAATCTGATTGACCAATGTGTCACCCTGTCGCGGTGTTGACGCCTTGCTAAGCGTGCATGGACCAAACGATTGGTGCCTGTGTAAACACGCTTTACAAAACAAATGAACACTGAAAGCAGACGGACACACGTGCATAGATACCGCTGCTATATTGCAGAAGTTACACAAGTATGCATCACATTCTTCAGATGTGTTTTCTTTCTTTACTTGTTTTCCTTGTATTTTTGCTCGTGGTCTTGTACGACGATTTGCAGCTAATTTAGACATCACAGGTACGTTGCTGTAAGTTGTTGTTGTTAGACGAGCTGGACCTGAAAATAATTTTATGGCGAGTTGATACAAGACAGTTATTAGGCCCGGCTGTAGGAAATGGTAGGAGCAACATTCAAGTTGGCAAATGTCAAAAATTGGAAATTTGAAAATGTATTTTTTTAAGTTTTGAATTTAAATTTAAAGCTTATTTATTTTACGACGATTGCAAAGCAAGTTTTAATAATAATTATTTCACGCGGTTCGATTAGAAATAGCGTGAGATTTTTGTCTATCCGCGGAACGCATTGCAAAGGGTGATTATGAATATTGGTCAGGTGCAGCGATGCGTAAATATACGCGTACGTGTAAGGGATATGTGTTGTAACTGGTCATTCTACCAGACGACTTCGCACAGTACACGTCTTGTTTATGCATCGCAGCCGTTCATACATTTAACTAGAAGAAATGGAAAGTGAACGTCAGCAGCAGGCGGGTCAACACGCCTTACTTTCTCAGCTAGAGACAATGATAAACTCGAAATTTGAAGCATTTGAGCAACGTGTCAGCGCTACACAGAGAGAAATGTCGCAGTCACAGATTTCTGCAATCAAGGTCACTGGAGGCAGGAATGTCGGGTGCTACACGTGGAATCTGTTTGACAAGAATGTACAGATAAGTAACTCAGTTATTTCAAATTGTTCAGAATCAGAAGCTATACAATCTGTTACATGTGCTACTGATTTGCGGCTAGTTTCGAACTTATGTGAAAATGACACAACCAGCTCTGATAAATCTTTTGTTGCACATATTGGGGAGGCAGAATCTCCGTTGGGTAGACTGGAGTTTTGCTCAAAGCACTGGCAAGAGGCAGGGGCGGGAGATTATATCTTAGACATAGTGATGAATGGCTATAAGTTGCCGTTTAAATTGGTCCCTGAATCAGTTGAATTGCAAAACAATAAGTCTGCACGTGACAAACCACAATTTGTTTCTAATGAGATTCGAACCCTTCTGTCCAAAGCTGCATTGAGGAAGTCACGACCGCTCCACTGGTAGTAAACCCGCGTACAGTAGCTATTAATCACGCGGGCAAAGAACGTTTAGTTTTAGACTGTAGGCATTTAAATCTAGATTTGTTTAAATACAAATGCAGTTTTGAAAATCATTCAATAGCACGAGAAATGTTTTCAAAAGGGGACCGTTTGTTTAGCTTCGATACTAAAGGGGCATATCATCATGTTATGATTTATCCTGAACATACAACTTATCTGGGATTCGCATGGACAGAAAATGGGATTACAAGATATTTTGTTTTTAAAGTTTTACCATTTGGTATTTCCACGGCTGGATTTGTTTTCACAATTGTTACGAGTTTGTGTTAACAAATGGAGAAACATGGGTTTCAAAATCATTTTATTTTTGGACGATGGTCCAGGAGGCGCCAGTAGTTTTGAAACGGCCCTCAGTAGTGCTCAATACATTAGACAAGACCGGTTAGACTTTGGTTTTTTGTTAGCAGAGCATAAATGCCACTGGCTACCTTGTTTGCATGCGGTTGGGTTAGGATATATGTCAGAGGGTATCTTGAAAGTTAAAGGAAGAAAGAATTAGTCGCGCCGAACAAAGTTTGTGTGCTATTGTAGAAAAAGTAATCTCTGGGTCAGTCATTATACCGGTCAGACAGATAGCCTGTTTAGTAGGCCAGCTAATCTCTATGCAGAGCGTTCTTGGTGATATAGCAAGATTACGTCATTGTACGATTGCGTTGTTAGCAGGGCTAGTTAGAATGCCCCGGTGCAAGTCAATCCTGAAGCTTTGACTGAACTTGTGTTCTGGAAAGAAAATTTGAGAATGCTGAATAAAAGTGATATGTTTAGATCTGTTGAACAGGCATACGTCTCTGTTGACGCCGGTGTAGTTGGATCGGTAGAATATGCCAACGTCTTTGTTGACGCCAGTGGAGCTGGATTTGATGGTTACATAGAGGGATATCCAGACAGTAATGTTATTGGTAGTTGGTTGAGACACGAAAGCATTACGAGCTCAACTTGGAGAGAGTTGGAGATTGTTTATCGAGTTATGCAGAGCTTCGTCATACATTTGCATGGTAAACACGTCGTGATGCAGACAACAAAAACGTACGCTCAATTTTAAAAATTGATAGTAAAAAAAAAAAAAAACCCAAAATTGCAAGATATTTCATTAAAAATAAACGATATATGTTCTGATAACAATATTGCTTTGTTTCGGAGATGGCTACCAAGGGAAGACAACTCGGTGGCAGATTATCTTAGTCGTTGTTCTGATAGTGATGATTGGTCAATTTCAGATTATGTTTACAAAACGTTGGACGAAAAATGTGGACCACACACTGTGGATAGGTTTGCATGTCGTTACAATACAAAATGTAGTATATTTAATTCTAGGTACTGGTGTCCCGGAACGTCGGGCATTGGCGCTTTCGAGCAGAAATGGATCGGAGAAAACAATTGGCTTGTTCCGCCACCAAGATTGATATCGAAGTGTATTGAGAAAGCACGGGTCGAAAATTGTTCTTGTACTATCGTGATGGCTCGATGGCAATGCGCACCATTTTGGCCAAAACTGTTCCCGTGCGGTAACAGGGAAACATTCATAAATGATGTTGTTATTTTCAGCCAGGGCGTTTGACAAAGACAGGAAAAGGCAAAAACGGAATCTTAGACGGCAGGTCATTGTCGTTTGGCTTTGTTGCCGTAAAAATGATATAGTTTGTACGGCTTTGATGCCATAAGAATTGTATATTTTGTATATAATCGCAGGTATTTGTTCTTCAGGCCTAAGGTTGGAGCAATGTATTACCGAGGAGGTCAAGAAGTCGGGGATTACTGATAGCTCGTTTGGTGATCTTACCAAGAAGATGGCTGGTTTCCTAGTAAACTCCAAAAGTGACAATACAATAAAGAAATACTATTACTACTTCCAAAAGTGGGAACAGTTTGTATATTAGAAAGGAGGTCAGTCTATACCAGCTTCACCTATTGTCGTTTGTCTATATTTGACAGAACTCTTAGACAATAACTATTCGGATAATGTTATTTCGTCAACAGTCTATAGCATTAAATGGGCGCACTCTTTGCAAAATCTACCAGATCCAACAGATAATTTGTTTGTAAAGAACTTGCTTGATTCAGCGAAACGTGTATCTTCTAAATCGGTTAACAAAAAGGACCCTATTGGCTATTTCTACACAAATGTTAATAGACCTATGTGAAAAGCACGGTAAATCAACAGATGTCTTATTAATAAGGGACTTGTGTATGATTCTGTTAGGATATTCAGCCTTCCTTAGGTACGATGAAATCAGAAATCTTCATTGCAATGACATCAAGTTTTACGAAGATCATATTTGTATATTTGTACGCAGATGCAAAACTGACCAATATCGTTTTGGTAATGAAATTGTTGTATCAAAAGGTTTTTACCGTTGCATGTCCATACGTGATGCTTCAACGTTATTTAAAATTTTCTGGACAGACTGTAGAGAGCAATCAATTTTTATTCAAACCTTGCTTTAGATCAAAAGGTAAAAGCAGTCTTATTTATAAAGATAAACCCTTAAGTTACACAAGGGCTAGAGAAACTTTGTTACTTAGGTTAAGATTTGTTGCAGGGGATTTAAATTTGGGTTTGCACTCTCTTCGCTCAGGGGGCGCTACAACAGCCGCTAATTCAGGAGTAAATGACCGCTGTTGGAAAAGACACGGCCGGTGGAAGAGTGATTCTAGTAAAGATGGCTATGTAGCTGATTCGTTAGATAGTAGGCATTCAGTTTCCAGGCATTTGGAATTGTAAACTACACCATCCCTGCTCTTTTTAATTCTAAGCACTCCCGTCTGGTCATGCATATGGTGTTTGTGTTTCTTATTTGAGTAGAGCAGAGACCTTCTATTAATCACTCTCGTTGGCGCGGATGAAAGCGTATATGTAGTCATTTGTATGGGAGGAAACCGGAGTACCCAGAGAAAACCCACCTGTCCGATCTGGCGACGACCGAACCATCTCACATACTTCCCGGTCCGAGGAAAATGTAAACAAGGCATTTACATATCACTTGTAAAGAGAGACGGATCTGCAGTCCAGTGGTAACACGCTGGACTGGTAATCCAGGGATCGCAGGTTCGATCCTCCGTCTGACCCTAATAAAATTAACAGTCTTTCAGATGGGTCGTTAAACCGAGGTATTGTGTCGGTGCTTTACACCGTGCACGTAAAAGACCCAGAGGAGACTCTGGAATGGGTCTCTGTATGTACCATGCACTATCCTCCAAAATCTAAAATGATTAATCTCTTCAGGAGGCGTCGCTCATATGGGCAACCGGTAGCGACGATAAATAAACGTAAAACACACAGAATACATATTAGGCGAATGACAATGTTTGCTTAGAACAAATGTATGTGCTGTATGTGGGGGTAAAAGGGATATGACGTTATATATTACGGAATCCTAATAATAACTTATCCTTAGTTTAGTTTAAACATATTTTATTTCCCAATAAAATACATATTGAACAATGAATACATCACACATAATCAAAGACAAAATCTTAAAGAATTCTTCTCCTCGAGAATAAGGCATTAACATAAAAATAAAAACAGAAATTAATAAATAAATATATAGTGCTATATATACTGGTCTAACTAAATCTGTATCAATTGATTATATACTAGTGGAAGACGTGATAACGCAGTGGTAGAGCGTTCGCATCATGTGCGAAATACATGGAGTTCGAGCCCCGCTGGAGTCGTTACGATTGTGCCCTTAGGCAAGGCATTTAAAATCCACGTTGCCTCGTCTCTCTCCCTTGTGGCGATGGATTCCATTAGGAATGAGGTATCGAGAGTGATTAATATAAGTTGTAAGAACATGTTTCGCAATCGAGCTAAAATTAATTTTCTATAAACTAATTAGTTATCTTATCCGTCAGATACAATTGGCAAACTGCAGAAATGTGCACTTATCTATAAATTAAGAAATGGATTGTTACCAAATAAGTTTTCCAAATTATTTCCACATCAGTTTAGGAAATGTTAGAAATTATGTTCTGAGAAATGGTGATAACTATAGTTCAGTTGCTAGAAGAACAGCACTTTTTGCAAGATCACATATACCATCTGCTATAGAGATATGGAATACTGCCAGAAGAACAACTCTCTTTAGTAGATCACGTGTACCATCTGCTATAGAGATATGGAATACTGCCAGAAGAACAACTCTCTTTGCTAGATCAAGTGTACCATCTACTATAGATTTATGGAATAATGCTAGATGAACCACTCTCTTTGCTAGATCAAGTGTAGCATCAGCTACAGAGTTATGGAATACTGCTAGAAGAATAACTCTCTTTGCTAGACCAAGTGTACCATCAGCTACAGAGTTATGGAATTATTCTAGAAGAACAATTCTATTTACTAGATCACGTGTACCATCTGCTATAGAGTTATGGAATACTGATAGAAGAACAAATCTCTTTGCTAGACCAAGTGTACCATCTGCTACAGAGCTATGGAATACGGCTAGAAGAACAACTCTCTTTACTAGATCAGGTGTACCATCTGCTAGAGAGTTATGGAATAATGCTAGAAGAACAACTCTCTTTACTATATCACGTGTACCATCTGCTATAGAGTTAGGGAATACTGCTAGAAGAACAGCATTCTTTGCTAGATCAAGTGTACCATCTGCTAGAGAGCTATGGAATACTGCTAGAAGAACAACTCTCTTTGCTAGACCAAGTGTACCATCTGCTACAGAGCTATGGAATACGGCTAGAAGAACAACTCTCTTTACTAGATCAAGTGTACCATCTGCTATAGAGTTATGGAATACTGCTAGGAGAACAACTCTCTTTGCTAGACAAAGTGTACCATCTGCTACAGAGTTATGGAATAATGCTAGAAGAACAACTCTCTTTACTAGATCACCTGTACCATCTGCTATAGAGTTAGGGAATACTGTTAGAAGAACAGCAGTCTTTGCTAGATCAAGTGTACCATCTGCTAGAGAGCTATGGAATACTGCTAGAAGAACAACTCTCTTTGCTAGACCAAGTGTACCATCTGCTAGAGAGCTATGGAATACTGCTAGAAGAACAACTCTCTTTGCTAGACCAAGTGTACCATCTGCTACAGAGATATGGAATACTGCTAGAGGAACAACTCTCTTTGCTAGACCAAGTGTACCACCTGCTACAGAGTTATGGAATAATGCTAGAAGAACAACTCTCTTTGCTAGATCACATATACCATCTGCTACAGAGTTATGGAATACTGCTAGAAGAACAACTCTCTTTGCTAGACCAAGTGTACCATCTGCTAGAGAGCTATGGAATACTGCTAGAAGAACAACTCTCTTTGCTAGACCAAGTGTACCATCTGCTACAGAGTTATGGAATAATGCTAGAAGAACAACTCTCTTTGCTAGATCAAGTGCGACATCTGCTAGAGAGCTATGGAATACTGCTAGACGATCAACTCCCTTTGCTAGACCAAGTGTACCATCTGCTACAGAGCTATGGCATACTGCTAGAAGAACAACTCTCTTTGCTAGATCAAGTGTACCATCTGCTAGAGACCTATGGAATACTGCTAGAAGAACAACTCTCTTTGCTAGATCAGCTCTACCATATGTTACAGAGTTATGGAATATTGCTAGAAGAACAACTCTCTTTGCTAGATCAAATGCGACATCTGCTACAGAGTAAGTAAGTGTATTACCACCTGTTGTGTATGTATTCAGTACCCACCAGTAAGTGTATTACCACCTGTTGTTTGTGTACACAGTACCCACCAGTAAGTGTATTACCACATTTTGTGTGTGTACTCAGTACCCACCAGTAAGTGTATTACCACCTGTTGATCGTGTACTCAGTACCCACCAGTAAGTGTATTACCACCTGTTGTGTGTGTAATCAGTACCCACCAGTAAGTGTATTACTACCTATTGTTTGTGTATTCAGTACCCACCAGTAAGTGTATTACCACCTGTTGTGTGTGTACTCAGTACCCACCAGAAAGTGTACTACTACCTGTTGTTTGTTTACTCAGTACCCACCAGTAAGTGTATTACCACCTGTTGATTGTGTACTCAGTACCCACCAGTAAGTGTATTACCACATGTTGTTTGTGTACTCAGTACCCACCAGTAAGTGTATTACCACCTGTTGCTTGTGTACTCAGTACCCACCAGTAAGTGTATTACCACCTGTTGTTTGTGTACTCAGTACCCACCAGTAAGTGTATTACCACCTGTTGTTTGTGTATTCAGTACCCACCAGTAAGTGTATTACCACCTGTTGTTTGTGTATTCAGTACCCACCAGTAAGTGTATTACCACCTGTTGTTTGTGTATTCAGTACCCACCAGTAAGTGTATTACCACCTGTTGTTTGTGTATTCAGTACCCACCAGTAAGTGTATTACCACTTGTTGTGTGTGTATTCAGTACCCGTCTGTAAGTGTATTACCACCTGTTGTTTGTGTACTCAGTACCCACCAGTAAGTGTATTACCACCTGTTGTTTGTGTATTCAGTACCCACCAGTAAGTGTATTACCACCTGTTGTTTGCGTATTCAGTACCCACCAGTAAGTGTATTACCACCTGTTGTTTGTGTATTCAGTACCCACCAGTAAGTGTATTACCACCTGTTGTTTGTGTATTCAGTACCCACCAGTAAGTGTATTACCACCTGTTGTGTGTGTACTCAGTACACACCAGTAAGTGTATTACCACCTGTTGTGTGTGTAATCAGTACCCACCAGTAAGTGTATTACCACCTGTTGTTTGTGTATTCAGTACCCACCATTAAGTGTATTACCACCTGTTGTGTGTGTATTCAGTACCCGTCTGTAAGTGTATTACCACCTGTTGTTTGTGTATTCAGTACCCGTCTGTAAGTGTATTACCACCTGTTGTTTGTGTACTCAGTACCCACCAGTAAGTGTATTACCACCTGTTGTTTGCGTATTCAGTACCCACCAGTAAGTGTATTACCACCTGTTGTGTGTGTATTCAGTACCCACCAGTAAGTGTATTACCACCTGTTGTTTGTGTATTCAGTACCCACCATTAAGTGTATTACCACCTGTTGTGTGTGTATTCAGTACCCGTCTGTAAGTGTATTACCACCTGTTGTTTGTGTATTCAGTACCCGTCTGTAAGTGTATTACCACCTGTTGTTTGTGTACTCAGTACCCACCAGTAAGTGTATTACCACCTGTTGTTTGCGTATTCAGTACCCACCAGTAAGTGTATTACCACCTGTTGTGTGTGTAATCAGTACCCACCAGTAAGTGTATTACCACCTGTTGTTTGCGTATTCAGTACCCACCAGTAAGTGTATTACCACCTGTTGTTTGTGTATTCAGTACCCACCAGTAAGTGTATTACCACCTGTTGTTTGTGTATTCAGTACCCACCAGTAAGTGTATTACCACCTGTTGTTTGTGTATTCAGTACCCACCAGTAAGTGTATTACCACCTGTTGTTTGTGTACTCAGTACCCACCAGTAAGTGTATTACCACCTGTTGTTTGTGTATTCAGTACCCACCAGTAAGTGTATTACCACCTGTTGTGTGTGTATTCAGTACCCACCAGTAAGTGTATTACCACCTGTTGTTTGTGTATTCAGTACCCACCAGTAAGTGTATTACCACCTGTTGTTTGTGTATTCAGTACCCACCAGTAAGTGTATTACCACCTGTTGTTTGTGTATTCAGTACCCACCAGTAAGTGTATTACCACCTGTTGTTTGTGTATTCAGTACCCACCAGTAAGTGTATTACCACCTGTTGTTTGTGTATTCAGTACCCACCAGTAAGTGTATTACCACCTGTTGTGTGTGTATTCAGTACCCACCAGTAAGTGTATTACCACCTGTTGTGTGTGTATTCAGTACCCACCAGTAAGTGTATTACCACCTGTTGTTTGTGTATTCAGTACCCACCAGTAAGTGTATTACCACCTGTTGTGTGTGTATTCAGTACCCGTCTGTAAGTGTATTACCACCTGTTGTTTGTGTATTCAGTACCCGTCTGTAAGTGTATTACCACCTGTTGTTTGTGTACTCAGTACCCACCAGTAAGTGTATTACCACCTGTTGTTTGTGTATTCAGTACCCACCAGTAAGTGTATTACCACCTGTTGTGTGTGTATTCAGTACCCACCAGTAAGTGTATTACCACCTGTTGTTTGTGTATTCAGTACCCACCAGTAAGTGTATTACCACCTGTTGTTTGTGTATTCAGTACCCACCAGTAAGTGTATTACCACCTGTTGTTTGTGTATTCAGTACCCACCAGTAAGTGTATTACCACCTGTTGTTTGTGTATTCAGTACCCACCAGTAAGTGTATTACCACCTGTTGTTTGTGTACTCAGTACCCACCAGTAAGTGTATTACCACCTGTTGTTTGTGTATTCAGTACCCACCAGTAAGTGTATTACCACCTGTTGTTTGTGTATTCAGTACCCACCAGTAAGTGTATTACCACCTGTTGTTTGTGTACTCAGTACCCACCAGTAAGTGTATTACCACCTGTTGTTTGTGTATTCAGTACCCAACAGTAAGTGTATTACCACCTGTTGTTTGTGTATTCAGTACCCACCAGTAAGTGTATTACCACCTGTTGTTTGTGTATTCAGTACCCACCAGTAAGTGTATTACCACCTGTTGTTTGCGTATTCAGTACCCACCAGTAAGTGTATTACCACCTGTTGTTTGTGTATTCAGTACCCACCAGTAAGTGTATTACCACCTGTTGTTTGTTGTGTATTCAGTACCCACCAGTAAGTGTATTACCACATGTTGTGTGTGTACTCAGTACACACCAGTAAGTGTATTACCACCTGTTGTGTGTGTAATCAGTACCCACCAGTAAGTGTATTACCACCTGTTGTTTGTGTATTCAGTACCCACCAGTAAGTGTATTACCACCTGTTGTTTGTGTATTCAGTACCCACCAGTAAGTGTATTACCACCTGTTGTGTGTGTATTCAGTACCCACCAGTAAGTGTATTACCACCTGTTGTTTGTGTATTCAGTACCCACCAGTAAGTGTATTACCACCTGTTGTTTGTGTATTCAGTACCCACCAGTAAGTGTATTACCACCTGTTGTTTGTGTATTCAGTACCCACCAGTAAGTGTATTACCACCTGTTGTGTGTGTATTCAGTACCCGTCTGTAAGTGTATTACCACCTGTTGTTTGTGTACTCAGTACCCACCAGTAAGTGTATTACCACCTGTTGTTTGTGTATTCAGTACCCACCAGTAAGTGTATTACCACCTGTTGTGTGTGTAATCAGTACCCACCAGTAAGTTTATTACCACCTGTTGTTTGCGTATTCAGTACCCACCAGTAAGTGTATTACCACCTGTTGTTTGTGTATTCAGTACCCACCAGTAAGTGTATTACCACCTGTTGCTTGTGTATTCTGTACCCACCAGTAAGTGTATTACCACCTGTTGTTTGTGTATTCAGTACCCACCAGTAAGTGTATTACCACCTGTTGTTTGTTTACTCAGTACCCACCAGTAAGTGTATTACAACCTGTTGTTTGTGTATTCAGTACCCACCAGTAAGTGTATTACCACCTGTTGTTTGTGTATTCAGTACCCACCAGTAAGTGTATTACCACCTGTTGTTTGTGTATTCAGTACCCACCAGTAAGTGTATTACCACCTGTTGCTTGTGTATTCAGTACCCACCAGTAAGTGTATTACCACCTGTTGTGTGTGTATTCAGTACCCACCAGTAAGTGTATTACCACCTGTTGTTTGTGTACTCAGTACCCACCAGTAAGTGTATTACCACCTGTTGTTTGTGTATTCAGTACCCACCAGTAAGTGTATTACCACCTGTTGTTTGTGTATTCAGTACCCACCAGTAAGTGTATTACCACATGTTGTGTGTGTACTCAGTACACACCATTAAGTGTATTACCACCTGTTGTGTGTGTATTCAGTACCCGTCTGTAAGTGTATTACCACCTGTTGTTTGTGTATTCAGTACCAGTCTGTAAGTGTATTACCACCTGTTGTTTGTGTACTCAGTACCCACCAGTAAGTGTATTACCACCTGTTGTTTGCGTATTCAGTACCCACCAGTAAGTGTATTACCACCTGTTGTGTGTGTAATCAGTACCCACCAGTAAGTTTATTACCACCTGTTGTTTGCGTATTCAGTACCCACCAGTAAGTGTATTACCACCTGTTGTTTGTGTATTCAGTACCCACCAGTAAGTGTATTACCACCTGTTGTTTGTGTATTCAGTACCCACCAGTAAGTGTATTACCACCTGTTGTTTGTGTATTCAGTACCCGTCTGTAAGTG
>CM026393.1:23930045-23975045 GCA_014843695.1 Archivesica marissinica
AAGTGTATTACCACCTGTTGTTTGTGTATTCAGTACCCACCAGTAAGTGTATTACCACCTGTTGTTTGTGTATTCAGTACCCACCAGTAAGTGTATTACCACCTGTTGTTTGTGCATTCAGTACCCACCAGTAAGTGTATTACCACCTGTTGTGTGTGTATTCAGTACCCACCAGTAAGTGTATTACTACATGTTGTGTGTGTATTCAGTACCAACCAGTAAGTGTATTAATACCTGTTGTTTGTATATTCAGTACCCAACAGTAAGTGTATTACCACCTGTTGTGTGTGTATTCAGTACCCACCAGTAAGTGTATTACCACCTGTTGTGTGTGTATTCAGTACCCACCAGTAAGTGTATTACCACTTGTTGTTTGTGTATTCAGTTCCCACCAGTAAGTGTATTACCACCTGTTGTTTGTGTATTCAGTACCCGTCTGTAAGTGTATTACCACCTGTTGTTTGTGTATTCAGTACCCATCAGTAAGTGTATTACCACCTGTTGTTTGTGTATTCAGTACCCACAGTAAGTGTATTACCACCTGTTGTTTGTGTATCAGTACCCGCCTATAAGTGTATTACCACCTGTTGTTTGTGCATTCAGTACCCACCAGTAAGTGTATTACCACCTGTTGTGTGTGTATTCAGTACCCACCAGTAAGTGTATTACTACATGTTGTGTGTGTATTCAGTACCAACCAGTAAGTGTATTAATACCTGTTGTTTGTGTATTCACTACCCAACAGTAAATGTATTACCACCTGTTGTTTGTGTATTCAGTACCCACCAGTAAGTGTATTACCACCTGTTGTGTGTGTATTCAGTACCCACCAGTAAGTGTATTACCACTTGTTGTTTGTGTACTCAGTACCCACCAGTAAGTGTATTACCACCTGTTGCTTGTGTACTCAGTACCCATCAGTAAGTGTATTACCACTTGTTGTTTGTGTATTCAGTACCCACCAGTAAGTGTATTACTTCATGTTATTTGTGTATTCAGTACCCACCAGTAAGTGTATTACTACCTGTTGCTTGTGTATTCTGTACCCACCAGTAAGTGTATTACCACCTCTGTGTGTGATTCAGTACCCACCGTAAGTGTATTACCACCTGTTGTTTGTGTATTCGTAACCGTCAGTACGTGTATTACCACCTGTTGTTGTGTATTCAGTACCCACAGTAAGTGTATTACCACCTGTTTGTGTGTATTCAGTACCCGTAGTAAGTGTATACCACCTGTTGTTTGTTTATTCAGTACCCACCAGTAAGTGTATTACCACCTTGTTTGTGTATTCAGTACCCACCAGAAAGTGTATTACCACCTTTGTTTTGTGTATTCAGTACCCCCAGTAAGTGTATTACCACCTGTTGTTTGTGTATTCATACCCACCAGTAAGTGTATTACCACCTGTTGTTTGTGTATTCAGTACCCATCAGTAAGTGTATTACCACCTGTTGTTTGTGTATTCAGTACCCACCAGTAAGTGTATTACCACCTGTTGTGTGTGTATTCAGTACCCATCAGTAAGTGTATTACTACATGTTGTTTGTGTATTCAGTACCCACCAGTATGTGTATTACTACCTGTTTCTTGTGTATTCTGTACCCACCAGTAAGTGTATTACTACATGTTGTTTTTGTACTCAGTACCCACCTATAAGTGTATTACCACCTGTTGTTTGTGTATTCAGTACCCACCAGTAAGTGTATTACTACCTGTTGTTTGTGTATTCAGTACCCACCAGTAAGTGTATTACCACCTGTTGTGTGTGTATTCATTACCCACCAGTAAGTGTATTACCACTTGTTGTTTATGTATTCAGTACCCACCAGTAAGTGTATTACCACCTGTTGTTTGTGTACTCAGTACCCACCAGTAAGTGTATTACCACCTGTTGCTTGTGTACTCAGTACCCATCAGTAAGTGTATTACCACTTGTTGTTTGTGTATTCAGTACCCACCAGTAAGTGTATTACCACCTGTTGTTTGTGTATTCAGTACCCACCAGTAAGTGTATTACCACCTGTTGTTTGTGTATTCAGTACCGTCTGTAAGTGTATTACAACCTGTTGTTTGTGTATCAGTACCCACGTAAGTGTATTACCACCTGTTGTTTTTGTATTCAGTACCCACCAGTAAGTGTATTACCACCTGTTGTTTGTGTATTCAGTACCCCCATAAGTGTATTACCACCTGTTGTTTGTGTATTCATACCCACCAGTAGTGTATTACCACCTGTTGTTTGTGTATCAGTACCCACCAGTAAGTGTATTACCACTTGTTGTTTGTGTATTCAGTACCCACCAGTAAGTGTATTACCACCTGTTGTTTGTGTATTCAGTACCCACCAGTAAGTGTATTACCACCTGTTGTTTGTGTATTCAGTACCCACCAGTAAGTGTATTACCACTTGTTGTTTGTGTATTCAGTACCCACCAGTAAGTGTATTACCACCTGTTGCTTGTGTACTCAGTACCCATCAGTAAGTGTATTACCACTTTTTGTTTGTGTATTCAGTACCCACCAGTAAGTGTATTACTACATGTTATTTGTGTATTCAGTACCCACCAGTATGTGTATTACTACCTGTTGTTTGTGTATTCAGTACCCACCAGTAAGTGTATTACACCTGTTGTTGTGTATTCAGTACCCACCAGTAAGTGTATTACCACATGTTGTTTGTGTACTCAGTACCCACCTATAAGTGTATTACCACCTGTTGTTTGTGTACTCAGTACCCACCAGTAAGTGTATTACCACCTGTTGTTTGTGTATTCTGTACCTGTCTATAAGTGTATTACCACCTGTTTTGTGCGTATTCTGTACCCACCAGTAAGTGTATTACCACCTGTTGTTTGTGTATTCAGTACCCACCAGTAAGTGTATTACCATCTGTTGTTTGCGTATTCAGTACTCACCAGTAAGTGTATTACCACCTGTTGTTTGTGTATTCAGTACCCACCAGTAAGTGTATTACCACCTGTTGTGTGTGTATTCAGTACTCACCAGTAAGTGTATTACCACCTGTTGTGTGTGTATTCAGTACCCACCAGTAAGTGTATTACCATCTGTTGTTTGCGTATTCAGTACTCACCAGTAAGTGTATTACCACCTTTGCTTGTGTATTCAGTACCCACCAGTAAGTGTATTACCACCTGTTGTTTGTGTATTCAGTACCAGTCTGTAAGTGTATTACCACCTGTTGTTTGCGTATTCATTACTCACCAGTAAGTGTATTACCACCTGTTGTGTGTGTATTCTGTACCCACCAGTAAGTGTATTACTACATGTTGTGTGTGTATTCAGTACTCACCAGTAAGTGTATTACCACCTTTGCTTGTGTATTCTGTACCCACCAGTAAGTGTATTACCACCTTTGCTTGTGTATTCAGTACCCACCAGTAAGTGTATTACCACCTGTTGTTTGTGTATTCAGTACCAGTCTGTAAGTGTATTACCACCTGTTGTTTGTGTATTCAGTACCCACCAGTAAGTGTATTACCACCTGTTGTTTGTGTATTCAGTAGCCGTCAGTAAGTGTATTACCAGCTGTTGTTTGTGTATTCAGTAACCGTCAGTAAGTGTATTACCACCTGTTGTGTGTGTATTCAGTACCCATCTATAAGTGTATTACCACCTGTTGTTTGTGTATTCAGTACCCACCAGTAAGTGTATTACCACCTGTTGTTTGTGTATTCAGTACCCACCAGTAAGTGTATTACCACCTTGTGTTTGTATCGTACCCCTGTAAGTGTATTACCACCTGTTGTTTTGTGTATTCAGTACCCACCAGTAAGTGTATTACCACCTGTTGCTTGTGTACTCAGTACCCATCAGTAAGTGTATTACCACTTTTTGTTTGTGTATTCAGTACCCACCAGTAAGTGTATTACTACATGTTATTTGTGTATTCAGTACCCACCAGTAAGTGTATTACTACCTGTTGCTTGTGTATTCTGTACCCACCAGTAAGTGTATTACCACCTGTTGTGTGTTTATTCAGTACCCACCAGTAAGTGTATTACCACCTGTTGTTTGTGTATTCAGTACCCATCAGTAAGTGTATTACCACCTGTTGTTTGTGTATTCAGTACCCACCAGTAAGTGTATTACCACCTGTTGTTTGTGTAGTCAGTACCCGCCTATAAGTGTATTACCACCTGTTGTTTGTGCATTCAGTACCCACCAGTAAGTGTATTACCACCTGTTGTGTGTGTATTCAGTACCCACCAGTAAGTGTATTACCACCTGTTGTTTGTGTACTCAGTACCCACCAGTAAGTGTATTACCACCTGTTGTTTGTGTATTCAGTACCTGTCTATAAGTGTATTACCACCTGTTTTGTGCGTATTCTGTACCCACCAGTAAGTGTATTACCACCTGTTGTTTGTGTATTCAGTACCCACCAGTAAGTGTATTACCATCTGTTGTTTGCGTATTCAGTACTCACCAGTAAGTGTATTACCACCTGTTGTTTGTGTATTCAGTACCCACCAGTAAGTGTATTACCACCTTTGCTTGTGTATTCAGTACCCACCAGTAAGTGTATTACCACCTGTTGTTTGTGTATTCAGTACCAGTCTGTAAGTGTATTACCACCTGTTGTTTGTGTATTCAGTACCCATCAGTAAGTGTATTACCACCTGTTGTTTGTGTATTCAGTACCCACCAGTAAGTGTATTACCACCTGTTGTTTGCGCATTCAGTACTCACCAGTAAGTGTATTACCACCTGTTGTGTGTGCATTCAGTACCCACCAGTAAGTGTATTACCACCTGTTGTTTGTGTATTCAGTACCCACCAGTAAGTGTATTACCACCTGTTGTTTGTGTATTCAGTACCCGTCTGTAAGTGTATTACCACCTGTTGTTTGTGTATTCAGTACCCACCAGTAAGTGTATTACCACCTATTGTGTGTGTATTCAGTACCCACCAGTAAGTGTATTACCACTTGTTGTTTGTGTATTCAGTACCCACCAGTAAGTGTATTACCACCTGTTGTTTGTGTACTCAGTACCCACCAGTAAGTGTATTACCACCTATTGCTTGTGTACTCAGTACCCATCAGTAAGTGTATTACCACTTGTTGTTTGTGTATTCAGTACCCACCAGTACGTGTATTACCACCTGTTGTGTGTGTATTCAGTACCCACCAGTAAGTGTATTACCACCTGTTGTTTGTGTATTCAGTAGCCGTCAGTAAGTGTATTACCAGCTGTTGTTTGTGTATTCAGTAACCGTCAGTAAGTGTATTACCACCTGTTGTGTGTGTATTCAGTACCCGTCTGTAAGTGTATTACCACCTGTTGTTTGTGTATTCAGTACCCACCAGTAAGTGTATTACCACCTGTTGTTTGTTTACTCAGTACCCACCAGTATGTGTATTACTACCTGTTGTTTGTGTACTCAGTACCCACCAGTAAGTGTATTACCACCTGTTGTTTGTGTATTCAGTACCCACCAGTAAGTGTATTACCACCTGTTGTTTGCGCATTCAGTACTCACCAGTAAGTGTATTACCACCTGTTGTGTGTGCATTCAGTACCCACCAGTAAGTGTATTACCACCTGTTATTTGTGTATTCAGTACCCACCAGTAAGTGTATTACCACCTGTTGTTTGTGTATTCAGTACCCGTCTGTAAGTGTATTACCACCTGTTGTTTGTATATTCAGTACCCATCAGTAAGTGTATTACCACCTGTTGTTTGTGTATTCAGTACCCACCAGTAAGTGTATTACCACCTGTTGTTTGTGTAGTCAGTACCCGCCTATAAGTGTATTACCACCTGTTGTTTGTGCATTCAGTACCCACCAGTAAGTGTATTACCACCTGTTGTGTGTGTATTCAGTACCCACCAGTAAGTGTATTACTACATGTTGTTTGTGTATTCAGTACCCAACAGTAAGTGTATTACCACCTGTTGTTTGTGTATTCAGTACCCACCAGTAAGTGTATTACCACCTGTTGTGTGTGTATTCAGTACCCACCAGTAAGTGTATTACCACTTGTTGTGTGTGTATTCAGTACCCACCAGTAAGTGTATTACCACCTGTTGCTTGTGTACTCAGTACCCATCAGTAAGTGTATTACTACATGTTGTTTGTGTATTCAGTACCCACCAGTAAGTGTATTACTAAATGTTGTTTGTGTATTCAGTACCCACCAGTAAGTGTATTACTACATGTTGTTTGTGTATTCAGTACCCACCAGTAAGTGTATTACTACATGTTGTTTGTGTATTCAGTACCAACCAGTAAGTGTATTAATACCTGTTGTTTGTGTATTCAGTACCCAACAGTAAGTGTATTACCACCTGTTGTTTGTGTATTCAGTACCCACCAGTAAGTGTATTACCACCTGTTGTGTGTGTATTCAGTACCCACCAGTAAGTGTATTACCACTTGTTGTGTGTGTATTCAGTACCCACCAGTAAGTGTATTACCACCTGTTGCTTGTGTACTCAGTACCCATCAGTAAGTGTATTACTACATGTTGTTTGTGTATTCAGTACCCACCAGTAAGTGTATTACTACATGTTGTTTTTGTACTCAGTACCCACCTATAAGTGTATTACCACCTGTTGTTTGTGTATTCAGTACCCACCAGTAAGTGTATTACCACCTGTTGTTTGTGTAATCAGTACCCACCAGTAAGTGTATTACCACCTGTTTTGTGTGTATTCAGTACCCACCAGTAAGTGTATTACCACCTGTTGTGTGTGTATTCAGTACCCACCAGTAAGTGTATTACCACCTGTTGTTTGTGTATTCAGTAACCGTCAGTACGTGTATTACCACCTGTTGTTTGTGTATTCAGTAACCGTCAGTAAGTGTATTACCACCTGTTGTGTGTGTATTCAGTACCCGTCTGTAAGTGTATTACCACCTGTTGTTTGTTTACTCAGTACCCACCAGTAAGTGTATTACCACCTGTTGTTTGTGTATTCAGTACCCACCAGTAAGTGTATTACCACATGTTGTTTGTGTATTCAGTACCCACCAGTAAGTGTATTACCACATGTTGTGTGCGTATTCAGTACTCATCAGTAAGTGTATTACCACTTGTTGTTTGTGTACTCAGTACCCACCAGTAAGTGTATTACCGCCTGTTGTTTGTGTATTCAGTACCTGTCTATAAGTGTATTACCACCTGTTGTGTGCGTATTCTGTACCCACCAGTAAGTGTATTACCACCTGTTGTTTGTGTATTCAGTACCCACCAGTAAGTGTATTACCACCTGTTGTTTGTGTATTCAGTACCCACGTAAGTGTATTACCACATGTTGTTTTGTGTATTCAGTACCCACCAGTAAGTGTATTACTACCTTGCTTGTTTATTCTGTACCCACCAGTAAGTGTATTACCACCTGTTGTTTGTGTATTCAGTACCCACCAGTAAGTGTATTACTACATGTTGTTTTTGTACTCAGTACCCACCTATAAGTGTATTACCACCTGTTTTTTGTGTATTCAGTACCCCCCAGTAAGTGTATTACCACCTGTTGTTTGTGTATTCAGTACCCACCAGTAAGTGTATTATCACCTGTTGTTTGTGTATTCAGTACCCACCAGTAAGTGTATTACCACTTGTTGTTTGTGTATTCAGTACCCACCAGTAAGTGTATTACTACATGTTGTTTTTGTACTCAGTACCCACCTATAAGTGTATTACCACCTGTTGTTTGTGTATTCAGTACCCACCAGTAAGTGTATTACCACCTGTTGTTTGTGTATTCAGTACCCATCTATAAGTGTATTACCACTTGTTGTTTGTGTATTCAGTACCCACCAGTAAGTGTATTACCACCTGTTGTTTGTGTATTCAGTACCCACCAGTAAGTGTATTACCACCTGTTGTTTGTGTATTCAGTACCCACCAGTAAGTGTATTACCACTTGTTGTTTGTGTATTCAGTACCCACCAGTAAGTGTATTCCCACCTGTTGTGTGTGTACTCAGTACCCACCAGTAAGTGTATTACCACCTGTTATGTACGTGCAACTGTCAGTTGGTTAGTGTATACATGTATGTGTGTTCCATTAATGTCAAACCCCTTGTGGGAACCTAGACATGTTGTCCTGGGCAGGCTTAGCCGACCTATGCAGTTAACCAGTACTAAGCAATGTACGTATGCTCAACGACACGTGATACATACGTGGCCTGACCGAGTATCGAACCCGTGACCGTTCGATTCCAAATCAGACACTCTATCCTTTGACCACGGACGCCTCACAGTTACCTGAGCCTATTTACTTTAGCTTGTTGTGTAGGTGCATTCCATTGATTAATCACTTATTGCAAAAAGAAATTCGTTCTAATTTCAACAGTTCGAGCCGACGTTGATGTTTCTGTCGCTTATATGGATGACCTATATTTGTCGTGTTATTGGAAATATGATTGAATATTTATTTAATTAGTCAATATTTTCTTTATCGTGTACTTATTTATAGACCTCAGTAACATCTCCGCGTAATCGTATGTGTGTCAATGAATGTGTGTTTAAGTGTCTTAATCTATCAGCATATGGAATATGTATTATCTCATGTAGCTACTAACTTGGTAGTAGCTTCCATTTGCGTAGCTTCCTATAGGCTATGTAGGCCACGGTCTACACCTTTTCCACGAAAAATACACTTTTTCCCCGAAAAATCGAAAAAATATAAACAATTGCCAAATCTGCAATAGAAATTGGAGACCAGGGTTAAATTATATACACCATTAAACAAACAATATCTCCTGGACCCCCCCCCCCCGCCGTATTAAGTTTTAAGTTGGCCTACAGCCCTACACATCGATTCCAGCCAGGCTACGCCCCTGCTTATGTACCGACATCACTCATACTCGCTCTAAGTCAAGAAAGAAATATATAATCTGACAAATGTGTACGTACCTATTTACTTTAGCGTGTGACAAATAAAATGTCAATGCGTTGATATACTGATAATGTTACCAAATTCTTTAAGCGAGTCGTAACCTGCTAATTTTGAGAAACCGAAACCGAAAATAGGATATATACGGTCAGACACCACTATTTGATTTCCGTATACGTCTATTATGAGACATAACGACTTTCTGCGTCCCCAAAGCAGATAACGCTATCTCCAATGATTATTATCAAGTAGTTGCGTGTGTTGCCTTACCCGTGTTATCCAGCGGTTTGACAGCCTCGAAGTCAGTTTTAATTGTAACAGGATCCATTATAAAAACGGATTTTCCCCGCAATTCCGTTTTTAGGACACATATCAGGCTATATAATTGTTATGCCACATAGTACAGAAAACATTTGCAGACTGCCTAATAAAGACTCTAAAAAGTGATGGGTAGTATTTAAGACACAACAAGAGCTAAAGTAACTCATTGATTTTGCAAATGTGCACTAAATATCACAGCTAGTGCTGTACATTGGGAACTGCATGAGGTAGTGCATTGTTGTACATTTACATTAGGAACTGCACGAGGTAGTGCATTGTTGTACATTTACATTAGGAACTGCACGAGGTAGTGCATTGTTGTACATTTACATTAGGAACTGCACGAGGTAGTGCATTGTTGTACATTTACATTAGGAACTGCACGAGGTAGGGCATTGTTGTACATTTACATTAGGAACTGCTCGAGGTAGTTCAGTGTTGTACATTGGGAACTGCACGGGGTAGTTCAGTGTTGTACATTGGGAACTGCACGAGGTAGTTCAGTGTTGTACATTGGGAACTGCACGGGGTAGTTCAGTGTTGTACATTGGGAACTGCACGGGGTAGTTCGTTGTTGTACATTGTAACTACACGAGGTAGTTCGTTGTTGTACATTGTAACTGCACGAGGTAGTTTATTGTTGTACATTGGGAACTGCACGAGATAGTTCATTGTTGTACATTGTAACTGCACGAGGTAGTTCATTGTTGTACATTGGGAACTGCTCGAGGTAGTGCATTGTTGTACATTGGGAACTGCACAAGGTAGTGCATTGTTGTACATTGGGAACTTCACGAGGCAGTGCATTGTTGTACATTGGGAACTGCACGAGGTAGTGCATTGTTGTACATTGGGAACTGCACGAGGCAGTGCATTGTTGTACATTGGAAACTGCACGAGGTAGTGCATTGTTGTACATTGGGAACTGTACGACGTAGTGCATTGTTGTGCATTAGGAACTGCACGAGGTAGTGCATTGTTGTACATTTGGGAACTGCACGAGGTAGTGCATTGTTGTACATTTGGGAACTGCACGAGGTAGTTCATTGTTGTACATTGGGAACTGCACGAGATAGTTCATTGTTGTACATTTACATTAGGAAATGCACGATGTAGTGCATTGTTGTACATTTACATTAAGAACTGCACGATGTAGTGCAGTGTTGTACATTTACATTAAGAACTGCACGAGGTAGTGCATTGTTGTACATTTACATTAGGAACTGCACGAGGTAGTGCATTGTTGTACATTTACATTAGGAACTGCTCGAGGTAGTGCATTGTTGTACATTTACATTAGGAACTGCACGATGTAGTGCATTGTTGTACATTTACATTAGGAACTGCACGATGTAGTGCATTGTTGTACATTTACATTAGGAACTGCACGAGGTAGTGCATTGTTGTACATTTACATTAGGAACTGCACGATGTAGTGCATTGTTGTACATTTACATTAGGAACTGCACGAGGTAGTGCATTGTTGTAGATTGGGAACTGCACGAGGTATTTCATTGTTGTACATTGGGAACTGCACGAGGTAGTGCTTTGTTGTACATTTACATTAGGAACTGCACGAGGTAGTTCATTGTTGTACATTGGGAACTGCACGAGGTAGTTCATTATTGTACATTGGGAACTGCACGAGGTAGTTCATTGTTGTATATTGGGAACGCACGAGGTAGTTCATTGTTGTACATTGGGAACTGCATGAGGTAGTTCATTGTTGTACATTGGGAACTGCTCGAGGTAGTGCATTGTTGTACATTGGGAACTGCACGAGGTAGTTCATTGTTGTACATTGGGAACTGCACGAGGTAGTTCATTGTTGTACATTGGGAACTGCACGAGGTAGTTCATTGTTGTACATTGGGAACTGCACGAGGTAGTGCATTGTTGTACATTGGGAACTATCCACATAAGTATGCTCTCCAACAATCCTCAATGCTAATAGCAACATATGCTCTCCCGCAATCCACAATGCCAATAACAACATATGCTCTCCCACAATCCACAATGCAAATAACAACATATGCTCACCCACAATGCCAATAACAACATATGTTCTCCCACAATCCACAATGCCAATAACAACATATGCTCTCCCACAATCCATAATAACAATAACAACATATGATATCCCACAATCCACAATGCCAATAACAACATATGCGCTCCCACAATCCACAATGCCAATAACAACATATGCTCTCCCACAAAACACAATGCCAATAACAACATATGCTCTCCCACAATGCCAATAACAACATATGCTCTCCCACAATCCACAATGCCAAAAACAACATATGCTCTGCCATAATGCCAATAATAACATATGCTCTCCCACAATGCCAATAACAACATATGCTCTCACACAATGCCAATAACAACATATGCTCTCCCACAATGCCAATAATAACATATGCTCTCCCACAATGCCAATAACAACATATGCTCTCCCACAATGCCAATAACAACATATGCTCACCCACAATCCACGATGCCAATAACAACATATGCTCTCCCACAATGCCAATAACAACATATGCTCTCACACAATGCCAATAACAACATATGCTCTCCCACAATGCCAATAATAACATATGCTCTCCCACAATGCCAATAACAACATATGCTCTCCCACAATGCCAATAACAACATATGCTCTCCCACAATCCACGATGCCAATAACAACATATGCTCTCCCGCAATCCACAATGCCAATAACAACATATGCTCTCCCATAATCCACAATGCCAATAACAACATATGCTCTCCCACAATGCCAATAATAACATATGCTCTCCCACAATCCACAATGCCAATAACAACATATGCTCTCCCGCAATCCACAATGCCAATAACAACATATGCTCTCCCACAATCCACAATGCCAATAACAACATATGCTCTCCCACAATGGCAATAATAACATATGCTCTCCAACAATCCACAATGCCAATAATAACATATGCTCTCCCACAATCCACAATGCCAACAACAACATATGCTCTCCCACAATCCACAATGCCAATAACAGCATATGCTCTCCCACATTGCCAATAAAAACATATGCTCTCCCAAAATCCACAATGCCAATAACAACATATGCTCTCCCAAATCCACAATGCCAATAACAACATATGCTATCCCACAATCCACAATGCTAATAACAACATATGCTCTCCCACAATCCACAATGCCAATAATAACATATGCTCTCCCACAATCCACAAGGCCTATAACAACATATGCTCTCCCACAATACATAATACCAATAACAACATATGCTCACCCACAATGCCAATAATAACATATGCTCTCCCACAATCCACGATGCCAATAACAACATATGCTCTCCCGCAATCCACAATGCCAATAACAACATATGCTCTCCCATAATCCACAATGCCAATAACAACATATGCTCTCCCACAATGCCAATAACAACATATGCTCACCCACAATCCACGATGCCAATAACAACATATGCTCTCTCACAATCCACAAGGCCAATAACAACATATGCTCTCCCACAATCCATAATACCAATAACAACATATGCTCTCCCACAATGCCAATAATAACATATGCTCTCCCACAATCCACAATGCCAATAACAACATATGCTCTACCGCAATCCACAATGCCAATAACAACATATGCTCTCCCACAATCCACAATGCCAATAACAACATATGCTCTCCCACAATGGCAATAATAACATATGCTCTCCAACAATCCACAATGCCAATAATAACATATGCTCTCCCACAATCCACAATGCCAATAACAGCATATGCTCTCCCACAATGCCAATAAAAACATATGCTCTCCCAAAATCCACAATGCCAATAACAACATATGCTCTCCCAAATCCACAATGCCAATAATAACATATGCTCTCCCACAATCCACAATGCCAATAACAACATATGCTCTCCCACAATCCACAATGCCAATAATAACATATGCTCTCCCACAATCCACAAGGCCAATAACAACATATGCTCTCCCACAATACATAATACCAATAACAACATATGCTCTCCCACAATGCCAATAATAACATATGCTCTCCCACAATCCACGATGCCAATAACAACATATGCTCTCCCGCAATCCACAATGCCAATAACAACATATGCTCTCCCATAATCCACACTGCCAATAACAACATATGCTCTCCCACAATGCCAATAACAACATATGCTCTCCCACAATCCACATTGCCAATAAAAACATATGCTCTCCCACAATCCACAATGCCAATAACAACATATGCTCTCCCACAATCCACAATGCCAATAACAACATATGCTCTCCAACAATCCACAATGCCAATAACAACATATGCTCTCCCACAATCCACAATGCCAATAATAACATATGCTCTCCCACAATCTACAATGCCGATAACAACATATGCTCTCCCACAATCCACAATGCCAATAACAACATATGCTCTCCCACAATGCCAATAACAACATATGCTCTCCCAAATCCACAATGCCAATAACAACATATGCTCTCCCACAATCCACAATGCCAATAACAACATATGCTCTCCCACAATCAAAAATGCCAATAATAACATATGCTCTCCCACAATCCACAATGCCAATAACAAGATATGCTCTCCCACAATCCACAATGCCAATAACAACATATGCTCTGCCACAATGCCAATAATAACATATGCTCTCCCACAATGCCAATAACAACATATGCTCTTACACAATGCCAATAACAGCATATGCTCTCCCACAATGCCAATAATAACATATGTTCTCCCACAATGCCATTAATAACATATGCTCTCCCACAATGCCAATAACAACATATGCTCTCCCACAATCCACATTGCCAATAACAACATATGCTCTCCCACAATCCACAATGCCAATAACAACATATGCTCTCCCACAATGCCAATAACAACATATGCTCTCCCACAATCCACAATGCCAATAACAACATATGCTCTCCCACAATCCACAATGCCAATAACAACATATGCTCTCCCACAATCCACAATGCCAATAACAACATATGCTCTCCCACAATCCACAATGCCAATAAGAGCATATGCTCTCCCACAATGCCAATAACAACATATGCTCTCCCAAATCCACAATGCCAATAACAACATATGCTCTCCCACAATCCACAATGCCAATAACAACATATGCTCTCCCACAATCAAAAATGCCAATAATAACATATGCTCTCCCACAATCCACAATGCCAATAACAAGATATGCTCTCCCACAATCCACAATGCCAATAACAACATATGCTCTGCCACAATGCCAATAATAACATATGCTCTCCCACAATGCCAATAACAACATATGCTCTCACACAATGCCAATAACAACATATCTCCCACAATGCCAATAACAACATATGCTCTCCCACAGTGCCATTAATAACATATGCTCTCCCACAATCCACATTGCCAATAATAACATATGCTCTCCCACAATCTACAATGCCGATAACAACATATGCTCTCCCACAATCCACAATGCCAATAACAACATATGCTCTCCCACAATGCCAATAACAACATATGCTCTCCCAAATCCACAGTTCCAATAACAACATATGCTCTCCCACAATCCACAATGCCAATAAGAACATATGCTCTCCCACAATCAAAAATGCCAATAATAACATATGCTCTCCCACAATGCCAATAACAACATATGCTTTCCCACAATGCCATTAATAACATATGCTCTCCCACATTGCCAATAACAACATATGCTCTCCCACAATCCACATTGCCAATAATAACATGTGCTCTCCCATAATCTACAATGCCGATAACAACATATGCTCTCCCACAATCCACAATGCCAATAACAACATATGCTCTCCCACAATGCCAATAACAACATATGCTCTCCCAAATCCACAATGCCAATAACAACATATGCTCTCCCACAATCCACAATGCCAATAACAACATATGCTCTCCCACAATCAAAAATGCCAATAATAACATATGCTCTCCCACAATCCACAATGCCAATAACAAGATATGCTCTCCCATAATCCCCAATGCCAATAACAACATATGCTCTGCCACAATGCCAATAATAACAAATGCTCTCCCACAATGCCAATAACAACATATGCTCTCACACAATGCCAATAATAACATATGCTCTCCTACAATGCCAATAACAACATATGCTCTCCCACAATGCCATTAATAACATATGCTCTCCCACAATGCCAATAACAACATATGCTCTCCCACAATCCACATTGCCAATAACAACATATGCTCTCCCACAATCCACAATGCCAATAACAACATATGCTCTCCCACAATCCACAATGCCAATAACAACATATGCTCTCCCAAATCCACAATGCCAATAACAACATATGCTCTCCCACAATCTACAATGCCGATAACAACATATGCTCTCCCACAATCCACAATGCCAATAACAACATATGCTCTCCCACAATGCCAATAACAACATATGCTCTCCCAAATCCACAGTTCCAATAACAACATATGCTCTCCCACAATCCACAATGCCAATAAGAACATATGCTCTCCCACAATCAAAAATGCCAATAATAACATATGCTCTCCCACAATGCCAATAACAACATATGCTTTCCCACAATGCCATTAATAACATATGCTCTCCCACATTGCCAATAACAACATATGCTCTCCCACAATCCACATTGCCAATAATAACATGTGCTCTCCCACAATCTACAATGCCGATAACAACATATGCTCTCCCACAATCCACAATGCCAATAACAACATATGCTCTCCCACAATGCCAATAACAACATATGCTCTCCCAAATCCACAATGCCAATAACAACATATGCTCTCCCACAATCCACAATGCCAATAACAACATATGCTCTCCCACAATCAAAAATGCCAATAATAACATATGCTCTCCCACAATCCACAATGCCAATAACAAGATATGCTCTCCCATAATCCCCAATGCCAATAACAACATATGCTCTGCCACAATGCCAATAATAACAAATGCTCTCCCACAATGCCAATAACAACATATGCTCTCACACAATGCCAATAATAACATATGCTCTCCTACAATGCCAATAACAACATATGCTCTCCCACAATGCCATTAATAACATATGCTCTCCCACAATGCCAATAACAACATATGCTCTCCCACAATCCACATTGCCAATAACAACATATGCTCTCCCACAATCCACAATGCCAATAACAACATATGCTCTCCCACAATCCACAATGCCAATAACAACATATGCTCTCCCAAATCCACAATGCCAATAACAACATATGCTCTCCCACAATCCACAATGCTAATAACAACATATGCTCTCCCACAATCCACAATGCCAATAATAACATATGCTCTCCCACAATCCACAAGGCCAATAACAACATATGCTCTCCCACAATACATAATACCAATAACAACATATGCTCTCCCACAATGCCAATAATAACATATGCTCTCCCACAATCCACGATGCCAATAACAACATATGCTCTCCCGCAATCCACAATGCCAATAACAACATATGCTCTCCCATAATCCACACTGCCAATAACAACATATGCTCTCCCACAATGCCAATAACAACATATGCTCTCCCACAATCCACATTGCCAATAAAAACATATGCTCTCCCACAATCCACAATGCCAATAACAACATATGCTCTCCCACAATCCACAATGCCAATAACAACATATGCTCTCCAACAATCCACAATGCCAATAACAACATATGCTCTCCCACAATCCACAATGCCAATAATAACATATGCTCTCCCACAATCTACAATGCCGATAACAACATATGCTCTCCCACAATCCACAATGCCAATAACAACATATGCTCTCCCACAATGCCAATAACAACATATGCTCTCCCACAATGCCAATAACAACATATGCTCTTACACAATGCCAATAACAGCATATGCTCTCCCACAATGCCAATAATAACATATGTTCTCCCACAATGCCATTAATAACATATGCTCTCCCACAATGCCAATAACAACATATGCTCTCCCACAATCCACATTGCCAATAACAACATATGCTCTCCCACAATCCACAATGCCAATATCAACATATGCTCTCCCACAATCCACAATGCCAATAACAACATATGCTCTCCCACAATGCCAATAATAACATATGCTCTCCCACAATCCACAATGCCAATAACAACATATGCTCTCCCACAATCCACAATGCCAATAACAACATATGCTCTCCCACAATCCACAATGCCAATAACAACATATGCTCTCCCACAATCCACAATGCCAATAACAATATATGCTCTCCAACAATCCACAATGCCAATAAGAGCATATGCTCTCCCACAATGCCAATAACAACATATGCTCTCCCAAATCCACAATGCCAATAACAACATATGCTCTCCCACAATCCACAATGCCAATAACAACATATGCTCTCCCACAATCAAAAATGCCAATAATAACATATGCTCTCCCACAATCCACAATGCCAATAACAAGATATGCTCTCCCACAATCCACAATGCCAATAACAACATATGCTCTGCCACAATGCCAATAATAACATATGCTCTCCCACAATGCCAATAACAACATATGCTCTCACACAATGCCAATAACAACATATCTCCCACAATGCCAATAACAACATATGCTCTCCCACAGTGCCATTAATAACATATGCTCTCCCACAATCCACATTGCCAATAATAACATATGCTCTCCCACAATCTACAATGCCGATAACAACATATGCTCTCCCACAATCCACAATGCCAATAACAACATATGCTCTCCCACAATGCCAATAACAACATATGCTCTCCCAAATCCACAGTTCCAATAACAACATATGCTCTCCCACAATCCACAATGCCAATAAGAACATATGCTCTCCCACAATCAAAAATGCCAATAATAACATATGCTCTCCCACAATGCCAATAACAACATATGCTCTCCCACAATGCCATTAATAACATATGCTCTCCCACATTGCCAATAACAACATATGCTCTCCCACAATCCACATTGCCAATAATAACATGTGCTCCCTCACAATCTACAATGCCGATAACAACATATGCTCTCCCACAATCCACAATGCCAATAACAACATATGCTCTCCCACAATGCCAATAACAACATATGCTCTCCCAAATCCACAATGCCAATAACAACATATGCTCTCCCACAATCCACAATGCCAATAACAACATATGCTCTCCCACAATCAAAAATGCCAATAATAACATATGCTCTCCCACAATCCACAATGCCAATAACAAGATATGCTCTCCCATAATCCCCAATGCCAATAACAACATATGCTCTGCCACAATGCCAATAATAACAAATGCTCTCCCACAATGCCAATAACAACATATGCTCTCACACAATGCCAATAATAACATATGCTCTCCTACAATGCCAATAACAACATATGCTCTCCCACAATGCCATTAATAACATATGCTCTCCCACAATGCCAATAACAACATATGCTCTCCCACAATCCACATTGCCAATAACAACATATGCTCTCCCACAATCCACAATGCCAATAACAACATATGCTCTCCCACAATCCACAATGCCAATAACAACATATGCTCTCCCACAATGCCAATAATAACATATGCTCTCCCACAATCCACAATGTCAATAACAACATATGCTCTCCCACAATCCACAATGCCAATAACAACATATGCTCTCCCACAATCCACAATGCCAATAACAACATATGCTCTCCCACAATCCACAATGACAATAACAACAGATGCTCTCCCACAATCCACAATGCCAATAAGATCATATGCTCTCCCACAATGCCAATAAAAACATATGCTCTCCCAAAATCCACAATGCCAATAACAACATATGCTCTCCCAAATCCACAATGCCAATAACAACATATGCTCTCCCACAATCCACAATGCTAATAACAACATATGCTCTCCCACAATCCACAATGCCAATAAAAACATATGCTCTCCCACAATCCACAATGCCAATAACAACATATGCTCTCCCACAATCCATAAGGCCAATAACAACATATGCTCTCCCACAATCCATAATACCAATAACAACATATACTCTCCCACAATGCCAATAATAACATATGCTCTCCCACAATGCCAATAACAACATATGCTCTCCCACAATGCCAATAACAACATATGCTCTCCCACAATGCCAATAACAACATATGCTCTCTCACAATCCACAAGGCCAATAACAACATATGCTCTCCCACAATCCACAAGGCCAATAACAACATATGCTCTCCCACAATCCATAATACCAATAACAACATATACTCTCCCACAATGCCAATAATAACATATGCTCTCCCACAATGCCAATAACAACATATGCTCTCCCACGATGCCAATAACAACATATGCTCTCCCACAATGCCAATAACAACATATGCTCTCTCACAAACCACAAGGCCAATAACAACATATGCTCTCCCTCAATCCATAATACCAATAACAACATATGCTCTCCCACAATGCCAATAACAACATATGCTCTCTCACAATCCACAAGGCCAATAACAACATATGCTCTCCCTCAATCCATAATACCAATAACAACATATGCTCTCCCACAATGCCAATAACAACATATGCTCTCCCACAATGCCAATAACAACATATGCTCTCCCACAATGCCAATAACAACATATGCTCTCTCACAATCCACAAGGCCAATAACAACATATGCTCTCCCTCAATCCATAATACCAATAACAACATATGCTCTCCCACAATGCCAATAATAACATATGCTCTTCCACAATCCACAATGCCAATAACAACATATGCTCTCCCGCAATCCACAATGCCACTAACAACATATGCTCTCCCACAATCCACAATGCCAATAACAACATATGCTCTCCCACAATGCCAATAATAACATATGCTCTCCCACAATCCACAATGCCAATAACAACATATGCTCTCCCACAATCCACAATGCCAATAACAACATATGCTCTCCCACAATCCACAATGCCAATAACAACATATGCTCTCCCACAATCCACAATGCCAATAATAGCATATGCTCTCCCACAATCCACAATGCCAACAACAACATATGCTCTCCCACAATCCACAATGTCAATAACAGCATATGCTCTCCCACAATGCCAATAAAAACATATGCTCTCCCAAAATCCACAATGCCAATAACAACATATGCTCTCCCAAATCCACAATGCCAATAACAACATATGCTCTCCCACAATCCACAATGCTAATAACAACATATGCTCTCCCACAATCCACAATGCCAATAATAACATATGCTCTCCCACAATCCAAAATGCCAATAACAACATATGCTCTCCCACAATCCACAAGGCCAATAACAACATATGCTCTCCCACAATACATAATACCAATAACAACATATGCTCTCCCACAATGCCAATAATAACATATGCTCTCCCGCAATCCACAATGCCAATAACAACATATGCTCTCCCATAATCCACAATGCCAAAAACAACATATGCTCTCCCACAATGCCAATAACAACATATGCTCTCCCACAATCCACATTGCAAATAACCACATATGCTCTCCCACAATCCACAATGCCAATAACAACATATGCTCTCCCACAATCCACGATGCCAATAACATCATATGCTCTCCCACAATCCATAATGCCAATAATAACATATGCTCTCCCACAATCCACAATGCCAATAACAATATATGCTCTCCCACAATGCCAATAATAACATATGCTCTCCCACAATCCACAATGCCAATAACAACATATGCTCTCCCACAATCCACAATGCCAATAACAACATATGCTCTCCAACAATCCACAATGCCAATAACAACATATGCTCTCCCACAATCCACAATGCCAATAATATCATATGCTCTCCCACAATCTACAATGCCGATAACAACATATGCTCTCCCACAATCCACAATGCCAATAACAACATATGCTCTCCCACAATGCCAATAACAACATATGATCTCCCAAATCCACAATGCCAATAACAACATATGCTCTCCCACAATCCACAATGCCAATAACAACATATGCTCTCCCACAATCAAAAATGCCAATAATAACATATGCTCTCCCACAATCCACAATGCCAATAACAAGATATGCTCTCCCACAATCCACAATGCCAATAACAACATATGCTCTGCCACAATGCCAATAATAACATATGCTCTCACACAATGCCAATAACAACATATGCTCTCCCACAATGCCAATAATAACATATGCTCTCCCACAATGCCAATAACAACATATGCTCTCCCACAATGCCATTAATAACATATGCTCTCCCACATTGCCAATAACAACATATGCTCTCCCACAATCCACATTGCCAATAATAACATATGCTCTCCCACAATCTACAATGCCGATAACAACATATGCTCTCCCACAATCCACAATGCCAATAACAACATATGCTCTCCCACAATGCCAATAACAACATATGCTCTCCCAAATCCACAATGCCAATAACAACATATGCTCTCCCACAATCCACAATGCCAATAACAACATATGCTCTCCCACAATCAAAAATGCCAATAATAACATATGCTCTACCACAATCCACAATGCCAATAACAAGATATGCTCTCCCACAATCCACAATGCCAATAACAACATATGCTCTGCCACAATGCCAATAATAACAAATGCTCTCCCACAATGCCAATAACAACATATGCTCTCACACAATGCCAATAATAACATATGCTCTCCCACAATGCCAATAACAACATATGCTCTCCCACAATGCCATTAATAACATATACTCTCCCACAATGCCAATAACAACATATGCTCTCCCACAATCCACATTGCCAATAACAACATATGCTCTCCCACAATCCACAATGCCAATAACAACATATGCTCTCCCACAATGCCAATAATAACATATGCTCTCCCACAATTCACAATGTCAATAACAACATATGCTCTCCCACAATCCACAATGCCAATAACAACATATGCTCTCCCACAATCCACATTGCCAATAACAACATATGCTCTCCCACAATCCACAATGCCAATAACAACATATGCTCTCCCACAATCCACGATGCCAATAACATCATATGCTCTCCCACAATCCATAATGCCAATAATAACATATGCTCTCCCACAATCCACAATGCCAATAACAATATATGCTCTCCCACAATGCCAATAATAACATATGCTCTCCCACAATCCACAATGCCAATAACAACATATGCTCTCCCACAATCCACAATGCCAATAACAACATATGCTCTCCAACAATCCACAATGCCAATAACAACATATGCTCTCCCACAATCCACAATGCCAATAATATCATATGCTCTCCCACAATCTACAATGCCGATAACAACATATGCTCTCCCACAATCCACAATGCCAATAACAACATATGCTCTCCCACAATGCCAATAACAACATATGATCTCCCAAATCCACAATGCCAATAACAACATATGCTCTCCCACAATCCACAATGCCAATAACAACATATGCTCTCCCACAATCAAAAATGCCAATAATAACATATGCTCTCCCACAATCCACAATGCCAATAACAAGATATGCTCTCCCACAATCCACAATGCCAATAACAACATATGCTCTGCCACAATGCCAATAATAACATATGCTCTCACACAATGCCAATAACAACATATGCTCTCCCACAATGCCAATAATAACATATGCTCTCCCACAATGCCAATAACAACATATGCTCTCCCACAATGCCATTAATAACATATGCTCTCCCACATTGCCAATAACAACATATGCTCTCCCACAATCCACATTGCCAATAATAACATATGCTCTCCCACAATCTACAATGCCGATAACAACATATGCTCTCCCACAATCCACAATGCCAATAACAACATATGCTCTCCCACAATGCCAATAACAACATATGCTCTCCCAAATCCACAATGCCAATAACAACATATGCTCTCCCACAATCCACAATGCCAATAACAACATATGCTCTCCCACAATCAAAAATGCCAATAATAACATATGCTCTACCACAATCCACAATGCCAATAACAAGATATGCTCTCCCACAATCCACAATGCCAATAACAACATATGCTCTGCCACAATGCCAATAATAACAAATGCTCTCCCACAATGCCAATAACAACATATGCTCTCACACAATGCCAATAATAACATATGCTCTCCCACAATGCCAATAACAACATATGCTCTCCCACAATGCCATTAATAACATATACTCTCCCACAATGCCAATAACAACATATGCTCTCCCACAATCCACATTGCCAATAACAACATATGCTCTCCCACAATCCACAATGCCAATAACAACATATGCTCTCCCACAATGCCAATAATAACATATGCTCTCCCACAATTCACAATGTCAATAACAACATATGCTCTCCCACAATCCACAATGCCAATAACAACATATGCTCTCCCACAATCCACAATGCCAATAACAACATATGCTCTCCCACAATCCACAATGCCAATAAGAGCATATGCTCTCCCACAATGCCAATAAAAACATATGCTCTCCCAAAATCCACATTGCCAATAACAACATATGCTCTCCCAAATCCACAATGCCAATAACAACATATGCTCTCCCACAATCCACAATGCTAATAACAACATATGCTCTCCCACAATCCACAATGCCAATAATAGCATATGCTCTCCCACAATCCACAATGCCAACAACAACATATGCTCTCCCACAATCCACAATGTCAATAACAGCATATGCTCTCCCACAAAGCCAATAAAAACATATGCTCTCCCAAAATACACAATGCCAATAACAACATATGCTCTCCCAAATCCACAATGCCAATAACAACATATGCTCTCCCACAATCCACAATGCTAATAACAACATATGCTCTCCCACAATCCACAATGCCAATAATAACATATGCTCTCCCACAATCCAAAATGCCAATAACAACATATGCTCTCCCACAATCCACAAGGCCAATAACAACATATGCTCTCCCACAATACATAATACCAATAACAACATATGCTCTCCCACAATGCCAATAATAACATATGCTCTCCCGCAATCCACAATGCCAATAACAACATATGCTCTCCCATAATCCACAATGCCAAAAACAACATATGCTCTCCCACAATGCCAATAACAACATATGCTCTCCCACAATCCACATTGCAAATAACCACATATGCTCTCCCACAATCCACAATGCCAATAACAACATATGCTCTCCCACAATCCACGATGCCAATAACATCATATGCTCTCCCACAATCCATAATGCCAATAATAACATATGCTCTCCCACAATCCACAATGCCAATAACAATATATGCTCTCCCACAATGCCAATAATAACATATGCTCTCCCACAATCCACAATGCCAATAACAACATATGCTCTCCCACAATCCACAATGCCAATAACAACATATGCTCTCCAACAATCCACAATGCCAATAACAACATATGCTCTCCCACAATCCACAATGCCAATAATATCATATGCTCTCCCACAATCTACAATGCCGATAACAACATATGCTCTCCCACAATCCACAATGCCAATAACAACATATGCTCTCCCACAATGCCAATAACAACATATGATCTCCCAAATCCACAATGCCAATAACAACATATGCTCTCCCACAATCCACAATGCCAATAACAACATATGCTCTCCCACAATCAAAAATGCCAATAATAACATATGGTTTCCCACAATCCACAATGCCAATAACAAGATATGCTCTCCCACAATCCACAATGCCAATAACAACATATGCTCTGCCACAATGCCAATAATAACATATGCTCTCACACAATGCCAATAACAACATATGCTCTCCCACAATGCCAATAATAACATATGCTCTCCCACAATCCCAATAACAACATATGCTCTCCCACAATGCCATTAATAACATATGCTCTCCCACATTGCCAATAACAACATATGCTCTCCCAAAATCCACATTGCCAATAATAACATATGCTCTCCCACAATCTACAATGCCGATAACAACATATGCTCTCCCACAATCCACAATGCCAATAACAACATATGCTCTCCCACAATGCCAATAACAACATATGCTCTCCCAAATCCACAATGCCAATAACAACATATGCTCTCCCACAATCCACAATGCCAATAACAACATATGCTCTCCCACAATCAAAAATGCCAATAATAACATATGCTCTACCACAATCCACAATGCCAATAACAAGATATGCTCTCCCACAATCCACAATGCCAATAACAACATATGCTCTGCCACAATGCCAATAATAACAAATGCTCTCCCACAATGCCAATAACAACATATGCTCTCACACAATGCCAATAATAACATATGCTCTCCCACAATGCCAATAACAACATATGCTCTCCCACAATGCCATTAATAACATATACTCTCCCACAATGCCAATAACAACATATGCTCTCCCACAATCCACATTGCCAATAACAACATATGCTCTCCCACAATCCACAATGCCAATAACAACATATGCTCTCCCACAATCCACAATGCCAATAACAACATATGCTCTCCCACAATGCCAATAATAACATATGCTCTCCTACAATCCACAATGTCAATAACAACATATGCTCTCCCACAATCCACAATGCCAATAACAACATATGCTCACCCACAATCCACAATGCCAATAATAACATATGCTCTCCCACAATCCACAATGTCAATAACAACATATGCTCTCCCACAATCCACAATGCCAATAAGAGCATATGCTCTCCCACAATGCCAATAAAAACATATGCTCTCCCAAAATCCACATTGCCAATAACAACATATGCTCTCCCAAATCCACAATGCCAATAACAACATATGCTCTCCCACAATCCACAATGCTAATAACAACATATGCTCTCCCACAATCCACAATGCCAATAAAACATATGCTCTCCCACAATCCACAATGCCAATAACAACATATGCTCTCCCACAATCCACGATGCCAATAACAACATATACTCTCCCGCAATCCACAATACCAATAACAACATATGCTCTCCCATAATCCACAATGCCAATAACAACATATGCTCTCCCACAATGCCAATAACAACATATGCTCTCCCACAATCCACGATGCCAATAACAACATATGCTCTCTCACAATCCACAAGGCCAATAACAACATATGCTCTCCCTCAATCCATAATACCAATAACAACATATGCTCTCCCACAATGCCAATAATAACATATGCTCTCCCACAATCCACAATGCCAATAACAACATATGCTCTCCCGCAATCCACAATGCCACTAACAACATATGCTATCCCACAATCCACAATGCCAATAACAACATATGCTCTCCCACAATGCCAATAATAACATATGCTCTCCCACAATCCACAATGCCAATAACAACATATGCTCTCCCACAATCCACAATGCCAATAACAACATATGCTCTCCCACAATCCACAATGCCAATAACAACATATGCTCTCCCACAATGCCAATAGCAACATATGCTCTCCCACAATCCACAATGCCAATAACAACATATTCTCTCCCACAATCCACAATGCCAATAACAACATATCCTCTCCCACAATCCACAATGCCAATACCAACATATGTTCTCCCACAATCCACAATGCCAATAACAACATATGCTCTCCCACAATCCACAATGCCAAAAACAACATATGCTCTCCCACAATGCCAATAACAACATATGCTCTTCCACAATGCCAATAACAACATATGCTCTCCCACAATCCACAATGCCAATAATAACATATGCTCTCCCACAATCCACAATGCCAATAACAACATATGCTCTCCCACAATCCACAATGCCAATAACAACATATGCTCTCCCACAATGCCAATAACAACATATGCTCTCCCACAATCCACAATTCCAATAACAACATATGCTCTCCCACAATACCAATAACAACATATGCTCTCTCACAATCCACAAGGCAAATAACAACATATGCTCTCCCACAATCCATAATACCAATAACAACATATGCTCTCCCACAATGCCAAAAATAACATATGCTCTCCCACAATCCACAATGCCAATAACAACATATGCTCTCCCGCAATCCACAATGCCAATAACAACATATGCTCTCCTATAATCCACAATGCCAATAACAACATATGCTCTCCCACAATGCCAATAGCAACATATGCTCTCCCACAATCCACAATGCCAATAACAACATATTCTCTCCCACAATCCACAATGCCAATAACAACATATCCTCTCCCACAATCCACAATGCCAATACCAACATATGTTCTCCCACAATCCACAATGTCATTAACAACATATGCTCTCCCACAATCCACAATGCCAATAACAACATATGCTCTCCCACAATGCCAATAACAACATATGCTCTTCCACAATGCCAATAACAACATATGCTCTCCCACAATCCACTATGCCAATAACAACATATGCTCTCCCACAATCCACTATGCCAATAACAACATATGCTCTCCCACAATCCACTATGCCAATAACAACATATGCTCTCCCACAATGCCAATAACAACATATGCTCTCCCACAATCCACAATTCCAATAACAACATATGCTCTCCCACAATGCCAATAACAACATATGCTCTCCCACAATCCACATTGCCAATAACAACATATGCTCTCCCACAATCCACAATGCAAATAACAACATATGCTCTCCCACAATCCACAATGCCAATAACAACATATGCTCTCCCACAATGCCAATAATAACATATGCTCTCTCACAATCCACAATGCCAATAACAATATATGCTCTCCCACAATCCACAATGCCAATAACAACATATGCTCTCCCACAATCCACAATGCCAATAATAACATATACTCTCCCACAATCCACAATGCCAATAACAACATATGCTCTCCCACAATCCGCAATGCCAATAACAACATATGCTCTCCCACAATGCCAATAACAACATATGCTCTCCGAAAATCCTCATTGCCAATAACAATATATGTTCTCCCAAATCCACAATGCCAATACAACATATGCTCTCCCACGATCCACAATGCCAATAACAACATATGCTCTCCCACAATCCACAATGCCAATAATAACATATGCTTTCCCACAATCCACAATGCCAATAACAACATATGCTCTCCCACAATCCACAATGCCAATAACAACATATGCTCTCCCACAATGCCAATAACAACATATTCTCCCCCACAATCCACAATGTCAATAACAACATATGCTCTCCCGCAATCCACAATGCCAATAACAACATATGCTCTCCCACAATCCACAATGCCAATAGCAACATATGCTCTCCCACAATCCACAATGCCAATAATAACATATGCTCTTCCACAATCCACAATGCCAATAACAACATATGCTCTCCCACAATGCCAATAACAACATATGCTCTCCCACAATCCACAATGCCAATAACAACATATGCTCTCTCACAATCCACAAGGCCAATAACAACATATGCTCTCCCACAATCCATAATACCAATAACAACATATGCTCTCCCACAATGCCAATAATAACATATGCTCTCCCACAATCCACAATGCCAATAACAACGTATGCTCTCCCGCAATCCACAATGCCAATAACATCATATGCTCTCCCACAATCCACAATGCCAATAACAACATATGCTCTCCCACAATGCCAATAGCAACATATGCTCTCCCACAATCCACAATGCCAATAACAACATATTCTCTCCCACAATTCACAATGCCAATAACAACATATCCTCTCCCACAATCCACAATGCCAATACCAACATATGTTCTCCCACAATCCACAATGCCATTAACAACATATGCTCTCCCACAATCCACAATGCCAATAACAACATATGCTCTCCCACAATGCCAATAACAACATATGCTCTTCCACAATGCCAATAACAACATATGCTCTCCCACAATCCACAATGCCAATAATAACATATGCTCTCCCACAATCCACAATGCCAATAACAACATATGCTCTCCCACAATCCACAATGCCAATAACAACATATGCTCTCCCACAATGCCAATAACAACATATGCTCTCCCACAATCCACAATTCCAATAACAACATATGCTCTCCCACAATGCCAATAACAACATATGCTCTCCCACAATCCACATTGCCAATAACAACATATGCTCTCCCACAATCCACAATGCAAATAACAACATATGCTCTCCCACAATCCACAATGCCAATAACAACATATGCTCTCCCACAATGCCAATAATAACATATGCTCTCCCACAATCCACAATGCCAATAACAACATATGCTCTCCCACAATCCACAATGCCAATAACAACATATGCTCTCCCACAATCCACAATGCCAATAACAACATATGCTCTCCCACAATCCACAATGCCAATAACAACATATGCTCTCCCACAATCCACAATGCCAATAATAACATATACTCTCCACAATCCACAATGCCAATAAAAACATATGCTCTCCCACAATCCACAATGCCAATAACAACATATGCTCTCCCACAATGCCAATAACAACATATGCTCTCCGAAAATCCTCATTGCCAATAACAATATATTTTCACCCAAATCCACAATGCCAATAACAACATATGCTCTCCCACAATCCACAATGCCAATAACAACATATGCTCTCCCACAATCCACAATGCCAATAATAACATATGCTGTCCCACAATCCACAATGCCAATAACAACATATGCTCTCCCACAATCCACAATGCCAATAACAACATATGCTCTCCCACAATGCCAATAACAACATATTCTCCCCCACAATCCACAATGTCAATAACAACATATGCTCTCCCGCAATCCACAATGCCAATAACAACATATGCTCTCCCACAATCCACAATGCCAATAGCAACATATGCTCTCCCACAATCCACAATGCCAATAATAACATATGCTCTTCCACAATCCACAATGCCAATAACAACATATGCTCTCCCACAATGCCAATAACAACATATTCTCTCCCACAATCCACAATGTCAATAACAACATATGCTCTCCCGCAATCCACAATGCCAATAACAACATATGCTCTCTCACAATCCACAAGGCCAATAACAACATATGCTCTCCCACAATCCATAATACCAATAACAACATATGCTCTCCCACAATGCCAATAATAACATATGCTCTCCCACAATCCACAATGCCAATAACAACATATGCTCTCCCGCAATCCACAATGCCAATAACAACATATGCTCTCCCACAATCCACAATGCCAATAACAACATATGCTCTCCCACAATGCCAATAGCAACATATGCTCTCCCACAATCCACAATGACAATAACAACATATGCTCTCCCACAATCCACAATGCCAATAACAACATAGCCTCTCCCACAATCCACAATGCCAATACCAACATATGGTCTCCCACAATCCACAATGCCAATAACAACATATGCTCTCCCACAATCCACAATGCCAATAACAACATATGCTCTCCCACAATGCCAATAACAACATATGCTCTTCCACAATGCCAATAACAACATATGCTCTCCCACATTCCACAATGCCAATAACAACATATGCTCTCCCACAATCCACAATGCCAATAACAACATATGTTCTCCCACAATCCACAATGCCAATAACAACATATGTTCTCCCACAATCCACAATGCCAATAACAACATAATTATGATTTCCCACAATGCCAATAACAACATATGATTTCCCACAGACATCGTTGCAACTACCATTCACTTAATAGGTCAACTGATGGGACACCCTGTGAAAGGACTTCTGCTTATAATGCAACGGTAGTAATATTCACAAATTGATATCCCTACAAGTGTGTGATTTACGTTTATTTATCGTCGCTACCGGTTGTCCATATGAGCGATGCCTCCTGAAGAGATTAGTCATTTTAGATTTTTGGAGGATAGTGCAATGATACAGACAGAGACCCATTCCAGAGTCTCCTCTGGTTCTTTTACGTGCACGGTGTACAGCACCGACATGAGACCTCCGTTTAATTTCCCATCTGAAAGACTGTTAATTTTATTAGGGTCAGACGGGGGATCGAACCTGCGATCCCTGGATGGCCAGTCCAGCGTGTTACCACTGGAGTACATCCATAATTGTAGATGTATTTATAGTCGCCACCACCTGATAATATGGGAGACTGGGTTTTCTTTGGTGTCTATATGTCCTATGCCGGCTCTGTGAATAGAGTTTACATCCTGAGGCGGTTTATACGTTTCATCCAGGGTGGCAAGTCCTCTCGGTGGTCTTTCTTTCGAAAATTGAATCATTGTTAGGGCCACATCATAAGACACCGGTAGCAGCTATCCTGTTCAATGGTGTTCGTCACATCAAGGCATTCCCGGGATGTTCCATTCAAGCCGGGTATAGGAGTGGAGATAAACACGACAAACCGAGTCTATGTCGAGGAGATAAGTCTTGTATGAGCTGCGGCTGTGGAAGGAGCTCTACCCGGTCCCTACTATTACATATGCCAAATGTGATAAAATTGTGTGTGGTTAGAAACTAGGCCAACTGTAGGCAACACATTTAAAATAATAATTATTCCCGTGAATCAATGGTATAAAAGTGCTAACGTGTTTGTGTATTTACGTTTATTTATCGTCGCTACCGGTTGTCCATATGAGCGATGCCTCCTGAAGAGATTAGTCATTTTAGATTTTTGGAGGATAGTGCAATGATACAGACAGAGACCCATTCCAGAGTCTCCTCTGGTTCTTTTACGTGCACGGTGTAAAGCACCGACACGAGACCTCGGTTTAACGTCCCATCTGAAAGACTGTTAATTTTATTAGGGTCAGACGGGGATTGAACCTGCGATCCCTGGATTACCAGTCCAGCGTGTTACCACTGGACTACATATCCGTCTGTTAAAGTTTTTTGTTTTCTATACTCCTATTTATAGTTGCCAGAGTTGGTCTGTGCTCACTCGCATCCCTACAACAACCTCTACCACAGTACGGAAATTAACTAGAGTGTTTGGACAACTATAGGAGAACATCCATTGCCAAGTTGGTGTAAATCGCACAAATAGACTCAATGTATATATTTTATTTTAATATTAACATTTAATATATAGCATATATTTAATTATACAGCAAATCAATGATGTGTAATAAACTGAATCAAATAAGATGATATGAATATTGATATTATAGGCTTATGAAAAGTGTAGATCCAGATGAGCCGGCTCGTGACGAGTCGTCTCATCAGGATCTGCACTTTTTTGCCAGTAATAATTATTACTATTTTTAGATAAAATTACCCATTTTGATAAATGAACTGGTCCAAAGGTAATTTTCTTATTAATTTATTGGTCTAAAAATAGCATGCACCAATCCATGTCAGTTACTTGGGGTTGAAAGAGTTAACCAAAATACTGTAATCAGGTGACCAGTTAGGACTGTTGTTGAGGGTATATTGCTAAATATGGCTTGCCCCATTAAAATACTGATAACTGTTGTTCATATATATAGTGTCAGTCTGGGAACAGGATTTGATATATTTTTCCTCGTAAGTCATATATTTCTAAAACCGACATCATTAATTAAGCTGCTTGGGGTTTCTTGCCAGAAGTAAAATAGTGGAAAATCGACAGACTGTAATCCAGACTGATATAGCGTTTCAAAAAAGTGGATCTAGACATGGTAAATATAGGGTAGCTAGCCTGGAATAAAAACAACACCTTTTGACAAAAGTGGACCGTCCATGTAAAGATAAAGTGGAGGCCAAGCTATAATCTTTGTTTTTCGTCCCCTTCGTTTTACAAATCTATACGCATCTTTGTTCGGTTCTCCTGCATGTTCTGCGTAGTCTCGAATTTCAACATGCAGGGGTGGATCTTGCAGTCTCAGAGAAAACGCAACCTCGAAACATTTATTGGCGTAAACTGACATTTGACGATGGTTTCCGGTTCCGTTTCCAAGAGAGGTAGGGAGCTGAGATATGTCGTGTTGTATCTACAATACGTATAGTATTTAGTTAAGCATGCGTTACGGACAACAATAATTAATGAGAGAACACCAAACACTGACTCTAAGTATCATGCAACAGTAATATGTGAACTAAGAATTTCCATAATCGTCGTTAAAACACTGTCGTGACGTCATACCTTTATACGTGCAGTCCATTATTATTAATATTGGACTGCGGTCAAAAGGCCAGAGTATTATATTAAATAATAAGCGTAAATGTCATTGGCGTAGCTTCCTCTAGGCCGTGTAGGCCGTAGCCTACACTTTTCCCCGAAAAATCGAAAAAATAAAAATGCCATATCTGCAACAAAAATCGGGAGGCCAGGATTAAATTATATACGCTATAAATAGTTTTCCTGATTACGACCCCCGGACCCCCTCCCGTCTTAAGTGTTAAGTTGGCCAACACATCGATTCCAGCCAAGCTACGCCCCTGAATGTACGAATTTAACAATTTTAATTAGTAGAATATTGTTATATAAGTGGAAGTCGTGATAGCTCAGTGGTAGCGCGTTCGCTTCATGTGCGAAAGGCCCGGAGTTCGAGTCCCGCTGGAGCCGTTACGATTGTGCCCTTAGGCAAGGCACTTAAATTCCATGTTGTCTCTTCTCTCTCCTCGTGGCGATGGATTCCATCAGGAATGAGGTCTCGAGAGTGATTAATATAAGTTATAGAAACTTGTTTCGCAATCGAGCTAAAATAAATTTGTATAATAATATATAAGTGTGTGTTTTAAGTAATATATAAGCCTCAAACGGAACGTTTTCGGCTTATATCCTATAGATATTAAACGATTACAATGTACATTCGGTTTATTAAGATATAAATTATATTACATTAAAGTACATAAGTTTGAATTTTCGTTGAAACACGTGCAATTCCCATGCAAATTAGCGTCATGACTGACACGTGATTTGAAGTCAAAGACCATAACCACTCAGGTCCTATTTACCTTTTGTATTACAGTGACTCGTCTGTAAAGACGTATTTTAATATGACCTCATATATATATATATATATATATATATATATATATTGTCATGCGGCGCTATAAATCATTTCCTTTTTGGCAGTTTCTTACGGAGGTTGGTGCACCAAGTACTGGTTAACCGCTGGAGCCTGCCCAGGAAAGGTGGTGTTAGGTAAACTGCCCGTCGCTCAAATGGGAAACCGGTAGAGACGTTAAATAAACTTAAATAATAAAAATATATATATATAAATCATTTCATTGTTTCATTGTTTCATTGCAACTGGTAAAAGCACGTGAACATAGTAATACTATCACCATGACGGTTATATCGTCTACGAAGTCTGGTGCGTGATGAGCTCTCAGCTTCCTCAAACCTTCCTTCATACTGCAGAATGTGGCGGACTCTGTCTCGTCACGCTGTAATTGCAAGTTCGAGCATAAGTCAAAACATAAATAGACGTACCCACTAGAATAGGTAGTACAGATCGGCCTCGGTTTACAGTACAATATTAATACTATTAAATTGTTGTTAATGTCAGACGGGAATTTAACATGTGATTTCTGTATTCGCAGTCCAATATGGTGTGATTTTACGTTTATTTATCGTCGCTACCGGTTGCCCATATGAGCGACGCCTCCTGAAGAGATTAGTTATTTTAGATTTTTGGAGGATAGTGCAATGATACAGAGAGATACCCATTCCAGAGTCTCATCTGGTTCTTTTACGTACACGTTGTAAACCACCGACACGAGACCTCGGTTTAACGTCCCATCTGAAAGACTGTTAATTTTATTATGGTCAGACGGGGGATCGAACCTGCGATCCCTGGATTACCAGTCCAGCGCGTTACCACTGGGCTACAGATCCGTCTGTGTTAGCAACATTTATATTCACTGACAAAGCGGTGTACTTGATGTAAAGCTATACACGCTAGCGGCAGATAAAATCACGTTTGCAAACAACAGTCAGAAAGTGCAGTCTGATCAGGCTCTATGTTGTTTGCTATTCGGATAGTGGAACTAAAACATTTGGCTGAATAGCAAACAACATAGATCCTGATCAGAAGCGGCGCTACGCCGCGGCTGATCTGGATCTAAGTTGTTTGCAAATGTGATTTTATTTACTAAGCAGGCAGAGTTCATTCAGTCAAATCCATAGCTTGAGTAATGTGCATTTAGGATATTGTTTCAAATTAACACCAACTTTCCATATTACCCGTCAATACATGCAGCCTGTAAGTAGCGAGGCGATCGATCACTAGTTGCGCCCTCAAATTCTAATATTCTATATCCAGTATTGGATTGGATTTATGATCCATCCATGATTCGCTTCAGGTGCGAAATGTCCGGAGTTCGAACCCCGCTGGAGCCGTTACGATTGTGCCCTTAGGCAAGGCATTTAAATTCCACGTTGCCTATTCTCTCTCCATCGTGGCGACGGATTCCATCAGGAATGAGGTCTTGAGAGTGATTAATATAAGTTGTATGAACTTGTTTCGCAATCGAGCTAAAATATATGTGTATAAACTATTAGGATCTGATAGCATCTATAGTGTGACATCCGTGGTCCAGTGGTAGAGCGTCGGATCTGGAATATATCGTCCCGGGTTCGATACTCGGTCAGGCCACGTATGTAGTGTCATTGAGCAAGGCACCTCACACACATTGCTTAGTACTGGTTAACCACTTAGGTCGGCTAAACTTGCCCAGGAAAACATGACTCCGTCCCCGCAAGGGGTTTGACATTAATGGAACATACATAGCTATAGCTATAGTACATGATGTATCACAATGTCTTAATATTTCCAATGACTGATTGTTCGGCAGTAACAAGTCGAAGTTGAATTTGAATATTGCCATTACCTCAATATTATTGAATCCATGAATGTTAAACTCTCCGATCTGTACGTCTATATCCGGCTGCAGTATGCCATATGTTAAGGTCTCTAGATGAGTCTCCGAACACAGCTTGGCGTGTGTGTAAGCATCCTACGATATACAAGAACAGTATAACAACTGATTCGTTTATAAGAACAACCTACGCTTATGTGTTCTGCATTCTCAAGTGATGTGTAAACGTTCTTACAATAATCTTGAAAAATAAGTATCGAGTGTGTTTTACGTTTATTTATCGTCCCTACCGGTTGCCCATATATGAGCGACGCCTCCTGAAGAGATTAGTCATTTTAGATATTTGGAGGATAGTGCAATGATACAGACATAGACCAATTCCAGAGTCTCCTCTGGTTCTTTTACGTGCACGCTGTAAAGCACCGGCACGAGACCTCGGTTTAACGTCTGAATGAGGTCTGTGAAATCTATGTATGTATTCGCGAATTAACATTTGAATAAACATCTCAATAAACACCTGGCTGTGTTTTCGCCAATAAACATCTGAATAACTAACTACCATCTACAAGCCAACTTCACAGACCTGAAAATAATTCTTTTATACTCTATTTGAACGCTACGTAACAATTTTCGACGTTACCAGATGTTACAAACTACGAAACACTCTGTCCAACTTCACTACTGGTGGAATAGAATGGACTATGATAACACTGATATGCTCGACAACAACTGATAGAGAACCAACACAAATACATGCGTATTCCATTGACTTCCAAACTCGACGCCGGGCCAGTGCAAATTCAACTCTCCTCCTCCCTCTCCCTCTCTCCCGCCCCGCCCACTCCCTCCCGTAATAATTAATTTCAAATAATATAGTACCGCGAGTAGATTAAACAGTTTGGTAACGGTCTCGTCTTTGGTTGTCGAGGTTGATACGAGATATGCACTCTTCCATTCCTTCTCATAAAGCTGACTAAACGTGGATGCTAAATGTTTAGGTGAGTACCTGTCATCCCTACAACAATAAATTAAATATACAAATAGGTTGTTGTTGAAATAGCCAAAACTACGAGCTTACTGCATAAATTATACGAAACGATCAGGGAACTGAAGAAATTATATGAAACGACCAGCTTTGTGGGTGACCAATACGAAAATACAAGCGATAAATGGCTGTCCGATTAGCACAGTATAGTTAGCGCGCTCGCTTCTCACCAATGCGACCCGGGTTCGATCCTCGGGCCGAGAAGTATGTGAAATGATACGATTGTCGCCAGATCGGACAGGTGGGTTTTCTCCGGGTACTCCGGTTTCCTCCCACATGAATGACCACATATACGCTTTCATCCGAGCCAACGAGAGTGATTAATATAAGTTGTTAAAGCTTTCTTCGCAATCGTTGTAAAATAAATAAAGTTTAAAACAATACAAGCGAAATGAATAAATAATACGAAACGACCAGTTCTAAGGATAAATTCCACGAAACGATCAGCCTAATGAATCAATTATACCAAACTACAAACTATAAGCATAAATTAATCGAACGATCAGTTCTAAAGATATCATAATAGTACTCTTCAATTAACTTGCACAGTATATTTCAAACATATTTAGTTTCATATTAGCATAGGTATCGACCCGATATAACTTGATATCAGCCTGAGATCCAAGTTACCGGGGGTCGATGCCAATACTGATATGAAACTAGCCACGTAATAACGTCTTTATTACTTTGATATGAATTTGAACATTTAATAATCAAAATAATGCTCTCCGTTATCCATTTATCAGGAATAAATCACAATTATTGAATTAGATACATGAAAACGATTACCACGAAACATCTGTAATCTGTCACATTTGACATACTGAGACGCTACAGGAAGTAAACAAACTAGCACCGAGTGCTTATCCGTTTTCATTCTCGTGAACTAGTTATGATACGTTTTTTACTGGTTTGATTCAGGATCGAGGCCGTATTAAACCAGCAAATGTAACATCACACTGGAAAACACAGCGTATTAAACTGGACAGTAGATAATATTGTGTCCCCCTCGTGGTCTAGTGGTTAAGGTCGCTGACTTGTATACCACTGTAACCTATCATCACTGATGGTCACGGGTTCGAGCCCCGCTCAGGCCGTGCCTCAACTATATGAAAAAGTTGGCAGTTTCTTACGGAGGTTGGTGCACCCAAGTACTGGTTAACCGCTGGAGCCTACCCAGGAAAGGTGTTGTTAAATAAACTGCCCGCCAGCGATATAGCCCGAAATGGTGCTGATGCAGGCGTAAAACCCTAAATATAAAGATAGTATTGTGGTAGGCAAATAACGGTAAAAAAGCTGTAAATGATATATAAGTAATAACGTGTTTTATTTTACTCTGGTTCCCATATTAAATGTGCATTGTTTATGGCAGATTCGAGAGCGGCACCGTCTAGTTCCAGGGAACAGTCGAGGAAACAGCGGGTCCTCGGGCTTCGTAATGCGTCAGTGCTTGAAAACGACGTGTCGCTGCCAAGAGATGATGATGACAGACTAAGCCTGGAAATCAGTAAAAAATAGTATGTGTGTATTAATTACTAGTAGTATATATACATTAATTAGAGCATATAAAATATAGCAACGAGTTCTTGTACACATGTATCGTTATATATCAAGATTTGCACCTGCGATCTAATGTCTCTTTAAGTAAAGAATCAAATCATATGTCTCTTTAAGTAGAGACTCAAATCATATGTCTCGTTAAGTACAGAATCAAATCATATGTCTCGTTAAGTAGATACTCAAATCATATGTCTCGTTAAGTAGATACTCAAATCATATGTCTCGTTAAGTAAAGAATCAAATCATATGTCTCGTTAAGTAGAGACTCAAATCATATGTCTCGTTAAGTACAGAATCAAATCATATGTCTCGTTAAGTAGATACTCAAATCATATGTCTCGTTAAGTAGATACTCAAATCATATGTCTCGTTAAGTACAGAATCAAATCATGTCTCTTTAAGTAGATACTCAAATCATATGTCACGCTAAGTAGAGGATGAAATCATATGTCTCGTTAAGTAGAGGATGAAATCATATGTCTCGTTAAGTAGAGGATGAAATCATATGTCTCGTTAAGTAGAGGATGAAATCATATGTCTCGTTAAGTAGAGGATGAAATCATATGTCTCGTTAAGTAGAGGATCAAATCATATGTCTCGTTAAGTAGAGGATCAAATCATATGTCTCGTTAAGTAAAGGATGAAATCATATGTCTCGTTAAGTAGAGGATCAAATCATATGTATCTTTACGTAACGAATCAAATCATATGTATTATGAGTATTTTATGTCAGCTAGTATTTATAAAAGCTAGTTTCAGCTTCCTACTTGATCCTTTACATTATGTATTATGTATGTTATATGTGATTTATGTCTTGCAATAAATACTGTTTAAATCAAACAAGAGATGCTTCGAAAGAATGATAAGTTATTGAAATATGATATCAATAATAAATTAATTTTATAATATGTGTCTCTATATATAGATATACATGTATATAACAATCACACTATTATTACAAATAGATAATTAGCAAATGGGTTGGGCCATAATTTCTAACAACAATAGTGATTTGCCATCCCTCCCCATTAACACGCATACTGGTAGTGGCGTAATGAAAGCTGACGATAAGTATATAATGCACAGAGATTGAATATACGTATGAACTCTGTGGCCATTTCAAAGAAATGTGGTAGTCGTGATAGCGCAGTGGTAGCGCGTTCGCTTCAGGTGCGAAAGGCCCGGAGTTCGAGCCTTCGCTGGAGCCGTTACGATTGTACCCTTCGGCAAGGCATTTAAATTCCACGTTGCCTCTTCTCTCTCCCTCATGGCATGGATTACATCAGGAATAAGGTCTCGAGAGCGATTAATATAAGTTGTAAAAACTTGTTTCACAATCGAGCTCAAATAAATGTGTATACACTAAAGAAATGTACAATCTACTGTCCAGTTTCCCAATGAATGGGCCTCGGGACAAAAACTCAAACAAGAATGAAAACGAAAACAGATTATAAATAAATGAATTATAATAAATTCTTACATTGATGTGTCACTGCGCTTAGTCTCCTGAAAATAGAAAATCTTGTTTCATCGTACATGTATATAATGCAGTGTGTTTAATTATATGTATATACATATGCTGTATATAATTAGTGTTGTTCTGCTCGCCCACATGGTTCGCCGGCGGCGAGGGTAAATAAGCTCAATTATGTTTGTTCTGCTCGCCCACATGGTTCGCCGGAAGCGAGAGTAAATAAGCTCAATTAGTTTTGTTCCGCTCGCCCACATGGTTCGCCGGCGGCGAGGGTAAATAAGCTCAATTAGTTTTGTGTTGAGAGACTAATAGAAGATTGACCATCTGTAGTCGGATCTGTAGTCCAGTGGTAACACGCTGGACTGGTAATCCAGGGATCGCAGGTTCGATCCCCCGTCTGACCATAATAAAATTTAATCTTTCAGATGTGACGTTAAACCGAGGTCTCGTGTCGGTACTTTATACCGTGCACGTAAAAGAACCAGAGGGGCCTCTGGAATGGGTCTCTGTCTGTATCATTGCACTATCCTCCAAAAATCTAAAATGACTAATATCTTCAGGAGGCGTCGCTCATATGGGCAACCGGTAGCGACGATAAATAAACGTAAAACACACACATACTATTATCATCAAACAATGTCCATAACATAAGGGCTAGAAATTATACATTATGTGGCAAGAATTGTCGTATTTTCACCCACACACATATACAGAGATATGTCGATAAAGAAAATGTTCAACACAACTTCTGATCGTTGTTATCACATTATGGATGTTCCATTAATGTCAAACCCCTTGCGGGGACGTAGACATGTTTTCCTGGGCAAGCTTAGCCGACCTAAGTGGTTAACCAGTATTAAGCAGTGTGTGTGTGTGATGTGCCTTGCTATGTGCCTGATACATGGCCTGACTGCGTATCGAACCCGGGACAGATCGATTCCAAATCCGACGCTCTACCACTGGACCACGGATACAACACAACATATGTATGTACGGAATTTGATTTGTAGAGCCGCTTGTCAGGTTGAACAATTTTTTAACATTATCTAAATATTGTTTCGAGTTAATTAACAGTAGATTATTTAAGATCTGATTGAAAGAAATAAAATTGTATATACAGTGTACTTTTATTTGCAATATCTTTCCCGTATTACAAATCGTTGCTTTTTGCTCGCATCTCGCCAATTCATGCACTTCCGGGTTCGATCGTCAGACCGGGAAGTATGTGAGATGGTACGGTGGACGTCAGACAGGATGTGGGGGGGATTGGGGTTCTCCCACATGAATGATCACATGTAGGCTTTCATCCGCGCCAACGAGAGTGACTAATATACAAGTGGCGTAACTGCCTATTGTCATTGTTAATCTACCATGAGGCCCTTGACATATATACAAATCAAATGCAATCAAAATATAGGACTACAATCAAATGATGGGTAAGGGATGCTAGACGACTATGAAAATATGTCGATACATGTATTTCATTACTTTTTAATTCAAGTGATTTGAAGATTTTCAAAATTGCACATAACATGCATTAAAATGCCGCAGAATGCAGCTACATCGATATAGACATTCAATACCTTCAGGGGGAGATACCCCCGGACCCCCTATCCCAATGGTGCCTACACATATACCAAACCCAAGGAAGTCGTGATAGCGCAGTGGATGCGCGTTCGCTTCAGGTGCGAAAGGTCCGGAGTTCGAGCCCCACTGGAGCCGTTACGATTGTGCCGTTAGGCAAGGCATTTAAAGTCCACGTTGTCTCTTCTCTCTCCATCGTGGCGATGGATTCCATCAGGAATGAGGTCTCGAGAGTGATTAATATAAATTGTAAGAACTTGTTTCGCAATCGAGCTAAAAAAATCATTTGTATAGACTAAACCCAAGCTACGCCCCGTGCATTATACTGGACTTCATACGTAACATGTACAGCATGGTGAAACAGTACAATAATATCTACAACATATGTCGTTATTATATGCGAACAAATTTGTTTTTATCTTATGTAGAACATGATTTAGCAACGACCCATTAGATGGAGTATTCGTCTTACATACCCTCAACATTTTCATTTTATCCAGTTTGATCGCTTCCTTCAGCTCCACACAATTCTCATTGAGTTCGTGTTCCCGTGCTTGTATGGTGGCAATGACTCCCCGTATTTTGGCTATCTCCTGTCCTTGCCGTGCAGCTATCTCGGCCAGCACCGAGTCCTTGCTCTGTTGGATTAGTCCGATGTACTCGTCAAACTGAACCACGACGCAGGCGCATTTCTGTTTACAGTTTTCCTGTTACAGAATTTGAAAACGGATGGCAACTGACAGACAGTAAGCGATGTTGGAGATCTAAAATACGTGAACGTCACACACGTGAGCCAATGGTAACAAAATTCAAGTTTGGTGTTTTATATCTGCCTCCGTGGTCGAGTAGTTAAGGTCACTGACTTGTATACCACTGTAACCTATCATCACTGATGGCCACGGGTTCGAGCCCCCGCTCAGACCGTGTCTCTTTATATGAAAACGTTGACAGTTTCTTACGGAGGCTGATGCACCAAGTACTGGTTAACCGCTGGAGCCTGCCCCCAGGAAAGGTGTTGTTAATTAAACTGCCCCTCGCTCAAATGTTTAATCGGTAGACAAAAAAGATGTTTTTATGCCCATTCAATTGCCAGACATTCATCGGCTCACGCTTTAGCCAAGCAACAAATAATCCTTAAATTCAGACAACGGCTTGCGCATGCGCAATGTATAATATTATATCAAATAAGTGTAAACGAATCGATGCCAACCCCAAAAGCAGAAATACGCGGATATGAATGGTTGTTGATATTGACATGTTCAGTTGTCGGGTTGGCAGGGCAATGTGTCGTCGGTCTCCAACACAACTTCACTATTTACTGTTCAAGTCTTGAAGTTCATAAAGAGCTGGGTTATGTGTCACAACTTGTCCATAAATATGAATTTGCATATAACATCGCTAATAATTGGCATAGACAACTTCATTATTGTTATTAACCCTTTCAACCCCACAGGCCTCTAAATAGGCTTATGAAAAAGTGTAGATCCAGATGAGCCGGCTCGTGACGAGCCGTCTCATCAGGATCTGCACTTTTTTGCCAGTAATAATTATTAATTTTAGACAAAATTACCCATCTTGATAAAAAATGAACTGGTCCGACGAATGTAATTTTCTTATTCATTTATTGGTCTAAGAATATCATGGACCAGTCCATGTCAGTTACTTGGGGTTGAATGGGTTAATGCATGTTACCATATATAATGAATGTATTAGACTACTCTAAACACATGTGTGAGTATGCCTTTATTATTTGGGGCGAGGGGGGGGGCTATTTAAAAACATGCACAATTGTATGTATAATAGTATATAATAGGTACCGTCCCCGTAGCCCAGTGGGTAAGGCGTCCGCCTACGGAGCGGGAGGTCGAAGGTTCGAATCTCGTCGTCAGGGGTTCGTTCTGATATGGCCGGTTGGTGAGCCGCCAGCTAGTTAAATAATGGTTACCGATTGCCTACCAGCCTGACGTCTGGCACACAAGCATAGGATTCGGGAAGTACTGATGTTCATAAAAAAGAGGTGTCTCATAAGTCAGAAATGGCTGGCCCTTTAATAACATTTAATGACACTATAATAAACAAACACACACACACACTATAGTAATTGTTGTTTCGTATACTTCAAAACACATGCATATTATAATTGGAATTATAATTGAAATTGGAATTAGTTACGGCCATTTTAAATTAAGGCCCTCAAACAAATAATGTGCTCAGGGGTGACATCCTGTCACCAGTAGTATAAGAAGAGGTCTATTTATACTACTGTCACCCACAGACGGATCTATAGTCCAGTGGTAACACGCTGGAATGGTAATCCAGGGATCACAGGTTCGATCCCCCGTCTGACCCTAATCAAACTAACAGTCTTTCAGATGGGACGTTAAATCGAGGTCTCGTGTCGGTGCTTTACACCATGCACGTAAAAGAACCAGAGGAGACTCTGGAATGGGTCTCTGTCTGTATCATAGCACTATCCTCCAAAATCTAAAATGACTAATCTCTTCAGGAGGCGTCGCTCATATGGGCAACCGGTAGCGACGATAAATAAACGTAAAACACACATACTGTCACCCGGCTGAAATATGGTCAAACGGGTCCAATCTAGCAGATACAACAATAAAACAGTGTATGCCAAAATGCCCATTCATCAACAGGACTAAAGCTAGAAAGTCGATATACGACATGTAGATACCAGTGGAAAGTCGATATACGACATGTCGGTACCAGTGGAAAGTCGATATACGACATGTCAATACCAGTGGAAAGTCGATATACGACATGTCGGTACCAGTGGAAAGTCAATATACGACATGTCGGTACCAGTGGAAAGTCGATATACGACATGTCGGTACCAGTGGAATGTCGATATACGACATGTCGGTACCAGTGGAAAGTCGATATACGACATGTCAGTACCAGTGGAAAGTCGATATACGACATGTCGGTACCAGTGGAATGTCGATATACGACATGTCGGTACCAGTGGAATGTCGATATACGACATATCGGTACCAGTGGAAAGTAGATATACGACATGTCTGTACCAGTGGAAAGTCGATATACGACATGTCGATACCAGTGGAAAGTCGATATACGACATGTCGGTACCAGTGGAAAGTCGATATACGACATGTCAGTACCAGTGGAAAGTAGATATA
>CM026393.1:23977545-24117410 GCA_014843695.1 Archivesica marissinica
TGTGTTATACCTGTAAATGTGTTATATCTGACAATGTGTCATATCTGACAATTTGCTATATCTGTACATGTGTTATATCTGTGTGGCAATGTGTTATATCTGACAATGTGTTATATCTGACAATGTGTTATATCTGTAAATGTGTTATATCTGACAATGTGCTATATCTAACAATGTGTTATATCTGACAATGTGTTATATCTGTAAATGTGTTATATCTGACAATGTGTTATATCTGTAAATGTGTTATATCTGACAATGTGTTGTATCTGTAAATGTGTTATATCTAACATGTGTTATTGTAGTATATCTGGAAATGTATGTGTTATTGTATTATATCTGACAATGTATGTGTTATTGTATTATATCTGGCAATGTATGTGTTATTGTATTATATCTGGCAATGTATGTGTTATTGTATTATATCTGGCAATGTATGTGTTATTGTATTATATCTGACAATGTATGTGTTATTGTATTATATCTGACAATGTATGTGTTATTGTATTATATCTGGCAATGTATGTGTTATTGTATTATATTCGACAATGTATGTGTTATTGTATTATATCTGGCAATGTTTTATATCCGACAAAGCATTATATCCGGATAAACGGGTGCGAAGTCGACCACAAAAAATAGGCACAATTACTCACTCGTTTCTTGTGGTATACATCATCAACGGACTCAATCGGATGTCCTCTGTGCTCACCAACGATGCAGTCAATGCATACAACGTCGCTACATGCGCTGCAGAATGCACCCAGTTCTTTTTTATGTTCATCGCAAACCTCCGTAACGGTAACGCACGGTGTGTTACATTTCTCCGTATCCTTGTGTGAACGAAACATGTCCACCATCTTTTTCAGGAGTCGGTTTCTCGGTAAACTTGCCAGTCCGGTTTCGTCCAACGTCACCTCTTTCCGACACACAGGACAATCAAATAGTACATATGTGGACTTCCGGGTTACGTTTCCTGAATGTTACAAAGCGAATATCTTCATAATTAAATATTAAAACATAAGCCTTTTTCGCCTGTTAAACAAGAAACTACTAATTTTTTCTGTATAGTTTATACAAATTTAGTTTAGCTCGATTGCGAAACAAGTTATGTCAACTTATATTAATCACTCTCGAGACCTCATTCCTGATGGAATCCATCACCACGAGGGAGAGAGAAGAGGCAACGTGGAATTTAAATGCCTTGCCTAAGGGCACAATCGTAACGGCTCCAGCGGGGCTCGAACTCCGGACCTTTCGCACCTGAAGCGAACGCGCATCCACTGCGCTATCACGACTTCCTGTTTCTGTATAGAGGTCAATACAGTCAAGCCTGCCTTAAGCAGCCAGCCAAGAGAATCACAGAAAGTGGCTGCTTAGTTTAGTTTTAAACATATTTTATTCATCAATATTTAAATCATGTTGTAACATTAATATACAAGAACAGATGGATTAAATTGAAAGCTAAAAGCTTAGTTTTTTTAATTTTCTTAAGCTTATAAACTTGTAAACTTTTATTTACGTGACAAGTTTTATTCAACTGTAATGATATAAATGTGAGTAACAATACTTTGGAGACGATGATGAAGTTATCAGTCGGACAGCCAGTATCGTGTTAGGGCCTCAGATTGCGTCCCTGTTTGTACTGTGCACTTTGTTGTGTTATTCAGTAGTCAAAGAGGTTGTTATCTTACTAACTGTACTTGTTCTTGCCGCTGGCATCAGTGGCATATTGGATACCGGGATACCGTGAACGTCAAGAGGTTGTCAGTTCAATCCTCACCAGAACCACGGCGGTGATGTGTCTTTGGGCACACTCTTACCTCCACACTTTACATCCACATGTGAATTCAACAAGCGACCACTAACTAAGGTAGTGATCGTTTCAGGATAGCACCTTGTGTCTTGGATAGATTAAGTAGAACATTGTATAGTTTGAGACGTTTTGGATGTTACGATTGCCAAAATGGATCGAAAATTAATAGATAAAAATGGTTTACCTGACGATAGCAGTGATATGTCAAAACAATATGGCGGACCACTTGAGGTTGTACACTGTGCACAAATTGAAATGGCCATGGATATGTTTTTTAAACGGTGACAAAGCTATGCCCACAGCTGTGCTTGTGGCTGTCCGTCACTAATGTCAATGACTGTGCTCTGATTATACTATGTGGTACAGATATGGATATTTTGGAATATATAGCTGTTGGTTAAATATTTCTTCATAATATAACATTCACCAATTCCCTTTGTATAAATGTAAAAAAACCGGCATGTAATAAATAGAACATTGTGTATATATGTACAACTCATATTTGTATAATATGTGACGGCTGAAATATGCCCTGTAAATATGATTTTATAGAAATAAATTGAACCCGTGTTGGTTCCAAAGAGAGAGAAAAAACATCCACGCTTTCTCTTCTCCCTCCCTCCTGGCCGTGGTGTGTTCCATGAGGAATTAAGTCGAGAGAGAGAGAGAGATTCAACTAATGTTGTAATAAGTTTGTTTCTCAATCGAGCTAAAATAAATTTATATAAGCTAAACCCAAGGGCGCCAGATCACCACAGTAAGCTATTTTCATTCGTGTTTCCTGAATAACACGATTTATGGTACAAATTTACCGTTATATCTCACATGTGTACGTACCTGTGCATATTTATGTGTAGACTAATCTTAGTTAAATTATCTCTAATCGACATTATCACGCGTTTATTATTGACTCCAATGACAATCGAACGTCAAATCAGGAGCATGGATGAACGTTAAATGAAATGCTACTTCCACAAAAACACTGTTTATTGATTCATTGTTAGTGTTCGAATGTATTCGGAAGAATTTGTAGTGAAAACATGCATTTTAATTGCTTTTTGCGATGTTTTTTCGCTTTAAGCACATTAAGCAAACCATATAACCCGGTGCCAGGCTAATGTACAATAAATGATCGCACATACCACTCGCTGGCGTGTACAATAACATACTTGGCCTACCGAACAAAAGTTTATTACCTTACTTACACAGACTAATAGGAAAAGTGTTCAAAACCAGTCCAAATTTATATATATATATACGCAAATTTAGTAAGAAATTAAAATTGTTTAGACACCACAACCATCTATGCTCTTCTGAAAATGTATCCATGTCTTTCCATTGTACTTTGTTTATATATGTATTATTTGCTATAAATATGTTGTCATATTTAATGCAATAAATATATTGAATTGAATTGAAAGGCACGTGACACTCTTGATTCGCAACATGAATACTTACCTTTCTGGATACGTTCTTTGAGACATTTTCTGCAGAATGAATGTGTACAGGGTAACATCAACGGACATTCAAACAAGTCTGCACAGATAGGGCAGTACAGTTCCTCCTCCAGATCTTCCGTTGTAGACATTGCATTGACTTCCTGAAAACTTCAGACATATGAAAGTTTCAAATATCCATTTTCTGTAGCATGTATACTATAGAAGACATAGAAAACGCACACTTCGGATAAGTGTGTTTTTATACGAAAAACAATAACTATATAAATACATAGTTTTATACATTTTGGAATATTGTTAGTTGTTCAGTTTGTGTTTTGTAATAAAGATGTGATATATCTTTGATGGAATCCTTCGTATTTCGTTTTCGTGTAATAATAATCATATAGTGTATGTGTGCGTTTTCCATATCCTCTAGTATATAGAACAATGCAAAACACACTGAAAGCATTATGCATTATGTCTCTGGAAAAAGAAAACAACTGATATGAAACAAATATATGAGGAAGTTACGCAGCTGGCTTGTGGACGGTCGGTGGCTCTACTAATATTACTTGGGGCGGTGTCGTGGTCTTTTCCTCCCCAACTTGAAAGCTGAACTACTATGACCTAAGTATGTATGTATGTATGTATGTATGTATGTTCCATTAATGTCAAACCCCTTGCGGGGACCTAGACATGTTTTCCTGGGTAGGCTTAGCCGAGCTAAGTGGTTAACCAGTACTAAGCAATGTGTGTGAAGTGCCTTTCTCAATTACACTACATACGTGGCCTGACCGAGTATCGAACCCGGGACCGTTCGATTCCAAATCCGACGCTCTACCACTGGACCACGGACGCCACATGTCTAAGATGGTGGCGAGTACAAAGAAATCAATATTAAAATGACTCAGGTTGGATTGTTTAGTGAAACTCAGGGTTATAATGTAATTGTATTGTAATGTGTACAATAACGTGAGTGTAACCCCCATTACGTGAGTGTAAACCTTATTACGTGAGTGTAAAGCTTATTACGTGAGTGTAAACCTTATTACGTGAGTGTAAAGCTTATTACGTGAGTGTAAACCTTATTACGTGAGTGTAAACCTTATTACGTGAGTATAAACCTTATTACGTGAGTGTAAACCTTATTAAAACATGTGACAGTGACTCGTTTCAACGGTAAATGGTTCTGACTTGAAACTGACTATAAACTGACAAGGTATTTTGTGAAACCACCCCTTGACAGTGCGCGTATCAATAATTCAATCACACATTTACACGTACAATGTGTATTGCGCCAAACCGTCTTTATAAATCAATAGTTGAACTACTTGATAACTATACGAATCCGTGTGTGTAACCAACTAACCACCATTAACAATTGTGACAAGTCAGCTAACTTGAACTGCCGCAGTATAAGCAGGGGCGGCTTATGGTTGCATGGGGCCCCTGGCTGTAGCTCAAACAGCGTTCCTTTCATCAAGATAAATACTAGCCTAAGCAAACAAGACAATTCTATTGAATACACCTTTCTCACATTACACCCGCCTGGCCGAAATTCACCGAAATTACGGCTTTCCGCTATCGCATTGGTTGGTAAGAAGGGATTTCACCTGTCGACGCGTATTGCGGGACTATTATACTCGGGGAACAGTGCACTATACGTTATTGCTGCAATCGACTAAACACAAAATACTATTAAAGTCATACATCGTTGGAAAGCTCAGGATAGTTTTTAAGTTCTATCTATTTATGTAGTCATTTTAAAAATGTTCAGTTTTATTCAGTTAATTACAGATTTAAAATACTAATTTGGGGGCCCCTAAATATCGGGGGCCCCTGGCTTCAGTCCTCCCCTTAACCCGCCACTGCGTATAAGCACTATGATATGCAAGATAACGTACATGTTACATAAATAAATCTCTAACAACATTATAAACTGTGACTTACCAATTGATGGTTATTCCAATTTATTATATTAACCGACACGATATTGATCTATGTCGTATTTATAAAAATTTCGTACACGTTCAGTCTTTAATTCAGATCAATTATAAATACTAACGATAACTCTCGGCGCACTGTCGTAAATATTAAACTCCATTTATCTCCCTTTGATTATTTAGTTTTCCGTTGATGGAAAATTGTATTTAAATAGTGTAACTTAACTGTGGTAAATTACAAATTACAATGTCATTCGTGATTTGTGTAAGTACATAATTATCAATAATGGGAGGTCATTTACAAATAGTAACGCACAAAAACCAGTTCAGTTAGGGATATATCTTCGTAATTTTGCTTAAACAATCTAAGTAATTTATTATTGACTGGAACAATAAGATATTAGCCAAGATTTATAATCACCCGCTCTTTCAGTCTAGCTGTGTAGTACAGTTAATGGAGAAGCATGATGCTGCTATATAACGGCACCCGGGGGCGGCGACCCGAAAGAAGACGGGTCAGTCGCAGGTTCGATCCCCGGTCTGACCCTAATCATATTAACAGTCTTTCAGATTGGACTTTAAACCGCCTCGTATCGGTGCTTGTACACCGTGCAACTAAAAGAACCAGAGGAGACACTGGAGTGGGTCTCTGTCTGTATCATTGCACTATCCTCCAAAATCTAAAATGCCTAACCTCTACAGGAGGCATCGCTCATATGGGCAACCGGTAGCGACGATAAATAAATGTACAACACGCGCCCGGAAAGGCGCACATCTTTTTCGTTCTGTTCGAGATCAACACAAGTGTAGCCGCCAAGCCACTCAGTTGTGTTGATGTAAATCTGGTCAGTTTTTACAGACGGGTCTGTAGCACAGTGGTAACACGCTGGCCTGGTAATCCAGGGATCGCACGTTCGATCCCACGTCTGACCCTAATAAAATTAACAGTCTTTCAGATGGGACTTTAAACCGAGGTCTCGTGTCGGTGCTTTACACCGTGCACGTAAAAGAGCCAGAGACGACTCTGGAATGTCTCTCTCTCTCTCTCTCTCTCTCTCTCTCTCTCTCTCTCTCTCTCTCTCTCTCTCTGTGTATCATTGCACTATCCTCCAAAAATCTAAAATGACTAATCTCTTCAGGAGGCGTCGCTCGTATGGGCAACCGGTAGCGACGATAAATAAACGTAAAACACACAAGGTCAGTTTGTGTGCATAGAGTTGTTTGATGATCATGAACTATATACTAAGGCGTACGGAGGCACCATAATTATCTATGTCCTTGAGCTGTAATAAGGCTCACAAGAAAACAGAATTGTTTTCAAATTTATAGTTATTGTTATTGTAAATATAAGTAAAGTGATAAAAAGGATCTTTATAGTTATTTATAGATAAAAAGGATCTTTATAGTTATTTATAGATAAAAAGGATCTTTATAGTTATTTATAGATAAAAAGGATCTTTATAGTTATTTATAGATAAAAAGGATCTTTATAGTTATTTATAGATAAAAAGGATCTTTATAGTTATTTATAGATAAAAAGGATCTTTATAGTTATTTATAGATAAAAAGGATCTTTATAGTTATTTATAGATAAAAAGGATCTTTATAGTTATTTATAGATAAAAAGGATCTTTATAGTTATTTATAGATAAAAAGGATCTTTATAGTTATTTATAGATAAAAAGGATCTTTATAGTTATTTATAGATAAAAAGGATCTTTATAGTTATTTATAGATAAAAAGGATCTTACACTCGTGGTGATTTCATACCTCGTTTTGGAATTTTATAAAATTCTAAAACTCGTTTCATAAAATATGGTATGAAATCACCATGAATGTAAGATCGTATATTTATATGATGTAAAGAAATGGGGAATCAGGCCCGTAGCTACCCTGAAGAACGAGGTGGCAGTTTCCTCCTCGTTTTATTTAGTTTAAACAATATTTACGTGTAGGATTGTAGAAAGCACAATTTATGGTTACCTCTTTCGTCGTTTTATTTGGCCTCGACGTTCGGATTTAATCACCACCCACCCTCTCTCTCTCTCTCTCTCTCTCTCTCTCTCTCTCTTCTCTCTCTCTCTCTCTCTCTCTCGCTCTCGTTCTATCTATCAATCTCGTTCTATGCCAGCAATTTGCACAAATTTATAATACAAATACAATCCCACAATTTGACCTTGAAAGCAAAAATTGACAAATGCATTTCAATATAAAATCGTGGGAATAGTTACGCCCCCGTCACAAACCTAGCACAGATCACGCTAGTATTCAACTATTTCTATATAGCTACACACATGCATACAAAACCCCAGACAGTCAGCCAGCTTACATCCGGTGTTTGTAAATAACATATACACCTATCACCGTATAGCTAGTCGTTAAATTGTACTTTGCCACTAATGCCACGACAGCGTTTAACCGCAAATATGTGTGCACACGTAGGTATCATTCATAATAAACTGCATAATTATTAAATCGTACATGTTTATTACATGGACACAACTTACAGAAGTAAATTACTGGATCGCAATAAATAATGATTAATCTGGTTTACATTTATTTATCGTCGCTACCTGTTGACCATAAGATCGACGCCTCCTGCACAGAGTTGGCATATTACATTTTGTATCGGAGGATAGTGCAAAGATACATTTCTTCTTCCAGCTATGCCCCTTATTTTAGAACGACATGTAAACATACATCTAAAGCAGTAGTATATAAGATAAAAGAAGTAATATATAAGATAAAAGCAGTAATATATAAGATAATAGTAGTAGTATATAAGATAAAAGAAGTAATATATAAGATAATAATAACATTGTCTATTTACGTCAGTCTTGCTTTGTGTCACATCATTCATGTCCGACGACTCTCACAATCATTATTGACGACTGGATTACTGCCATAGACAACAACGTAATGTACTCTTCTCCTTGACTTATCAAAAGCATTTGATTTGGTCAAGCATAGCATCTTACAAAATAAAAGTTTACAAACTAGACAGTTCCACTATTCCTTGGTTTGCATCTTATCTGAATAACAGATCCCAGTTAGCTCAAATTTCTGACATAAAGTCAAAGCCTAGTACAGTAGTATCCGGTGTTCCCCAAGGATCTGTCTTAGGTCCGTTGTTGTTTCTACTCTTTATAAATGACGTGTCATTATCAACACAAAAGCCTGTGGCAGATATCTTTGCAGATGACACGACTCTTTCAACTACTAGTCGATCCATTGATACCATAGTGACCTCTCCTGCTAATGATCTTCAAACTGTTGACAATGTGTGTGATTTGAATCGCATGTCAATCAATGCAACAAAAACTACTAAAGTCAAGTATATTTCTTCAAGACCGAAGTCTAGTGATATTTATACTGATGCTCGTAATATTCATCTTAAAATAAGTTCATGTAGTTCTGAATATAAACTTATTGGCATAGCAATAGAGAATACACTGTCCTGGAACTCTCACATTGATAATGTTATCCAAAATGTAATTCCTTGTTATACATATTGTCTCTTATATTCTTATCTCATCTAGACTGCTATAATGTTATTTGGGGGAACTGTAATACATATTTAGAAGATAAAAGTGTTAGATTCCAAAAACGAGCTGCAAGACTAGTTTTTGACAAAGACTTTTACACTCTTTCTTCCGAACTTTTCTCAATACTCAATTGGATGACTTTTCCAGAAAGTGTTAGTTTTCACTGTAAATATCCAACTTTACCCTCGTAAGCCAAATGGTGACGTTTTTATACAATCGTTCTTATATTCAAGCCACACTTGTGGAATTCCCTCTCTTATCGCACCATAACAGCACATTCTGTTCCACTTCTTCAGTGTTATCTCGTTCAGATTGCATGGATAATGCAGTAGCGTAATGGCTGACAGGTCACGTGGCCAACAAAATGGCGGCGGTCTAATTAATTACAATAAAATTGTCTATATCAGGTAGTGCAAAGAATAGACCGTTAACCTAATGAACAGATAAATTACAATAACATATGTATGTATATATTATTAGTTCGTGCAGCTTATATCTTATTTATTTTTACAGACGGATATGTAGTCCAGTGATAACACGCTGGACTGGTAATCCAGGGCTCGCAGGTTCGATCCCCCGCCTGACCCTAATAAAATTAACAGTCTTCCAGATGGGACGTTAAACCGAGGTCTCGTGACGGTGCTTTACACCGTGCACGTAAAAGAACCAGAGGAGATTCTGGAATGGGTCTCTGTCTGTATCATGCACTATCCTCCAAAATCTAAAATAACTAATCTCTTCAGGAGGCGTCGCTCACATGGGCAACCGGTAGCGACGATAAATAAACGTAAAAACAGTATATCTTATTTCCCATGAAGTCTCACAGGTCATTGTTACATGTTTCAGTGTACTGATAAGTGTTTTAATTTATTGAGGGCCTCGTGGTAGATTGACTTAATTTTTCAAATAGTTATCTCGTTAAATAAAGTCTATATTGTTATTATAGAGACAGAGACCCATGACGGAGGCTCATCAGCCCAGTCATACTCATCTTTTGCATGCAAGGTGTAAAGCACCGATACGATACCTCGGATTTAAGTCTCATCTGAAACACTGTTAATATCATTATATATATATATATGTCAGACGGGGGATCGAACCTGCGATCCCTGGATTCGCTGTCCGCCGTGTTAACCATAGCACTACTGACACATCTATAACAATGTAATATATATATATATCCCATACATTTTATATTCCTAGACCGTAGACAAACCTTTAAAAAACGAGGAGGCGAAATATTAAACGAGAAAAGCTCTTTTATCGAATGCGCGATGCGAAGGATCAGACTAGGGCATCCGAGGACACGCCAATATGGTTCTTTTGTGTGAATTATAGGATGACATTTCTTGCATTCTACTGCATTATAAATCAAAATGTTTGCTTCCATATTTAAAACTTTTCATAACAAAAACTAATGTATTGACTTACTGTCTGACTAATATTTTACACCTACACAGAGACAAATGTTACGTACAAAGTACCAGGAACCTGTAGATATATCAATACATTTACCAGGATCTACCAATAAATCAAATTTTTTTTCCAATTAGTTGTTTGTAAATTACCCATAACTTAATGAAATGTTCATCATTGTGCGTGGTGGCTTGCTATATCTTAATGAAATGTTCACCATTGTGCGTGGTGGCTTGCTATATCTTAATGAAATGTTCATCATTGTGCGTGGTGGCTTACTATATCTTAATGAAATGTTCATCATTGTGCGTGGTGGCTTAGCAAATTCTAATTTATGCACAGATGGGTGAGGCCTTCACGTTGGGAGAAACCGGAATACCAGCTAGAAACCCGCATTTCCGTTCTAACGATCGTCTTACCATCTCGTATTGTTTCCAGATCGGGAATTGTACATCGCAGGCAGTTGCTGCCGCTGCCGATGATGATGACGACGACGATGATGATGATGATGATGATGATGATGATGATGATGATGATGATGATGACATTATATGTTTGTAACGGTATACCCAAGTTGGTTGGTGGTTGGAATGATAAATTAGCTAACACAATACACAGATGAATACGACAGATTTACTTTACATATTGTGTATGACAACATATTAATTCGATTGGTGACAAAACCTCTCATAAATTGTGTCCCAAGCAGTGAGCTCTACGTACAAGCCGCCATCGTACTTCTTAAAAAAACATCAAAATGGCCACTAACAGGACATGGCTTTGACACGGTTTCCTAAGCGACCTGTTCGTGTATTACCGCACAATACTCTGTCCTCCGGGAATTCATTAGCGTACATACATTAGTATTAACTTATTATTGACTTAAAAGTAGCCGCCTCTATAACCAACTATGATCCTCACTGTATTATATGTGTTTCAATCAATCTAATATTCTTTGTAGTTAGATACGAAGACGATTGGGGTCAGGTGCGCGGTTCTGGCCCCTAAATAGTTCTTGTATTTTTTAAAGACCTTATGATACTTATAATATACATACTTACTAAAATACTGGGCTAATAACTAATGCGTAGGACTACTGCTTTCCTCCCTCTGAGAAAGCTTTGTCCCCTAACGAGACGGGCAATCACGTGTTTGTAAGGGTAGTACTAGATCTCTTGGCATCGGAAGCATTCAATGCACTTCGGTTACTGGTTTCCTTTGGTGACATACCAAGCAACTCTTGAAACAAAGACATAACCCGACGATTCAATACAAACGCAAGCATTATGAACACACCTTGACCAGCGTTCAGGAAGATAAACAGATAAGAGAATGCTACGATGCCAGTCCACACATTCAGGAACCCAAACACCCAAGTCACTCCAGTAATTGTAGAAAGTTTCGCGAAGATAAGAAGTTCATTGCGATCATTTTTGACATTCTTTTGGATGCGTGGAGATCTGTTAATGCTAACAATGACGTAGATGAACATTGTCATGTTTGCAAGTACCACAATCAATGTAGGTATGACAAATGTGTACAAGATCCTCTCCTGGGATGTTATGTAGCAGAATTGTCCGCCATATCCGAGGCGACCGGAAGCGGAAATTGAGAGAGTAATGTTTATAGATACAAATAGTGCTGACATTAGAAATACGTAAGCATGATAGAACATGAATTTCTTCGTGCCAGAACTACCTGATACCGTTTTCGTACTACAGAGCACACGGAACATATGAAATGTGCAAACATTCATCCAAAATATGGAACACAGCCAGCAGAAATGGATAAACATACCAATAATTTTACATTCAGTCGAGTATTGCTGGAATGGATTGAGACTGCCGACTAGTAACATAACCTGAGCGACTGCCAGGGAAATCACAAGGGACATATTATTCTTTCCTGGCAATGTTTTTCTCAGTCCTGAAAATAAAGAGAACACTAAAAGTGTAATAGACAATGCCAGTATGGACAGGGTGCTGCTAACGACGGACACTACCACCTCCCCACTAAAAGTCCGCTTGGGCCGCAGATGTGTCATTATTTGTTGAAATGCAGACACGCAAAGCATTATATGATCATTATCAAGATAAAAGTACTTATTGCTGTCTATCGTTAGATCACCAACTTCAATTCCATCAATGGCTTCTGTCCATAATATGTCCTGTTTGGACATATTTACTTTAGGGCACGATGAAAATGGTAGTACATCAGTCACTATCAAGCACGATAATCCCTTGTGACACGTATTATGCACGTAGAAACTGATAGTGGAAATTAGCAGTGTTAGCCCATCTATGTCTGGCGAAGCATACTCGCCGAGAAGAGCAAGCTTCTCTTTTCTATCTCTCTTGTTATTCCACAAATAGTAGAGATCTGATTTAACGAGCTTGCCAACTACATTGAAGAGTCGATCGTCCATGTCCTTTACAATTATTTTGAAATCGACGGTAATGTTACTGTTATCAACAATGGATAGAGTAGTTCCGTGAAGATTGATTAATTCATCGTTAACTTTCCACTGTGCTCGACTGCCATACGTTTTCAAGACCAGTTTTGCATCTGCGTACAGCATCGAAGCAATATGCGCATGCGTCCTGCCATTATGAATGAATTTCTCGTCAGATTTGTACATCATGATGATGTCACAAATGCTATCAACAATTCCGAGATACATTTTAAACAGTTTATCCAATAAGAGTAATTCCATTTCAAATATCTCTTCTACCGTTACATCTGAAACTGGTATCAGGCGAATACCTATATTATAGCGGAACTCGCTTGAAGAAGTGTGGAATATATCTACGCAAACCCCGTCTTGCAGCCTCCGCATGACTGGACAGGAAACATCCTTACATTGATCCTGTAATGTTTTAATAAGAACTTGATATAACGAGGAAATTAATAGTGTCAACAAAATATAAATAACATTTACATATGGCTTTCTAACTTCAATGTAATTTGTAAATGGAATACTGAATTCACAAGTATAATGTAAGGGAGACAATTTGTTTAGACATGTCTCTCTTAATTCATAATATGTTACAGTAGGGACAGTATACAGGTTATGTATGCACACGTGTATGTGTGTGTGTTTTACGTTTATTTATCGTCGCTACAGGTTACCCATATGAGCGATGCCTCCTGAAGAGATTATTCATTTTAGATTGTTGGAGGATATTGCAATGATACAGACAGAGACCCATTCCCGAGTCTCTTCTGGTTCTTTTACGTGCATGATGTACAGCACCGACACGAGACCTCGGTTTAAAGTCCCATCTGAAAGACTGTTAATTTTATTTATTTAAAGAAATTTGCGTTTTCACCGATGTAGTGTCGCTTTAAATATGTCTTAATAAAGATGGCATTTTTCTAAATCCTGTCTCACTGATCCTTCGTATAAGTAAGTACTTAGTGTACCGAACTATTGTTATGTCTTGTTGGTAAATGTTGCTATTGTTCAGTGATCGACACCGCAGTTGAATATGTGCAAGAACCTGCTGTGTTGATTCAGAAGCAGACGATTCAGAAACAGACACTGCTACTGAAGACGAACAGTGAAATGCTTAGCATAGTCTGTTAGCACGATATCACCGCGCAACATATAGATGCTTTTAATTTGATTATATTATTAATTTAATATACATACCAGTAATATGTCAAATATTTGATCACGTTCACATGATGTCCGGGCATCACCTATACCACGGGCGGCATCAAACTCGCGGTTAAAGTCCAGATTCAACAGCCCAGAAAAGGAGAATATCTCCGATTGTAATGGATACGAGATTTCACACGTTACAGTGACCGGCGTCATTCCATTGCATATAGCACAGAAAACATTCTGAAATGTGTACATTTCGTGTTCGAACAGAGACTGGTACATGAGACAAGCTGCTTCGACCTCCGAGTTATACTCTTCCCAGCTTCCGGTTACATTACACATGGAGATAGAATAATCACAAAAAGCAAGCGTTATTCGAGTATCGTCGTTTATGAACGCTATATCACATGCCTCGTTTGCAAATACTAACTCAATGAACTCTCTTTCTGTGTTAGCTTCGTTTGAACAACCATGGCTTTCAGAGCAAGATAAAGATGGTTTGAAATATACAACATCGCGTCTATCGATCCCATTGCAATAAGCACAATACTTGTTTCTAAATATTTGTAAAGTTGTGTTGCTCAAAACTGGAAGAAAGTCTTCAAATACTGATCCGTTTGAGTAGGGTCTGGTACAGTTCCGTCGTAAGAGTGGGTCTGTCTTTACCGGGCAAGTAGAAATAGCATAAAACGCGGATTGTTCATATGCATTCCGGTTGGTCAAATGCATTGATACACACGATGGCAGTTGATCTTCTTTATTGTTTCCTTCACTCGGATTATCATGCATTGTTCTGTTTATATTTTCTGATGTGCTGCTAAGCATTCGGAATTCTTTACCTAGTATACTGGGACAGCATGTTCTGTTTTTCTTGCAAGAAACATCACAGCTGCACATTTTACAACAACTTTTCCGATTGGTTATGACGCCTATTGTAATGTCACAGAGAGGTACGTACGGGCACATTTTCAATTGTGTTTCAACAACATTTCTTTGGAACTCATTTTCATATCCAGCTAAATATTCTATTAGTTCCCGATTCGTTTGAAGGTAGTATTCCATCATCGCTAAATTCGGATTAACCATGGTGACCGTATAGCTTTGGGTGACAGTCTGAGAATAATAATAATAATCCATATGTGTAATAGTCCCCGTTCCTATTTCTGCCACGTGTGATGTTGTACTTCTAGCTGCTACATTCGTCGAATTTGCGTTCGATGTCTGTATATTTACAGCAGCACTAGTATCTGTCGTCGGCGCTGTTGTTTTAATTGTTTTTCTTGTCGGTGTAGCTGTGCCGTCTGTCTCCTGTGACAATGTTCTTGCCGGTGTAACTGTACCGTCCGTCTCATGTGACAATGTTCGTGTAGGTGTAGTTGTGCCGTCTGTCTCCTGTGACAATGTTCTTGTAGGTGTAACTGTACCGTCCGTCTCCTGTGACAATGTTCTTGCCGGTGTAACTATACCGTCCGTCTCCTGTGACAATGTTCTTGTAGGTGTAGTTGTGCCGTCTGTCTCCTGTGACAATGTTCTTGCCGGTGTAACTGTACCGTCCGTCTCCTGTGACAATGTTCTTGCCGGTGTAACTGTACCGTCCGTCTCCTGTGACAATGTTCTTGCCGGAGTAACTGTACCGTCCGTCTCCTGTGACAATGTGCTTGCCGGTGTAACTGTACCGCCCGTCTCCTGTGACAATGTTCTTGCCGGTGTAACTGTACCGTCCGTCTCCTGTGACAATGTTCTTGCCGATGTAACTGTACCGTCCGTCTCCTGTGACAATGTTCTTGCCGGTGTAACTGTACCGTCCGTCTCCTGTGACAATGTTCTTGTAACTGTATTCTGCGACGAATCTGCGACGGTTACAACAGTGGTCGGCTGTGTACGTATGGAACCTTCGATTGTTGTTGCTGCTTTGTTTGTGACGTTATTATTAACCGCAGAGCCTCCATCCTGACACAGTACACTGACCATCTGGGTAAGTAAGATCAACCACTGTTTATTGCATTTCATTTTGTACTCCAAATAGGATACAGTACCCTTTATAATAGTGTGCCTGCTAAGCATTCAAAGTGTTACTATTCTGTGGGAGAACGCTGTACAAATGTATTTGAAATGGTGTGCCCACGTATTTTAATAAAATATTGAGGCTATAATCGTGTATTAGAAATGAATTATTCATAATGTTTTATCTTAACTGAACTGGAGCAATCACTCCCGGGTGGGGCAATGAAATAAGAGGGATAGTGTATTATAGTTGATAGTTAGTTATAAAATTAAAACATCGGTTTTACCGCTTCACAAATTACATACATTATCACGGAATTGCGTTGTTGATTTGCAGATAACGTCCGTTACATGTGAGAGACTAACTGATGTGAAATCGTCATATCATTAAATATGCATGTCATAATGCAATTGCTGTCAACATATTTACTAACTAAAGCTGCAATTCCATCACCATTACTGTTCAGTCTCCAGGGGAAGTAATCCGATAAGCTTGCGGGTGTTTATTGCGGACAGTCAATGTTGCTATGCCTGGAACACTATGACTGCCCAGAAGGGCACATGTAGTCTTTGACCCCCACTAAAGGCTTACGTTGACCAGGGCGGTACTGTTAGAAACGATTTGTTAAAGATGAGCTGTATTTGCAGGGTCAATTGCACAGCGGGCTACTTTCTGGCGATGAATTGTCCACATTCGTGTTTAATACTTAGTATAAATAATTAACATACTGTAATATCAATTCCCACCGGAGATACACAGTATTCCAGCACATTGATATATCTTATATTGCGATCTCTAATCACATTACTACGTACGAATCTGGAAATGATTGTTGAAACTGGTGGCTAAATCAGTGATCGTTTTGCAACTGTTATTCATATCAAGATATATTTGTAATTTAGCGCTTCTTTTAAACGGCGGGTTTGGAACTATAAAACTGCAGATTTTATTAAGCTTAATGATCATATAAAAGGAACCCGGCTTATGTTACTGTATACTTACCCTGTTTGGGATATAGTTGATGCAGGTTTGGAACCTGGCTTATGTTACTGTATACTTACCCTGTTTGGGATATAGTTGATGCAGGTTTGGAACCCGGCTTATGTTACTGTATACTTACCCTGTTTGGGATATAGTTGGAGCAATGGTATAATGGTGATAATTGTAATTGATTGTACTGCTTGCACACTGATGCAATTGACCATGCATGTTAAAAGCACAGGGATTCGGCACGTTTGGGGGTACTAGTATATATATTTAAGTACAGGGATTCTACTCTGTGGGCTGTCAGATTTCGCAGGTCACATTTCCATACTAGGACACGGGTTCTGTCAGCGACAAATCTTCGACGGGAGAGTATTAACAGTGAATAACATTATCAATAAAATGTGTTTCCACTAACATGTAGGTTTATTCGGAAAAAATGTACGTCAAAAAGAGAGTTCGTAGAATTAGCTTGGAAATGTGACCTGCTATGACCAATGTATGTGGCAATTGTTTGCAAAGTATGCATGCATACAGCTTAAAGTTGTGTTTTATTTGAAGAACAATATAAAGACTCGGGATAGGCGTTATATTTGGACAGATTTGTACAAAATTGTTTCAGATAGGGCCATTTTACTGATCGATGCGAAATCTGACATCCCACAGAGTAGAATCCCTGTACTTAAATATATATACTAGTACCCCCAAACGTGCCGAATCCCTGTGGTTAAAAGTGGATATATAAATGTCTCAATATCGAAACCTACAGGTTCGAACCCCCTAATGAAATTAACAGTCCTTCAGATTGGGACTTTAAACCGAGGTCTCGTGTCGGTGCTTTACACCATGCACGTAAAAGAACCAAAGGAGACTCTGGAATGGGTCTTAGTTTGTATCATTGCACTATCCACCAACAATCTAAAATTACTAATCTCTTCAGGAGGCGTCGCTCATATGAGCATCCGGTAGCGACGATAAATAAACGTAAAACACACACAAGCAGGTGACAAAACCGTGGTATAATTCAGAAATCCGCAAGTGTTCTCGTATGCTCGATAGACTGAAGCAAAACTCTTCTGGGATACCTCAGGGTTCAGTGTTTGGACCGCTCTTGTTTCTAATCCACGTGGATGACATTGCTGACACTCTAAAAAAAAGTTCTATTATATTTGCAGATGATTGTTCAATGGCAGTGTCCTCCACTGATAACACAATTATTGAAACACGGCTAAATTCAGATCTCCTAAAGTCTCTGATTGGTCAAACAATTGTTTGTTAAAATTAACCTTTCTAAAACAGAGGTAGTTACCTTTTCATTAGCAGAAAGGGAACTTCCAAATTTACAGTTAGAAAATACAGAACTCGATAATCACATCTTGGAGTCACTCTCAGTAAAGACGGTTCTTGGCATGTACATATAACATAATTTCGTCTGCATCTAATGGTATGGTGGTTTTCTCCGGGTACTCCGGTTTCCTCTCACACGAATGACCACATTTACGCTTTCATCCACGCCAACGAGAGTGGTTAATACAAGTTGTTAGAACTTGCTTCGCAATCGTTGTAAAATAAATAATGTTAAACTTTTTTTTTAACCCTGTGTGTCGGGTTTGCATATACATATAATATGTGGATAGCATCAACTTGAAATAGGTTAAGATATGGTTAACCACGAAATTGTGTAAAACTATTGAAATAATGCGGTTACTGTAGCATGTTGTTGTATATAGGAGTAATTACATGTTGGTTAAACGATCAGACAGAGTATTGCAAACATCAGCGTTCCTTGCAGCGGTTCCCAGGACTACGTTTTGTTTTAGACTCGCATTATAAAATAATTTCCAGATGCCATCCTACCTTTTTTTTACAAGTAGGGGCTAGCACCCAGATAAAACCATCGGTCATCTACTAACCCGCTGGGCGGTGGTCGCCAGATCGGACAGGTGGGTTTTCTCCGGGTGCTCCGATTTCCTCCCACACGAATGACCACATTTACGCTTTCATCCACGCCAACGAGAGTGGTTAATACAAGTTGTTAGAACTTGCTTCGCAATCGTTGTAAAATAAATAATGTTAAACTTTTTTTTTAACTCTTTCACCGCCAATGTCGCATAAAAGCGACTTTGCAAAAAATATAGAACCCGATCAGACAGAACAGAACGCGCCGTCTGATCAGATTGTATGCTGAGTGCTCGTCAGACAGTGGAGCTGAAAGACCTACCCGAATAGCAAACAACACAGATCCTGATCAGACGCGGCGTTACGCCGCGGCTGATCTGGATCTATGTTGTTTGCACATGCTCTTGAATTTATTCGGCGCTGAAAGAGTTAATATGCTTGGATTTAAATTAAAACGACCAACTCTTAACACAATTTACATATCATAGCTTCGACCCATATTGGAGAATAAATTGGATATTCGCAGTCTGGGATCGGGCATGCTACAGCTGACATTGCAGGCGCGTAGCTAGGCATACATATGGATTACGCACCATTCTAGGGGGGAACTGTTTCCGCTATATGGTCTCAGGTGACTGTTGCATACTATGAACATCAGATACAATCAATATCTGTTGGCATTTCGATCATGTCTGCTTTCTTGTGAATGCTCAGTGTCTGTGTCCCCCTTATGATCCAGCTTTTATTACATTTTTTGCATTTATATAATTTTCATTTTCAGGAACTGTCAAAATAAAACTTAAGCCTAGCTACGCGCCTGCGTTGTGATGGTGTTTATTGTTTAATCATGTTTAATTTTGCTCTATTGTGACACAGAATCTACATAGTTTAGTTTATACAAATTTATATTAGCTCGATTGCCAAACAAGTTCTTACAACTTATATTAATCAGTCTCGAGACCTCATTCCTGATGGAATCCATCGCCACGAGGGAGAGAGAAGAGGCAATGTGGAATTTAAATGCCTTGCCTAAGGGCACAATCGTAACGGCTCCAGCGGGGCTCGAACTCCGGCCCGTTCGTACCTGAAGCGAACGCGCATCCACTGCGCTATCACGACTTCCATCTACATACAAAATATGCAAAGAAAGCAAAACTGGTTCTTACAACATTAGAGGCGGCTCTTCCGAAGATGAAAGTATGTACATGCATATCTACCGTGTTCATAAATGGTATCATGTTCCTTTTAACGCTTTATTCAACAATGCACACGGTCTGGAATGAAATACGATTATACAATGATTACAGAGTTGTGGCGTCCGTGGTCCAGTGGTAGAGCGTTCGGACTTGGAATCGAACGGTCCCGGGTTCGATACTCGGCCAGGCCACGTATGTAGTGTCATTGAGCAAGGCACCTCACACACATTGCTTAGTACTGGTTAACCATTTAGGTCGGCTATGCCTGCCCAGGAAAACATGTCTAGGTCCCCGCAAGGGGGTTTGACATTAATGGAACATACATACATACATTATTACATGTCATAAAGTATATAATCCTGTAGAGTACTCATCAATTGTCTGGGGCAACTGTACGTTATATGAACAAGAATCATTAGAAACACTGCAATACGAAACTTCTAGTATGTCCACCCAATACTGACGTCACAATAATGGTGACGCTGCACTGTGTATGTCCACCAAATACTGACGTCATATAAATGATGACGTTGTGCTGTATATGTCCGCCCAAAAAATGCTTTGCATTAATGGTGACGTTGTGCTATGTATGTCCACCAAATACTGACGTCATATAAATTATGACGTTGTGCTGTATATGTCCGCCCAAAAAATGCTTTGCATTAATGGTGACGTTGTGCTATGTGTCCACCTAATACTGAACTCACATTAATGGTGTCGTTGTACTGTGTATGCGCACATACTACTGACGTTACATTAATGGTGTCGTTGTACTGTGTATGCGCACATACTACTGACGTCACATTGATGGTGTCGTTGTACTGTGTATGAGCACATACTACTGACGTCACATTAATGGTGTTGTTGTACTGTGTATGCGCACATACTACTGTCGTCACATTAATGGTGACGTTGTACTGTGTATGTCCACCAAATACTGACGTCACATTAATGGTGTCGTTGTACTGTGTATGTCCACCTAATACTGGCGTCACATTAATGGTGATGTTGTACTGTGTTCATACACCAAATACTGACGTCACATGTATGATGATGTTGTACTGAGTATGTCCACTTAATACTGGCCTCACATTAATGGTGGCGCTGTATTGTGTATATCCACCTAATACTGACTTATCTATAATTGGGACATTCTACTGTGCATGTCCACCTAATGCTGACGTCTCAATAGTGGTGACGATGTACTGTGTATGTCAATCCAATATTGACGTCACATTAATGATGACGTTGTAACTGTGTATGTCCACATAATACTGACGTCACATTTATGATGATGTTGTACTGTGTATGTCCATCTAATACTGATGTCACATTAATGGTGACGTTTATTGTACATGTCCATCTAATATTGACGTCACAATAATGGTGACGTTGTACTGTATATAATGTACACCTAATACTGACGTCACATTAATGGTGACGTTGTACTGTGTATGTCCACCTAATACTGACGTCTCAATAAGTTTGACGTTGTACTGTATATGACCATCTAATACTGACGACTCTATAATTGTGACGTTGTGTTGTATATGGCCACCTAATACTGACGTCACATTAATGGTGACGTTGTATTGTGTATGTCCACCTAATACTGGCATAACATTAATGGTGATGTTATACTGTGCATGTCCACCTAATACTGACGTCACATTAATGGTGACGTTGTACTGTGTATGTCCATCTGATACTGACGTCACATTAATGGTGACGTTGTATTGTGCATGTCCACCTAATACTGGCATAACATTAATGGTGACGGTGTACTCTGTGTGACCACCAAATGGTGACGTTAGTGCGAACTCGTGTAGTTGAAGTCGCGAAATCGTGAATTGATGAAATTGAAATCGTGAATTCGTGAAATTTAAATCGTGAAGCAAGTTCTAACAACTTATATTAATCAATCTCGATGGCGCGGATGAACGCGTAAATGTGGTAACTCGTGTGGGAGGAAACCGGAGAAGGCCTCTACCCGGAGAAAACCCACCTGTCCGATATGGCGACCACCGTACCATCTCACATACTTCCCGGTCCGAGGATCGAACCCGGGTTGCATTGGCGAGAAGCGAGCAAGCTAACCACTGCGCTAATCGGACATCCTATGAAATTATAAAATAGCGAATGTCACCATCGGTATTTTGTAGTTTTTACACGGAACAGTATTCAATCTGCCACATCTGTTTAAGAAAACATGTTGGCAGTTTTGACAGTTTGACACATTAGCATTTCATAAATAAATCTAAAGATTAAAAAAATATTTTAAAATGTTGAAATTGATAAAATGTCATAAATAAGCATTGCGCATGTTTATACGGCGCATCATTTATAATAGTGAGACTGATATGTGGCTGAAACCTTCATTTCTCAAATAAGTGCTTCATATTCCCGCGTGTTTTATTTGTTTGTTTGTTCTTGTTTTATTACATAAAATTAACAAACATCGTATAAACACCCGCGGTATAAAACTGTACTGCGGCGAAATGGGCGAACTATCTCGATCAGTGGACACGTGTTACCACGTTTGAAAGTAAATCCCGGAGTCGTGAGTTCGAACCGCCGTCTCACCATAATATTATTAACAGTCCTTCCCGTGGGACAATAAATCGAGGTAAACCATGTATCGGTGCTATACACCGGCCATGCAAAAAACGCAGAGATACGTTGCATTGTGTATGTCCACCAAAAACTGAATCCACATTAATGGTGACGTTTATTGTACATGTCCATCTAATATTGACGTCACTATAATGGTGACGTTGTACTATATATAATGTACACCTAATACTGATGTCTCTATAATTGTGACGCTGTGCTGTATATGACCACCTAATACTGACGTCACATTAATGGTGACGTTGTACTGTGTATGTCCATCTAATACTGACGTCACATTAATGGTGACGTCGTACTATGTATGTCCACCTAATACTGACGTCACATTAATGGTGACGTTGTACTGTGTATGTCCACCTAATACTGGCATAATGGTAACGGTGTACTCTGTGTGACCACCAAATGGTGACGTTAGTGCGACGTTAGTTGACGTCGCGAAATCGTGAATTGATACTCTGGAATACGGACGTCGTCTGTATGTTGCACTATCCCTCAAACAATAATTAATATTCTGGGGGCGTCGCCTCGAAATATCATGGGGCAACAATAAATGAACGCATAGCAGTATGATGGTGAATACATGATGGCTCTAACGGAACACCGTATGTGTCCGGAATTTAACGAGAATCAACTGGAGCTCAACAGCATAAATTTAGCTGTGAATGAACATTTTCGCAGAACTTGAAAAGTTTGTATATCAGCCTACGACCCTGTGTGTCGGGTTTGCATATACATATAATATGTGGATAGCATCAACTTGAAATAGGTTAAGATATGGTTAACCACGAAATTGTGTAAAACTATTGAAATAATGCGGTTACTGTAGCATGTTGTTGTATATAGGAGTAATTACATGTTGGTTAAACGATCAGACAGAGTATTGCAAACATCAGCGTTCCTTGCAGCGGTTCCCAGGACTACGTTTTGTTTTAGACTCGCATTATAAAATAATTTCCAGATGCCATCCTACCTTTTTTTTACAAGTAGGGGCTAGCACCCAGATAAAACCATCGGTCATCTACTAACCCGCTGGGCGGTGGTCGCCAGATCGGACAGGTGGGTTTTCTCCGGGTGCTCCGATTTCCTCCCACACGAATGACCACATATACGCTTTCATCCGCGCCAATGAGAGTGATTAATATAAGTTGTTTGAACTTGCTTCGCAATCGTTGTAAAATAAATAAAGTTTAAAACCAGCTACATAGCTGCCTCGCTTGAAATAATCTAATTCCAGAATTGACTGGACACACCGAGGCGAGGAGATACTGATTTGGTTACGTTAGCGACCGTAACAACTGGCTACTATATAATATATGTGATATATAGACATAGTATGTGTATTATAATTTAATGTAACAGATGAGCCAGTAGTCCAGTAGTGGTTAACACGTTGGACTGCGAATCCATGGACAGCAGGTCCGATACACATGTGACCCGTGGAACTATAACCCATACATCATAAGATACTGTAAGACGCATCATGTATCTGTTCTACATTAATAGCGCCCTCCAAGCGAGCGGGCCAGACGCTGTATTTGGTGGGGGGGGTGTTAGCGCATCATGTATCTGTTCTACATTAATAGCGCCCTGCAAGCGAGCGGGCCAGACGCTGTATAGCGCATCATGTATCTGTTCTACATTACTAGCGCCCTCCAAGCGAGCGGGCCAGACGCTGTGTAGCGCATCATGTAACTGTTCTACATTAATAGCGCCCTGCAAGCGAGCGGGCCAGACGCTGTGTAGCGAACTGTATGGTAACGCTAGTTGATGTTATATATCAATAAATGTTCCTTTACCGGAAGTTTGATTTGCCGGGAAAAAAACTATCTACATGAAGACAGAATGAACGTACTATATATGGAGCTAGATTAAAGAAATATATGTCATGTCGAATCAAACGAGATTCACTGACGCAAAGAAATGAAAGTATTTGGCACATTGGGCTTTCCCTGTGTCCGTTTGCAGCGTAGTTAGTTTATACAAATGTATTTTTTTTAAATTTATTTTAGCTCGATTGCGAAACAAGTTCTTATAACTTATATTAATCACTCTCGAGACCTCATTCCTGATGGAATCCATCGCCACGAGGGAGAGAGAAGAGGCAACGTGGAATTTAAATGCCTTGCCTAAGGGCACAATCGTAACGGCTCCAGCGGGGCTTGAACTCCGGACATTTCGCACCTGGAGCGAACGCGCATCCACTGCGCTATCACGACTTGTACGTTTGTAGTGTAGCAGAAAATCTACAATAGTATGGTACACTGTAACATGTTTCGACAAATAAAATACTACCAATTGAACGAATGTAGCAACAGATCGTTGGAAATAATTTTATTTTCAATAATCTCCTTAGAAACCACCAGAGCTTTGATAGTTTGCATGTACCATCATCTATAGATATAGTGGACCATTACTAAGGTTGCTGAAATGGTGATCCTGTGGAAATACATTAAGTGTCACTGTGTGTCTTTTACGTTTATTTATCGTCGCTACCGGTTGCTCATATGAGCGACGCCTCCTGAAGAGATTAGTCATTTTAGATTTTTGGAGGATAGTGCAATGATACAGACAGAGACCCATTCCAGAGTCTCCTCTTTTTATTAGGGTCAGACGGGGGATCGAATCTGCGATCCCTGGATTACCAGTCCAGCGTGTTACCACTGGACTACATATCCGTATATATTAGGTGTCACATAGATGACACATACTTATATAGTAACACTCTTTAACAGTTTCTTCTCAGAAACCACAATACCCTAGATGGATTTTTTCGGCGCCATTGACACCGTGCATTAATGTATTTCTTGTAGGATTATGGAAACTTGTAATTATACTCGAATCGAATGGAATACATTTAACGAACTCAACATTTACTTATTTTCAACAATAAACTATACCTTGTGTAATTCCCTCCCTTGTCGCATCAAAGAGCACATTCTGTTTTGTGTGTGTTTTACGTTTTATCTATCGTCGCTACCGGTTGCCCATCATTTTTATGAGCGACGCTAAAAATTTTAGATTTTTGGAGGATTGTGCAATGATACAGAAAAAGACCCATTCCAGGGTCTCCTCTGGTTCTTTTACGTGCACGGTGTACAGCACCGACACGAAACCTCGGTTTAAAGTCCCATCTGAAAGACTGTTCATTTTATTATGGTCAGTGTGCCCCATCCATTCCTGCCTGCCTGCGTGCGTGCGGTGCGTTTAGTTATCGTCGCTACCGGTTGCCCATATGAGCGACGCCTCCTGAAGAGATGTGGAGGATAGTGCCATGCTACCGGGTTCGATACACGGTCTGGGCAGGTATATACAAATGATATCTAAAGTTCAAACAGCGGAACCTAGATGTCAATCAAAATAATCTGGTCCTAAAGACTATAGTGATTGTTTATAGGTATATATAGGTAAATATAGTATATATCATGTATGTACGTACTATAGTCATTGTTTACAGGTATATATAGGTAAATATAGTATATATCATGTATGTACGTACTATAGTCATTGTTTATAGGTATCTATAGGTAAATATAGTATATATCATGTATGTACGTACTATAGTCATTGTTTATAGGTATATATAGGTAAATATAGTATATATCATGTATGTACGTACTATAGTCATTGTTTATAGGTATATATAGGTAAATATAGTATATATCATGTATGTACGTACTATAGTCATTGTTTATAGGTATCTATAGGTAAATATAGTATATATCATGTATGCACGTACTATAGTCATTGTTTATAGGTATATATAGGTAAATATAGTATATATCATGTTGTACTATAGTCATGTTTATAGGTATCTATATAGGAATATAGTTATCATGTACGTACTATAGTCATTGTTTATATATAGTATATATTATGGTAATATAGTTTATCATGTTTTGTTTGTGGTAAATATAGTATATATCATGTACGTACTATAGTCATTGTTTATAGGTATCTATATAGGTAAATATAGTATATATCATGCACGTACTATAGTCATTGTTTATAGGTATATATTGGTAAATATAGTATATATCATGTACGTACTATAGTCATTGTTTATAGGTATATATTGGTAAATATAGTATATATCATGTATGTACGTACTATAGTCATTGTTTATAGGTATCTATATAGGTAAATATAGTATATATCGTGTATGTACGTACTATAGTCATTGTTTATAGGTATCTATATAGGTAAATATAGTATATATCATGTATGTACGTACTATAGTCATTGTTTATAGGTATCTATAGGTAAATATAGTATATATCATGTATGTACGTACAATAGTCATTGTTTATAGGTATCTATATAGGTAAATATAGTATATATCGTGTATGTACGTACTATAGTCATTGTTTATAGGTATCTATATAGGTAAATATAGTATATATCGTGTATGTACGTACTATAGTCATTGTTTATAGGTATATATATAGGTAAATATAGTATATATCATGTATGTACGTACTATAGTCATTGTTTATAGGTATCTATAGGTAAATATAGTATATATCATGTATGTATTGTTTTTGTTGTTGCACGTACTATACTGTACATTCTGCTTAGCCTAGCTATAACTCATATGCGTAACGTAGTAACGACTAGTCTGACTGGAACACACCAATATCAAATATGTCGGGGGTATCACTGGACTCCAATATGGATTACAAAACACAGTGCCGTAGCCAGAATCTGAAAATAACCGAGGCGTCCCTCCCCCGAATTATTTGTGTGCATGTTTGTATGTGTATTCTGAATGCAATGTTATCAGTTTTCCTATATACCTGTCGTTACTTGCCAAATTCAAACCGAGGCGAGTACCTCATTTGCCTCAGTATGGCTACGTGCCTGAAACTAGCTTGGGAACAGGCGTCGAAATAGTTTGCCTTGTCATTCAAATACATATATTTTAACACCGATACTATTAATTGGGCCGTATTGAGTTTCTGATCATGTCATTTTGTCAGAAGTTAAAAATCGACAGACTGGAACCCATGCATGTGCATAGTAGGGTATCATTGTCGTGTATTTTTACCGAAATTAACAGTATTTAGAGGAAACTACTGTAGCTGGTCATCTTTACCTGCGACAAGTGTTTACTTACACAAATTAGTGTCTGTTACTGCATTAATGAATTCTCGTTGTTGTCAAAAATGTAATTGTCAACAAATATGTACGCCCAGTAATATGGTTTATAAGCTCGATCCAAGTGTGTGTATATAGTGTGTGTATAATGCAAAGACATTCTTCAGTTCAGAGACTAGTCGGTGCAACTAGACTTCCCCCTTCCCTCCCTCACCGTACCACAAGTTCACGATCAGGGCGCTCTGCCAATATGGGCGCATGGTCCATGAATGAATGATGATGCAACTCTTGCACCATCCACGTGATTTTGTTATGGTTTTACACCAGCCAATCAACATGCAGAATAATAAATCAATGTTGACATACCGATGGTACGAAACCGAGGTGTTCCAAAATACTATTTACTATTGTAAACATGGCGCGCAACCAAAACATAATGTGTGTAGTATTTATTTGCATGTTTAATGCAACTCCGTTGATGTGTAAAATATTCAGTAGAACTTTGAATGAATTCCGACTCTTTCAAGAGCCGGATCTTTCTCTTCAATTAGACATTGTAAATTTACGAACGAAAAGAGCCGTTGACCAAAATGAGACCACACGAGACCACGCGGATTTCATTCATTCACAAAATAATAATTTATCAACGACTTCATTTTCTTTGCACGGGGAGTTAGACAACGAAGCGTTTGTGCATTGGACGGGAGAACGAAATAATGTAAGTTGTGTATAAAATATTTATTACAATTGAATATTATTCACGTACTTTGGCCAGTTTTTTACCACAAAATTTTCCACGGTAGTGTACCGGTATCTATATGGTATACCGTTGTATATATATCGATGTACATGGATAGCAGGAATACAGTTGCATGCGTCTGGGACCAATAAGCCCGTGGGATTATAAATTTTCCGCCGGATAAACTGGTCTGATCCAATCTGGAGATTAGCCCACATTTTTTATTCAGGAATTGTAGGATATGTTTAATTAATGTTTACTAAGACATGTAGCTTGTTTATTAGATGTCAAATTATTTCACAATATTATGCACGTGAGAAATGTGCAAGGGCGTATCTGTAGGCCCTATATCACAACTCACTAAATTAAAATTAATGATTGCAACAGGTGATTGTAGATCTATATAAGTAACCAGTATTATACTATTGTGTTTTAATTTATAGTATCATACAGGTACATATCCAGGATTTTAGTGTGGGGGGGGTAATACTATTCAAACACTAACTGGCACATATTTTATGGGAATATAAGCCCTCTGGGGGTACACTGTTTATCTTTTGTTTAGTCTCAATGTAAGCTTAAAGAATGTTCAGATATGCACCCCCTTGGCTCCACACCTGGATCATCTAGTGCTATTGCAATACATAGTTACATATCTCCTATTAGATGCTCTTACAAATCTGCCCAAGTCCAAATTGCACGCAGTGATCTGGTATGACACTAATACATGTCATGCGACAATATACTTCAGTATTATGAGTATATATAGTTTACAATTCACATGTCAATGTTGTTTTTATTTCTTAGCCGTCAGTTCATAAATGTATCAAGAATTACCAGGAAAAGTAAAATGGGGACACATTAAACTGAGCTCTCCCGGGCAATGCCCCAATGGGATGGACTCGGGTGTGGCTGGTTTAGCAACGTTACATTTTTTGGTGAAGATTAGACAATACTTCAATACTTGTTCGTTTAAGTATGGTGAACTTATTTTTTAAAATATTTGAACATATAATTTATGCAAATTTACAGCACTGTCATTGATTGAAATGTGCGAGTTGGTGGTCTGTTTGGAAGTTTGGATATATCGTTTGGCTTGATGCTAATGTCGGTGTTGTATCATTACTGGCTCTGTGCTCTTATTGCCCACTATGTTTGTTTTCCCATGACATGGCTCATATTTGCTAATATTGTAAGCTGCGTTTGTTATTTTATACGACGTCCTATTACACAAACTAACGATACATGTAGCACTGATGTAGGAAGGCATTCACAACCTAATTAAACAATGTTTTATTTGACAGTCATTTTGTATATAATTGCCGAAATGACATATTTCATGTGTTGAATACATACTTAGTACTTATGTCTTGATTATTTGAATATCATTTGCATAAATGATATATCCACCAATTCAACAGTCACATCTGACATCTAGAACACCCAGTATTTGCTTTATTAAGCTGTTATTTTCTATGTACAGTATTTATCCATGTATAACACGCTATCATGTACCGTAACTATGCGCAGACCTATTAACAAACATGGCTGTCAACCTGGAAAATAATGTTGTTTAATTGTTTCCAGAAATACCAGACAAAATGTATTTGCTTTATTTATTAAGTTGTTATTTTCTATGTACAGTATGTATTCATGTATAACCCGCTACATGTAACTATGCACAGACCTATTAACAAACATGGCTGTCAACCTGGAAAATAATGTTGTCTAATTAAATGTTGTCTAATTATTTTTTTACTGGAAATACCGGACAAAATGTATTTGCTTTATTAAGCTGTTATTTTCTATGTACAGTATTTATCCATGTATAACCCGCTATCATGTAACTATGCGCAGACCTATTAACAAACATGGCTGTCAACCTGGAAAATAATGTTGTCTAATTATTTTGTTTTCGGAAATACCAGACAAAATGTATTTGCTTTATTAAGCTGTTATTTTCTATGTACAGTATTTATCCATGTATAACACGCTATCATGTAACTATGCGCAGACATATTACCGGTAACAAACATGGCTGTCAACCTGGAAAATAATGTTGTCTAATTATTTTGTTTCCAGAAATACCAGACAAAATGTATTTGCTTTATTAAGCTGTTATTTTCTATGTACAGTATTTATCCATGTATAACACGCTATCATGTAACTATGCGCAGACAAACATGGCTGTCAACTGGAAAATAATGTTGTCTAATTATATATTTTTACTGGAAATACCGGACAAAATGTATTTGGAAATGTAAGGTTTGATGAGCTAGTGTCGGTTAAAGTGTTAGTACCTCTAGAACTAGGTCCACCATCCTACTCATTGTACAGCAACACCATCAATCGCTTATGAATCACAGCATGAATGTGTAAAACAAAACAAAAAATATTTGTTGTATTCTAGATAAGAAATTTTCACATTTAATGAACATTTGCATAATCTCATGTCATACAAAAATCCTATTTGCTACAGGGAAATTATTACGTACAGCATTAAAACAAAATTGCCTTCAGAATTTATTTCAGAATTTTGACTAAGACATGAAAAGCATAGATAAGGTTTCATTAATCCTTTACTATGACATTGAGATATGCTTCAAATATTGATCTCTTATATTCCAAGACCTGGATGTGAAATGTACAAGAAATCTTTAGAATACTCTGGTCCAAAGATATGGAATTGTCTACCATTGGAAATTAAGACGTTCAGATCTTTAAATATGTTCAAGACAAAATGTAAATTATGGATACAACAAATTTTCAATTGGTAGACACTAAAAAGTTATATATATAATGATTGTCATTCAATATGCTTATGTCGTTTTGTATTTCGATAACATTACCTAATTTGTTTAAGTTACATTGTACAACATAATACATGTATATTGCATGGCGTAACCGTGTACTTTGGTTATAATTATTGTGTATGTGCATTAATGCTATAGTGTTTATTTAAGAGGGCCCTAAGGAAGATTAGTTCAGAACTAATTAGGTCACCCACCCTCTATAAATAAAGAAATCTATTTACTCCATAACTCCATTTGATCTCCATATGCAATAGGCACACAACATTTATCTACTCAATACTCCTTATGATTGTGTCCTTATAGCCAAGGCACTTAATTTCCACATTGCCTCCTCTCTCTCACTCAAGGCGATTGATCCCATCAGGAATGAGGTCTTGATAGTGATTTTTAACTAATGTTGTTAACTTGTTTCGCAATCGAGCTACACGTAATATAAATTTGTATAAACTAACCTGTACTCAATAATCCATATTTTTGGGAATAATATAACTGTGCGGAATGGCTTCATGTGGGAAGCGATAAAGGTGTGTAATATATCTATGTGAAGCAAATGGTTACGTCCAAACCGTTGAAAAACATGCACAGATAAATAAATGCCCTGTTTTGATGCACAGAATGTTATATAAGAGATAGATAAATGCCCTGTTTTGATGCACAGAATGTAACATATAGATAAATGCCCTGTTTTGATGCACATAATGCTATGTAAGAGATAGATAAATGCCCTGTTTTGATGCACATTGTTGTGGTGTTGTGTTTTGTGTTGTTGTGGTGTTGTGTTTTTTGGAATGTAACAGATAGATAAATGCCCTGTTTGATGCACAGAATGTAACAGATAGATAAATGCCCTGTTTTGATGCACAGAATGTGACAGATAGATAAATGCCCTGTTTTGATGCACAGAATGTGACAGATAGATACATGTCCTGTTAATTTGATGCCCTGTTTTGATGCACAGAATGTGACAGATAGATAAATGTCCTGTTAATTTGATGCACATAATGTAAGAGATAGATAAATGCCCTGTTTTGATGCACAGAATGTGACAGATAGATAAATGTCCTGTTAATTTGATGCACATAATGTAATGTAACAGATAGATAAATGCCCTGTTTTGATGCACAGAATGTAACAGATAGATAAATGGCCTGTTTTGATGCACAGAATGTCACAGATAGATAAATGTCCTGTTAATTTGATGCACATAATGTAAGAGATAGATAAATGCCCTGTTTTGATGCACAGAATGTAACAGATAGATAAATGCCCTGTTTTGATGCACATAATGTAACAGATAGATAAATGCCCTGTTTTGATGCACAGAATGTAACAGATAGATAAATGCCCTGTTTTGATGCACAGAATGTAACAGATAGATAAATGCCCTGTTTTGATGCACAGAATGTAACAGATAGATAAATGCCCTGTTTTGATGCACAGAATGTAACAGATAGATAAATGCCCTGTTTTGATGCACAGAATGTAACAGATAGATAAATGCCCTGTTTTGATGCACAGAATGTAACAGATAGATAAATGCCCTGTTTTGATGCACATATAGATAAATGCCCTGTTTTGATGCACAGAATGTTACAGATAGGTAAATGCCATGTTTTGATGTAATTGCAGACTGTGTTTGTTCTGACAAGAGGCCATAGGAATGGTGCAGTCCAGTCCAGTACACTATGGAGGTAGAGTAAATCATCACATTTCTGTTAACTAAGTTTAAAATGTGTGATTTTGTCTCTAGAGCGATTCTAAGCATCGTAAAATGTATGATTTTGTCTCTAGAGCGATTCTAAGCATCGTAAAATGTGTGATTTTGTCTCTAGTGCGATTAGTATCGTAAAATGTGTGATTTTGTCTCTAGAGCGATTAGTATCGTAAAATGTGTGATTTTGTCTCTAGAGCAATTAGTATCGTAAAATGTGTGATTTTGTCTCTAGAGCAATTAGTATCGTAAAATGTGTGATTTTGTCTCTAGAGCGATTAGTATCGAGTTATAACAGTGTGGGTGTCATAATCATTAATGGCACAGTGGTAGAGCATTTGCTTCAGGGGAGAGAGGCAGATGTCACACCCGGGCCAGCTGTAGCCGTTACGATCGTGCCGTTACGCTAGGCACATACAAATTCCACATTGCCCCTTCTCTCTCTTTCATGGCGATGGATTTTTTAATAATATTTTATTGCATTTTTTCATACAATACATTACATATAAACATACAATACTAAGAACAAATCAGAGATTAATATGTAATTATGTGATTGCAGTATACAATTTTTTTAATTTTTGGGCTACAAGTTATAACAACATTATTTACAGCCCTCCCCATCACTTCGAACTAAATAAACAATGTTGGATGAAGAATATCTGGAATGAGCTCTCGAGAGCAATTTAACTAATGTTGTAAGAACTTATTTTGCAATCAAGCTAAAATAAATTTGTATAAACTATAGGAACATGTTTCATAAATGAGCTAAAAATGTTTTTTATTTTTTTGTTACTTTGATATGTTTGTTATTTCTTTGTCACACTGGCTAATCGTGGCGATGCCTCCAGAAGTGTATTAGTCATATTATGTTTGGGAGGATAGTGCAAGATATAGAAGATGCTCCAATTCATATTATGTTTTGGAGGATAGTGCAAGATATAGAAGATGCTCCAATTTATATTATGTTTTGGAGGATAGTGCAAGATATAGAAGATGCTCCAATTCATATTATGTTGTGGAGGATCGTGCAAAATATAGAAGATGCTCCAATTCGTATTATGTGTTGGAGGATAGTGCAACATATAGAAGATGCTCCCATTCATAGTATATGTTGGAGGATAGTGCAATATATAGAACATGCTCCAATTCATATGATGTTTTGGAGGATAGTGCAATATATAGAATATGCTCCAATTCATATTATGTGTTGGAGGATAGTGCAAGATATAGAAGATGCTCCAATTCATATTATGTGTTGGAGGATAGGTCAAGATATAGAAGATACTCCAATTCATATTATGTTTTGGAGGATAGTGGAAGATATAGAAGATGCTCCAATTCATATTATGTGTTAGAGGATAGTGGAAGATATAGAAGATGCTCCAATTCATATTGTGTGTTGGAGGATAGTGCACAATATAGAAGATGCTCCAATTCATATTGTGTGTTGGAGGATAGTGCATGATATAGAAGATGCTCCAATTCATATTATGTGTTGGAGGATAGTGCAACATATAGAAGATGCTCCAATTCATAGTATGTGTTGGAGGATAGTGCAATATATAGAAGATGCTCCAATTCATAGCATGTGTTGGAGGATAGTGCAATATATAGAATATGCTCCAATTCATAGTATGTGTTGGAGGATAGTGCAACATATAGAAGATGCTCACATTCATATTATGTGTTGGAGGATAGTGCAAGTTATAGAAGATGCTCCAATTCATATTATGTGTTGGAGGATAGTGCAAGTTATAGAAGATGCTCCAATTCCAGGTCCCTGGTTCTTTTGCATGTCTGGTATATACATGTAGCACTGATACATCACACCTCGATAACTATAATCCCATCTGGAAGATGCACGATGCATGAGATTTATTGTGTTAACCCTTAACTTGCCAAATAAATTGAATGGAATGTGCAAACAACATAGATCCATCACACCTCGATTTATAGTCCCATCCGGAGGATGCACCGATACATGTTTTTGTGTTAACCCTTAACCTGCCGAATATATATGGAAGGAATGTGCAAACAACATAGATCCAGATCAGCCGTGGTGTAATGCCTCATCTGATCAGGATCTATGTTGTTTGCTATTCATACACATGTCTTAGCTCCATTTGAATAGCAAACAGCATAGTGCCTGATCAGATGGTACTAGAGCAACTTTAATTGTGATTGGCAGGTTACGGTTAATATTATTAGCGTTACGACAAGGGATTGAACCTGAGATCCATACATTCATCACAACTTAGGGACACTGACCCATGTACTATGTATTTGCATAAATGAACACTACAGGCACTTGTGTGATGATGCAATGGCATGAAGTGTTCTAATGTTAATTGTGATTGGCAGGTTACGGTTAATATTATTAGTGTTACGACAATGGATCGAACCTGAGATCCCTAGATTCATCACAACATAGGGACACTGACCCATGTATTTGCATAAACGAACACTACAGGCACTTGTCTGATGATGCAATGGCATGAAGTGTTCTAATGTGTTATGTAGTAAAGATCCCTAGATTCATCACAACATAAAGACACTGACCCATGTACTATGTATTTGCATAAACGAACACTACAGGCACTTGTCTGATGATGCAATGGCATGAGGTGTTCTAATGTGTTATGTAGTAAAGAAGTTAACAGAGCGTAATAACCCTTCAACATGGGTTGTCAGGCTGACGATATACTTTATAACTTTGTCAGTAAAATTAATGTAAGCAACTGCCATTACATAGTTGAAGCACATTTGTTACCTATTCAATTTTCCTGAAATATTATGATGAATGCTCTTTATGCTTTTAGTTTAACCCATTCAACACCAAGTAACTCACATGGACTGGTCCATGATATTCATAAACCAATAAATGAATCAGAAAATCACATTTGGACAAGTTCATTTATCAAAATGGGTAATTATGTCTAAAAATAGTCATATCACTGGCAAAAAGTGCAGATCCTGATGAGACGGCTCGTCACGAGCCGGCTCATCTGGATCTACACTTTTTGTAAGCCTATTTAGAGGTATGTGGTGTTGAAAGGGTTAAACATTATTTATTTCAGTATTTGTACATGTAATCAAGAAATGAACATTTTACATATAATTTAACAGCAGTAGACTGAAAGGGATTAGAACGAAAGAAAACTTATATAGTTCTTCTCCCTATCAATTGATTGATATACAATAGGCAGGAAAATAATATATATATGGTATATATATATATATATAGTCGATATATAATAGTGCCCCCAGGGGGGTGAAGTCAGGGTCCCAAGGGTGATTAATTCGCCCATGTCGCTCTAGAATGAGCCCAGTTTGTAGTATTTAACACTGTTTCTGCATTTTGAATGTACATTTTGTACATGTACAATTTAAAGTATTGTTTCCTATCACATGAGTTTAATGAGATTGCAATTACGATTTTCCTTTCGCAATACATAATTATATTACAACGTCTAATCCGTCCGGTTTATTAAACTGTCCGTGGACAATGAGGTCTCATCTGGAGCTATAAAATTAATGTTGAAAACACTAGTTACACAATCAAGGTAAAAAAAATTTTTTTTTTTTAATTTGTTTATTTTACAATGATTGCGATGCATTTGTTTTTAAAGATCAATTGATCAAGTATTATTGTAAGGGTCATAAAAGAGGGGATTGGTCCATTTAAAGTGTTTGTGTGTGTTAGTATTAATTTTTCAAAACACTCTGTTAGTCATATTTGTTTGTATCGAACCACAATACCACCTCGAATAGACTTGATGATTATAGAATGATGTATAGGATATAAGCCAAAAATGATCCAATACGTAAAATATTGGACTGTATGAGGCTCGTAGAGCCGAAGACTGTACCAATATTTTACATATTGGATCTCTTTGAGGATTATATCTTACTTAAAACACACACTTATATAACAAGATCTTACTATCTCGTATGATTTAACATAATACTCTGGCCTTTTGACAGCAGTCAAATATTAATAATAATGGACTGCAAGTACAAAGGTATGACATCACAACAGTGTTTTAATGGCTGTTATCATAGTTGAGCCTTTACAATAACGCTGATTGAAATCAGTATGTCTGCTTAGCTGATGTTAATACTCCAGCTAGGGTCTGAGAAGCTCAGGGTGCTGGTGGACATTTAAGGCACTTCTAGGGAGTCTGGAAAATAATGTTTTCTAGATTGTCAAAGGTGTCATCTGATATGTACACCAGGCTTTCATAGTTTTAAAGCTCTAAACATGTAGGTCAGATAGAAAATCCATTGTGATTCACATATGTTGACATTTAGTGTGTACCAACGTCAATATTGATGTTAGGAAAACTTGGGATACAAAACCTGATGCTCTTCTTTGAAATACATGTAGATATTTTTCTGTACCATTGTCCTTGTTTGAACTTTATGCTTGTACAAGAAAATGTTGCACTTGCATTTTATAATACAGTTAAACCTGTCGTAAACAGACAGCCAAGGGATTGTTGAACAATGGCTGTTTAGTCAAGGTGGCTGATCAATAGAGATTAATTGTTGAACAAAATATCACATTGAGAATGTTGTAACTGGCTGCTTAATGGGGTGACGGTTACCACAGGTTTGACTACAGTCCTGTATGAAAACAGTATCATAATTTGAGTTTATCTCTTTAAAGCGACACTACATCAGTGAAAATGCAAATTTCTACAGAATGTATTTTCCTAATATATGATATAATTGTTTTCCAAATATTTGCCTCAAAAGCTGAGCATTTCAACTAATAAACAAACGTTTCATATGACATTTGTTTAAATAACAAACTAATGTAAATAGGGTCAACATCCACGCGCAATGCAATGTGTGCATACTGAATAACATGATTTATAGTACAGATTTACCGTTATATCTCATCCTTTGTGCCTGTGCATATTTATTTTTGGATTAATATGATTTAAAATATCTGTAAGTGACAGTGGCAACGCGCTTGGTATTGACTCCAATAGTAAACAAACATCAATTCAGGAGCATAGTTGACAGTTACATGAAATCCTACTTTCACTTTTGAGAGTTTGTATACCACAAAAACACTGTATAGAAAGTTATTGTTCGAATTATTTGGAAAATATTTGAAGTAGCAATTCTATTTATATGTAAAAATCATTTTTGCGATGTAATGTCACTTTAATATAATCTTCAAATAATTACGTCATACAATTTCATAACGACGCAATACTAATGAAATTCCATGGCATATTTCCAGAGTTTTCAGTTTCAAATAAGAAAACACATAAATGAATTGCTAATTCCCTGAAAACAGTTGGACTCTTTTAATAACTACCATACAAATACATGCAGTAATTCATATCACATAAATTCCCATTCGTCCAGAAAACATATAAATTAAATGCGGTCTGCTACTATTATTTAAGCTATTTATAGCACTTTATTTTACCCAGCATGCATATAGTTAAGGAAACTGCAGACATAATAATACTGGTTGTTATAGGGGATGGGACTTAACAACAAACAAATATTTATAGATGTCGATAAGTGCATATAATGCCCTAGTGAGTATGGATATTTGTGGAAGAAACCAGTAAAATGTTAGCACCAGATGTTTAATATTGAACAGCCGATGCTATTTAGACTGCAGCTGCTTACCCTTATAGTGGGAGGGCAATGAATAATGTCAGTTCATATATCATACATTCATGTTGTACACAATAGATAGGCTACACCTACTCTCCGAGCACAAACACAATACACTCTTCTCAGATACCACAAGTACAATACACTCTTCTCAGATACCACAAGTACAATACACTCTTCTCAGATACCACAAGTACAATACACTCTTCTCAGATACCACAAGTACAATACACTCTTCTCATATACCACAAGTACAATACACTCTTCTCATATACCACAAGTACAATACACTCTTCTCATATACCACAAGTACAATACACTCTTCTCCGATACCACAAGTACAATACACTCTTCTCAGATACCACAAGTACAATACACTCTTCTCAGATACCACAAGTACAATACACTCTTCTCAGATACCACAAGTACAATACACTCTTCTCAAATACCACAAGTACAACGCACTCACTCTATATATGTCATTTAAACCTTAAAATGCTGAATAAATTGGAAGGAATGTGCAAACAACATAGATTCAGATCAGCGACGTAACTCCGCATATGATCAGGATCTATGTTGTTTGATATTCAGCCAAGTGTTTTAGCTCCACTATTCGAATAGCAAACATCATAAAGCCTTATCAGATGGCACGTCGTTCTGTGCCATCTGATCTGGCTCTGTGATGTGTGTGTATTTTACGTTTATTTATCGTCGCTACCGGTTAGCTGATATGAGCGATGCCTCCTGAAGAGATTAGTAATTTTAGATTTTTGGAGGATAGTGCAATGATACAGACAGAGACCAATTCCAGAGTCTCCTCTGGTTCTTTTACGTGCACTGTGTAAAGCACCGACACGAGATCTCTGTTTAAAGTCTCATCTGAAAGACTGTTAATTTTATTAGGGTCAAACGGGGGATCGAACCTGCGATCCCTGGATTACCAGTCCAGCGTGTTAACCACTGGACTACAGATCCGTCTGTTCTCTGTGATGTTTGCAAATAGAAATATACTCGTTTCCAGCACATTACGGGTTAGCCTTTAACAACATAGAAGCAGTGCTGGTTGTGGGTGGGGATGGGTTTATTGTTGAGAGAGATGTCTCAGTCTTATTGTATAACTCACTGGACATCACATACAAAACTGTATTCATTTTACTCGCGTAATAATAAAATATTGAAGACGTTTCCACTTAAAGATTTATGTTTACCACAATAGTATATACATTATTTTAGCTCGATTGCGAAACAAGTTCTTACAAGTTATATTAACCACTCTCGAGACCTCATTCCTGATTCCACGAGGGAGAGAGAAGAGGCAATGTGGAATTTAAATGCCTTACCTCAGGGCACAATCGGATCGGCTCCACCGGGGCTCAAACTCCGGGCATTTCGCACCCGACTTCCACTGAGACATCCATTCCAACCCTCAGTTTACCACAGAAGATCATCAACATACACAACCAGTTACTGTTTTATACATGTATAATAATGTCAAACGGTCACGACCTTAAGTATATATATTATGCAATGATATAGATTCTAATACATGTAATACCCGTATATTTATTGTACAGATAAAAATTTATGTTGTTACATTGTAATTAACGAGCGAGGGAGAAACGGTTGCCCAATTGTAAACATAGGATATGTATGGGATAGACAACGAATTGGCCCGTCTTAACGAAATATATATATATTTCGTTAAGACGGTGCCAATCAGTTGATCTATCTGACTTAGACAACGTACATAAGTAGGTCGCGTCTATACGATTTTAGAAGCGAGAAATGTGGCTTGACTTAGTCATTGTCTAAGCTCATCGTAGAGTATTGAATCTATGTTTGACAGATATTAGGGGGGTGCACCAGATGTCCACCCCCCTGGATCCACTAATGATAATCACAATCATGCATAGTGCAATTCTTCTTCCTTCAGATCGGCTGACTACGGTGAAACATACAGTAAGATCAATCTACCCGAGCTGTTTACAGTCAGTCATATGTATTCATCAGGGGCAGATAAATCTAAGGTACTTATTCCTCTCAAGACACCTGGTCGCGAGGTTATAAAATTGTTTTCCAATCTCAAACCCAACGATAGTACAGATACAACAGATATTTTAAGTTTATTTATCGTCGCTACCGCTACCGGTTACCCATAAGAGTGACGCCTCCTGACGAGATAAGTCATTTTAGATTTTTGGAGGATAGTGCAATGATACAGACAGAGACCCATTCCATAGTCTCCTCTGGTTCTTTTATGTGCACGGTGTAAAGCACCGACACGAGATCTCGGTAAAGTCCCATCTGAAAGACTGTTAATTTAGTCAGGCGGGGGATCGAACCTGCGATCCCTGGATTACCAGTCTAGCGTGTTAACCACTGGTTAAGTTTGGCAAATTATATTATTATGTTTTGCAGCCGAGAGCACGATGTGCAAATGTTATATATGCACTTGCTGATTTGAGTTCTCATGCTGCTCAATGTTCTATCTGTGGCTTTTTCATCAAACCACATCTTTTATGATGGCTCACGGCCAGATGATATTAATATTTAATACTGTCTTACAAGTGCAATCAATGTGCAGAATCTGCATACGAATGATGTGTATGTCACTTTATGATGTAATAGAAATAAAACAAATAGCTTTATCCCTGTAGTTGTTGCGGATTCAACAAGTCTCTGCATGCTATAGGTGGTACATGTGTACGTATTATATGTGTATAGGATTATGAACAATCGTAAATATTCCCGAACTGAGTGGAATACACTTATATTACCTTACTCGACAGTTACTTATTTTCAACAATCAGTTACCGGTATGCGTTATAAATATTCGTATGACCTCTAGAAGAGACAGGTCAATCTGCATTAATAATACAATGCTGTCCGATTAGCGCAGTAGTTAGCGCACTCGCTTCTCACCAATGCAACCCGGGTTCGATCCTCGGACCGGGAAGTATATGAGATGGTACAGTGGTCGCCAGATCGGACAGGTGGGTTTTCTCCGAGCACTCTGGTTTCCTCCCACACAAATGACCACATATACGCTTTCATCCGCGCCAACGAGAGTGATTAATATAAGTTGTTAAAACTTGCTTCGCAATCGTTATAAAATAAATAAATTTTAAACTAGCTATACAAGGTTTTCTGAACTTTCGAACGGAAGTTTACTATTCAAGATTGTATTTGGCTGTGATTGTGTTACATTGGTTACCTTTAGAAATCAAATCATTAATAACCATGCTGTATAACCCTCTTCAAAGGGACCATTGCTGTCGAGTGGTTACAGTCACTGACTTCAAATCACTTGCGGCTCATTGCTGAACAGGTTCGAACTCTGTGGGTGCTGAATTATTTCATGTGAGGAAGTTATCGAGCTGGATTGTGGAAGTCGGTGGTTCTACCCGGGTGCCTACTCAAAGTGGAACCCGTGTCTTCCTCCACCAATAATAACTATAAATCAATATTAAACAACTTTAGACATTTAATACACTAAGATTTCATCAAAATTGACCCCATTCAAACTTTTTAACAAAATCTTTTTAAGACATGATGGTCAAGGTCAAGCCTCAAAGGGTGAGCAACCTTTGAGCCCACACTTACATGTAGGCCCACAGTACCTACACTTACATGTAGGCCCGCAGTACCTACACTTACATGTAGGCCCGCAGTACCTACACTTACATGTAGGCCCGTAGTACCTACACTTACATGTAGGCCCGCAGTACCTACACTTACATGTAGGCCCGCAGTACCTACACTTACATGTAGGCCCGCAGTACCTACACTTACATGTAGGCCCGCAGTACCTACACTTACATGTAGGCCCGCAGTACCTACACTTACATGTAGGCCCGCAGTACCTACACTTACATGTAGGCCCGCAGTACCTACACTTACATGTAGGCCCGCAGTACCTACACTTACATGTAGGCCCGCAGTACCTACACTTACATGTAGGCCCGCAGTACCTACACTTACATGTAGGCCCGCAGTACCTACACTTACATGTAGGCCCGCAGTACCTACACTTACATGTAGGCCCACAGTACCTACACTTACATGTAGGCCCACAGTACCTACACTTACATGTAGGCCCGCAGTACCTATTGAGTATCAAAACACACACCCTTTTCAAATGTATTTAACTTTGTATCTCTATCGACGTGAGTTTTCTGTACTGAACACTTCCAGATCTAACTGCCTAAAATGGACAAGCACTTTAATGAGATCTGATAAGTGTTATATCATATATTCTAACATGAATCAGCATTTTGAATGCGCAAAGAAGGCATTTACCGTGTTTTAATCTGTAATAAAATATTGTAACGTGATGCATTTTTCTAGTTTTGTTTACTCATTCTAAAATATAACACCAACTATTTTTGCACGTTATGATATTTTGCTCATGTTAGAATTGAAATACTATTTGTATTTGTGTTATTTACAGTCAAATAATACATGGTTTGTCATTCTGAGCGTCAGACTTAATCACTTAGGCCTATGGCCTGCATGGTTCATTCAGAACTCCAAACCATGTTTTATTCACCAATAAATATCTGAAAGACAAATATTATTTCTTATATAAGTTACACTCATTAAAATCGAAGACTTGATCACTGACTGGCTTACTAAGATAAAAACACTCCATGCCTCCCTCTCCCAAGTCTCCATGGCTCCCTCTCCCCAGCCTCCATGGCTCCCTCTCCCCAGCCTCCATGCCTCCCTCTCCCAAGTCTCCATGGCTCCCTCTCCCCAGCCTCCATGCCTCCCTCTCACAAGCCTCCATGACTCCCTTTCCCCAGTCTCCATGCGTCCCTCTCCCAAGCCTCCATGACTCCCTTTCCCCAGTCTCCATTACTCCCTCTCCCCAGCCTCCATGACTCCTCTCCCAAGCCTCCTTGACTTCCTCTCTCCAGCCTCCATGACTCCTCTCCCAAGCCTCCATTCCATGACTCCCTCCCCAGCTTCCATGACTCCCTCCCCAGCATCCATGACTCCCTCTCCCAGCATCCATGACTCCCTCTCCCCAGACTCCATGACTCCCTCCCCCAGTCTCCATGACTCCCTCTCCCCAGCCTCCATGACTCCCTCTCCCCAGCCTCCATGACTCCCTCTCCCCAGCATCCATGACTCCCTCTCCCCAGACTCCATGACTCCCTCTCCCCAGCCTCCATGACTCCCTCTCCCAGACTCCAAGACTCCCTCGCCCCAGTCTCCATCACTCCCTCTCCCCAGCATCCATGACTCCCTCTCCCAGGCTCCATGACTCCCTCTCCCCAGCATCCATGACTCCCTCTCCCCAGTCTCCATGAATCCTCTCCCCAGCCTCCATGACTCCCTCTCCCAGCCTCCATGACTCCCTCTCCCCATCCTCCATGACTCCCTCTCCCCAGCCTCCATGACTCCCTCTCCCCAGCCTCCATGACTCCCTCTCCCAAGCCTCCATGACTCCCTCTCCCAAGCCTCCATGACTCCCTCTCCCAAGCCTCCATGACTCCCTCTCCCAAGCCTCCATGACTCCCTTCTCACCAGCCTCCATGCCTCCCTCTCCCCAGCATCCATGACTCCCTCTCCCAAGCCTCCATAACTCCCTCTCCCAAGCCTCCCATGACTCCCTCTCCCAAGCCACCAACCTCCATGACTCCTCTCTCCCCAGCCTCCATCCATGACTCCCTCTCCCCAGTCTCCATGACTCCCTCCCCCAAACCTCCATGGCTCCCTCTCCCCAGCCTCCATGACTCTCTCTCCCCAGCCTCCATGATTCCCTCTCCCCAGCATCCATGACTCCCTCTCCCAAGCCTCCATGACTCCCTCTCCCAAGCCTCCATGACTCCCTCTCCCAAGCCTCCATGACTCCCTCTCCTCAGCCCCCAGACAGAAAGATTTAGATACTGATTCTTAGTATATTACCCATTTTCAGATAATATTATCAGATCTGGTGCACAAGCAGTTATATATTACTGAGAACACGGGTGAGTCATGGACGCACGTGAAACTCGACTTCTCCCCATACAGGATTCTGTTACACCCGATAGTAGCAGACTTGGTTCTAGCCTACAATCTGAGAGAAATGAAGGTATTTATTCAATTCTAAAACTTTTTTAAATATTAACCATTTTCTTTTTTATATCCAAAACTACTGACTCCCTAAAATAAATACAGTAAGTTCTGAGATCCTTCAGCATATACCTAGAATAGATTTCACTATTTTCATTGTTATATATACTGAGTCCAAAAAGAAACGATACCAAACTAAAAATGACGTAAAACGGATAAAACCATAGAAAGGTTTAATATAGTATTAGTACCGGGTATCTTATTGCAACGTCAGCCAACCATAAACACAGGTAAATAAACACCCGATAATCCTGTAACGCCGAATTTCCGATTTGCACGTGCTCCTCAACAAAGACAACTTCCTACACATGTACAAATCGGAAAACCGGTTTATTGTACTGGTATTGCATTATCATCGAGGAAAAACACCTTACATACCCATTGTTACCTCTAACAAAATGCCTAGGCTAAACCGCAATCAGAGAATGCGTGCCATTGGCATGATTGACGGCGGTTTACGTCAGCGTGACGTCGCAAATCGACTCGGGGTTACGCGGATCACGATAACACGTCTACTTCGACGTTATCGAACACATGGATCGGTGGATGACCGTCCAAGATCTGGTCGACCATGTGTGACGACGCGTGAACAGGACCGTCACATTCGGACGTCACATTTACGTGACCGGTTCCTACCTGCTACGCACACAGCTGCCGTTACTCCTGGGATGACCAACAATCGCATCAGTGCACAAACAGTCAGGAACCGGCTCGGTGAACGTGGCATTCGTGCCTATCGGCCATACGTTGGACCCATCCTGACACGACGTCACCGTGACGTACGGCGGGAATGGATGACGGAACGTGCTCGCTGGACTCGGTTACAGTGGAATTCGGTGATGTTTAGCGATGAATCGCGGTTCTGTTTGCGTCGAGCGGATGGCAGAGAGCGGGTATATCGCAGACGCGGTGAATGTTACGCCGACGCATGTGTACGTCGTCGATCTGTTCGGGGGCGGAAGCGTTATGGCGTGGGGCGGTATCACCTTCGGCAGTCGCACTGAACTGTTAGTGGTGGATGGGAACCTAAACGCCCAGAGGTACTGTGATGAGATCCTTGCGTCAGTTGTTGTGCCGTTCTTTAACGCCAACAGAAACGTCACACTGTTCCAACAGGACAACGCCAGGTGTCATACTGCTCGGATTTCCACCACATTATTAGAGCAGAACAATATTGAAACCCTGCCGTGGCCTGCTTTGTCACCAGACTTGTCACCCATAAAACATTTGTGGGATACGTTAGACCGCCGCGTCAGACGACGTCAGCCGGTAACGTTAAACCAACTGAGGGATGTTTTGCATCAGGAGTGGACAAATATTGACCAGCAAGAGATTCAGACAATCTTCCGTTCGATGCGACGGCGGTGCATTGCAGTGAGAGACGCAAATGGTGCCCATACTCGGTATTGACGTCTGTGTGAAAACTCCATTAGACCCCTGTCCGACGAATTACGTCATCACGCAGCAGACAGTTTCGGAGGCTCATTATGCTTTATGTGCTCCTCTTTCAAATTTTCTTAATAAATGTTGAAATTATAGACACATAAACACCAGGTATCGTTTCTTTTTTGACTCAGTATATATTATTCTCCTGCCTATTGTGTATCAATCAATTGATAGGGAGAAGAACTATATAAGTTTTCTTTCGTTCTAATCCCTTTCAGCCTACTGCTGTTAAATTATATGTAAAATGTTCATTTCTTGATTACATGTACAAATACTGAAATAAATAATGTTTAAACTAAAACCGTTTTTCATTTTGTGAGTTCTGTAACTGAGGTAATATTTAGTTAACAGACTATTTCAGTTGAATGGGGTAGGCTTTAGTTTCGTACAGGCGCGTAGCTAGGCTTACGCATGTACGTATGATTTATTTTGACAGTTCCTGGAAATGAAATTAAATAAATGCTAAAATGCAATAAAACCTGGATCGTACGGGGGGGGGGGGGTAAGGGGGGCACTGCCTTTGGTCATTCACAAGAAAGCAGACATGAACGAAATGCCAACAGATATTGATTGTAGCTGATGTTCATAGTAGGCAAAAGTCACCTGAGACCATATAGCGGAAAATAATTTCCGGGTGGGGCATGCCCACGGACCCCCTAGAATGGTGCGTAATCCATATTTAGGCCTAGCTACACGCCTGGTTTTGTGCATTATGTATACATACTCGAGACGCATTCTTTTAGATTTAAATCTGGTGCTTATGGTATCAAATTCTTACTACTTTAAAGCTATTTCTCAACTATATATTAAACAGTTATATGTGTCAAAAGATTTTGGTGTGACCTGGACCCTAATGATCGAGCGTGTGACTGAGCGCTTCTTCTGGGCCGTGGATGGTGTGGACCCAAACCCAAACACTGTACACATGGAGTTACAGGATCCAATGGGACCGGTCACCTATTTTGCTTGTATAGGTAAGAAGGATCTGGTGCATAGATTTTCTGGTAATTGCATATTTTTTTATATAATATTTTGTGCTCATTATTTACTTATGAATCTGCAAACGTGCACGTACATGTATTTATCCTACCTTCATGCACAATTGTGGTCAAATATAGCCTGCCTAATAAACCTTTCGTGATGTCATAGCACTGCGTGTATACTGCGTGTATGACGTCATATGGTCACAGATTGTATGATAAACTTCAGGCCATGAATATTCGGTAATATTTCCTCTATAAAATCTCTTTTTTATCGAAAATAGGATAAGTAGAATATTAAATTATTGTCTTATAATTTTAAATTAATAGACTCGTCTGCATAAACAAGGCTCAGCAGAGCCTCACCATGTATATTTCCCCTAACTCGCCTAATAAATTTAAATTGAGGCTGTCCGATTAGTGTAGTGGTTAGCGCGTTCGCTTCTCACCAATGCAACCCGGGTTCGATCCACGGACTTGGTAGTATGTGGGATGGTACGGTGGTTGCCAGATCGGACTTGTGGGTTTTCTCCGGTTTCCTCCCACACGAATGACCACATTTACGCTTTTATCCGCGCCAACGAGAGTGATTAATATAAGTTGTTAAAACTTGCTTCGCAATCTTTGTAAAATAAATAAAGTTTAAACTTTTTTCTTTTTTTTAAATATGAACACATTGTCTGTACTGTGAAATGTTTACAAAAGAACAAAAATTGAATGGAATAGCTGCAGATTAATTACATTTGTTTCAATTAATGTACGTGTTCTGTTGTATCCAATTTTCAAAGTAGAGACAGTTTGTTGTAAGAGGTTGCATAACATGTGTATTTATACAAAATGTGCCATTGGCGACCAACGACAGAAGGCTCGATTGATTGAGATTCCTGTAGGCTTGAAACTGACAATTTTACCTTATTTTATTTCCAGTCCCGAATTGTGACAACGTGGAAGTAGACAATTCCGTGGGAACGATAGATTTCTACTCACTCATTGTGGAGAATGAGTATATATTTGTACAAAAATCCTCGGACGATCTCACCTTGTTTTATGTCTCGTATATGAGAGGGTCATTCAAGCGTGCATATTTTCCAACAAATTTAACACCATTGGTACGATCTGTTATATATATAGATAAATAATATTTGTCTTTCAGTTTATTGGCGATAAGAAAACATGGTTTGGAGTTCTGACGCGGAGGAATTAACAATGCAGGCCATAGGCCTAAGTGATTCATTCTGGTGCTCAGAACCACAAACCATGTTTTATTCGACCATAAATAACGCAAATACAAATATTATTTTGAGCGCAAACATAGTTGGGATTAAGTCTTTAAGAATGATTTGATTTGTGCATGTATTTTGATTAAAATGTCTTTTGTGGGGTATATACATAGGAAACAGCTAGTTCACAGTTGATTTCATGAGTGAAGCCATAGTCACTTCTCTCACATTTAGTGATATTTTTGTTTGAAGCAAAACACAGGTTTTGGAGTTAATGAAAATCTGTTTCATTATCTCCATGTGTTTGATGAAAAAATATATTGAAACGGTAGGAATAGTGAACAACATAGATTCTGATCAAACAGGGTAATTTTGTCTATAAATAGTAATATTAGCCGGCTCATCTGGATCTACACTTTTTGTAAGCCTATTTAGGGGTATGTAGTGTTGAAAGGGTTGAATATAAAATAAAATCACAAAAATATATTTCACCAGAATAATATTTTATTTTATTATAAATAGGTTGCACTGTGTGTGGTTTATGTTTATTTATCGTCGCTACCGGTTGTCCATATGAGCAACGCCTCCTGAAGAGATTAGTCATTTTTAGATTTTTGTAGGATAGTGCAATGATACAGACCCATTCCAGACCTCGGTTTAACGTCGCATCTGAAAGACTGTAAATTTTATTAGGGTCAGACGTGGGATTGAACCTGCGATCCCTGGATTAGCAGTCCAGCGTGTTACCACTGGACTACAGATCCGTCTGCTAATAGGTTTCACTCTATTGATATGCAAATATATCTGGAAACATGAATAACTTTGTTTAGGCCTTAATTTCTCTTGTGCACTTTCAGGATTTTAACATTGTGGACACGAGTGATCATCAAGTGTTTATAGCAGTTGACCACGAAGAAGACATCGCTAATCTGTACCTGTCCGACGTTACTGGACAGTTCTACGTCATGTCAGTGGAAAACATTGTCGGACTTCGCTTTCCTGGCAAGTTTGATGTAGATCTACTCAAGGTACAGTCGTCCGATAATCAGTCAACCTCTGACAGCCCTTGTTCAGTGTCCCCTAATTGAAGGCCTAGTCTTGCCAGTGACAAGGTCGTCCAATAATCAGACTACCTCTGACAGCCCTTGTTCAATGTCCCCTAATTGAAGGCCTAGTCTTGCCAGTGACAAGGTCGTCCAATAATCAGACTACCTCTGACAGCCCTTGTTCAATGTCCCCTAATTGAAGGCCTAGTCTTGCCAGTGACAAGGTCGTCCAATAATCAGACTACCTCTGACAGCCCTTGTTCAATGTCCCCTAATTGAAGGCCTAGTCTTGTCAGTGACAAGGTCGTCCGATAATCAGACTACCTCTGACAGTCCTTGTTCAATGTCCCCTAATTGAAGGCCTAGTCTTGTCAGTGACAAGGTCGTCCGATAATCAGACTACCTCTGACAGCCCTTGTTCAGTGTCCCCTAATTGAAGGCCTAGTCTTGCCAGTGACAAGGTCGTCCAATAATCAGACTACCTCTGACAGCCCTTGTTCAATGTCCCCTAATTGAAGGCCTAGTCTTGCCAGTGACACAGTCGTCCAATAATCAGACTACCTCTGACAGCCCTTGTTCAATGTCCCCTAATTGAAGGCCTAGTCTTGTCAGTGACAAGGTCGTCCGATAATCAGACTGCCTCTGACAGCCCTTGTTCAGTGTCCCCTAATTGAAGGCCTAGTCTTGCCAGTGACAAGGTCGTCCGATAATCAGTCAACCTCTGACAGCCCTTGTTCAGTGTCCCCTAATTGAAGGCCTAGTCTTGCCAGTGACAAGGTCGTCCGATAATCAGTCAACCTCTGACAGCCCTTGTTCAGTGTCCCCTAATTGAAGGCCTAGTCTTGCCAGTGACAAGGTCGTCCGATAATCAGTCAACCTCTGACAGCCCTTGTTCAGTGTCCCCTAATTGAAGGCCTAGTCTTGCCAGTGACAAGGTCGCCCGATAATCACACAACCTCTGACAGCCCTTGTTCAATGTCCCCTAATTGAAGGCCTAGTCTTGCCAGTGACACGGTCTCCCGATAATCACACAACCTCTGACAGCCCTTGTTCAGTGTCCCCTAATTGAAGGCCTAGTCTTGCTAGTGACATGGTCGTCTGATAATCACACAACCTCTGACAGCCCTTGTTCAGTGTCCCCTAATTGAAGGCCTAGTCGTGCCAGTGACACAGTCGTCCGATAATCACACAACCTCTGACAGCCCTTGTCCAATGTCCCCTAATTGAAGGCCTAGTCTTGCCAGTAACACGGTCGTCCGATAATCACACAACCTCTGACAGCCCTTGTTCAGTGTCCCCTAATTGAAGGCCTAGTCTTGCCATGATGATCACCTTAAATTGTTTGTGATGCCAACAAAACTGTTGTCACATTAAGAGAAACTGTTTATATGTGAAAATACCCAAAATACTGTATATATACTCAACCATAAGTCGGCATCGATCATAAGTGAAATTGGTACTTTGGGGGCTAGTAAACATATGTTTTTCAGAAAATTACTTTTCCTTAAAATCACTCAAATCGGTAAAACTGTTGCAATCAACAAATAAAAACGAGATCAAAGGTGAAAGTAACAACACAGGACTGGATTGGTTTTCATAATAAATATAAACACATTAGTGTTGTTCTTGCAGGACGTGTCATTGTATGTACCATTTCTTTTCAACCTACGCCCAGCTGTTGCTTCTCACCTGCTCCTATATTCCAGGTACAAGGATTAAAAGGCGTTTATGTAATCAACAAGTTTGAGGGATCGCGGGTGGATGGCGGAGTATTTTCGCAGCGCTCCTATATTACGTTTGACAAGGGAGGGAATTGGAAGTTGCTAAACGCACCAATAGAATCAAAACAACATTGTCCAGATCCGCAGGTAACCATGGCTCCAACATTGTAGTTATCCTGTTGTTTATTTTGTTAACATTTTGCACGTGCTAGCAAATAACATTTAAATATGTCATGCAATTAATTCCATTAGAATTATTCTATTGAAATTCCATGATATATTTCCAGAGTTTTCGGACAGACGGATCTGTAGTCCAGTGGTAACTACTGGTAATCCAGGGATCGCAGGTTCGATCTCCCGGCTGACCCTAATAAAATTAACAGTCATTCAGATGGGACGTTAAACCGAGGTCTCGTGTCGGTGCTTTACACTGCACGTAAAAGAACCAGAGGAGACTCTGGAATGGGTCTCTGTCTGTATCATGCTCTATCCTCCAAAATCTAAAATGACTAATCTCTTCAGGAGGCGTCGCTCATATGGGCAACCGGTAGCGACGATAAGTAAACGTAAAACACACACAGAGTTTTCGGCTGCAAATAAGAAAACTACATTAATGAATTGTCTACTGCTACAATAATTTGAACTATTTATAGTCATTATTTTACCCGACATGCAAAGAAAGAATTAATGAACTTAAAATGGTCAATGATAAATCATATATAACATGCATAGTGCAGGTTTCACCTCCATAGATTCTAGGTCAAGGTTGCACTTAGATCAGGGTTCCCTCTGTCTGAATGTTTGTTGAAAAACAATGGAGCCAATTAAAAAAACTTGGAGCCAACTAAGAGCCATATAGTTCACAAATAAATATTTGAAGCCATATATTTGACAAAATATGTGCCCAAAAATAATTTTTTTAAAAAGTTGCGCCAAATATTTTCGCAAATTCACAAAATTTAGCGCCAATATTTATTTTTTGGCACAATTGGCGACTGACAGCGGGAACCCTGCTTAGAGGTCAAAGTCTAAATCAGGCTCTGATAAGTCTTCTGGTCAACAACCATCACAATGTCTGACATTGTTTCACTATCAAGTGGTATCCATAGCGATGGTTCTAATTAATTAGTTAGTATTTCTCTATATATACTTGGTTGAAGTCAGTGTTTCTTCCTTTCAATTTGTTTCAGAAATGTAACTTACATCTTCATATAGGGAACACAAACCAGTTCTTTCGGATCCCGATGGCGGTGTGTGTGGAGGAGGCACCCGGTTTGATCCTTGCCCATGGCAGTGTTGGAGAGTACCTTGACCTAGATACACATGTATATATCAGCCGTGATGCCGGTCTCACATGGACAGCAGTATGTATATTTCTCCTATCCTGGATGTTGCTTACAGCCGGGTTAACACCGCTTGTATCAATGTGACAGGAATACCGGGGTATGCTTATATGGTAGGCCCCTGTATGAGATGCCCTGCATGATTGTGTCGCCCAGTGAGACTGTAGATATGTTCTTATAGCACATGGTAGTGTCACTTTTGTTTATTTGTTTTTGGGGTTTAAAGTTGCAAGAACATTGTTCTGACAGGGCTCAAACTCACAACGTCTCGGTTTCATGGTGAACACTGTATCCATTATGCCACGGAAACTCTACTAAAGTAGCTGATCACCTAACGGCTATCAGCAAATGACAGATGCAGATTTGAGTAGCATCCATGTGAACCATTTCTAGAGCCCAGCCACGGAAACTCAAGTAAACTGATCATGTGATGGCTATCAGCCAATGACAGATGCTGATTTGAGTAGCATCCATGTGAACCAATTCTAGAGCTCAGCCACGGAAACTCAAGTAAACTGATCATGTGACAGCTATCAGCCAATGACAGATGCTGATTTGAGTAGCATCCATGTGAACCATTTCTAGAGCCCAGCCACGGAAACTCAAGTAAACTGATCATGTGACGGCTATCAGCCAATGACAGATGCTGATTTGAGTAGCATCCATTGGTGAACCAATTTACGAGCCCAGCCACGTAAACTCAAGTAAACTGATCATGTGACGGCTATCAGCTAATGACAGATGCTGATTTGAGTAGCATCCATTGGTGAACCATTTCTAGAGCCCAGCCACGGAAACTCAAGTAAACTGATCATGTGATGGCTATCAGCCAATGACAGATGCTGATTTGAGTAACATCCATTGGTGAACCAATTCTAGAGCCCAGCCACGGAAACTCAAGTAAACTGATCATGTGATGGCTATCAGCCAATGACAGATGCTGATTTGAGTAGCATCCATGTAAACTGATCATGTGACGGCTATCAGCCAATGACAGATGCTGATTTGAGTAGTATCCAAGTAAACTGATCATGTGACGGCTATCAGCCAATGACAGATGCTGATTTGAGTAGCATCCAAGTAAACTGATCATGTGACGGCTATCAGCCAATGACAGATGTTGATTTGAGTAGCATCCATGTGAACGGAAAGGAGGAATAGATATATTGACTGCTTGTCCATTATTATTATTTCTTACGCTTCAATGCAGTTTCCAGTATTTTGATTGGGTAACCTTGCAGTAAATATATTGTGAATGCTCCGGGCTAGAGAGGGTATATACGGCTTAAAATACATACCATTTGTGTGCCGATTCCCAGTGATTTTTAAAATAAAAACGAAAGCTGTGCATATTGTAAGACTATGCGCAATGCATATGTACAAGGTTCTTAAATTAATATGGAGGTATATTTCGACATTTTACACCATTTAGCTATGTTGAATTGTTTAACACACTGTATAACTAACAGCGAAATGAGATAGGAAAATCTATGGAACATTTATGATAACCAAATCTGGATGTCCTGGCATCAAGATAAAATCGCTCTTCGTGAAATTGAGGCAGTCGACGGGAGAAAAAGATAATAAAATAAAATTGATGTAAATACCTAAACAATAAAAGTAACTAAACACATTGTTTTAGGTGAACAACTTGATTTGAACAACTTGATTTTCAGCGTAATAAAATTGTTATTTGGTTTGTTGATGGGATATAGGGGTATAGTGCTGGACAGGAGTGATACCACCCAAGGCTGGCACTATATACTCATATATCCCGTCAACAAACCAAGTAACGTATAATGGATGGAGATACAGAGCATACATGTATAACCTTAATTATGTCTCTACAAACCAAGTAACGTATAATGGAATGGAGATACAGAGCATTCATGTATAACCTTATTTATGTCTCTACAAACCAAGTAACGTATAATGGATGGAGATACAGAGCATACATGTATAACCTTAATTATGTCTCTACAAACCAAGTAACGTATAATGGATGGAGATACAGAGCATACATGTATAACCTTAATTATGTCTCTATGTGGGAAAGGGTTGAATATTATCTGATGACCAGCTAATTTGGAATCCTAAGTTGTGTAGCATTTCAAAGCCAGGATAAAATCTTCCAAAGTTACGCTGATAACTGGTACATTTTATAGCGAATGTTTGATTATTATGATTTCATACTTTTCATTTTCCAGGCTCCATTCACAGGGAACCATTTCCTCAACATTATGGATCAAGGAAGTGCCATTGCCGCTATATCTGCCGGGGGTCTACCTACCAACACAGTACAGTAAGTTCTATATCTGCCGGGGGTCTACCTACCAACACAGTACAGTAAGTTCTATATCTGCCGGGGGTCTACCTACCAACACAGTACAGTAAGTTCTATATCTGCCGGGGGTCTACCTACCAACACAGTACAGTAAGTTCTATATCTGCCGGGGGTCTACCTACCAACACAGTACAGTAAGTTCTATATCTGCCGGGGGTCTACCTACCAACACAGTACAGTAAGTTCTATATCTGCCGGGGGTCTACCTACCAACACAGTACAGTAAGTTCTATATCTGCCGGGGGTCTACCTACCAACACAGTACAGTAAGTTCTATATCTGCCGGGGGTCTACCTACCAACACAGTACAGTAAGTTCTATATCTGCCGGGGGTCTACCTACCAACACAGTACAGTAAGTTCTATATCTGCCGGGGGTCTACCTACCAACACAGTACAGTAAGTTCTATATCTGCCGGGGGTCTACCTACCAACACAGTACAGTAAGTTCTATATCTGCCGGGGGTCTACCTACCAACACAGTACAGTAAGTTCTATATCTGCCGGGGGGGTCTACCCACCAACACAGTACAGTAAGTTCTATATCTGCTGGGGGTCTACCTACCAACACAGTACAGTAAGTTCTATATCTGCCGGGGGGTCTACCCACCAACACTACAGTAAGTTCTATATCTGCCGGGGGTCTACCTACCAACACAGTACAGGAAGTTCGCTTTCAATCTGTGCTTGTGGTCTACCATTCGATGACAATAATTGTTGTAACAGAAGGTTAATATTACTATTTCAGTTTCTCGTGCACAGAAGGTGCATCATGGGTAAGCCATAATTTCACGAGCTCTGAGATGAATGTGGATGGAGTTGTCAATGAACCTGGTATTAGAACGTTAATGTCAAGGTATGTAATACGTGTATTTCTAATATCAAGATATGTAATACATGTATTTCTAATAATGTCAAGATATGTAATAAGTGTATTTCTAATGTCAAGATATGTAACACATGTATTTCTAATAATGTCAAGATATGTAATACGTGTATTTCTAATAATGTCAAGATATATAATACATGTATTTCTAATAATGTCAAGATATATAATACATGTATTTCTAATAATGTCAAGATATGTAACACATGTATTTCTAATAATGTCAAGATATGTAACACATGTATTTCTAATAATGTCAAGATATGTAATACGTGTATTTCTAATAATGTCAAGATATATAATACATGTATTTCTAATGTCAAGGTATATAATACATGTATTTCTAATAATGTCAAGATATGTAACACATGTATTTCTAATAATGTCAAGGTATGTAATACATGTATTTCTAATGTCAAGGTATGTAATACATGTATTTCTAATGTCAAGGTATATAATACATGTATTTCTAATAATGTCAAGGTATGTAATACATGTATTTCTAATGTCAAGGTATATAATACATGTATTTCTAATAATGTCAAGGTATGTAATACATGTATTTCTAATGTCAAGGTATATAATACATGTATTTCTAATAATGTCAAGGTATGTAATACATGTATTTCTAATGTCAAGGTATATAATACATGTATTTCTAATAATGTCAAGGTATGTAATACATGTATTTCTAATGTCAAGGTATATAATACATGTATTTCTAATAATGTCAAGGTATGTAATACATGTATTTCTAATGTCAAGGTATATAATACATGTATTTCTAATAATGTCAAGGTATGTAATACATGTATTTCTAATGTCAAGGTATATAATACATGTATTTCTAATAATGTCAAGGTATGTAATACATGTATTTCTAATGTCAAGGTATATAATACATGTATTTCTAATGTCAAGGTATATAATACATGTATTTCTAATGTCAAGGTATATAATACATGTATTTCTAATGTCAAGGTATATAATACATGTATTTCTAATGTCAAGGTATATAATACATGTATTTCTAATGTCAAGGTATATAATACATGTATTTCTAATGTCAAGATATATAATACATGTATTTCTAATGTCAAGGTATATAATACATGTATTTCTAATGTCAAGGTATGTAATACATGTATTTCTAATGTCAAGGTATGTAATACATGTATTTCTAATGTCAAGGTATATAATACATGTATTTCTAATAATGTCAAGGTATATAATACATGTATTTCTAATGTCAAGGTATATAATACATGTATTTCTAATAATGTCAAGATATATAATACATGTATTTCTAATGTCAAGATAATTGTGTATTAATACATGTATTTCTAATAATGTCAAGGTATATAATACATGTATTTCTAATGTCAAGGTATGTAATACATGTATTTTAATGTCAAGGATATAATACATGTATTTCTAATGTCAAGGTATATAATACATGTATTTCTAATGTCAAGGTATATAATACATGTATTTCTAATGTCAAGGTATATAATACATGTATTTCTAATGTCAAGGTATATATACATGTATTTCTAATGTCAAGGTATATAATACATGTATTTCTAATGTCAAGGTATGTAATACATGTATTTCTATATTTCTAATGTCAAGGTATGTAATACATGTATTTCTAATGTCAAGGTATGTAATACATGTATTTCTAATAATGTCAAGGTATGTAATACATGTATTTCTAATGTCAAGGTATGTAATACATGTATTTCTAATGTCAAGGTATGTAATACATGTATTTCTAATAATGTCAAGGTATGTAATACATGTATTTCTAATCAATGGTTCACAATAGCATCTAAACAGAGTTATTACAGGGAGCTAGAATGTCAAAATAGGGGGAATTGTAAGGCATACAAGGGAGAAACTTAAGGGAGATATTTATGGTCTACAAGGGAGAATATTGAGATATATAAGGGAGAAGTTTGAGGTATACAAGGGAGTAGCTTAAAGGAGATGTTTATGGTCTACAAGGGAGAAGTTTGAGGTATACAAGGGAGAAGTTTGAGATATACAAGGAAGAAGTTTGAGATATACAAGGGAGAAGTTTAAGGTATATAAGGGAGAAGTTTGAGATATACAAGGGAGAAATTTGAGATATACAAGGAAGAAGTTTGAGATATACAATGGTGTAGCTTAAGGGAGATGTTTATGGTATACAAGGAAGATGTCTGAGATATACAAGGGTGTAGCTTAAGGGAGATGTTTATGGTATACAAGGAAGATGTCTGAGATATACAAGGGTGTAGCTTAAGGGATATGTTTATGGTATACAACTTATATACAAGGAAGATGTCTGAGATATACAACGGTGTAACTTAAGGGAGATGTTTATTGTATACAAGGAAGATGTCTGAGATATACAAGGGAGATGTTTGAGATATACATGGGAGAAGTTTGAGATATACAAGGAAGAAGCTTGAGATATACAAGGAAGAAGTTTGAGATATACAAGGAAGAAGTTTGAGATATACAAGGGAGAAGTTTGAGATATACAAGGAAGAAGTTTGAGATATACAAGGAAGAAGTTTGAGATATACATGGGAGAAGTTTGAGATATACATGGGAGACATTTGAGATATACAAGGATGAAGTTTGAGATATACATAGGAGAAGTTTGAGATATACAAGGAAGAAGTTTGAGATATACAAGGGAGAAGTTTGAGATATACAAGGAAGAAGTTTGAGATATACAAGGGAGAAGTTTGAGATATACAAGGGATATACAACATTTGTTCTCTCAACCAAGTTTCCTCTATATAGTCTTTGAAATCATGTCTTCCTGAACTCAAAATAGGAAGAAATGTGACAGATCAGGGAGATTATATTTCCCAAAGCAACCTCTAGCTCATTCCCGGAAATATGATGAAGTTTTCTCAAGCTCATTCCCGGAAATATGATGAAGTTTTCTCAAGCTCATTCCCGGAAATATGATGAAGTTTTCTCAAGCTAATGTGCCTGATTATTTCCTAGAATTACTGCTTACTTGCCTCCAAACAATTTTTCTTGAGGAGATGAGAATCCATTTTCATGCCAAGATTTTAGAGCATGTACTGTATACATCTGAGCCATTTCTAGAGCCCAAGGGAGACAATTCTCAATTCAATGATGATGACATTATGGATATTTATATAGAACAAAGAAGTTATAGTTCTAAAGGGGGGAGAATTGTTTGTATTTTGGTGAAAGCAATGGCTTATTTTAAAGATATTTTTCAAGAGAAGTAACTTCACATGTGTGCACTTTGTACAGACACACAAATGAGAACCCACAGAACAATAACCAAACTGTGCATATGTCATAAGCCACAAAGCCACAATGTCTTGCCAATGATAAAAGGATTGTGAAAGTAGCGAGATAGCGCTACAATGAATGTATTGTGATCGCCAATCAGGCATGAGTGTAACGCTATAATTGGTTAGTTCATTGCAGGGTAGGGTTTTATCCGGCTAAAACCTGTTTTAGCCGTGACGGTGGCTAACTTCATTGTCAACAATAGAGAATCAATTGTAAGAATATCATGTTTTTAATGCGACCGTGAAGATAGATACAAAGGTCATGTGTATACAAATTTATTTTAGCTCGATTGCAAAACAAGTTCTTACAACTTATATTAATCACTCTCGAGACCTCATTCCTGATGGAATCCATCGCCACGAGGGAGAGAGAAGAGGCAATGCGAAATTTAAATGCCTTGCCTAAGGGCACAATCGTAACTGCTCCAGCGGGGCTCGAACTTGGGGCCTTTCGCACCTGAAGCGAACGCACTACCACTGCACTATCTCGACTTCCACATCACCTTGGTAGCATTTCACTAGGAGGGGGGGGGGTAGATATCGAGACGGACAACCACAAATCATATACTGATTGCCAGTTCCTTATAACTGTAGGCTACATTACTGTCATTTTAACCCCTTACTGCACAAAGACACCAACATATAGCTGTTGTTCGTTATTGAATCCAATTGATTATTCAGTATGTAGTACAGCGTACCTCTTGTTAATCAGCAATATGGAGATAAAATGAGTAATTGACCTATTTTGTTGTGGAGTAAAGGGTTAAGTCCAAGTTACAGTGTTCCATCAAGTATTTCTGATCTCTCTCAGCCTTTTCTATATATGCAAGTGCAATTAACATTTTATACGGGTCATTATATGTGGGATTTACGCCGACCACCGTTCCACCACTCTATATATTTATGTTTACATTCAATGCATGTGCTGTAAAGCTAGGATAAATTAGTTTTTGTTTACTTCCAGAATCTTGATGTATATCGGGTAATTTCATAATTACCTATTTCCCACACAATAATACCTTGCCCTTTGAGCATACGAATGATTAATTTGACAGTACCAATAGAATATTGTACAACATTTGTAAATTTATACTATTCTAGATTTATACTGCTGTAGATTTATACTGCTCTAGATTTATACTGCTGTAGAAATATGCTACTGTAGATTAATACTGCTGTAGATTTATACTACTCTAGATTTATACTGTTGTAGATTTATACTGCTCTAGATTTATACTGCTGTAGAAATATGCTACTGTAGATTAATACTGCTGTAGATATATACTGCTGTAGAAATATGCTACTGTAGATTAATACTGCTGTAGATATATACTGCTGTAGAAATATGCTACTGTAGATTAATACTGCTGTAGATTTATACTACTCTAGATTTATACTGTTGTAGATTTATACTGCTGTAGATTTATACTACTGTAGATGTATACTGCTGTAGAGTTATGCTGCTGTAGATTTATGCTGCTGTAGATTTACACTGCTGTAGATTTATACTGTTGTTGTAGATTTATACTGTTGTATATTTATACTGCTGTATATTTATGCTGCTGTAGATTTATGCTGCTGTAGATTTATGCTTAGATTTATGCTGCTGTAGATTTATGCTGCTGTAGATTTATAATGTTGTAGATTTATACTGTTGTAGATTTATACTGTTGTATATTTATACTGCTGTAGATGTATGCTGCTGTAGATTTATGCTGCTGTAGATTTATAATGTTGTAGATTTATACTGTTGTAGATTTATACTGCTGTAGATTTATACTGTTGTAGATTTATACTGCTGTAGATTTATACTACTGTAGATGTATACTGCTGTAGATTTATACTGCTGTAGATTTATGCTGCTGTAGATTTACACTGCTCTAGATTTATACCGCTGTAGATTAATACTGCTGTAGATTTATACTGTTGTGTATTTATACTGCTGTAGATTTATGCTGCTGTAGATTTATACTGTTGTATATTTATACTGCTGTAGATTTATACTGTTGTATATTTATACTGCTGTAGATTTATGCTGCTGTAGATTTATACTGCTGTAGATTTATACTGCTGTAGATTAATACTGTTTTAGATTTATACTGCTGTAGATTTATACTGCTGTAGATTTATACTGCTGTAGATTTATACTGTTGTTGTAGATTTATACTGTTGTATATTTATACTGCTGTATATTTATGCTGCTGTAGATTTATGCTGCTGTAGATTTATGCTTAGATTTATGCTGCTGTAGATTTATGCTGCTGTAGATTTATACTGTTGTTGTAGATTTATACTGTTGTAGATTTATACTGTTGTAGATTTATACTGTTGTATATTTATACTGCTGTATATGTATGCTGCTGTAGATTTATGCTGCTGTAGCTTTATGCTGCTGTAGATTTATACTACTGTAGATGTATACTGCTGTATATTTATGCTGCTGTAGATTTATGCTTAGATTTATGCTGCTGTAGATTTATGCTGCTGTAGATTTATAATGTTGTAGATTTATACTGTTGTAGATTTATACTGTTGTATATTTATACTGCTGTAGATGTATGCTGCTGTAGATTTATGCTGCTGTAGATTTATAATGTTGTAGATTTATACTGTTGTAGATTTATACTGCTGTAGATTTATACTACTGTAGATGTATACTGCTGTAGATTTATACTGCTGTAGATTTATGCTGCTGTAGATTTACACTGCTCTAGATTTATACCGCTGTAGATTAATACTGCTGTAGATTTATACTGTTGTGTATTTATACTGCTGTAGATTTATGCTGCTGTAGATTTATACTGTTGTATATTTATTCTGCTGTAGATTTATACTGTTGTATATTTATACTGCTGTAGATTTATGCTGCTGTAGATTTATACTGCTGTAGATTTATACTGCTGTAGATTAATACTGTTTTAGATTTATACTGCTGTAGATTTATACTGCTGTAGATTTATACTGCTGCAGAGTGTGTCGTACATGTGTGTCTCTATGTTTCAGTTATACTGCTGTAGATTATATTGCTGCAAAGTTTGCTGTACATGTGTTTCTATATGTTTCAGTGTGTTTGGGCGTATGAACTCTAGTGATGGCTGGGTAATGGTGAAGATGGATTTTGCTTCCATCCTGGACCGTAAATGTAATCATGAGGACTATGAACAATGGCAACCCGCAGCCGATCTCGTTGTAAGTAATTATCAAAATAACTATCATCTTATCATCATCTCCACACCATCTTATCATCATCTCCACATCATCTCCACACCATCTTATCATCATCTCCACATCATCTCCACATCATCTCCACACCATCTTATCATCATCTCCACACCATCTTATCATCATCTCCACACCATCTTATCATCATCTCTACACCATCTTATCATCATCTCCACACCATCTTATCATCATCTCCACACCATCTTATCATCATCTCCACACCATCTTATCATCATCTCCACACCATCTTATCATCATCTCCACACCATCTTATCATCATCTCCACACCATCTTATCATCATCTCCACATCATCTCCACATCATCTTATCATCATCTCCACATCATCTTATCATCATCTCCACACCATCTTATCATCTCCACACCATCTTATCATCATCTCCACACCATCTTATCATCATCTCCACACCATCTTATCATCATCTCCACACCATCTTATCATCATCTCCACACCATCTTATCATCATCTCCACACCATCTTATCATCATCTCCACACCATCTTATCATCATCTCCACACCATCTTATCATCATCTCCACACCATCTTATCATCATCTCCACACCATCTTATCATCATCTCCACACCATCTTATCATCATCTCCACACCATCTTATCATCTCCACACCATCTTATCATCATCTCCACACCATCTTATCATCTCCACATCATCTTATCATCATCTCCACATCATCTTATCATCATCTTATCATCATCTCCACACCATCTTATCATCATCTCCACATCATCTTATCATCATCTCCACATCATCTTATCATCATCTCCACACCATCTTATCATCATCTCCACACCATCTTATCATCATCTCCACACCATCTTATCATCATCTCCACACCATCTTATCATCATCTCCACATCATCTCCACATCATCTTATCATCATCTTATCATCATCTCCACACCATCTTATCATCATCTCCACATCATCTTATCATCATCTCCACATCATCTTATCATCATCTCCACACCATCTTATCATCATCTCCACACCATCTTATCATCATCTCCACACCATCTTATCATCATCTCCACACCATCTTATCATCATCTCCACACCATCTTATCATCATCTCCACATCATCTTATCATCATCTCCACACCATCTTATCATCATCTCCACATCTCTTATTATCATCTACACACACCATCTTATCATCATTTTATCATCATCTCTACACCCTCATATCATCATCTCCACATCATCTTATCATCAACTTATCATCATCTCTACATCTCTTATCATCATCTCCACACCCTCATATCATCCGCTGCACTTAAATGCAGATCAATATGGTATTTACGACAATTTCCAAGTTCAATTTTCTTTTCTATTTCTTCAATATAAATTGAAACAAATTTGAATGTTCATTTTAAAGAATGTTAATTTCTTCGTAATGGATGTCATGTGGATCGAGAGTGAACAGCAAATACCTTATAATCAAATCAAAATTTTCATACTCATTTTAGGAAAACGCTGTGAGATGCATTATGGGAGAAAATCTTGTATATGAACGGCGGAAGCAGATGTCCCAATGTTACTATGGAACGGATTACTCGCGGCCTAAAATGGTTGAGACATGTGCCTGTGAACGCGAGGATTTTGAATGGTATGTCAAACTACTGATGGGATATTCATGGAAGTCGTGATAGCGCAGTGGATGCGCGTTCTCTTCAGGTGCGAAAGGTCCGGAGTTCGAGCCCCACTGGAGCCGTTACGATTGTGCCCTTAGGCAAGGCATTTAAATTCCATGTTGCCTCTTCTCTCTCCCTCGTGGCGATGGATTCCATCAGGAATGAGGTCTCGAGAGTGATTTATATAAGTTGAAATAACTTGTTTCGCAATCGAGCTAAAATAAATTTGTATAAACTAAACTCCGGACATTTCGCACCTGAAGCGAGCGCTATCACTACTATAGGTGCATATTGATTATTACTACAGGCCTCTGTTGACAAATCCAGGAGAGTATTAGTCAGAATAAAATATGAACTTTATTTATTTTACGATGATTGCGAAACAAGCTTTAACCTCTTATATTAATCGCTGTTGTTGGCCCGGATGAAAGCATATATGTGGTCATTCGTGTGGGAGAAAACATGCCTGTCTGATCTGGCGACTACTTTATTGGAGGATAGTACAATATACATGGGATGTCCCATCCCCTGGTTAAATTTTGATGCACCATATACAGTCCAACCTGTGTTATTGGCCACCTCCATTAAACAGCCACCTGTACTAAGCAACCAGATTCCCAATATGTTGTTTTATTATACATTTACCCTCTATTAAGCCTGTCACCTGTACTAAGCAACCAGTTTCCAGATTCCCAATATGTTGTTTTATTATACATTTGTCCTCTATTAAGTAGCCACCTGTGCTCAGCAGCCACTTTCTGTGATTACCTTGGCTGGCCGCTTAAGACAGGTTTAGCTTGTATTGCGGAAATTAGTTTAGGCTTGTATTTACACCTAGAAGTGGGAATGGGGATCCAACTCGTGATCCATGGATTTGTGCTCCATTGCTGTAACCACTGGACCACTCACTAAGCTGCACCTGTAGATTTACACATCTAGTAATGAATTAAGATTTGTCAATCATGGCAGGTTTATAAGCCAAGGAAATGAAATATTACTATATAGTACTGTACTTGACAGGGGCATCACTGTGGGGGGAGCAGGTCACACCAATTAATTGGATTAGCGCAGTGGTTAGCACGCTCATTTCTCACCAATGCAACCCGGGTTCGATCCTCGGACTGGGAAGTATGTCAGATGGTATGGTTGTCGCCAGATCGGACAGGTGGGTTATCTCCGGGTACTCCGGTTTCCTCCCACATGAATGACCACATATAGTATATAGCCTTTAAGAGTATATAGTCTTATAGAGCAATAAAATATTAGCAAATCGTACAATATAAATATTTTCTTATTGTTATTTAATGCATTTTTATCCAAAATGATTATACAGAAAAGCATGCACAACGATCTGTAATAAAATATAACCAATAAGATGATATGAATATTGATATTATTTGGTTATTTGTTTGTTCCAAATACTGTAAAACATCAGGTGACATGTTAGCAAATTTGTTGAGAGTAGATCAGTGAGGCTGTTTGTCATTATGTATCATGCTTGTTCCTAGTTGTTCTGCCTAGACCAGTGAGGCTGTTTGTCATTATGTATCATGCTTGTTCCTAGTTGTTCTACCTAGATCAGTGAGGCTGTTTGTCATTATGTATCATGCTTGTTCCTAGTTGTTCTACCTAGATCAGTGAGGCTGTTTGTCATTATGTATCATGCTTGTTCCTAGTTGTTCTGCCTAGATCAGTGAGGCTGTTTGTCATTATGTATCATGCTTGTTCCTAGTTGTTCTACCTAGATCGGTGAGGCTGTTTGTCATTATGTATCATGCTTGTTCCTAGTTGTTCTGCCTAGATCAGTGAGGCTGTTTGTCATTATGTATCATGCTTGTTCCTAGTTGTTCTACCTAGATCGGTGAGGCTGTTTGTCATTATGTATCATGCTTGTCCCTAGTTGTTCTGCCTAGATCGTGAGGCTGTTTGTCATTATGTATCATGCTTGTTCCTAGTTGTTCTGCCTAGATCGGTGAGGCTGTTTGTCATTATGTATCATGCTTGTTCCTAGTTGTTCTCCTAGATCAGTGAGGCTGTTTGTCATTATGTATCATGCTTGTTCCTAGTTGTTCTGCCTAGATCAGTGAGGCTGTTTGTCATTATGTATCATGCTTGTTCCGAGTTGTTCTGCCTAGATCAGTGAGACTGTTTGTCATTATGTATCATGCTTGTTCCTAGTTGTTCTGCCTAGATCAGTGAGGCTGTTTGTCATTATGTATCATGCTTGTTCCGAGTTGTTCTGCCTAGATCAGTGAGACTGTTTGTCATTATGTATCATGCTTGTTCCTAGTTGTTCTGCCTAGATCAGTGAGGCTGTTTGTCATTATGTATCATGCTTGTTCCGAGTTGTTCTGCCTAGATCAGTGAGACTGTTTGTCATTATGTATCATGCTTGTTCCTAGTTGTTCTGCCTAGATCAGTGAGGCTGTTTGTCATTATGTATCATGCTTGTCCCTAGTTGTTCTGCCTAGATCAGTGAGGTTGTTTGTCATTATGTATCATGCTTGTTCCTAGTTGTTCTGCCTAGATGCTTTTAAGTTTTGATCCAGCATAATTATTTCATCCTATATTTTGCTTTTAATTTTACATTATGATCCTTCTAATATACCTGCGTAATCTGGGAACAGGCTTTGATATATTTAGCCTGGTCAGTCATATAAATATATGTGTACACCAAGACTATTAATTGGGTCGTATTGAGTGTTTTTGATAATATCAATGTCATTTTGCCTGATAGATAGATAGATAGACGGATGGATGGATGGATGGATGAATGGATGGATGAATAGATACATCGATTATTTCATAACCCAGGCTAATATCTGCGGTATGACGTGCAAAATATGTAGGCTATAATATTGATATTTGTTTATTAGTTTGATCCAAATACAAATTTGTTGATTGTATATTGTTTCCTTCTCATTGTAGTGATTTTGGTTATCATCTTGGAGCAGACGGCACTTCATGTATAAAAACAAACTGGTTCCACGAAGAGCTATTTCCAGCACCTCACTGTATAAATGGGAAATACAACCAGTCTAGAGGGTAGGACTTTGTTCTCTATATATAGAATCTTACACTTGTCGTAATTTCATACCATATTTTATGAAACATGTTTTGGAATTTTTCTACTACGCCTTTTGACAAGTCCCTGATAATCAAGTATGTTATATGTTATGATTCGGGTTTTACGCCTGCATCAGCACCATTTTGGGCTATATCGACGGCGGGCAGTTTACCTAACAACACCTTTCCTGGGCAGGCTCCAGCAGTTAACCAGTACTTGGGTGCACCAACCTCCGTAAGAAACTGCCAACTTTTTCATATAAATGAGACACGGCCTGAGCGGGGCTCGAACCCGTGACCATCAGTGATGATAGTTTACAGTGGTATACAAGTCAGCGACCTTAACCACTCGACCACGGAGGCGGACTTGATAATCAAGACTATTAATCACTATATCTCGCTAGTGCATATTTAGCATTTTATTGGTTTAAACAGTTGATTTTCAAGAAATAATACATAACCACAAACTATATGTCGAATGTGTCACAAGCAAGCTGTCATGCCACGACCAATATAAATCATTCCAGGTTGTATTACTTGTGTGTACATACAAGAAAATATGTGATGGCTGTATTAAGCAGACGGAGGTTGGTGCACCCAAGTACTGGGTAACCGCTGGAGCCTGCCCAGGAAAGGTGTTGTTAGGTAAACTGCCCACCGGCGATATAGCCCAAAATGGTTCTGATGCAGGCGTAAAACCCGAAATATAACATAACTGTATTAAGCAGAATACAAGCAAATGAAAATAAGAAATATTTTTAAGTGCGCATGTTCGGACTGAGAGATGTCCCCACTTAAACTCTAGATCCACATTAATGTTTAGGTGCGAGGTTGAACTCGAACACCATTCTCCACCACTCACACATACTTATATTTTTGAAATTTATCAACCCTTATTCTTGATTGCAATATAGGTATAGAAGAGTTGCTGCCAGTAACTGTAATGGGGGAAAGGAGAAGAGATACCTGGCTGTGGAGACAGAATGTCCCTTGATAGCCCCGAGGGGACTCAGCATATTTAGTGCAAAGACATGTATACCACGAGGCACAAATGTCACATTTACACTGAAGCAAGACTCAGTAAGTAGTCCTCAATGTAGAGATGTTGAGAACCAATCTGATCATGGAAATAATACCAATATATACTGTGTAGTTACCGTATTTAGCTATGTATAGTGCGCTATCGTGTATAATGCGCACCCACGATTTGGCACGAAAATCGGGGGGGAAACTGAGTTCCGATGTATACTGCGCACGTGAAAAACGCAATTTTCCAAGTCAAAATTTAACATTTCTCAAGAATCGCTAAAAATTGTGCTCCGTGATTTTTACAACTTATATTAATCACTCGAGATACCTCATCAAACTTAACACCTGCTCAAATTTCTCAACACGTTCTCAAACATCTCAACACATTCTCAAACAGGTACATTGATTTGGGACGCATTGGGGTAAATGAATCTGACCGACAAACCTTGGATTTTAAGGAAAATGTTTTTAAATAAGCTAGTTTTAGCTTCCTACTTGATCCTTTGCATTATGTATACTGTTTAACCAAACCGTAGTTTATACAAATTTATTTTAGCTCAATTGCGAAACAAGTTCTTATAACTTATATTAATCACTCTCGATACCTCATTCCTGATGTAATCCATTGCTGAGGGAAAGAGAAGAGGCAACGTGGAATTTAAATGCCTTGCCTAATGGCACAATCATAAAGGCTCCAGCGGGGCTCGAACTCAGGGCCTTTTGCACCTGAAGCGAACGCGCTATCACGACTTGCACTATATTCAAACCTTGGATGACAGACCCAGCATATTTACACTGGTTCACTGATCCACTCTAAGCGGAGGTCTGTTGCAAATGTTGATGTTGTGTTTGTTGTCTATATATACTCATATAGTTAAATCTGTGTTAAACAGCCAGCCAAGGGAATCACAGAAAGTGGCTGCTTAGCACAGGTGGCTGCTTAATAGAGGGAAAATGTATAATAAATTTAACATATTGGGAATCTGGAAACTGGCTGCTTAATACAGGTTGACTGCTTAACCCTTTCCTTCATAGAGATTTAGGTTAATATACTATTATATCTCAATACAAATGACAGCCATTTAGCTATCATGCAGTGGATAAGTAGTCGCCATATCTATCCCACCTCCATAGATATTACTGGGACTACATGAGATTCTAGCCTTTATTATGAACATTGGTTTGGCTACTACATATGTCATATTGGTAATGGCTTCAAGAGGTGCTTCTATGAGGGAAAGGGATAATGGAGGTGACCGCTAACACATATTTGACTGTAGTTGCTATTGTAACTTTTGCTATCAATAAAGATTAACTTTATTTAGATCAACATGCCATCAGTAATCTGACAATCAACAGTGTCTCCCTAGCGATTTCATAGTACCCATAGTGGAAGTCATGATAGCGCAGTGGATGCGCATTCGCTTCAGGTGCGAAAGGTCCAGAGTTCAAGCCCCGCTGGAGCCGTTACGATTGTGCCCTTAGGCAAGGCATTTAAATTCCACATTGCCTCTTCTCTCCTTCATGGCGATGGATTCCATCAAGAATGAGGTCTCGAGAGTGATTAATATAAGTTGAAAGAACTTGATTCGCAATCAAGCTAAAATATATTTGTATGAACTAAACATAGTACCCATATTCAGCTGGGTGCATTGAGACAGTCCGAGGCTGCATCGCTATCAGTATGGGAGAGATTCGAATATCTCATCATTCATTATAAAGACTAGCAATTCAGTCACCTAATTCATCCGCATCACCTGGTTGATTTCTTTTTTTCTACTTTATCAATTTCTCATTATGACTGGCAGGTCCGTTTCTATTTGTTGGAACACTATCAATCCTGATATAACCCACACAGAAAGAGAACTAATGTGGAATTAAAAGCCTTGCCTAAGAGCTCACTCATAATGGCTACAACTGGGCAAACAGTCCGGGACTATTGCACCTAAATCAAGCACACTACCACTGCACTGCACTATCATGATTGTCCCTTTGTATTTGTACCAAGAATTCCTGGACTATTGCAACTAAAGCAAGCACAATACCACTGCACTATCACGATTGTCCCTTTGTATTTGTACCAAACAGTCCGGGACTATTGCACCTAAAGCAAACACAATACCACTGCACTATCACGATTGTCCCTTTGTATTTGTACCAAACAGTCCTGGACTATTGCACCTAAAGCAAGCGCAATACCACTGCACTATCACGATTGTCCCTTTGTATTTGTACCAAGAAATTCAGGACTATTGCACCTAAAGCAAGCACACTACCACTGCGCTATCACGATTGTCCCTTTGTATTTGTACCAACAAGTCCTGGACTATTGCACCTAAAGAAAGCACACTACCACTGCACTATCACGATTGTCCCTTTGTATTTGTACCAACAAGTCCGGGACTATTGCACCTAAAGCAAGCACACTACCACTGCGCTATCACGATTGTCCCTTTGTATTTGTACCAAGAAGTCCTGGACTATTGCACCTATAACAAACACACTACCACTGCGCTATCACGATTGTCCCTTTGTATTTGTACCAAGAAGTCCTGGACTATTGCACCTATAACAAACACAATACCACTGCGCTATCACGATTGTCCCTTTGTATTTGTACCAAGAAGTCCTGGACTATTGCACCTAAATCAAACACACTACCACTGCACTATCACGATTGTCCCTTTGTATTTGTACCAAGAAGTCCTGGACTATTGCACCTATAACAAACACACTAGCACTGCGCTATCACGATTGTCCCTTTGTATTTGTACCAAGAAGTCCTGGACTATTGCACCTATAACAAACACAATACCACTGCGCTATCACGATTGTCCCTTTGTATTTGTACCAAGAAGTCCTGGACTATTGCACCTAAAGCAAGCGCACTACCACTGCACTGTAACAGGTTGTCCCTTTGTATTTGTACCAAGAAGTCCTGGACTATTGCACCTATAACAAACACACTAGCACTGCGCTATCACGATTGTCCCTTTGTATTTGTACCAACAAGTCCGGGACTATTGCACCTAAAGCAAGCACACTACCACTGCGCTATCACGATTGTCCCTTTGTATTTGTACCAAGAAGTCCTGGACTATTGCACCTATAACAAACACACTACCACTGCGCTATCACGATTGTCCCTTTGTATTTGTACCAAGAAGTCCTGGACTATTGCACCTATAACAAACACACTACCACTGCGCTATCACGATTGTCCCTTTGTATTTGTACCAAGAAGTCCTGGACTATTGCACCTATAACAAACACACTACCACTGCGCTATCACGATTGTCCCTTTGTATTTGTACCAAGAAGTCCTGGACTATTGCACCTATAACAAACACACTACCACTGCGCTATCACGATTGTCCCTTTGTATTTGTACCAAGAAGTCCTGGACTATTGCACCTATAACAAACACACTAGCACTGCGCTATCACGATTGTCCCTTTGTATTTGTACCAAGAAGTCCTGGACTATTGCACCTATAACAAACACAATACCACTGCGCTATCACGATTGTCCCTTTGTATTTGTACCAAGAAGTCCTGGACTATTGCACCTAAAGCAAGCGCACTACCACTGCACTATCACGATTGTCCCTTTGTATTTGTACCAAGAAGTCCTGGACTATTGCACCTATAACAAACACACTAGCACTGCGCTATCACGATTGTCCCTTTGTATTTGTACCAAGAAGTCCGGGACTATTGCACCTAAAGCAAGCACACTACCACTGCGCTATCACGATTGTCCCTTTGTATTTGTACCAAGAAGTCCTGGACTATTGCACCTATAACAAACACACTACCACTGCGCTATCACGATTGTCCCTTTGTATTTGTACCAAGAAGTCCTGGACTATTGCACCTATAACAAACACAATACCACTGCGCTATCACGATTGTCCCTTTGTATTTGTACCAAGAAGTCCTGGACTATTGCACCTATAACAAACACACTACCACTGCGCTATCACGATTGTCCCTTTGTATTTGTACCAAGAAGTCCTGGACTATTGCACCTATAACAAACACAATACCACTGCGCTATCACGATTGTCCCTTTGTATTTGTACCAAGAAGTCCTGGACTATTGCACCTATAACAAACACACTACCACTGCGCTATCACGATTGTCCCTTTGTATTTGTACCAAGAAGTCCTGGACTATTGCACCTAAAACAAACACACTACCACTGCACTATCACGATTGTCCCTTTGTATTTGTACCAAGAAGTCCTGGACTATTGCACCTATAACAAACACACTACCACTGCGCTATCACGATTGTCCCTTTGTATTTGTACCAAGAAGTCCTGGACTATTGCACCTATAACAAACACAATACCACTGCGCTATCACGATTGTCCCTTTGTATTTGTACCAAGAAGTCCTGGACTATTGCACCTAAAGCAAGCACACTACCACTGCACTATCACGATTGTCCCTTTGTATTTGTACCAAGAAGTCCTGGACTATTGCACCTATAACAAACACACTACCACTGCGCTATCACGATTGTCCCTTTGTATTTGTACCAAGAAGTCCGGACTATTGCACCTAAAGCAAGCACACTACCACTGCGCTATCACGATTGTCCCTTTGTATTTGTACCAAGAAGTCCTGGACTATTGCACCTATAACAAACACACTACCACTGCGCTATCACGATTGTCCCTTTGTATTTGTACCAAGAAGTCCTGGACTATTGCACCTATAACAAACACAATACCACTGCGCTATCACGATTGTCCCTTTGTATTTGTACCAAGAAGTCCTGGACTATTGCACCTATAACAAACACACTACCACTGCACTATCACGATTGTCCCTTTGTATTTGTACCAAGAAGTCCTGGACTATTGCACCTATAACAAACACACTAGCACTGCGCTATCACGATTGTCCCTTTGTATTTGTACCAAGAAGTCCTGGACTATTGCACCTATAACAAACACAATACCACTGCGCTATCACGATTGTCCCTTTGTATTTGTACCAAGAAGTCCTGGACTATTGCACCTAAAGCAAGCGCACTATCACTGCACTGTAACAGGTTGTCCCTTTGTATTTGTACCAAGAAGTCCTGGACTATTGCACCTATAACAAACACACTAGCACTGCGCTATCACGATTGTCCCTTTGTATTTGTACCAAGAAGTCCTGGACTATTGCACCTATAACAAACACAATACCACTGCGCTATCACGATTGTCCCTTTGTATTTGTACCAAGAAGTCCTGGACTATTGCACCTAAAGCAAGCGCACTATCACTGCACTGTAACAGGTTGTCCCTTTGTATTTGTACCAAGAAGTCCTGGACTATTGCACCTATAACAAACACACTAGCACTGCGCTATCACGATTGTCCCTTTGTATTTGTACCAAACGGTCCTGGACTATTGCACCTAAAGCAAGCGCAATACCACTGCACTATCACGATTGTCCCTTTGTATTTGTACCAAGAAATTCAGGACTATTGCACCTACAGCAAGCGCACTCACCACTGCAACTGTAACAGGTTGTCCCTTTGTTATTTTGTACCAAGAATCCTGGCCGATTGCACCTATAACAAACACATAGCCAGCCTACAGATTGTCCCCTTGTAGTATGTCCCAAGAGTCCTGGACTATTGCACCTATAAAACACAAACCACTGTCTACACGATTGTCCCTATTGTATCTTGTACCCAGAAGTCCCGGACTATGGCAACCTAATCCAAACACACTACCACTAGCAACTATCATATTGGTCCCTTTGTATTGTGGGTACCAAGAATTCCTGACTATTGCACCTCTAACACCATAGCACTAGCACTGCACTAGCACTCACGATTGTCCCTTTGTATTTGTACCAAGAAGTCCTGGACTATTGCACCTAAAGCAAACACAATACCACTGCACTATCACGATTGTCCCTTTGTATTTGTACCAAACAGTCCGGGACTATTGCACCTAAAGCAAACACAATACCACTGCACTATCACGATTGTCCCTTTGTATTTGTACCAAACAGTCCTGGACTATTGCACCTAAAGCAAGCGCAATACCACTGCACTATCACGATTGTCCCTTTGTATTTGTACCAAGAAATTCAGGACTATTGCACCTAAAGCAAGCACACTACCACTGCGCTATCACGATTGTCCCTTTGTATTTGTACCAACAAGTCCTGGACTATTGCACCTAAAGCAAGCACACTACCACTGCACTATCACGATTGTCCCTTTGTATTTGTACCAAACAGTCCTGGACTATTGCACCTAAAGCAAGCGCAATACCACTGCACTATCACGATTGTCCCTTTGTATTTGTACCAAGAAATTCAGGACTATTGCACCTAAAGCAAGCACACTACCACTGCGCTATCACGATTGTCCCTTTGTATTTGTACCAACAAGTCCGGGACTATTGCACCTAAAGCAAGCACACTACCACTGCACTATCACGATTGTCCCTTTGTATTTGTACCAACAAGTCCGGGACTATTGCACCTAAAGCAAGCACACTACCACTGCGCTATCACGATTGTCCCTTTGTATTTGTACCAAGAAGTCCTGGACTATTGCACCTATAACAAACACACTACCACTGCGCTATCACGATTGTCCCTTTGTATTTGTACCAAGAAGTCCTGGACTATTGCACCTATAACAAACACACTACCACTGCGCTATCACGATTGTCCCTTTGTATTTGTACCAAGAAGTCCTGGACTATTGCACCTATAACAAACACACTAGCACTGCACTATCACGATTGTCCCTTTGTATTTGTACCAAGAAGTCCTGGACTATTGCACCTATAACAAACACAATACCACTGCGCTATCACGATTGTCCCTTTGTATTTGTACCAAGAAGTCCTGGACTATTGCACCTAAATCAAACACACTACCACTGCACTATCATGATTGTCCCTTTGTATTTGTACCAAGAAGTCCTGGACTATTGCACCTATAACAAACACAATACCACTGCGCTATCACGATTGTCCCTTTGTATTTGTACCAAGAAGTCCTGGACTATTGCACCTAAAGCAAGCGCACTACCACTGCACTGTAACAGGTTGTCCCTTTGTATTTGTACCAAGAAGTCCTGGACTATTGCACCTATAACAAACACACTAGCACTGCGCTATCACGATTGTCCCTTTGTATTTGTACCAAGAAGTCCTGGACTATTGCACCTATAACAAACACACTAGCACTGCGCTATCACGATTGTCCCTTTGTATTTGTACCAACAAGTCCGGGACTATTGCACCTATAACAAACACACTACCACTGCGCTATCACGATTGTCCCTTTGTATTTGTACCAAGAAGTCCTGGACTATTGCACCTATAACAAACACACTAGCACTGCGCTATCACGATTGTCCCTTTGTATTTGTAACAAGAAGTCCTGGACTATTGCACCTATAACAAACACAATACCACTGCGCTATCACGATTGTCCCTTTGTATTTGTACCAAGAAGTCCTGGACTATTGCACCTAAAGCAAACACACTACCACTGCGCTATCACAATTGTCCCTTTGTATTTGTACCAAGAAGTCCTGGACCAATGCACCTAAAGCAAACACACTACCACTGCACTATCATGATTGTCCCTTTGTATTTGTACCAACAAGTCCTGGACTATTGCAGCTAAAGCAAGTGCACTACCACTGCACTATCATGATTGTCCCTTTGTATTTGTACCAACAAGTCCTGGACTATTGCACCTATAACAAACACAATACCACTGCACATTGTCGCTTTGTATTTGTACCAACAAGTCCTGGACTATTGCACCTAAAGCAAGCGCACTACCACTGCACTATCATGATTGTCCCTTTGTATTTGTACCAACAAGTCCTGGACTATTGCACCTAAAGCAAGCGCACTACCACTGCACATTGTCCCATTGTATTTGTACAGGGATCAGAAGATGAGAGTATTTACACCTGGTCATTTGGTAATAGCAGTTCCTCGGTGACAATGAAAGGACTACACAATGCTGCATCGGTCAGAACATCCTTTGCTACCATAGGAACGTACAATATTACAGTTGTAGCACAAAATAGCATGGGGAAAGCCGAAGCAGTGTTATCAATACATGTACAAGGTAAGACAATATATTGATGAATACCTAAACTTTGGGCGACCTAACAGAGTGGTTAGACGTCCTAACAGAGTGGTTAGTTGACCTAACAGAGTGGATAGACGACCTAACAGAGTGGATAGGCGACCTAACAGAGTGGTTAGACGACCTAACAGAGTGGTTAGGTGACCTAACAGAGTGGATAGACGACCTAACAGAGTGGATAGGCGACCTAACAGAGTGGTTAGATGACCTAACAGAGTGGTTAGACGACCTAACAGAGTGGTTAGACGACCTAACAGAGTGGTTAGACGACCTAACAGAGTGGTTAGGCGACCTAACAGAGTGGATAGACGACCTAACAGAGTGAATAGACGACCTAACAGAGTGGTTAGACGACCTAACAGAGTGGATAGACGACCTAACAGAGTGGTTAGACGACCTAACAGAGTGGATAGACGACCTAACAGAGTGGTTAGACGACCTAACAGAGTGGATAGACGACCTAACAGAGTGGTTAGACAACCTAACAGAGTGGTTAGGTGACCTAACAGAGTGGATAGACGACCTAACAGAGTGGATAGACGACCTAACAGAGTGGATAGACGACCTAACAGAGTGGATAGATGACCTAACAGAGTGGTTAGGCGACCTAACAGAGTGGTTAGGTGACCTAACAGAGTTGTTAGGTGACCTAGCAGAGTGGTTAGGCGACCTAACAGAGTGGTTAACATCGACATAAGCAAAACATAATGAGAGACATCGGTCAGTTACTTCCCCTGAATACTCCCTAAAAGTAGATAGGTCCTATTAAGTGTTTTCCTATGTAGGTCATATGGACTATATTTTTGTTTAAAACAAACAATATTATAAATTGACCATTTCATAATACATATAATTTCTTTAAACAGATAATTAGACTTTATGTTTACCACGGAGATGAATTTACATAAGCTTTGTATTAAGCTTGTTTTCAAATCCTATTTGTCTTACAATCATTTATAATAGTTGTATATGTATATATATGTAACAGAACAAATTAATAATGTTTAAACTAAGTGTTTGCCTCTGTTTTTATCGTTGTTTCCTTTGCACAACATGCTAGCAATTTTATTCCACTATCGCTTCTTATGAGTATTAAATTACTATATCTCAACAACTCTCATACAGTATATGCAATGGGTACTTATTTGTAAAAGAATGTTATCAGTTAATTAACACTATTTCGATAAAATCCCATTTATCATACTGCGACATCTGGTTAGGGAACAACAGTAGCAACAAAGGATTCCAAATAAAAGGACCTATTCACATTTTGGAATAAATCAGATTTTATCTGCCAAGGGAGGTAATAGAAAATTAGAGATTCTCTTATTGTGACTGTGACCTCTTTTCCTGCTAAAAATGCTTTCCATCTGAGCTTTGGTTTTTTTTATTCTGTCGAGATTTCTGTGTTTCTCTGCTTACAATATTTCTCTATCAGTTTCTCTTTTTTTCTAAAGAAAATTAAAAACTGTGTGTGTTTTACGTTTATTTATCGTCGCTACCAGTTGCCCATATGAGCGACTCCTCCTGAAGAGATTAGTCATTTTGGAGGATAGTGCATGATACAGACAGAGATCTATTCCAGAGTCTCCTCTGGTTCTTTTACATGCACGGTGTATAGCACCGACACGATACCTCGGTTTAACGTCCCATCTGAAAGACTGTTAATTTTATTAGGGTCAGACGGGGGGTTGAACCTGCGATCCATGGATTACCAGTCCAGCGTGTTACCAAATTAAGAACAAAAATTGCAATTCTACTTCAGATGAATTGAAGGGAGTGATGGTGGAGATACCGTGGGGAGTGAGGACAGGGATGCCTAGTTATTTCAATGTCACGGTACTCGGCTCTGATAATATCACAAAACACATCGGCAAAGAGAACTCCTTGCACTTTGCTTGGCAGTTTGAAAATAAGGTACAGGAATGTTTCGAATTGTTTGTTTTTTGTGTATTTTACTGAACTGTTTTTATTTTCCATTCATGTGATCACCCATGCGTGGACGTAGACATATTTTCCGGTGCAGACTTTGATGACATAAGCAGCTAACCAATACTGATCACTATGCGTGAAGTGTCAAGGATATTACTATCCGCACAGCCATACTAGCCATTGTTTGCTTTCCTCTACACCTTCCCCTTTATAGGCCTGGTTCCCAAAGATATTACTATCCGCACAGCCATACTAGCCATTGTTTGCTTTCCTCTACACCTTCCCGTTATAGGCTTGGTTCCATATAGTACAGTTATATTGTTGTCATCTCCGTAGTCGGTCCTCATACTGTTACAATGAAACATCTAAAATGAAACCAAATAACGACAAAATCGGCTGAAAACATCAGAAGGAGCATAGAGTGGTTCTAACCCTAAGGTCACTATGTATATGGCAGGCCAGAGTATCAAACCATAGACCCCACAATCTTAATTCCAATGCCCTACGACCAGACCACAGCTTGAAATGAATAAAGTCTATGGATCTGTTGTGTTGGCATCCGATATTGATCTAAGAGGTAACCTCATTGAGCAAGTGCATTTGGGATATTTAGATGCATCTCTTGAAATATCTGCATGGAATTCATTGCAATTACTGTCCTTACTCGCACATAACGCGATCTCATTTATAAGACGATCAAGCTACTTTGATCCTGAAATCTGTGGGTTTTGGCATGCAAGATGGGTGGATAAAATGGACACCAGGCACAAGTATAAATTGCATGTTTGGCCAGTGCATGTTTTTAAAGTTATTTTCAGTGTCGGACTGCTTTCTTTTCTAAAACACAGGGTTCATTCTAGGTCAGAATTTTAGGGAGAAGTGAGAAAGCGCGTGATCGCTTCCTTAAATGGTGTTCTTTAATATACTTCTGCAAAATAGGGTTAAAATGCACAGTACAACCATGAAATACAACATTTGAATAGAAGGAGTGCTTTATAATGGGCCAGATGGTAGAGCACGTATGTCCATGTAGCAAGAATTTTTGTTCAATGCAAGATGGCCAAGAAATTCCTATGAATAATAATAATTATGTGAAGGACCAGAAAGCACAGGTGTAGAAATACACTCGAGCAGCTGAATGTTTATAGACTCTTTTAAAGTGACATTACATCGCAAAAAGTATAAAAATACATGTTTTCACGTATAAATAGCATGCTTCTTCTACCTTAATTTTGCGCTCTACAAACTCAAAAGTGATTCATGTCAGCCACACTCCTGAATTGACATTTGCTTATTATTGAGTCATGTATGTATGTTCCTTTAATGTCAAACCCCTCGCGGGGACTTAGACATGGTTTCCTGGGCAGGCTTAGCCGACCTAAGCGATTAATCAGTACTAAGCAATGTGTGTGAGGTGCCTTGCTCAATGGCACTACATACGTGGCCTGGCCGAGTATCGAACCCGGGACCGTTCGATTCCAAATCCAACGCTCTACCACTGGACCACTAAGCACGTGAGACTGTCGTTTAGAGATAATATAAATCTGATCAGTCTAAAAATAAACATGCACTGGCACAAAGTGTGAGATATAACGGTATATTTGTACCATATATGTTGTTATTTGGGATACATGCTTTGTATTACGTATGAATTTTTACCTTATTTACATAAACTGGTTACATTAACAAACATGGTATAATGACGTTTATTTATTAATTGAAATACTAAGCTTATGTGTCAAATATTTGGTAACCAAGTATATACTATAATTGGAAATTACATTCTGTAGAAACTTGCTTTTTGCACCACTGTAGTGTCACTTTAATATTGTGGCTGCATGTTTTTATGTACAATTTCAGCTAACTGGAGCTATAAGACAACTGACATGGCAAAACGTGATTCAACAGGAATTCCAACAACCGGGAGAATATATACTTACCTTGAATGTGTTCAACTCTGTCAGCTCCGTGTCCTATACCCAGTCAGTGGAAGTTTACGGTAGGTTATGGACAATACATACTTACTATGAATCTACGGTAAAATAATTATAAGATATTTCTGTGTTCTAGATGAATCTACGGTAAAGTGTAAGATATTTCTGTATTCTAGATGAATCTACGGTAAAGTGTAAGATATTTCTGTGTTCTAGATGAATCTACGGTAAAGTGTAAGATATTTCTGTGTTCTAGATGACATAACGACGGTACGCATACACTTCTCGGAGGAAATCAATAATTACAACAGCAGCAGCCTGAATATAAGACAAGCACTGGCAGAAATACTGTGTCACAACCTTGCACAGGTAAGGGGGTAAATGCAACTTATCCGTACCGCTAATTTTAACCCCAACACTGTGATTGTTTCTATAATTGTTCTGGAGTGGCCGAGTGGTTACGGTTGCTGGCTTCAAATCACTTTGTTCTCACAGCTGCAGGTTCGAATCCCACTGGGGGTATCAAATTATTTCATATGAGGAAGTTATCCAGCTGGCTTGCGGTAGGTCGGTGGTTCATCCGGTTGCCCGTCCATGACTGCAATTGTTCTTGTAGGGGCACCCAGGGTCTACATCCACCTATAATAGCTGGACAGTCTCCGTATGACCTAAGCTGCCATTGCTACTTTAAATCCCCTTTCGGATACTGGTGATACAGAGAACATAACAGAGACAATAAGCAATGATTGTTGTACGTGTTTCAGATACTGGAGATACAGAGAACATAACATACAATAAGCAATGATTGTTGTACGTGTTTCAGATACTGGAGATACAGAGAACATAACAGAGACAATAAGCAATGATTGTTGTACGTGTTTCAGATACTGGAGATACGGAGAACGTTACAGAGACAATAAGCAATGATTGTTGTACGTGTTTCAGATGCTGGTGATACAGAGAACATAACAGAGACAATAAGCAATGATTGTTGTACGTGTTTCAGATACTGGAGATACGGAGAACGTTACAGAGACAATAAGCAATGATTGTTGTACGTGTTTCAGATACTGGAGATACAGAGAACATAACAGAGACAATAAGCAATGATTGTTGTACGTGTTTCAGATACTGGAGATACAGAGAACATAACAGAGACAATAAGCAATGATTGTTGTACGTGTTTCAGATACTGGAGATACGGAGAACGTTACAGAGACAATAAGCAATGATTGTTGTACGTGTTTCAGATGCTGGTGATACAGAGAACATAACAGAGACAATAAGCAATGATTGTTGTACGTGTTTCAGATACTGGAGATACGGAGAACGTTACAGAGACAATAAGCAATGATTGTTGTACGTGTTTCAGATACTGGAGATACAGAGAACATAACAGAGACAATAAGCAATGATTGTTGTACGTGTTTCAGATACTGGAGATACAGAGAACATAACAGAGACAATAAGCAATGATTGTTGTACGTGTTTCAGATACTGGAGATACGGAGAACATAAATAATGATTGTTGTACGTGTTTCAGATACTGGAGATACGGAGAACATAAATAATGATTGTTGTATGTGTTTCAGATACTGGAGATACGGAGAACATAAATAATGATTGTTGTACGTGTTTCAGATACTGGAGATACGGAGAACATAAATAATGATTGTTAAACGTGTTTCTGATACTGGAGATACGGAGAACATAAATAATGATTGTTGTACGTGTTTCAGATACAGAGAACATAAATAATGATTGTTGTATGTGTTTCTGATACTGGAGTTACGGAGAACATAAATAATGATTGTTGTACGTGTTTCTGATACTGGAGATACGGAGAACATAAATAATGAATGTTGTACGTGTTTCAGATACAGAGAACATAAATAATGATTGTTGTACGTGTTTCAGATACTGGAGATACGGAGAACATAAATAATGAATGTTGTACGTGTTTCTGATACTGGAGATATGGAGAACATAAATAATGATTGTTGTACGTGTTTCAGATACAGAGAACATAAATAATGATTGTTGTACGTGTTTCAGATACAGAGAACATAAATAATGATTGTTGTACGTGTTTCAGATACTGGAGTTACGGAGATCTAGAATAATAATGTCCGTTCCGCCCACTCATCCTGTGGTTGGCGACTTGACAGTTCTACCACCGAAACTTGACAATAATGAAAGTGAAACTTACCAGGTATATTTTCATTTTGTTCTGTGCCATCTGAACTGGCTCTATGCTGTTTGCAAAAACGAATATTCTAGTTTCCAGTATGTTAATAGTTAAAGTGTCACGTAACAGGGCTGTGAATCCTCCTAAATTTAGAGCATTTCCTCTTTTTTGGTTAAAATCTTGCAAAATAAATATTATCAGATTTGGTCTAAGCTGTTCAGAAATAGATAGCTTTAGGTGGGGTGTTCCTCTTTCTTATTTTTTGCAGATTTCCTCATTTTTCACAATTTTACATTGACATCCCTGGTGTAATATTATCGTTTTATTTCTTTATTATGATTCATCAGAATATAACTGTGCTGTTCGTTATATGACCAGGTTGTTGAGATGCTGATAGACCAGGCGAAGCAGCAGTACCTGGCGTTCCCATTGTTCACTAGTGATGATATTGTCATTATAACAGATGCTGGTATCCTTGATTGTAAGTCTTTCTTACCATAAATACTTCATATTGTTACTCTAAATACTTCATATTGTTACTCTAAATACTTCATGTGTTACTATAAATACTTCATATTGTTACTATAAATACTTCATGTGTTACTATAAATACTTCATATTGTTACTATAAATACTTCATGTGTTACTATAAATACTTCATATTGTTACTATAAATACTTCATATTGTTACACTCTAAATACTTCATGTGTTACTATAAATACTTCATATTGTTACACTCTAAATACTTCATGTGTTACTATAAATACTTCATATTGTTACTATAAATACTTCATGTGTTACTATAAATACTTCATATTGTTACTATAAATACTTCATATTGTTACACTCTAAATACTTCATATTGTTACTATAAATACTTCATGTGTTACTATAAATACTTCATATTGTTACTATAAATACTTCATATGTTACTATAAATACTTCATGTTACTATAAATACTTCATATGTTACTATAAATACTTCATATGTTACTATAAATACTTCATATGTTACTATAAATACTTCATGTTACTATAAATACTTCATATGTTACTATAAATACTTCATATGTTACTATAAATACTTCATATTGTTACTATAAATACTTCATATGTTACTATAAATACTTCAGTTACAATAAGTTACTAATAAAGCCCCATGCTTAATTACTGTATTTGTGAGTGGATCAGTGGTCCAATGGTAACATATTGGACTCCATAGATCACATGTTTGATCCCCAACTACACCAAGAACATAAAATGTGAACTCGCTTTAGGGAGTGTTGCTCGTGTGGGCAACTGATAAATAAACACTTATGTTTTGCAATAAATATTGTTTAGACCAAAACACGTGTTCTCTAAATTTCATGTTTTATTACAGTACGTACAGGTGCCGAGTCGTCTACTGTTCCGTTACCACCGGTGAACGACACAGTTTCTGTACCAGTACAGGTGAATGCGCCGACCATGCACGAGAAACACGGTCTGATAGCAGTGTATATATCCATACCTGTTTTACTCGGAGTGATTGCCCTAGCAATAGCTGTTATCATTTACTATAGAAAGTAAGTTTACTTTATAAAAATATTATACAGTATATTCCTGGCCAATCGTATGTTGCATGGTAGATGACACCTATCAATCGTATATTACGTGATAAATGACACCTATCAATAGTATATTACGTGATAAATGACACCTATCAATTGTATATTGCATGTAGATGACACCTATCAATCGTATGTTGCATGTAGATGACACCTATCAATTGTATATTGCATGTAGATGACACATATCAATTGTATATTGCATGTAGATGACACCTATCAATCATATAATTATTGCATGGTAGATGACACCTATCAATTGTATATTGCATGTAGATGACACCTATCAATCGTATGTTGCATGTAGATGACACATATCAATTGTATATTGCATGTAGATGACACCTATCAATTGTATATTGCATTGTAGATGACACCTATCAATTGTATATTGCATGTAGATGACACCTATCAATTGTATGTTGCATGGTAGATGACACCTATCAATCGTATGTTGCATGTAGATGACACCTATCAATTGTATATTGCATGTAGATGACACATATCAATTGTATATTGTGTGGTAGATGACACCTATCAATTGTATATTGCATGTAGATGACACCTATCAATTGTATATTACATGTAGATGACACCTATCAATTGTATATTGTGTGGTAGATGACACCTATCAATTGTATATTGCATGGTAGATGACACCTATCAATTGTATATTACATGTAGATGACACCTATCAATAGTATATTACATGTAGATGACAACTATCAATTGTATATTGCATGGTAGATGACACCTATCAATTGTATATTGCATGTAGATGACACCTATCAATTGTATATTGCATGTAGATGACACCTATCAATTGTATATTGTGTGGCAGATGACACCTATCAATTGTATATTGCATGGTAGATGACACCTATCAATTGTATATTACATGTAGATGACACCTATCAATAGTATATTACATGTATATGACACCTATCAATTGTATATTGCATGGTAGATGACACCTATCAATTGTATATTGCATGTAGATGACACCTATCAATTGTATATTACATGTAGATGACATCTATCAATAGTATATTACATGTAGATGACACCTATCAATTGTATATTGTGTGGTAGATGACAATTGTATATTGCATGTAGATGACACCTATCAATTGTATATTACATGTAGATGACACCTATCAATTGTATATTGTGTGTAGAGGACACCTATCAATTGTATATTGCATGTAGATGACACCTATCAATTGTATATTGCGTGTAGAGGACACCTATCAATTGTATATTGTGTGGTAGATGACACCTATCAATTGTATATTTCATGGTAGATGACACCTATCAATTGTATATTGCATGGTAGATGACACCTATCAATTGTATATTGCATGTAGATGACACCTATCAATTGTATATTGCATGGTAGATTATCAGCTCCGTTTGCTTCCCACATGAGTAACTTACTGGTGGCGACGACAAACAGACGGACATTACTTACTAGCCTTATTATGATGGTGTCAAATTGGAAATATAAATATTCGAAGTCTATATGACTGCGATGTTACAGCAGAATCCAAACTGGCTGACATGAAAAGCATTTTCCAAGACAAACAAGACTTAGTGTTTATTAAAATGCTTAGAATGAAAATTATGAAAAACATTACAATAAAATCTGCTTCAGAAAACTAAAGTCACATCAGAAGTATTACCCGATCGTGAAGCATCGGTCACGATTACACCATGATTCCACGTGTTCATGTGGGGAAGAGGACATTCTAGGCCTCGAAGAGCCCGAAGACACTATAACACCAGACAATGAATACCTTGGTAACATGACCTCCAAATATTTAAAGATTATTTGTTTGGGAATACAGTCAAACCTGTGTTAGTGGTCACCTCCATTAAGCAGCCAACCTGTATTAAACAGCCAGTATCCAGATTCCCAATTGGTTGTTTTATTATATATTTGACCTCTATTAAGCAGCCACCTGCGCTAAGCAGCCACTCTCTCTGACTCCCTTGACTGGCTGCTTAGGACAGGTTTGACTGTATGTTCAAACTCCACACACAATATTGCATTATCTGTGAGCCTGTGCAAATAATAGATAAGAAAAACAATTGAATCCTTACTGTTGATGCCAAATTATTTAGACCACCCTTGAAAGCAACCTCAATAGCCTTCACCTAAATAATATGACAGGCTATAAGACAATGCCTGGAGGGACACCTAGGGTCTTCCTCCAACACTTATAGTGAGCAAGCAGCATACAGCCAAACCTGTCTTAAGCAGCCAGCCAAGGGAATCACAGAAAGTGGTTGCTTAGCACAGGTGACTGTTTAATAGATGTCAAATATATAATAATACAACATATTGGGAATCGGGAAACTGGCTGTCTAATACAGTTGGCTGCTTGGAGGAGGTGACCACTAACACAGGTTTGACTGTGCATATAATAACCCAATAGTATATATGCATAACCTGTCCCTACTGTAACCTTTAATGAATTAAGAGTTAAACTGGCTGCTTAATAGAGGTGAGACCACTAACACAGGTTTGACTGTATATGACCTTAACTGTTGGTGTGATTCTTGCGGATTTCCAATATTGTCAATTTAAAGATTATTTCAAGTTTTATAATTGAAAACCTAATCCTTGAAAGAAGACAAATTTGCCTGCTCAACAAATGCAGCGTCCTAATTAGTAATTACTACGGTATAACCTGTATGTAACTGGAGCCGGTCTCAAGAAAGGTTTTAGAGTCAGTTGTTCTTTTATATTCCCGGAAAATGCAAATATAGTTATTGAATGGAATGTTTAATTCTAAGATACAACTTAACATACTTCATGTAACCTTATAACCTTGAGGCCAGTTTGATGGCTTCAGTTTAAAATTATTTGTTTAATTAAATGAATTGAATGATTGAGTGGTAATTCAGAATAATGTTATAACAGCGTCGCAGAATGGAAACATTGCAGACTTATCGTGTACATAATTAATTATACAAATTTAGTTTAGCTCGATTGCGAAAACAAGTTCTTACAACTTATATTAATCACTCTCGATACCTCATTGAATTTCATGGTGGAATCTATCGCCACGAAGGAGAGAGAAGAGACAATGTGGAATTTAAATGCCTTGCCTAAGGGCACAAGCGTAACGGCTCCAGCATGGCTTCCACATAATTATATGCATGTAATACTTCTTAAATTACTACTGGTATCTACAATATAGCTAATTTTGTATACAATGTACTATCTTTTATGTGGAACATGTGGAAGTCATGATAGCGCAGTGGATGCGCGTTCGCTTCAGGTGTGAAAGGTCCGGAGTTCGAGCCCCACTGGAGCCGTTATGATTGTGCCCTTAGGCAAGGCATTTAAATTCCACGTTGCCTCTTCTCTCTCCCTCGTGGTGATGGATTCCATCAGGAATGAGGTCTCGAGAGTGATTTATATAAGTTGAAATAACTTGTTTCACAATCGAGCTAAAATAAATTTGTATAAACTAAATCTTTTATGTAACTTGCATTACAAACTTTGATTTTCTTTTCAGATATTGAACCAAGGTTGATTATTTTAAATGAACCAAGATCTGGTCGAAATCAACGGACACCTGACACAGTGGGTCTTATAAATTGTTGACGATGACTTTAATATAGGACTTGTGTATATTTGTACATAGTTACTGTATAGACATAGCTAGATCATTATTAGCTTGCACTTTAAAGTCCCATGTATATGTGTACTTAGAAAGTATTGCACGAAAAGTCACAAGGCACAATTTGATAATAAAAAAAAGTTAGAAAATGAATGCTTTATTCTAGACTTTACGCAAAGTAAACATTTGCCATTGTGAAAATAGATTTTCCAGAAATATTCTATGTATATTATATCACTTTTTGCATTTATTGTGGTGACAAAAATATGAACATAAACTGTATTATAAATAATTACATAAACACGACAGTTTTATTTTACTGATGATAACAAAATACAGTGCATTATGGGACTTTAATATTAATATTGATGTGAGTTTGTGCTTGTCATATTTGGTATAAATTATATACCCGGTACATACAGCTGTTTTTATATTTATTTTTAAGCTGGAATGTTGATTTTAAAGCTGGATGTCATTATGTTCTACTCATATTGTCATGGTAATGTATATTAAATAGTTTAAAGCTCTATTTTCTCAGACAATTTATATTGCATTTTTTCATTTTGTTTTAGAATTGCTCTGCTAATTAGAAATACAATCAGAACAATCAATATCAATTTAAAACTTCCAGAAAATACATTCTGAGCGCAAAGCTCAAACTGAAGGATCTTCCTGATTTCCCTCAAAAGTTCAAACCACTAACCATCTAACCAAGGAGCTCACGAAACAATCAAATATCACTGTTAATGACCTTAATATTCACATTATGAATTCTATTTTGAGTCATATATTTTAAATATCGTGTGTGTTTTACGTTTATTTATCGTCGCTACCGGTTACCCAATAAATATCGTACTATTTGAGACACCCTTTATAACATCAAGCGAGTGAAATATTTTATATATCATACTAATTGAGTCAAACATTAAATATCATGCTAATTGAGTCAAACATTAAATATCATGCTAATTGAGTCAAACATTAAATATCATGCTATTTGAGTCAAACATTAAATATCATGCTAATTGAGTCAAACATTAAATATGCTATTTGTGCGAAACATTATAAATATCATGGTAATTGAGTCAAACATTAAATATCATGCTAATTGAGTCAAACATTAAATATCATGGTAATTGAGTCAAACATTAAATATCATACTGATTAAGTCGAGCATTAAATATCATGCTAATTGAGTCAAACATTAAATATGCTATTTGTGCGAAACATTATAAATATCATGCTATTTGAGTCAAACCTAACAGGAACCTAGATAGATAGGAATTTGACATACACTGTATAGATCGCAGAAAATCTATTTTTCTCTGTTGTATAAAACAGGATATCTCGTATAGGTAAATTATTGGCTTTTATGTGTTTTTACATTTATTTATCGTAGCTACCGGTTGTCCATATGAGCGACGCCTCCTGAAGAGATTAGTTATTTTAGATTTTGGAGGATAGAGCATGATACAGACAGAGACCCATTCCAGAGTCTCCTCTGGTTCTTTTACGTGCACGGTGTAAAGCACCGACACGAGACCTCGGTTTAACGTCCCATCTGAAAGACTGTTAATTTTATTAGGGTCAGACGGGGGATCGAACCTGCGATCCCTGGATTACCAGTCCAGCGTGTTACCACTGGACTACATATCCGTCTAGCTTTTATCTGTCCTTTTGTGTAGATAAGCATATTGTCTTTCAATAAAAACATAATGCATGTACAGAAAGCAATCCCATTGCTTTAACCCTTTCAACACCACAGACCTCTAAATTGGCTTACAAAAAAGTGTAGATCCAGATGAGCCGGCTCGTGACGAGCTGTCTCATCAGGATCTGCACTTTTTTCAAGTAATATAACTATTTTTAGAGAGAAAAATTACCCATTTTGATAAATGAACTGATCCAAATGTAATTTTGTTATTAATTTATTGGTCTAAAAATATCATGGACCAGTCCATGTCAGTTACTTGGTGTTGAATGGGTTAAGCCATCCAAAAATATACATTCTGTATACAAGCTGTAATATAATAGCACTGTAACTGGCATATGTATGTTCCATTAATGTCAAACCCCTCTCGGGGACCTAGACATTTTTCCTGTGCAGGCTTAGCCGACCTAAGCGATTAACCAGTACTAAGCAATGTGTGTGAGGTGCCTCTCAATGACACTACATACGTGGCCTTTCCGAGTATCAAACCCGGGACCATTCGATTCCAAATCCAATGCTCTACCACAGGACCACAGACGCCACACTAATATTATATTAACCCATTTCATTCTGGTTACATTTAAAGGCTTTTGTTTTTTGGCTACATAGCCAAGTGTCTTAGCAAGATCATCTGAATAGCAAACAGCATAGAGCCTGATCAGACGGCACGTTCCGTGGCTGCTGATCTGGCTCTATGTTCTTTGCAAATACTGCTTGAACGGTATCCAGACTCAAATGGGTTAAGGAGGCAACAACCAAGACGTTTGTGAATAAAAAAGATTTTTCGAGCAACTATATATCATTGTGAAAATATAAAACCTCAGCCACCTCAGTACCTTACCTGTACGTAACTTCTAAACATTGGATAGTTACACATAATCTATTTTTATTTCATTGCTGGAATTGTCAGAACTTTCCTTGTGACTTGCCCCACTTTCGGATATTTGTGTTATTTTCGACTACACCATTCCAGGCCCTTACGGTGTACTATGTGTGTTTTACAAATTTTCCAACATGTATGATTTCCTTTCTAAGAATTTTAATTTCAAAGTATATTTAGTAGCACCTGTAATTATCAGCAACAAGTAATCACCTGTCTTTGTTAATTGGAGCCATAATCGCGACAACTTTTCGCACATCGGAGTATGCAATTCTTTGGTGTTCAACAAACAGCTAACATTTTAGTTGAAAACAATTATAAAAATGCCATTTTTTTATATTCGAATACAATTAACATTCGAATATTTGGACGTTCAAACGAATATTCGAACATTCGTTGCCATCCCTAGTGAATATCCATAAAGGGAGGTAATCAACAAGTTCATGAACAGTGTTCTACAAGATCAAGGAGCTTCTTGTTTCATAGTTGTCCAGTTTTGTCCTCGCAATTTATGATCAATTTTGATAGGACCTAGTCAGTGTTCGTTTGTTGTTTTTCTCTCAATAAATGCACAGCAATATTGTATGAATGTCCTGGAATATGGTGTTCAAATGAGTTTTGAAACTAACCACTTGCCTGGCCTGGAGGTTATGAAACTTTTCTCAAATCTCAAACTCCGTCTAAGCTTTCTGATTGGTTAGGCAAAGAGCAAATCTCATACTCAACCAATCATATCTCTTGAATTTGAGATTTGAGGAAAGTTTGAAAACCTCCGACCCAGGTCACTATCAACAAACCGTGACCAAACTATGTTTCTATTTGGCCTAATTGTAGAATTACATGAGTAGCATTAAGTATAAAAATGTAAGCCTTTTGTGATCAGCTGTTACACGCATTAACCTTAGTGCTAGTGTTTGATTGACTGGGTAGAGAGCATAGTCCATTGTAACCATGGTGTTCCTTGAAGTTTTGTCATGAATTGATCCATTTTACCAGGGCTGTAACCACACTGAAGGCACTTTCCTCATGTAAAATTAGATTATTATTTCTAAAATATATAGTGTGTACAAATTTAGTTTAAGCTCGATTAAGAAGCAATTTTATACAACTATTACCGGTAATCAAGTCAACCTTGAGAATCCATCATCCATGCGGGAGAAAAAAAGAGGAAATGTAGATTTAAATGTCGCCTAAGGAAATCATGATAGCGCAGTGGTAGCGCGTTCGCTTCAGGTGCGAAAGGCCCTGAGTTCGAGCCCCGCTGGAGCCATTACGATTGTGCCCTTAGGCAAGGCATTTAAATTCCACATGCCTCTTCTCTCTCCCTAGTGACGATGGATTCCATCAGGAATGGGGTCTCAAGAGTGATTAATATAAGTTGTACGAACTTGTTTCGCAATCGAGCTAAAATATATTTGTATAAACTAAGGATGTCACCACTATGGTTATAACGTGGCTTGAACTCGCACCCTCTCCGCTACAGGGAGAACATCATACCCATTACTAGGCTCCCTCGTGTAACAATAATTATGTCATATCAATATATTATATCTATTGAGTTATATCAATTTAACCCTTTGCCTGCTGAATAAATAAAATCACATTTTCAAACAACATAGATCTAGATCAGTCGAGGCGTAACACCGCTTCTGATCAGGATCTATGTTGCTTGCTATTCAGCCAAATGTTTTAGCTCCACTATCCTGATAGCAACAGCATAGAGCCTGATCAGACGGCATGTTCAAACTATCCAGATAGCAAACAGCATAGAGCCTGATCAGACGGCACGTTCAAACTATCCTGATAGCAAACAGCATAGAGCCTGATCAGACGGCACGTTCAAACTATCCTGATAGCAAACAGCATAGAGCCTGATCAGCCTGATTTTATCTTCCGCAAGCGTGCAAAGGGTTAAAATACTTTAACAAATGTCTCTCAGATAACGGGAGAATGCAGGAAAGGGTGTTTAGAACCTAATATATGTTTGGACTCCCTAGCAAGAATGTGCCTCCTGTTGATGTACGTCTGGCTACGGCCCTGCTTACACTGTGGAATACTCTATAGCAGTCTGTCGTGATGTCACCATATTTGAATGATTCTATTACCAGTCTTATATAAATAGACGATATTAAAAGTTTGTTAGTTTCAGCGTATGATCGAATTATATGTCACCGAATGAACATTGAAAGCATTATTATCACGAGTGGCGCTATCCACGAGTGATAATAATAGCTTTCTATTTTCATGAGTGATATATTATTCGATCATTCACTGAAACAAAGTTTCTTTTTATTTTAAGCTGAATTGGGTTTTTAGGATAGAAAATGATGCAATCTTGTACTAATTTGCGCTAGAATGCCACACTTAGATGACATAAATGTTTAATAACAAATTTTATTTCACTGATAAATTTCTGTATTTCATTGGAAAGCATAAAATAAAATGTGATATAGTTTTGGTTTCTCTGATAATGGTTTCTTGTATTTTTGTATTATATTACAAGTTCAGAGTGACATACACACGTAACCTCATTCAGCATATTATTGTGTTGTTTCATTACTGGACAAAGTTGATGCAATAAACAAGCAAATATTGATAGAAATAACTAAATGTGAGTCAATCCATTTTCCTGTTTTGTTATAATCATCATCTCCAGTCTCAGTCACCCTCACTGTTTCGCTGCGAGTCTCAGTCACCCTTACTGTTTCGCTACGAGTCTCAGTCACCCTCACAGTTTCGCTGCGATCTCAGTCACCCTCACAGTTTCACTGCAAGTCTCACCCTCACAGTTTCGCTACGAGTCTCACCCTCACAGTTTCGCTATGCTGCGAGTCTCACCCTCACAGGTTCGCTGCGAGTCTCACCCTCACAGTTTCGCTACGAGTCTAACCATCACGGTTTCGCTGCGAGTCTCACCCTCACAGTTTCGCTGCGAGTCTCACCCTCACCGTTTCGCTACGAGTCTCACCCTCACAGTTTCGCTACTAGTCTCACCCTCACAGTTTCACTGTGATTCTCACCATCACGGTTTCGCTGTAAGTCTCACCCTCACAGTTTCGCTACGAGTCTCACGAATTTTCCATTGAAATCTCGCAGAGCACACATTTCAAAAATAATAAATCATTTTATGTGAACAAATGGTATTTTCTTTAATAAGATTGATATAACCTCAGACCTTAAATTCAAATTAATGCACAATGAATGGAAATTCTGGTACAATAATTGATTGCCACAGTTGTGAAAATCACCCTAGAAAACACCACAGACGATCTAAGGGAAACACTTAGTTTATACAAATTTATTTTAACTTGATTGCGAAACAACTTCTTACAACTTATCACTCTCGAGACCTCATTCCTGCTGTAATCCATCGCCACGAGGGGAGAGAAGAGGCAACGTGGAATTTAAATGCCTTGCCTAAGGGCACAATCGTAACGGCTCCAGCGGGGCTCGAATTCCAGACCTTTCGCATCTGAAGCGAATGCGCATCCGCTGCACTAGCACTATCACGACTTCCACTAAGGGAAACAAAATTGGAGGGGGGGGGGGAGCATGCCCCTTGCAATCTCACTCTAAAAACCAAAACACCAATGAGAAGTATGTTATGCCATAGGATGATACAGGATGTAACTCACATTTCGTTACATCTACGCTATAGTCTTTGTTTCTTCATTTTGTTGAAAGTATAGTTTATATTTTATTGTATGTCTGTAAAAAAACTTGTATGTCAATTTTCTCTACATTTGTTGTGGCAATTTCTTTATGATAACGTAAAATGTCTTAATCAATTTCTAATGAATTCAATCATATATGGCAGCTAAGCAAATTATTCCAAGATAAGGTATCGTATTTACTGACTTGTCCAAATCCAATGCTCTACCACAGGACCACAGACGCCACACTAATATTATATTAACCCATTTCATTCTGGTTACATTTAAAGGCTTTTGTTTTTTGGCTACATAGCCAAGTGTCTTAGCAAGATCATCTGAATAGCAAACAGCATAGAGCCTGATCAGATACTGACAAGATAGAACCTTTTACACCAAAACGGGTTACAGAGGGGTTATTGTTGTACAAATGAATTATATACAGTAGTAATGCTGATGTATGGACCCGGCTTATACTCCATCCATCTTTAAGTTGTAATGTTGAAGTATGGACCCGGCTTATACTCCATCCATCTTTAAGTTGTAAAGCTGAAGTATGGACCTGGCTTATACTCCATCCATCTTTAAGTTGTAATGCTGAAGTATGGACCCGGCTTACACTCCATCCATCTTTAAGTTGTAATGCTGAAGTATGGACCCGGCTTATACTCCATTCATTTTTAAGTTTTTGCTTTTGTTACACAATTTGAGTTATTCAATATAAAGTCATCGAGTCGGAAGTACCGGTAGCTGATTTTTTATCTCACTTCCTTATAAGACGGGAAACCACTTTGATGCAACAATCTGGGGATAAAAGATCCCGTCCTATATGCGAGGTATTATGATAGTAGAACTAGAACATAAATCTCAGTGTGTACTGAGCAAAAACCAAAACCGATTTGTACATAATATTATCGTATTTGTTAAGTTAAAGAATTCATTGTGTAAAGAAGTTAGACAGTTAGTACTCTAGCTGTATTATCTGGCTTCATGAATTTTAGTCATTATTTTTGAAATGTTAATCTTTGATGTGGTATTCGGTCAATTTGTTTTACTTGTCTTACTAAAGTTGACAGTTTCTTATGGAGGTTGGTGCACCCACGTACTGGTTAACCGCTGGAGCCTGCCCAGGAAAGGTGTTGTTAGGTAAACTGCCCGCCGGCGATATAGCCCAAAATGGTGCTGATGCAGGCGTAAAACCCGAAATATAACATAATATAAATTGTCTTACTGACATTGTTGTCAAGTGAACGAAAATGCTTCATAGTTTTTGTAAAAAAAACAAAAACATTTTTAACGTTGTAGCATTTTTAGTATGCCAAAAATACCCAATACTTTACTGGAACGGGCAATGTTGGCATGTCGATAGAAGACATTACAAGACATGTTGGGGATTCTAGTCGAGCGATACAAAATCTTTGCGCATGATTTTGACTGACAGGATGCACCAACGCCTTGCCATATTGTAGACTTTCGTGTGATGCAATGTGTGTTCACCATCACTACATCATGAACACGCACTTGTGCAATCAATTCCAAACTGCCACTGCAATTGCTGCTAACACACCTGGGCTTCATATTCAGGAATGAAACAAATTTCCACAGGCAGAAATCAACACTTTAGTCATACCCGTTATTAAGTTGTATTTTTGTTTTTGACCCCTATCACACTTGGTCAAAATTGATCCCAGTTTAACCTATGGCCATAACTTTTGCACCAAATGATGCATCATGGAATACGGTTTAAACGCATATATAACAATTATTTCCCCAGTTTGTTTTCATCAAACTATGTTCAAACAAAGTTAGCGGAAGTTTTGTATATATAACTTTCGGTATACATGTACATTAATGTGTGCCATGCCACATCGCTATACATAATGTAAGTGTTCCCTGCCACATCGCTATATACATAATGTAAGTGTGCCCTGCCACATTGCTATGCATAATGTAAGTATTCCCTGCCACATTGCTATGCATAATGTAAGTGTTCCCTGCCACATCGCTATACATAATGTAAGTGTGCCCTGCCACATCGCTATACATAATGTAAGTGTTCCCTGCCACATCGCTGTACATAATGTAAGTGTTCCCTTCCACATCGCTATACATAATGTAAGTGTGCCCTGCCACATCGCTATATATATAATGTAAATGTGCACTGCCACATCGCTATGCATAATGTAAGTGTATATATACATAATGTACGAAGCTGAATCTCATGCAAGTTCTTATATATAACTGGATGGTCAAAATCTGATGTGACATTTTTTATTTATACACATGTACATGTATATTTATGTTACTTTCAGGAAACCAAAAAAGCAACTGTTTTGTTTCTGTTGTCATAAGCTGTAATAGAAACTGATATCATGCCAACCGTTATTCTATTAGCTCCGTTACCTTTGTTCAGTGTGGTAGTATGTCCACAGGAACTTGAAATGTTATCCATAAGCCACCAACGGTCTCGTACCTCTATCCTAAGATCTTTTTTTTCATAGAGGGGGGTGTCCTAGGATAGAGGTATGAGACCGTTGGTGGCTTATGGATAAAATTTCAAGTTCCTGTGGTATGTCTCAGGATTTGGGGTAACTTTGATATATCCAGTATTGTAGGTTTCTCAATACTTGGGGTAAATACAACACTGATATTTCCAGTATGATAGGGTGGCTCAAGACTTGGTGTAAATATAGTATGGTAGGATGTCCCAAGACTTCGTATAAATACGATAACTTTGATATATCCGGTATTGTGAGTACATTTGTGGTGTTAGATTAACTAATATATTCATTATGACCCCATTATATGTTTTACTAATTGGATGGCCCTCGATGCACTGTATGTGGTTCAGGGTATGTTGTGAATGAGTGTTATTATGACAGGCTTTATGTGTGCATTTCACTGACTTCATTGCAGGTATTATTGGGGATTGATATTAAAGAAAATACAAAATTAGATTGGCTTTATTTGTATATTGATTCTTATAATCGTTTGTCTGTCAGGATGTCTTCAACCGCCAAACCACATAATAATTTTCCCAACCCAATAATTGATTTTACATCAACGTTTTTAGCTCACCTGAGCTAAGCTCATGTGTGGTATTGTTCACAGGGATTCGGCACGTTTGGGGTTACTAGTATATATATTTAAGTACTTAAATATATATACTAGTACCCCCAAATGTGCCGAATCCCTCTGGTATTGTTACTGCAATGTGTCTGTCCGTCGTCACTAAACATTTTTTAAACATCTTCTCCTCAGTAACCATTGTGTATATTGCCACCATTTATGGTCATGATACTTGGTGGGCGAGTACAACATTCTTAAAATCACGTCAATACGTAATCCAAAATCTTTTCACGAACCGCCAGACGGAATTTGACCAATCTTGTTTGGAATGATCGATGTACAATGCTCTTTCAAGGTTGTGCAAATGGTGACCCGTGATCAAGAATGGGCGTTGCTTAGGAGGTCAATTAGGGGTCAAATTTTATGTTTGAGCGAAAATGGTCATATCAAATCGAAAGGTATCGACGAGGTACCATTTTCATCAAAATCGGATGATTACGTCATCCAAAATGGCCGTCGAATAGTCCAAACGTCAACCTTTTATAAGATATTTCAAACATCATCTTCTCACAAACTGATCAGCCAACCAGGAGAAACTTTACCTGTACGATCCTTAGGTGAAGCCTTTCCAAAGTTCCCCTGAAATACAAGATGGCCACCATTTTAACAATAGCACAAATTCTTAAACAATCTTCTCACAAATGGCCAGCCGGATTTTAACAAATCTTTGTAGGAATGATTCATATACAGTGATGTTTCAAAGTTGTTCAACGACGTGGAAGTCGGATAGCGCATTGGATGCGCGTTCGCTTCAGGTGTGAAAGGTCCAGAGTTTGAGTCCCGCTGCAGCCGTTATGATTTAAATTTGTATAAACTAAAGTGTTCAAAATGGTGACCCCAGGATCAAATGTGGGCAATGTCAAATTGTATTTTGGAGCGAATATGGTCATGTCATATATCTAATCGAATGGATCGATGAGGCGATCACTCTGATGCAATTGTTGTAAAAATCAGATGAATGTATTATCCAAGATAGCCCCCGAAAGGTCAAAAGATTGTTCTTTTATTATAGACTTCAAAATTCTTCAACCAAGCCGCTTGGCCAATGGTAATCAACTGTTATAGTTACGGTCCATGTGTGAAGCCTTTTCAGATTTGTTATAAAAATATTCTCATGAACCACCGGTCTGACTTTGGCAACATTTGGTAGGAATGATCGATGTACAATGCTCTTTCAAAGTTGTTAAAATGATGACCTCAGGGTACTAGGTGCTAGAGTATGAATGGCACTTCAAGAAAATGCTGTCTGACATTATGACAGACATTGTCACTTTGCAGTATACCTGTGACGAAGGGTCGTAGCGGGTTCTGTTTTTCAATTTATGTCTGCCTGTATACAGTGTATTTGGCAACATTTCTGTGACACCGCATCCTTACAATAGTGGTGACACTATAATAAACAAACACTTTACTGTATCAATGAACGTGTGGCTACATGTATATACTGGAGCAATTATTGACTTAGTGGTGTTCTCTTGTATGAATGAACATATGGTTATACACTTAACAACTCTTATAAGTGTGCATGTATAAATGGTCTCATATCTCCGTCAATATTGGCCCGATAATGATGAAATTTTCAGCAAATACAGTTGAGATATATTTCATGATATTCCATTTATTGTATTGCATAACAAACACAAATTTAACACACATGACTAATTAATGTGATGGTGCGTAAAAAGTCAATGTTGCAAAATGATAATGTCAATGATAAAACTCAGGCCGATGAGAATTAAGTATTCTAATATCGCGTATGCCCACCCTGACTGCGGATCACAGCTTGGCAACGTCGTCGCATGGCAGGGACATAACGTTGTACATAGTTCTGGGGTAGATTTGCCCACTCTTGCCCAATCTTCGCACGGAGCTGGGCTATGGTCGGTGGCACTGCGCCGGTCCTTCTTACGCGGCGATTCAATTGATCCTATAGATTTTCTATAATGTTTAAGTCGGGAGACTTCGGTGGTATGTCCATCACATTGTTGTGGTTAGCATTCAGAAAGAATCTTGTCGCCCTAGCCGTGTGGGCTGGTGCGCCATCCTGCAGCAACCGCAATCCTCTATTATTCCTAAACATGGGTACTACCTCAGTTTGAAGAACGTCATGTTGGTACCGGGCGACGTATAGATTACCGTTAATGAACACGATGTTAGTCTTGTGATGTAAGGAGACACCACCCCATACCATTACTGACCCACCCCCGTACCTATCTCGTTCGATGACGCAGTTGTCGTTGAACCGTTCTCCCAGTTGTCAATATACCCGTGAACGACAGTCGTTTTCTGTAGGCAGAACTTCTTTTCGACAGTAAACAGGACCTCTCCCCATTCTGCCTGTGTTGTTCTAAGATGACGCCGAGCCCAACGATCTCGTAGTGCCCTATGCCTCTGAGTCAGTACAATACCATTAAAGGGCCGTCTACACCGCATGTTGGCGGGCGATCGAAGACGCCTTCTAACTGTCTACGCAGAGATATGGCGTCTGTGCGTCTCGTGCGTTTATCCGGTCGTCTTGACAGCTGTACGTGTTCTCTGCTGACGATGCCCATGTACGATGTGATTATTTTGTGCAGCTGTTGTACAACGCCCATGTGGTCTGCGAGGGAGGTTACCAACGTTGCCAGTCGCTCTGTACTTAAGCATCCGCTTTCTGATGGTATTGCGGTGTACACCCATGCGTCGCGCAACCTGCAAATGTTACGGATAACATGACATTAGTAATTAAAATATATAATTTATTTTTTATGGATATTTTCGATAAAAAACTGAATGTTAGTGACTTTCAATGTTTATAACACAAAGAAACTTAATTAATTAGTGACATTGAATTAACTTTGAGACGTACCTCTGTTTGGTGTATACCGGCGTTGATGAAGTCGACGGCTATTCCCCGTTCCGCTATGGTCAGCCTGCCCATGTCATGTTTTTCTGATGTGTGGATCGTAATAAAGTCCACAACGACCAAATGCAGTTTTAGTTTGTGCCAGCGCACCATTTCCTCGTGCATTGTGTTGTTTTTGACGTTGCGTGATTCAACGCGCCGTATCGATTAAATTGATCATGTTGATCACGGGATAATACTCGAAATGTAGTCAATAGCCAGTACACAAAATTTCGTGCAAATATATTGATAAATAAAAAAGTTATACGGAAATCAAAGATGCACACTTATAAGAGTTGTTAAGTGTATACTGGAGCAATAACATACTTAGTGTATTATCCTGTAAGAATCACAGATGCTTGGGGTCTGGACACATGTTTGCGGGTTCAAAACCACAAAACTTAGAAACTTATCTTCTTCTTTTTATTGGTTTTAAGAACACTATAATACACTAGTCTATAGGCTTACTATACATCAAAACATATTTATGCCATTCCAAGCAAGTTTTAAAATGACACCCTGTCACTATCAAAGCTATATACTGTATATACATAGCCTATTGTGTATTATAGTTTTCTTAAAAAACCCAAAGAAGTGGTTTTGAACCCGCAAACATTTGTCCACACACCAAGAGTCTGTGGTAAGAATGAACACAATTATTTAAGAACCTGCGCCGTGCTTTAACCAAAGCAAGACTTATTCGATTAAGAATATGAACATAATATATTTCGGTGACAAACAAGCATAATTTACAGATTCGCACTATTTATTCTTACCTGATTAAGACGGACTATGGTTGTCGTTGTTTAAATAGCAACAGGTAGATAACAGTTTATTTTATAACAGTCTAATTTGTAAGCATTATTGTAACTCCATGAATGATGAATTTGATTCGTGCTCAATTAGCTTCGAGTCATTTTTATTCCTGATTTTTTTCATTCAAGTCATCTATCTATCTTCCTATAATGTCAAACCACTCGCGGGGATGTAGACATGTAATAATTGTACATGGCTCAATCTTGCACATTATCATGCAAAGTCAATATGTTGTATGTATGTATGTTCCATTAATCTGTTAATGTCAAACCCCTTTCGGGGACCTAGACATGTTTTCCTGGGCAGGCTTAGTTGATCTAAGTGGTTAACCAGTACTAAGCAATGTGTGTGAGGTGCCTTGCTCAATGACACTACATACGTAGTATCGAACCCGGGACCGCTTGATTCCAAATCCGACGCTCTACCACTGGACCACGGACGCCACACCTATGTTGTGTTGTGGAGAATACAACTTCAATTTTATTACAACCCATATTTCCTAGGTAGAAACCAGTTTGACCATGATTAGGCATTACTCGATTCTCCAACTTCTGTTTGTGGAAGTCGTGGTTGCTCAGTAGCACGTTCTGGCGCCGTCGGATCTGGCTCTATGGTATTTGCAATAGTGACTTCAGTTGTGATTGGCAGGTTACGGGTTAAGTTGTAAGTAATGAATATTACACCAATTGAGAGAAACTATAATATTAAAGCTCTGCTTCCTTTTTAATCCTTTCCTATTATACTTACTTCTCTGATTTTGTGTACATGTATTGTTTTGTGTATGTATATAGTGGAATGAATATATATTTAAACCAATTGTTTACAGTTTGCCGCAATGGACACGTACCTGATGATGCTCTATGTGTCACTGGACCAGGAGAGAGCCATGAAAAAACTCTTTATAGATAATGGGTGGAAGTACAGGAAACCAGGTATGAAATATGCTACAGGGAACCAGGTATGAAATATGCTACAGGAAACCAGGTATGAAATATGCTACAGGAAACCAGGTATGAAATATGCTACAGGAAACCGGAAATATGTTACAGGGAACCAGGTATGAAATATGCTACAGGGAACCAGGTATGAACTATGTTACAGGGAACCAGGTATGAAATATGCTACAGGGAAGCAGGTATGAAATATGCTACAGGGAAGCAGAGGGTGGAGACAAATTTGCATTTGTTAGCCTAGGGTGAGGGTTCTGTTGTGTGGTGCTTGACTGTTGGTTGAGTACTTGGTATTTTGACCATACCAGTCACCTCGTCTAACCCTATGCTCCCCAATAGGGTCAATCTAGTGACCTTGTATTTGTTTAGTACTACTACTAGACACACGTTCCAGTTATAGTCCTATAAATAAGACCTCTACATAAATGTGTTTCCCTGTTATTTCGAGGTGTTATCGTTAAAGCTCAGAATACAAAATATGCTACGGGTAAGTGAGGTTTAGCATTTAGAATTTGAAAAATGCCTGGATAGTAAAATGTCACATTTTCCAAGTCTAAATATTTGGACTAGTTCCAGTTAATGTCGATGCTCGATCCATGTTTTGTTTCATGTCCACATTCAGTCCTAAAACATATTTTTGCAAAAGCTGCAGTTTGTCATTGCGTGATATGCAGTAACAAATGCATTTTAACCCTTTCAACCCCAAGTAACTGACATGGACTGGTGCATGCTATTTTTAGACCAATAAATTAATAAGAAAATTACATTTGGACCAATTCATTTATCAAAATGGGTAATTTTATCTAAAAATAGTAATAATTATTACTGACAAAAAAGTGCAGATCCTGATGAGACGGCTCGTTACGAGCCGGCTCATCTGGATCTACACTTTTCATAAGCCTATTTTAGAGGCCTGTGGGGTTGAAAGGGTTAATAAGCAATTTCATTCTTTTTTGTTTCCTTTTTAGCTCAACTAAATGTAGTCGAAGAATAAGGAGTACTATTGTACTCAACCTGGCGCCGCCGTTGCCATTCTGTTAAAGTTTTATAGCAAGGTTGCTATCTTTTTTTGAACCATCTACTACATACTGTTGAAGCTTCACACAATGAGAGACATTAGTGTGTTACTGCCCCTGAATACTCATGAAAGTAGATTGGTTCTCTTAATTGGCTTCCTCTGTTTTTATCGTTGTTTCCTTTGCACCACGTGATATCTGTTTTCATTAGTTTTCTTATCTTATAATTATTAAATTAGTAAATCTTGACAGATATCCTACAGCATATCCAATGGATACTTTACTGTAGAAATTGATTTTAAATTATAAATTAATTAACATGCTTTTGATAAAATCACATTTAACATACCGCAACAGAACCGTTGAACGCCAATAAAAACAAAGGCTTTCAACTAAAAGAACCAATACATAGTTCGGGATTAATCAGACTTTTATCTGTCAAGGGAGGTAATCGAAAACCCAATAATGTCTCTCGTTGTTCCCTATCAAAATGTGACAAGTTTCTGTCCATAACCATGTCTCATAATTGAACAGAATTATACCAATTATAATCTGGTTAACATTTTATGAGCACGTTGGCATTTCTTCTGAACCACTCACTGCATGTTATTGAAATTTCACATAGATGTTTCTTATCAAAATATATAAACTGTATCAGTCAAGTTCCATAACTCTGTCACATAGTTTAACAGAATTATGCCCCTATTACACTTAGAAAATCTGGTTAAAATTCTTTAGCAATTTGGCCGAAGGCACTGTTGAGGCTTGTATAAAAAATGTTAAAAAATATTATTTTTTATAAAAAGGGTGTGGCTAAAAAGGGCATTCCACTCTAGAAAATTGATGAAAATCCTTAATTAAACCAAACATGTAGCTGAAAACCTTCTAAAATTGTTATTTGTTTGTTTATATGGTTATGATAGTACGAGTATATAGTGCCGTGTGGTTCGGGGAATATCAATCACTCCTGGCCGGCACTATATATGTACTCGTATACCCTGTCAACAAACCAAATAATATAAGTACAAAGTAAGCAAAAAATTGGTCACGCCACAAGTTAGAGATGGGTCTTCCCCTGTATTGTAATTAAAAACATAAGATCTCTCTCTATTTCTAGAAATTGTTGATTACCGGTATATAGTTACACAAAATAGTCTAATATACATTCTGAGATCCAAGGATTTTGTCTGTTTTCAGACTTAGAACAGATTACAGATCAGATTGGTCCTGTCATAGCAAGCAATGATGTCAAGACAGAAAGAGTTGCCTCCCCTGTAAAACCAACTACAAGTATTACTTCCCCTGTGAAACAAACTTCAAGAATTACCTCCCCTGTGAAACCAACTTCAAGAATTACCTCCCCTGTGGGACCAGCTACAAGGTCTCGGAAATCAAGCATCAAAAGTCGGGCATCAGATACGAGTGTACGGTGTCGCAGAGCAAGCAAGATGGAAATAAGAACATTGGACAGGGATGCGATAGTTAAACCTGTTGTTGTAAAAGGTATGTACAACATCTTTGAGTCCGCCTCGGTGGTCGAGTGGTTATGGTTGCTGACTTGTATACCACTGTAACCTATCATCACTGATGGTCACAGGTTCGAGCCCCACTCAGGCCATGTCTCATGGTGCACCAAGTTAACTGGTTAACCGCTGAAGCATGGCCAGGAAAGGTGCTGTTAGGTAAACTGCCTGCCATCGTTATAGCCCAAAATGACACTGATGCAGGTGTAAAACCCAAACAAACAAAATCTGTGTTTACCGTTCCATTGACAGCTTTAGAACATGTAAACAGTGTTCTTTCTTCAGTTTATACAAATTTATTTGAGCTCAATTACGAAACAAGTTCTTACAACTTATATTAATCACTCTCAAAACCTCATTCCTGATGGAATCCACCACCATGAGGGAGAGAGAGGAAGCAACGTGGAATTTAAATGCCTTGCCTAAGGGCACAATCATAACGGCTCCAGAGGGGTGCAAACTCTGTGCCTTTCTCATCATCGAATGCGCTACCACTGCGCTATCACCACTTCCACTTGTTCTTTCTTTTGTGTAAGTAGCAGTTTGATCCATGTCACATGTTGACCTCATTTCTGGTTTCCAAGGGGCGTCCTCACTTTTCCATTGAGGAGGCTCATTTTCTAAGCTGTTATCTACAAAAAAGTGTAGATCCAGATGAGCCGGCTCGTGACGAGCCGTCTCATCAGGATCTGCACTTTTTTCAAGTAATATAACTATTTTTAGAATTTTGTTTACCCATTTTGATAAATGAACTGATCCAAATGTAATTTTGTTATTAATTTATTGGTCTAAAAATATCATGGACCAGTCCATGTGAGTTACTTGGTGTTGAATGGGTTAAAGCGGTCTGTTATTGATGCATTATACATGATGTGTATATATAATTTATAAGACAAGTTGAGGATGTTCACGGAGAGCAGATTCCATAATCAATAATATGGTGGTTTATGTATGATACTAGGTCATTATTCAAGTACCTTGTTTCTATATGTATTTGTATTTATTATCCGCATAAATATGTCTAAGCAATAAGAGAGCTTGCAAATATTGAGAAACGTTAGTCAGTTACTGCCCCTGAATACTTCTGATAGTAGATTGGTCCTTTTAATTGGTGAATTTGGTGTCCTCTGTTTTTATCGTTGTTTCATTTGCACCACATGCTATCCATTTTAATCCATTTTCTCATTTTTATTCTGACCTAGAATGAACCCCGTATAACTGCAATTTATTGAAATTTTAATTGAACAATTGGAAGCCAGTTTTTAATATTGGAATATGATTTTAACATTCGAATATTTGGACGTTCGAACGAATATTCGAACATTCGTTGCCATCCCTACTAATTTCCACTAATTGTATAAAGTGTAATTTGTATACCTCCAAACATTTAATAATCGAAATCATGCTCTTAGTCTGGCAGCCAAATGGGATTTTAGGGGTATACTTGGAAGTAGAGTATATACAATGTTTTTTGATTGATTTTGGTCACTGAGACCATAAATATTAAAAATCCGCTTGATGACACACTATCACCTTTGGGCATTTTTTCTAATTTGCATAAATCTAAGATGGCCAAATCTCTCATGAGACCGGTTTTATGTCACCACATTCTGGATACAATTTGAAATTCTTTGTTCTAGTGTTTTGAAAAAATAGAGGTCCCATATAATACATCTTATATTACAATGTAAATATATTAGCTTCATATGCATATTCCAATATGGCCATTGTCAATCTGTTAACATTTTGCTGTACTTTTAAATGACATGCTTGATTAATCTAAATGTTGACAATATCATTGAACACCTTCAATATAATATTAATAGTTTGTCATTGACAGATATGTTACAATATTTGTAAGCTGACAGACACCAGGTCATAAAGTAAACTAATTTCAGATATGCATCAAAAGAATAAAGTGACTGAAAAGTCATAATGTTCTAGTAGTGTCTATGCTGAACAAGCCATGGCACATAAAGAAATCGTTCACATTTCCTCTCCTTAACTACTGCGATATTAGTGTTTTTAGTATATGACATTGTACACAGTTATCAATATGATGTTTCTCTCATTTGTCTGTGTTGACATTAATACATGTATGTCTAATTGTCATTGTCGTCATCTGCATCAGAGGCTACATCACATTTAGTCAGTTCGTTATGACAGTCCTCAGCATGACATCCGCAAAATACAGTGCACGGTAGTTTACCGCTCACACATCCACATCTTCCTGATTTGTAAGGTCTATCACTTTCACAAGCGCAGCGAATCAGTTTCAAAATCTCTTGTGGAGCAAGGGACACATCTTCATGTATCGGTTTAGGCAGCATAGTCTTGGAAATGTCGTCACGAACGTATCCATGTTCTGTTGGATCTAGCGAGGGAGGGTCTAGATCCAAAGCATGTTTCCAAACAGCTGCCTGCAGGTGTGCTCGTTTGACATTTTCCAGAAATGCTTCTGTTGTGGGAGGTAGAGACTTCAGCTTTGGTATGGCTGTGGTGCCCTTTCCCATCTTTGTGGCCCATGACTTATTCCTTGCTTCAGACATACTACTACAGTCCTTGTGTCCATAGCATGCGGCCACAAACTTGGATGCCTGTCTTGTTATATCTGGTAACAATGCATGAATGTCGCCCAAAAGTGACAAGGAGTAACCTTCTCGCAGTACTTTCAGTACCCTGACTTTACCAATACCGAAATAGCATGCACATGTATCACAACCCGATAGGGCGTGCATAGACAACAGTCCATCTACTATGCTCTGATGTTGTTTAACAGTAGCTTGTATGTCAATAACATTTCTACCATGAATCGGCGATTCCATGATCATGTGACTGGTTAACTGTCGCTCAAAGTAGTGGTGAAGCAGAAGGATGAAGACGTCGATGTCATCTGCAATCACTGACACGCCTACTTGGCATTCAGTCGCAACTGTTACTGCTTGTTGAACAATGATGCAGTCTGCCTCTTCATGAGATGTAGACATGTCTTCCCGGTTGATCACCACTCCCCCATAACTTATTTCAACTGGTGTGTTATCACAACTGCTAGTGATGACAAGTTTGTGGGTCATTGTGCTGACATCAAACCGGTCTCCCGAGATGTTTGACGGCGGCCATCTTGGATTTATGCAAATGAAGGAGTTGTCGATTCATAATAAAAATTATTCCATTTGGTTCCTAATGTCTTAAAGCCCTGTTAAAACATTTTAGATTGTTTTAAAATCCATTCTAGAAGCCGAGATATCTTAATTATAGTATATTCAATAGAACACTGGTGGCCATCTTGGTTTTATGCAAATAAGAAAAAATGCCCAAAGGTGACAGGGTGTCATCAAGCGGATTTTTAATATTTAAAACATTGTATATACTCCACTTCCAGGGTAAGCTAGTTGGCTGCTGGACTATCTCAAAATTACTGAATTAGATGAACACGATTGAAATATTACCACGAAACTACAAACATCTGTTATTTGTCATATTTGATACACTGGGACGCTACGCAAGTAAACGAGTGCACCTGCGTTATTTCTACTAGTTATGATACAAAAGTAACGGCTTGATACAGACTCGTGACCATATCAGACTGGAAAACACAGCGTATCGACCTGGGTGGTTGACAGTATTGTGGTTTGCAAGTAACTGCAAAAAAAAGGCTAAAATTCATATCTTAAGTAATAATAACTCCTATTTTGCAACATGTTACCGGAAACGTTGTCAGCAGAAGACCTCTATAAGCTATAGCTTTCTGATCTAATCCTTTTTCATTCATGTACCGGTATCTAAATTTTGTGCAATTTGTATACATTTTATTTTTGTACATGCATGTTGTAATGTTTGAAATAAACTATCATTATGTTTAAATGAAAAAAATGTTAGCACATTATTCCTAATTGTGGAAGCTATCCAGCTGGCTTTATTGAAGGGCGTTGGTTATACCTGTGTGCCCGTTTGTGACTGAAATAATGCTTGTAGTGACACCAGGGGTCTTGCACCTTCAATACCAGCTGGAGAGCCGCCATATGACCTACGCCCAATTACAAACAATGTACTAATGGGTGCATATAAAATTATAGTGTTCCAAAGTGAAAAATCTATTTTTGCAGAGGAATCCGTCGATATTTTGAATGACGAAGATCTGACTGAATACATGGATTTTGGTGATGAAGATGATGACTTTATCGATGATGATAAAGTTGCCAAGAAGCGAACTCGGACACTGTTGAAATCTTTAGGTAATTTTTACCATATTTGATTTTGACATACAAAATGTTCTCATTTGTCCTGGTCCCATGGATCACATACACCTTTATACAATTAGATTATCTACCTGCGACTGACCCACAGTATGCTTGTATTTTGATTTGTCAATCCCATGTACCCCTGTCGTATTGTTTGAATGAATTTGAAACATTAGTTGAAACATTATTTATTTGTTCTGTTACATATATATACATATACAACTATTATAAATGATTGTAAGACAAATAGGATTTGAAAACAAGCTTAATACAAAGCTTATGTAAATTCATCTCCGTGGTAAACATAAAGTCTAATTATTCGATTAAAGAAGTCCGCCTCCGTGGTTGAGTGGTTAAGGTCGCTGACTTGTATACTACTGTAACCAATCATCACTGATGGTCACGGGTTCGAGCCCCGCTCAGACCGTGTCATTTATATGAAAAAGTTGGCAGTTTCTTACGAAGGTTGGTGCACCCAAGTACTGGTTAACTGCTGGAGCCTGCCCAGGAAAGGTGTTGTTAAGTAAACTGCCCGCCGGCGATATAGCCCGAAATGGTGCTGATGCAGGCGTAAAACCCGAAATATAACAATAACTAATTATCCGATTAAAGAAAGTATATGTATTATGAAATGATAAAAGTTATAATATTTTTTGTATTAAACAAAAATATACCCGGTAGTCCATATTTCCCGATTGTAATTGAAAATGCTGCAAATTCTGTGTGTTCGTAGATCAATGATGTCTGAAACCAATAATGTAGGTGCAGTCGTGGCAATCTATTTCTCCTCAGTTTGCAATAAAAAGAATAACATGTTTGTGTATGTTCTATAAAACATGCCTCTTCCTCAAGCCAGATCCTCATTTTATCAACTTCACCAAATAACGTTGTTTTCTTGGCCTCACCTGATTAGTATCCTGGGTATACCAATTATTACCGATGTGTCTATCACAGATTGTGACCACATGAACTGTAATAACATACCTGTATCTATCACAGATTGTGACCACATGAACTGTAATAACATACCTGTATCTATCACAGATTGTGACCACATGAACTGTAATAACATACCTGTATCTATCACAGATTGTGACCACATGAACTGTAATAACATACCAGTATCTATCACAGATTGTGACCACATGAACTGTAATAACATACCTGTATCTATCACACAGATTGTGACCACATGAACTGTAATAACATACCTGTATCTATCACAGATTGTGACCACATGAACTGTAATAACATACCTGTATCTATCACAGATTGTGACCACATGAACTGTAATAACATACCTGTATCTATCACAGATTGTGACCACATGAACTGTAATAACAAACATGTATCTATCACACAGATTGTGACCACATGAACTGTAGTAACATACCTGTATCTATCACAGATTGTGACCACATGAACTGTAATAACATACCTGTATCTATCACAGATTGTGACCACATGAACTGTAATAACATACCTGTATCTATCACAGATTGTGACCACATGAACTGTAATAACATACCTGTATCTATCACAGATTGAGACCACATGAACTGTAATAACATACCTGTATCTATCACACAGATTGTGACCACATAAACTGTAATAACATACCTGTATCTATCACAGATTGAGACCACATGAACTGTAATAACATACCTGTATCTATCACACAGATTGAGACCACATGAACTGTAATAACATACCTGTATCTATCACACAGATTGTGACCACATGAACTGTAATAACATACCTGTATCTATCACAGATTGAGACCACATGAACTGTAATAACATACCTGTATCTATCACAGATTGTGACCACATGAACTGTAATAACATACATCTATCACAGATTGTGACCACATGAACTGTAATAACATACATCTATCACAGATTGTGACCACATGAACTGTAATAACAAACATCTATCACAGATTGTGACCACATGAACTGTAATAACATACATCTATCACAGATTGTGACCACATGAACTGTAATAACATACATCTATCACAGATTGTGACCACATGAACTGTAATAACATACCTGTATCTATCACACAGATTGAGACCACATGAACTGTAATAACATACCTGTATCTATCACACAGATTGTGACCACATGAACTGTAATAACATACCTGTATCTATCACACAGATAGTGACCACATGAACTGTAATAACATACCTGTATCTATCACACAGATTGTGACCACATGAACTGTAATAACATACCTGTATCTATCACAGATTGAGACCACATGAACTGTAATAACATACCTGTATATATCACAGATTGAGACCACATGAACTGTAATAACATACCTGTATCTATCACACAGATTGAGACCACATAAACTGTAATAACATACCTGTATCTATCACAGATTGTGACCACATGAACTGTAATAACATACCTGTATCTCTCACAGATTGAGACCACATGAACTGTAATAACATACATCTATCACAGATTGTGACCACATGAACTGTAATAACAAACATCTATCACAGATTGTGACCACATGAACTGTAATAACATACATCTATCACAGATTGTGACCACATGAACTGTAATAACATACATCTATCACAGATTGTGACCACATGAACTGTAATAACATACCTGTATCTATCACACAGATTGAGACCACATGAACTGTAATAACATACCTGTATCTATCACACAGATTGTGACCACATGAACTGTAATAACATACCTGTATCTATCACACAGATAGTGACCACATGAACTGTAATAACATACCTGTATCTATCACACAGATTGTGACCACATGAACTGTAATAACATACCTGTATCTATCACAGATTGAGACCACATGAACTGTAATAACATACCTGTATATATCACAGATTGAGACCACATGAACTGTAATAACATACCTGTATCTATCACACAGATTGAGACCACATAAACTGTAATAACATACCTGTATCTATCACAGATTGTGACCACATGAACTGTAATAACATACCTGTATCTCTCACAGATTGAGACCACATGAACTGTAATAACATACCTGTATCTATCACAGATTGAGACCACATAAACTGTAATAACATACCTGTATCTATCACAGATTGAGACCACATGAACTGTAATAACATACCTGTATCTATCATAGATTGATACCACATAAACTGTAATAACATACCTGTATCTATCACAGATTGAGACCACATGAACTGTAATAACATACCTGTATATATCACAGATTGTGACCACATGAACTGTAATAACATACCTGTATCTATCACAGATTGAGACAACATAAACTGTAATAACATACCTGTATCTATCACAGATTGAGACCACATGAACTGTAATAACATACCTGTATCTATCACAGATTGTGACCACATGAACTGTAATAACATACATGTATCTATCACAGATTGAGACCAAATGAACTGTAATAACATACATGTATCTATCACACAGATTGTGACCACATGAACTGTAATAACAAACATGTATCTATCACAGATTGAGACCACATGAACTGTAATAACATACCTGTATCTATCACAGATTGAGACCACATGAACTGTAATAACATACTTGTATCTATCATAGATTGAGACCACATGAACTGTAATAACATACATCTATCACAGATTGTGACCACATGAACTGTAATAACAAACATCTATCACAGATTGTGACCACATGAACTGTAATAACATACATCTATCACAGATTGTGACCACATGAACTGTAATAACATACCTGTATCTATCACACAGATTGTGACCACATGAACTGTAATAACATACCTGTATCTATCACAGATTGAGACCACATGAACTGTAATAACATACCTGTATATATCACAGATTGAGACCACATGAACTGTAATAACATACCTGTATCTATCACAGATTGAGACCACATGAACTGTAATAACATACCTGTATCTATCACACAGATTGAGACTACATGAACTGTAATAACATACCTGTATCTATCACACAGATTGAGACCACATAAACTGTAATAACATACCTGTATCTATCACAGATTGAGACCACATGAACTGTAATAACATATCTGTATCTATCACAGATTGTGACCACATGAACTGTAATAACATACCTGTATCTATCACAGATTGAGACCACATGAACTGTAATAACATACCTGTATCTATCACAGATTGAGACCACATAAACTGTAATAACATACCTGTATCTATCACAGATTGAGACCACATGAACTGTAATCACATACCTGTATCTATCACAGATTGAGACCACATAAACTGTAATAACATACCTGTATCTATCACAGATTGTGACCACATGAACTGTAATAACATACCTGTATCTATCACACAGATTGAGACCACATGAACTGTAATAACATACCTGTATCTATCACACAGATTGTGACCACATGAACTGTAATAACATACCTGTATCTATCACAGATTGAGACCACATGAACTGTAATAACATACCTGTATCTATCACACAGATAGTGACCACATGAACTGTAATAACATACCTGTATCTATCACAGATTGTGACCACATGAACTGTAATAACATACATCTATCACAGATTGTGACCACATGAACTGTAATAACATACATCTATCACAGATTGTGACCACATGAACTGTAATAACAAACATCTATCACAGATTGTGACCACATGAACTGTAATAACATACATCTATCACAGATTGTGACCACATGAACTGTAATAACACATCTATCACAGATTGTGACCACATGAACTGTAATAACATACCTGTATCTATCACACAGATTGAGACCACATGAACTGTAATAACATACCTGTATCTATCACAGATTGAGACCACATGAACTGTAATAACATACCTGTATCTATCACACATATTGAGACTACATGAACTGTAATAACATACCTGTATCTATCACACAGATTGAGACCACATAAACTGTAATAACATACCTGTATCTATCACAGATTGAGACCACATGAACTGTAATAACATACCTGTATCTATCACAGATTGTGACCACATGAACTGTAATAACATACCTGTATATATCACAGATTGTGACCACATGAACTGTAATAACATACCTGTATCTATCACAGATTGAGACAACATAAACTGTAATAACATACCTATATCTATCACAGATTGAGACCACATGAACTGTAATAACATACCTGTATCTATCACAGATTGTGACCACATGAACTGTAATAATATACATGTATCTATCACAGATTGAGACCAAATGAACTGTAATAACATACATGTATCTATCACACAGATTGTGACCACATGAACTGTAATAACATACATGTATCTATCACAGATTGAGACCACATGAACTGTAATAACATACCTGTATCTATCACAGATTGAGACCACATGAACTGTAATAACATACTTGTATCTATCATAGATTGAGACCACATGAACTGTAATAACATACATCTATCACAGATTGTGACCACATGAACTGTAATAACAAACATCTATCACAGATTGTGACCACATGAACTGTAATAACATACATCTATCACAGATTGTGACCACATGAACTGTAATAACATACCTGTATCTATCACACAGATTGTGACCACATGAACTGTAATAACATACCTGTATCTATCACAGATTGAGACCACATGAACTGTAATAACATACCTGTATATATCACAGATTGAGACCACATGAACTGTAATAACATACCTGTATCTATCACAGATTGAGACCACATGAACTGTAATAACATACCTGTATCTATCACACAGATTGAGACTACATGAACTGTAATAACATACCTGTATCTATCACACAGATTGAGACCACATAAACTGTAATAACATACCTGTATCTATCACAGATTGAGACCACATGAACTGTAATAACATATCTGTATCTATCACAGATTGTGACCACATGAACTGTAATAACATACCTGTATCTATCACAGATTGAGACCACATGAACTGTAATAACATACCTGTATCTATCACAGATTGAGACCACATAAACTGTAATAACATACCTGTATCTATCACAGATTGAGACCACATGAACTGTAATCACATACCTGTATCTATCACAGATTGAGACCACATAAACTGTAATAACATACCTGTATCTATCACAGATTGTGACCACATGGACTGTAATAACATACCTGTATCTATCACACAGATTGAGACCACATGAACTGTAATAACATACCTGTATCTATCACACAGATTGTGACCACATGAACTGTAATAACATACCTGTATCTATCACAGATTGAGACCACATGAACTGTAATAACATACCTGTATCTATCACACAGATAGTGACCACATGAACTGTAATAACATACCTGTATCTATCACAGATTGTGACCACATGAACTGTAATAACATACATCTATCACAGATTGTGACCACATGAACTGTAATAACATACATCTATCACAGATTGTGACCACATGAACTGTAATAACAAACATCTATCACAGATTGTGACCACATGAACTGTAATAACATACATCTATCACAGATTGTGACCACATGAACTGTAATAACATACATCTATCACAGATTGTGACCACATGAACTGTAATAACATACCTGTATCTATCACACAGATTGAGACCACATGAACTGTAATAACATACCTGTATCTATCACACAGATTGTGACCACATGAACTGTAATTACATACCTGTATCTATCACAGATTGAGACCACATGAACTGTAATAACATACCTGTATATATCACAGATTGAGACCACATGAACTGTAATAACATACCTGTATCTATCACAGATTGAGACCACATGAACTGTAATAACATACCTGTATCTATCACAGATTGAGACCACATGAACTGTAATAACATACCTGTATCTATCACACAGATTGAGACTACATGAACTGTAATAACATACCTGTATCTATCACACAGATTGAGACCACATAAACTGTAATAACATACCTGTATCTATCACAGATTGTGACCACATGAACTGTAATAACATACCTGTATCTATCACAGATTGAGACCACATGAACTGTAATAAAATACCTGTATCTATCACAGATTGAGACCACATGAACTGTAATAACATACCTGTATCTATCACAGATTGTGACCACATGAACTGTAATAACATACCTGTATCTATCACAGATTGTGACCACATGAACTGTAATAACATACCTGTATCTATCATAGATTGATACCACATAAACTGTAATAACATACCTGTATCTATCACAGATTGAGACCACATGAACTGTAATAACATACCTGTATCTATCACAGATTGTGACCACATGAACTGTAATAACATACCTGTATCTATCACAGATTGTGACCACATGAACTGTAATAACAAACATCTATCACAGATTGTGACCACATGAACTGTAATAACATACATGTATCTATCACAGATTGAGACCAAATGAACTGTAATAACATACATGTATCTATCACACAGATTGTGACCACATGAACTGTAATAACAAACATGTATCTATCACAGATTGAGACCACATGAACTGTAATAACATACCTGTATCTATCACAGATTGAGACCACATGAACTGTAATAACATACCTGTATCTATCACACAGATTGTGACCACATGAACTGTAATCACATACCTGTATCTATCACAGATTGTGACCACATGAACTGTAATAACATACCTGTATCTATCACACAGATTGAGACCACATGAACTGTAATAACATACCTGTATCTATCACACAGATTGTGACCACATGAACTGTAATAACATACCTGTATCTATCACAGATTGAGACCACATGAACTGTAATAACATACCTGTATCTATCACACAGATTGTGACCACATGAACTGTAATAACATACCTGTATCTATCACAGATTGAGACAACATAAACTGTAATAACATACCTGTATCTATCACAGATTGAGACCACATGAACTGTAATAACATACCTGTATCTATCACAGATTGTGACCACATGAACTGTAATAACATACATGTATCTATCACAGATTGTGACCACATGAACTGTAATAACAAACATGTATCTATCACAGATTGTGACTACATGAACTGTAATAACATACCTGTATCTATCACAGATTGAGACCACATGAACTGTAATAACAAACATGTATCTATCACAGATTGAGACCAAATGAACTGTAATAACATACATGTATCTATCACACAGATTGTGACCACATGAACTGTAATAACAAACATGTATCTATCACAGATTGAGACCACATGAACTGTAATAACATACCTGTATCTATCACAGATTGAGACCACATGAACTGTAATAACATACCTGTATCTATCATAGCTTGAGACCACATGAACTGTAATAACATACCTGTATATATCACAGATTGTAACCACATTAACTGTAATAACATACCTGTATCTATTACACAGATTGTAACCACATGAACTGTAATAACATACCTGTATCTATCACAGATTGAGACCACATGAACTGTAATAACATACCTGTATCTATCACATATTGAGACCACATGAACTGTAATAACATACCTGTATCTATCACACAGATTGAGACCACATACACTGTAATAACATACCTGTATCTATCACAGATTGAGACCACATGAACTGTAATAACATACCTGTATCTATTACACAGATTGTAACCACATGAACTGTAATAACATACCTGTATCTATCACAGATTGAGACCACATGAACTGTAATAACATACCTGTATCTATTACACAGATTGAGACCACATGAACTGTAATAACATACCTGTATCTATCACAGATTGTGACCAGGTGGATATTGAGCAGAACTTAATGTCAAAGCTTGATGGTACGCAGGAAGATCTAGATGACACAATGGTATGTATGGTTGAGATGAAGTGTATGCTGTATATGGTCATAATGGGGCTTCCATGGCTGAGGTTACGGTTGTTGACTTCAAATCACTTGCCCCTCACCATTCTAGGTTCAAATTCCACCGGGGTGTCAATATTATTTCATATGAGGAAGCTATCCAGCTGACTTACGGAAGGTCGGTGGTTCTACCCTGATGTCCATCATGCCAGAAACTCTGCTTGCCATATGACCTGTTGGCTGTTGGTGCGACTTTAAACCCCAAAAAAAACAACACACAAACATCTTATTGTATAAAAACTTTGCATTGACGGCTAATGAAGAAACTGATACACACGGTAAGTAGGTAAGTGATGAAGTGCTTTGTGCTGCACATTAGAGGGATGTTTGAGGCATACAAGGGGGAAGTGTATTCACTCGACCAGGTATTCTCTATATATTATGATATAGGGACTACTTCTTCTGTATCGCCGTCTAGCTTACGTCTTGTGGTGACACAGTCATATGTATACAGTCAAACCTGTCTATAGCAGCCACCCAAGGGAATCATAGAAAGTGGCTGCTTAGCACAGGTGGCTGCTTTATAGAGGTCAAATGTATAATAAAACAGCATACTGGGAATCTGGAAACTGGCTGCTTAATACATGTTGGCTGCTTAATAGAGGTGACCACTAACACAGTCATATGTATACACACATAAGAGGTAAAATAAAATTGTGATATCAAATCAGGAATGAGTCCAAACCATTGCGTTTTGAATATATCAGACCACGGGACATATCAGGCCACAGGATATATCAGACCATGGGACATATCAGACCATGGGACATATCAGACCATGGGACATATCAGACCATGGGATATATCAGACCACGGGATATATCAGACCACAGGATATATCAGACCACAGGATATATCAGACCACGGAATATATCAGGCCACAGGATATATCAGACCACGGGATATATCAGACCACAGGATATATCAGACCACGGAATATATCAGACCATGGAATATATCAGACCACGGGACATATCAGACCACGGGACATATCAAACCACGGGTAATATTTAGAGGTTATTATGCGGCTTGTTTCATATCAGCCTAGGTATCGACCCGAGGTAACTTGATATCATCTTGAGACTGAAGGTTGAAGGCTGATATCAAGTTACCGAGGGTCGATACCTAGGCTGATATGAAACCAGCCACGAAATAAAGTCTTTATTACTTTCATATGAATTTGAACATTTAATAGTAAACTAGCACACTTTATTAATTTCATATGAATTTGAACATTTAATAGTAAACTAGCACACTTTATTACTTTATATGAATTTGAACATTTAATAGTAAACTAGCACACTTTATTACTTTCATATGAATTAGATACACGAATATGATTGAAATAATACTGCAAACATCTGTTATCTATCAAATTTGACACATATAGACGCTACAGTATACTCTAGACAGAGTGATGCGATTACTTAAGATGATGTACAGGAAGTAAACAATCTAGTACTGAGTGCCCATGCCTAATTTTCTAAGACTACAAGCTGATTAAATATGGACATGAGCTGTATTAAACGTGGTGTATCAATCCAGAAACTTGATATCATAATGGAAAACACAGCATATCAACCTGGGTGGTAGGCAAATAATGGCAAAAATAGCATATCAACCTGGGTGATAGGCAAATAATGGCAAAACTAGCATATCAACCTGGGTGGTAGGCAATTATTGTTGTAGGCAAATAATGGCAAAAATAGCATATCAACCTGGGTGGTAGGCAAATATTGTTGTAGGCCAATAATAGCAAAAATATCATATCAACCTGGGTGGTAGGCAAATATTGTGGTAGGCAAATAATAGCAAAAATAGCATATCAACCTGGGTGGTAGGCAAATATTGTTGTAGGCCAAAAATATCATATCAACCTGGGTGGTAGGCAAATATTGTTGTAGGCAAATAATGGCAAAAATAGTATATCAACCTGGGTGGTAGGCAAATATTGTGGTAGGCAAATAATAGCAAAAATAGCATATCAACCTGGGTGGTAGGCAAATAAGGGCAAAAATAGCATATCGACCTGGGTGGTAGGCAAATATTGTTGTAGGCAAATAATGACAAAAATAGCATATCAACCTTGGTGGTAGGCAAATATTGTGGTAGGCAAATAATTGCAAAAATAGGCTAAAAGGCATATTTAAATAATAAGTCTCCTATATGTTTTGGCCTATTACATCACGTTGCATATCACCCTTGAGAGGGTCCAAATGTCTGTAAAATGAGTCATGTTTTCCCCAAAATACCAAAAGATTCATTGTTTACCGTGGTCTCCATTGCTGTTAAAGTTAAACTTTACAGTACACTATTTGTTGTTTCTTTAAGTTATTCAGTTACATGGCACATCACACATATCAGCAGGGCTCGTTCTAGAGGGAGATTTGGACGAAATAGTCGTCCTATGAACTCTGACCTCGCCCCCTGTCCAGTAAGATACACTGGCCCATTATAAAGCACCCCTTATATTCAAATGTTGTATCCCTTGAGAGGGTCCAAATGTCTGTAAAATGAGTCATGTTTTCCCCAAAATACCATAAGATTCATTGTTTACCGTGGTCTCCATTGCTGTTAAAGTTAAACTTTACAGTACACTATTTGTTGTTTCTTTAAGTTATTCAGTTACATGGCACATCACACATATCAGCAGGGCTCGTTCTAGAGGGAGATTTGGACGAAATAGTCGTCCTATGAACTCTGACCTCGCCCCCTGTCCAGTAAGATACACTGGCCCATTATAAAGCACCCCTTATATTCAAATGTTGTATTTAATGGTCACACTGAGCATTTTAACCATATTTTGTTGAAATTTATTAAAGAACACCATTTAACCATTTCAACACCACAGACCTCTAAATAGGCTTATGAAAAGTGTAGATCCAGATGAGCCGGCTCATGACGAGCCGTCTCATCAGGATCTGCACTTTTTTGCCAGTAATAAGTATTACTATTTTTAGATAAAATTACCCATTTTGATAAATGAACTGGTCCAAAGGTAATTTTCTTATTAATTTATTGGTCTGAAAATATCATGCACCAGTCCATGTCAGTTACTTGGGGTTGAATGGGTTAAGGATGCAATCGCGCATTTTGGTTGACTATGTACATAATGTAAATAATATTATGAATTAAAAAAAAATGAGCCCTGACAATAGGACTGCAGACTATGGGTTCACATTTCATTTACATCAAAAACATTAGATTAGATTTGGAACCAAAACTGTCACACCTATTGTAGCTGCTGAGATAGAGTAAAACATTTGTTCACACCCTATTAATCACAACTCACAGTCGTGCATTGGTAAGCCGATACCTATTGTAGCTGCTGAGATAGAGTAAAACATTTGTTCACACCCTATTAATCACAACTCACAGTCATGCATTGGTAAGCCGATACCTATTGTAGCTGCTGAGATAAAGTAAAACATGTGTTCACACCCTATTAATCATATCTTACAATCATGCATTGGTAGGCTGATACCTATTGTAGCTGCTAAGATAAAGTAAAACATTTGTTCACACCCTATTAATCATATCTTACAATCATGCATTGGTAGGCCGATACCTATTGTAGCTGCTGAGATAGAGTAAAACATTTGTTCACACCCTATTAATCATATCTTACAATCATGCATTGGTAGGCTGATACCTATTGTAGCTGCTGAGATAGAGTAAAACATTTGTTCACACCCTATTAATCATATCTTACAATCATGCATTGGTAGGCTGATACCTATTGTAGCTGCTGAGATGAAGTAAAACATTTGTTCACACCCTATTAATCATATCTTACAATCATGCATTGGTAGGCTGATACATATTGTAGCTGCTGAGATAGTGTAAAACATGTGTTCACACCCTATTAATCACAGCTCACAATCATGCATTGGTAGGCTGATACATGCAGCAAACTCCACTTACACAATGGAAGTCGTATACAATGTGTGCATGATCACCTTATGGTCAGCGCTCATTCTAGAGGGTGACATGGGCGAAGTAGTCGCCCTAGGGACCCTGACTTGGCCATCTGGGGCCTCACTTCTCCCTAAAATGCAATTTTCTCGGGATGTCAACGAGTGCTCGGTCGAACATCCAAGTATCGAATACTTGTTCGGGTAATCGAGTACTCGGCCAATTAATTCAGTAATATTTGAATAAATATATACATGTATTTTACCTGTGAAGAAGTATAGATAATCGTTATCACTGGGTCAAATATCCTTGGCGACAAACAATGCTATATGTGTGTGTGTTTTACGTTTATTTATCGTCGCTACCAGTTATCCATATGAGCGACGCCTCCTGAAGAGATTAATCATTTTAGAGGATAGTGCATGATACAGACAGAGACCCATTCCAGAGTCTCCTCTGGGTCTTTTATGTGCACGGTGTACAGCACCGACACGAGACCTCGGTTTAACGTCCCACCTGAAAGACTTAATTTTATTATGGTCAGACGGGGGATCGAACCTGCGATCCCTGGATTACCAGCCCAGCGTGTTACCACTGGACTACAGATCCGTGTGACATAAAGGTGTCCTGGTGATTATGTAATACGTGCATACAATTATGACATGAACCGGGATATACACAATGCATGATAAGGTAGTGTCAATTGGGAGGCGTATGTTTTGTTCTGAATTGTTTTATCGTTGTCCGCACCAATGGCCCCTACTCAGTAGAGTGTTTGTTTGTCTAACCCGTGAATTGCATCCTTTATATTGTGGTCGGAATTGGTTTAAATGTTGGTAAGCCATTGTAAGTTTGTCAATAAACTTTTATTAAAGGGAAGAAACTTTAAGAAAGTAATTACCTGGTGTCCTGTGTTCACAGTTTCATCCAGAAACTTTAAGAAAGTAATTACCTGGTGTCCTGTGTTTACAGTTTCATCCAGAAACTTTAAGAAAGTAATTACCTGGTGTCCTGTGTTCACAGTTTTTTCCAGAAATCGTTTTAAGGAGGTTTTAGCATGGCTTAAAGTCTGCCTCCGTGGTCGAGTGGTTAAGGTCGCTGACTTATACCACTGTAACCTATCATCACTGATGGTCACGGGTTCGAGCCCCGCTCAGGCCGTGTCTCATTTATATGAAAACGTTGGCAGTTTCTTACGGAGGTTGGTGCACCCAAGTACTGGTTAACCGCTGGAGCCTGCCCAGGAAAGGTGTTGTTAAGTAAACTGCCCGCCGGCGATATAGCCCGAAATGGTGCTGATGCAGGCGTAAAACCTGAAATATAACATATATAAGCATGGCTTAATTATGTCAATAAAGTTGAATAAACTGACTAAAGGTCTTTTCACCCCCCTCCCCCCCCCCCCTGATTAGCTTTATTACAATGCAATGTTTTTTATCATGGAATCAGATAACTTAGCATCAGTTTTCAGAAAAGCTTCATCCAAAATACTTGTATTTATAAACATATATTTAAATATCTGAAATTACATCAAACATACTATCACATTGCAATATGTACATGTGGCGAAGGAATCCATCAGGAATGAGGTCTCGAGAGTGATTTAATATAAGTTATAAGAACCTGTTTCGCAATCGAGCTAAAATAAATTTGTATAAACTAATGTACATGTAGCCAAGAATCAAATGATCGTTTCCTGGTACTCGAGTATCAAAATTGCTACTCGTTGACATCCCTACAATTTTCATACAAATTTTGCTAGTAAGATACACTGGCCATTGTAAAGCACTCATATTCAAATGTTGTATTTAATGGCGACATTGTGTATTTTGGACACCATTTAAGGATGTTATCTCGCGCTTTCTCACTTCTCCCAAAAGTTCTGATCTGGGATGCTACTCAAAACAACAAACCGTCTTTACTGTGAATAGTTAATATACATTGTAATGGGATGCACCGCCTTCGTGTACTAGATACTCTGTCCACAGATGTTGTGAGTTTGAGCCCCGTCCATAACACTTGTATCCACATTGCCTCTTATCTCTCCCTTGTGGCGATGGATTCCATCAGGAATGAGGTCTCTTTTAGCGATTTAGCTAATGTTGTAAGAACGTATTTCGCAATAGACCTAAATGAAATTTGAATAAACGAACTGCAACGTGCCTTCAGTTATTTCAGTCTATTTCTGTGTTCTGGATGATTGAAAGGAGGGTGACCCAATTAGCTATAAGGCTGTCTGATTAGCTTCTCACCAATGTAACCTGGGTTTGATCCTCGGACCGTGAAGTATGTGAGATGGTACGGTGGTCGCCAGATTGGACAGGTGGGTTTTCTCCGGGTACTCCGGTTTGCTCCCACACGAATGACCACATACATGTATATGCTTTCATACGCGCCAACAAGAGTAATTAATATAAGTTGTTAAAACTTGCTTCGCAATCGTTGCAAAATAAATAAAGTTTAAACTTAAAAGCTATAAGGCTATATATGGAAATTTCACTGTAAAGATGATCTGTTGTAGCTGACATATGATGATTCTTACTCTCATCCCCTGTGTACTGTTCTATTGTAGATGTGTAATGACGATATGGTGAACAACACAGATGATGAGGGTAATGAATCAAGCACATCTGATACAGTTAACTTGTTGCAGAAATCTGCTCAAATACACAACCGGTCTCTCGAAATTGTTGACTGTGCTCGAAATACTGGGAGAAAGACCAAGAATGTTAATCATTGTGCCCATGACAATCGTATGCAGTATCAGTGTGGTATGTGCAAGGTTAAGTACGGTAAAAAGAAAGAATTGAACAAACATTTAACAGACAGGACATGCAGAGACAAGCCAGAGAATGAAAATGCGGTGACACGAAACAATGAATTACATGTGGATTACAAATATGAAACAGATAACATTGACCATTTGAAAGAAGGTAGTGATAACGTAACTTGTGTTGGCAGTGATAGTGTGGCTGGTGTGGACAGTGATAGCGTCGTTGGTGTTGGCAGTGATAACATTGCTGGTGTTGGTAGTGATAACGTCGCTAGTGTATCTGATGGTAGTGAAGATAAGATGGACAAGGCAGACGAGAGAAGCATTGATAAAGGAGAGGGTAATGACGATAATGAAACGGGAATAAAACGGAAGAATTTCTATAAATGTGACCGGTGCGAACTAGCTTATAAAACACCGTACAATTTGAAGACTCACCAAATACTTACTCATAGAATGGTATTTGAAGAGTTATTTGAATGTAACATTTGTCGTTTCTCATACGGGACGGAGCATATTCTAGAACTTCATAAGAAAGACAAGCACCCTGTCTCCGAGGATCTTGAGAATACGGTGGAGTGCGAAGAATGCCAAGAGAAATGCGAGAACTTGAAGGCATACACTGTCCATAAAAAGAGAAATCACCATGTAATTGTGTGTTGGGAGGTTAATCGAAGCCACATGTGTGAGATTTGTGGGAAAGGATTTACTCGGCAGGACTCATTAAAGAGTCATTACGATTTCATTCATCTACGGACAAAGCAAAGGAAACAAGCGCCACGGCCAACGGAGAGAAAATTCGTTTGTGATTTTTGTGGCAAAGCCTTTTTGAGGAAAAATAACTTAACAGAACACATTGGTGTAAAACATGAAAATACTGCCAAGAAACATGTATGTGAAGAGTGTGGCGAAACATTCTTGCGGCCATATTCATTGGAATATCACACAAATAAAGTACATCTGCATGAAAAACCATACCAGTGTGAAAAATGTCATAAGATGTATTTCTCACCAATCAATCTACGTCAACATCAAGATATTTGCTTTAAAGAAGAGCAAGAGAAAGAGGTATGCCCATACTGCGATAAACGATTTTGTCACAAGAGAAATTTGAGTATGCATATCGAGGCGATACATTCGGAATCACCTCTGACCTGCGAGTGTGGGGTCATTGTTAAATGGAGGTCATCGATAGCTAAGCATAGACGGAGATGTGTACTGCATAAAGCAAAGGAAGGAAGCTTGAATAAACAAAACCGGTTTAAGAAGGTTAACAAGATCGTGCAAATAAAACGTGAACCGCCCGAAGAAACAGTGGAGATGGAAACAAAACGGTCTGATGGCCCACCAAATGGTGATGTGAACCGTCTTATATCAGGCGCTGGGATCGGGTTCACCACTATTTCAACGGACGGGGGGATGCAGGTAGTGAGCAACGAGATTGCCCAGGCGTTACAGGATCAGGGACTGCTTATTGACGGAGCAGTGGCAGGCACGTTGAAGATGGACGATGGAAAGACTAGCGTGGATGAGGATCCTTCTGTTCAGAGCGTATACTATGTCATCATGAAGGAATAGAGGTGAAAGTCACTGTAAAATACATTTTATTACAAAATATGAAATTGTAAATCATTCCTACATACCGGTTGCACAAATGAAAAATGCAGTTGGTCAAGTCACATTGTTCAAACATTTAGTCCCAGAGATGTATCTTTTAAAAAAACATTTTTTACCGCTAAGGTCCTTTTTAAAACATCAAAGTTTATCTTTAAGTGAGTCTAGCATTCAAACGCCCATAAAAAGCCCTCATCAGTCGCCAAAGGTGGACAAGATATTCCTCTATGAAGATCTACATGCAATAACTACATGAATAAATTTTAAGTAACTATTCTCTATTGTGGACATTTCACTGTAAAGACAATTTGTTGTAGCGGACATGAAAGAGGGTCGGGACGTTGTGGGAGATGGTTATTTTAGTGTCCTTGGTTTAAACATATTTATTCCACTATGTACATTCACAAAACAATACAGGCAAATAATGGCAAAAATAGCCTAAAAGGCATATCTAAATAATAGGAAGTCGTGATAGCGCAGTGGATGCACGTTCGCCTCAGGTGCGAAAGGTCCGGAGTTCGATACCCGCTGGAGCCATTACGATTGTGCCCTTAGACAAGGCATTTAAATTCCACGTTGCCTCTTCTCTCTCCATTGTGGCGATGGATTCCATCAGGAATGAGGTCTCGAGAGTGATTAATATAAGTTAAAAGAACTTGTTTCGCAATTGAGCTAAAATAAATTTGTATAAACTAAACTATTCTTTATTGTGGACATTTCACTGTAAAGACAATTTGTTGTAGCAGACATAAAAGAGGATCGGGACATTTTGGGAGATGGTTAATTTAGTGTCCTTGGTTTAAACATATTTATTCCACTATGTACATTCACAAAACACTACATCATTACATGTACACACAATCAAAGAAGTAAGTATAGTGTCCTTGTGCCTCAACTAACAAACCCCATTACATTATGAATCCATTATAAAAAGGTTTTCAGCTCGATGTAATGAAATTGTGTGCATATAATTAAATATCAGGGCTGAAATTAAACAGACACTATTTCCTAACCAATATGTGGTACATGTATTTACTTAACCAAGTGCATCAACTACCCACAATGCATGTATTTACTTAAAGCAGCATTACATCGTATGAAATAAAAGATATTTGAAAAATTCGTTAAATTTTTATGTATGGGTAGCAATGCTGCTACACATTCTAACATTATACTTTGTATGCTTATGTTCATTTGGTAAACAGTGTTTTTTTGCGATAAAACAAACTTGAAACCGAAAGTAGGACTTTCCGAGTCAATCGGTCATGCACTTGTTTACAACCGGAACGCATCGCCCGCACTTGTTTACATTCGGAATGCATCGTCCCCATTTGTCCCACGTTGTCTTTTTTAATTAAATTACTTGATAGGTTGATTCATACCTCTGTTAGCTAAGTCTTTTAGGGACAATTCTACATCCCTGCGAGGGGTTCGACATTAGAGGAAGATAGATATATAGTCTTTCATGTTCAAAATATATACGTTGTTTTCTACATCCTCTGTTGTTTCACGCATGCGCGCTGTGCGTGTTTACATTTCGTGTGTTTATCAACAAATTCGCGTATACGACGGTTTAAATTTATTGGAATTTTATCGTTTCTTTCGATTTTTGTAAACACACACATATTAGTATTTATATTTTACCCAAAACATCCTTTATTGCGATGTAATGCTGCTTTAACCAAGTGCATCAACTATCCACAATGCATGTGCATTTGTTCATATCTGAAATAGTTTATATATGATAATGAGTCATCGCTGATCCGAATCATCACACCTCAAAATGCTACGTAGGAAAAACTTTACACTTTCCTACGTGTACAGTCCTGAATTTTTGTATTCAGGCTTCAGCTTGTTGCAATTTATTGGATTAAATTAACGATTTGTGCTCTAGCAACATATTCAATATATTTTAGTTGTTCTTAAAGCGACACTACATTAATGAAAACACAAATTTCTACAGAATGTACTTTCCTATTATATGGTATACTGGTAAGTTTTTTCCCAAATATTTGCCTCAAATACTGAGTATCTCAACTAGTAAACAAACGTTGTATACGCGGTTTGTTGACATAGCAAAATAATGTAAACATCCATGCGTAATAGAACTAGTGTATCCTGAATAACACGATTTATGGTACAGATTTACCGTTATATCTCACATTTGTGCCTATTTATTTGTAGACCATTCTTAGTTAAATTATCTCTAAACGACATTATCTCGCGTTTAGTATTGACTCCGATGACAAACAAATGTCAATTCAGGAGTATGGATGACCGTTATATGAAATCATACTTTCAATCCACAAACACACTGTTTATTGATTCAATGTTGGTGTTCGAATGTATTCGGAAGAATTTGTAGTAGCAATGCATTTATACGTGAACAAATGCATTTTATTTGCTTTTTGCGATGTAATGTCGCTTTAATGAAAATTAAATTTGAGATGAAATTAGAAATAGGGTATATGGTAATAATAGGGTATGAACACTTGGTTTTACTGAATCATAATCTCCAGCCAGAAACATTTAATTGCAAATGGCAGTGTGAATCCACGTACATGTTGAAATTATCAATCTCCCGCCAGAAACGACATTTAATGGTAGTGTGAATACACGTACATGTTGAAATTATCAATCTCCAGCCAGAAACGACATTTAATGGCAGTGTGAATCCACGTACATGTTGAAATTATCAATCTCCAGCCAGAAACGACATTTAATGGTAGTGTGAATACACGTACATGTTGAAATTATCAATCTCCAGCCAGAAACGACATTTAATGGTAGTGTGAATACACGTACATGTTGAAATTATCAATCTCCAGCCAGAAACGACATTTAATGACAGTGTGAATACACGTACATGTTGAAATTATCAATCTCCAGCCAGAAACGACATTTAATGGCAGTGTGAATCCACGTAAATTATCAATCCATTTTCTGTTTCAGTACGAATACAGTGGTGCATGTTCATCGTCTGCCGGGCACCAACTCGTATCTGACAATTGTACCAGTACCAGAGATTTAGCAAAGCATAGAGTTCACACCGTACTCTCGGGGAATGACTGCACTGAAGACCAGTCTAGCAATGTCTCGATCTCCGATAATCAACTTCTCAGTGACGCATGGTGCCTGGAACAGGAGCACAAGACACTCTCCGTGCAAAGTTTAAAATGTCGTAAACCAGTGAAAATGAAAGTACATGTTGATGAATGTGGGGATGGGTCTATTTCGCAGTACAAATGTGACGTCTGCAATAAAGTCTATTCTCAAAAATCGTCATGGGTACGCCATAGAAAATCTCACATACCAGGTGTTGTGAGCTGTGGTCCGTGTAGTATGTACTTTGATAGCGTTGATCTACTTGTCTCGCATAACGCAAAGATTCATGCAAGTTCTTTTTTCTGTACAATCTGTGGTGTTGCCATGGTGCGTAAGTCCAGTCTTAGAATTCACATGATGAGAGCACACCCGGAAAACTGTCATGCTAAATTCTCGTGCCCACATTCTCTGTGTAGAGCAGTATTTGACAGGCGGGATTTATATGACGACCATCTCAATATACACAATGGGCAACGACCGCATACTTGCCCACAATGTAGCAAAGCATTTCCAACCAGAGCGTCGCTGAGACGTCACGAAAACAATCATTCTTCTGAGCGTAAGTCGGTGCAGTGCGAGCATTGTGGGAAGACATTCCAAAGCCCTGGTGCCCATCACAACCATAAAATGTCCGTGCATAGACATAAACGGTACCGATGTGAACAGTGTGATAAAATTTTCATGTACCGATCAGGTTACTCGAAACATTTGGCGAGTCACAAGAAGGAACAGTTGGGTATTAAATCTGAAATTTCCGGTACAGTTGTAAGGGATTTGAAACCAAGTGTAAGTGAAACTGAAAAAGGTGGTGATGGTTGTTGTAACAAATCACAAAATGTTAAAGAAAATAATACTCAACGGGCTTGTCCTATAGGTCATATTAATTCTGGAAAATTAATAGATCCTTGTCACGATGAACACAATGCAGCTAATGAAGTGAACCCAATTGGTGCAGATAAGGTTGAAAGTCATTCAGTTGAAAGAATCAATCCAGTTAAGACTGTGACTGATCCCTGTGCTGTTGAACCACCACGTGTGTCTGTAATAACTGGATCCACTGTGCCACAACTACAAGTGGTTACTGGACAAGAAGTGATCGATTCCACTCTGTCCGTTTCTATACAGCCATCAATTATGATGGTACAGGAAGTGTCTGATTCAACTAAGTCACTTCCTGTTCAAGCACCAGCATTCATTGGACAGGAAGTGACTTGTTCCACCATACCAAATCTACAAACTCCAATGCTGTCTGCACAGGAAGTAGCTGGTTCCCCTATCACACAACTACAGGAAGTGACTCATTCCACCATACCACAATTACAAATACTGTCTGGACAGGAAGTGACTGGTTCCACAATCTCTCAACTGCAGGAAGTGACTGGTTTACCATTAACAACAGTGCAACTGGATTCCAGTGGGCAGTTTATGTGGATATGTAGGTCTTGAGTCTGGTTGCAAGAGATATTTTGTGTCAAATGTTCTCCTGAGCACAATATGGCGGGAAATGTTTTTACTTTTCTGTTGAAGTAATAATAACATTTGGAAGCCTTGACATCATGACTGGGAACATGCAGAATAGTATATACCAGAACGGCAAAGCAATGAAGTCGATACTTTTGTTCAACCTGCAATAGGAAGTTGTGATAGCGCAGTGGTAGCGTGTTTGCTTCAGGTGCGAAAGGCCCTGAGTTTGAGCCTCACTGGAGCCGTTAAGATTGTGCCCTTAGGCAAGGTATTTAAGTTCCACATTCCAGCGGTTAACCAGTGCTTGGTGCACCAACCTCCGTAAGAAAGTCCAGTGGTTAACACATTGGACTGATAATCTAGGGATCACAGGTTCGAGCAGTCAATGAGGTCTCACCAATGAACCCGAGTTTCATTGGTGAGAAGACAGAGTGCTAAATTATCTGGGTATCACAGGTATATTGTAAATCTAATACACAAGGTAGTTAAACACTTAACTTCAATACAGTCTGTGGCATTCAGATAAAGCATCATCAATTAAAATGTCAACAGTAAAATGATGGTCTTTATACAATAATTTGTACCAATACATAGTTCCCAAGGCCTGTGAAAACACTGAAAGTAGTCAAAAACACTGATAAGATTTTATTATTTTGATTGGCAAGTTTTATAAACAGCAATTTCAGGATTTTACTAGTAATTAATTGCAATAACTTAATTTATTTTGATTAATATAAAATTTGGTATGATTGTAAACGTATTTAAATGCACTTTTACAATGATGTATGGATTATATATTATAAGAACTTAACTTAACCAATTTTTGAAAGTCTATTTTCAGTTGAAATATTAATATACAGGTAAATTATTATTTATTCGTTATTGATACAAAATTTGTGAAATGATACTAAAATCATGTCCATTGAGAGCTTTTTAACAATGTATGAACCATGGTAATGGGATGAAAAATAAATATTTTATGAGGAAAACAAAATTACGCTACTATACATTATATATAATATCTGATCAACTTTGCCAATCATTGAAATAGCAACCACAGTAGGAATTATGACGTCACATGGGAACTATATAAAACAAAAAATGAAATAAATATTTCTATGTTTGCTCGACTAAACTAATCGTTTTTATAATCTTTGTCGAGATTATCTTCAAGTAACTGGCAAGCATTTTTTCTTTATATATAAGTAATATTAATTTTGTTATATGTGTTTGCATAGCCATACAATACATTTACCATGTTTATATTGCCAGGCGCGTAGCTGCCATTAGGCCAAAAGGCCCGGGCCTGCACATCATTTTGACAACAACAAAATATATACCCGGTATATATTTTACTATAATAGACCTAGGCTACCTAGATATTCCTGTCCTAGACCTATAATAATGTATAATAGATACTAATCGTTATACCTTCAGCCCATGGATAGGCATAGTCAGTTAATGCATACAAATAAAATAAGGAGTCGGACATTTTGATTTCTGCTCAGTACTTTCGATTTTCTGTTCGCTGTGTATAGAAAAATACACAGCGAACAGAACATTAACAGTGCTGAAAGTGCTGAACATACATTAGAACGTCCGACTCTTTTGGTCCACCAGTGTAACTACATTTGTGTATTTGGCTTTTAATTGAGTAAAATCACAGATAATTATAGAGTGCAGAATTGTTATTGCTTTTGATGTACATGTATAGCTAAGCAGAACAGTGTATTGTCATGTTTATTTGTTATAAAAACATGTCCGAATTTGTCTTTTAAATGCAGCAGAATGCGGGAAATTGCATCCTAAAAACCAAAAAATTCAGGGGATGCATGCCCCAGGACCCCCCTAGCAACTTCTTAACCGGGCCTGCACATAATCTGCCTCCTGGCTACGCCCCTGATTGCAGTAATGAAAGGGTTAACCAAATCTAAACTTACAACACCAGGTTTCCCCTTACTGCACTAGCATTTGATCCTTCGGCGCACTAGCTTGCAGGAAAAAAATAGCGGAGATATGTGCCTGGGGGTGTGTGAAATAAGTATAGCCGATTTGATTATTGATTAGTTTGATTGACAGGGGGTGACTGGTCAATTGTAGTGTGATATTGGGTTTCATCTTATAACCAAACAAAAATCATGACAACATCTGACAAGTATTAAAAGCTGAAATGGTTGTAGCATCCTACACATGGTCCAGCTTTATATGTTAGGCAATACTGTACACTGTGACTGTAAATTAGACTTAAAGGATTAATTGCAAGTGGTGTACATTCTTCAAGCTGTGTAGAACTGACAGGACGGAGTGGGGAAACCTCACTAAAACATGTCGTTGATTGGAATTGGGAACGCACTGCATTGACCCATGCATGATTACAGGTTATGGATAACCATGTCTGGACGCTTTTATTTATCAGTACTCTGTCTCTGTGACTACAGAAGTTGCGGTAGTTATTGTTCCCTACCTCATATTATATTGTGATATAAATGAGATGTGAAACCAAAATGTTGCAAGCAGCATGTATATTACTTCACGAATTAAAGAGATTAAATTATTTTAAACATCAAATTATTATAGTATTATCGTTTGTTTAGCCAACAATCTTTTGCTACACTATGATATAGTCTCTTGTATTTCTCCGGTGAATGGTCATGTACTGTTGTTAGTGTTTAAGTATATCTAATGTGATGTACATTAATGAGACTCTAATACTTTGAATGCGTTACGTTTATTTATCGTCGCTACCAGTTGCCCATATGAGCGACGCCTCCTGAAGAGATTAGTCATTGGAGGATAGTGCAATGATACATTCCAGAGTCTCCCCTGGTTCGTTTACGTGCACAGTGTAAAGCTCCGACACGAGACCGCGGTTTAACGTCCCATCTGAAAGACTGTTAGGGTCCATTTTATTAGGGTCAGACGGGGGGATCGAACCTGGATTACCAGTCCAGCGTGTTACCACTGGACTACAGATCCGTCTGTTTCTAAAACGGATTTAACACTGGTATATATATATATATATGATCGGTATTTCTGTTTTGATCATTAGCGATGTCACAGATTAGGTGTGATGTACGCATATAGTGGGTATCATATTGTCATAAATGTGATCAGTTATTACCGTCTATATCTACAAACAGTATTTGTTCCTTGTCAAAGTTTCTGTATTTTGCAGGAATTGTATCACCTAAACTACGTTTAAATAATACACCTATACTAGTTGTAACTAGGCAACAAGTTCTATTGTTAAATATTGATTTGATTTTCTGAGAAAACATTCTTTGATATTTTTTATTGTTTTCACTAAAATAATGTTAGACTATAAATATTGTAAAATGTGTTATGCCGAATAAAGTATTCGTTTTCGTATGAATATAAACTTTCTTCATGCAGCGTCTACTTACTACCTTGCAAACCATATTTAGAACTATACCACACTTTAAAGAAATAGCGCGTTACATTTTAGCTCAAACAGACCTACATTTAATAGGAAACATTAAAAATTGGTCAAATCAAGTGCTCAGTGCGAAACTGGTGTAACCACATCGAATTAGTGAAGTGGTTGCGTAGTTTTGCACTCATCCCATGAATTGTAATCATTTAGATCATGTTGTTATACCATGTAATGTTCATTGTACATGTATAACCTGATGAAATATGTCTGTCTGTCTGTCTGTCTGTCTGTCTGTCTGTCTGTCTGTCTGTCTGTCTGTCTGTCTGTCTGTCTGTCTGCCTGCCTGCCTGCCTGTCTGTCTGTGACTGTCTGTCTGTCTGCCTGCCTGTCTGTCTGTCTGTGACTGTCTGCCTGTCTGTCTGCCTGCCTGCCTGTCTGTCTGCCTGCCTGTCTGTCTGTGACTGTCTGCCTGTCTGTCTGTGACTGCCTGCCTGCCTGTGCCTGCCTGCCTGCCTGCCTGCCTGCCTGCCTGCCTGCCTGTCTGTCTGCCTGCCTGCCTGCCTGTCTGTCTGTCTGTCTGTCTGTCTGTCTGTCTGTCTGTCTGTCTGTCTGTCTGACTATTCCTCTTCCCCTTCTCCAATATTATCGATTCATGTAGCAATTGCTTTCTGGTATTATTCTGTGTAACTTTTGATATTTCAAATATTACATCATCAGATACATGTTCATTAATAAAATCTTGAATATAGTCAAAGTCTAAGTAATCAGGGACTGGATCGTTGATGTTGGGTTGCAACATTGACAAAGAATTCATTAATTGCATGTGCCATTTCAACATTTTGAGAGTAATCAGTTCCTTGATGGTATATTGAGTTAATATTATTTCCAGATTGCGTTGATTTCCCTGAACCAAACTCTAAAAAATCGTCCAGACAGTACGACGGTTCCATGTCAGTTACTTGGCGTTGAATTGGTTAAGCTTTTCAAAACATGCAAACGCCAACAATATTACGGAGGAAATAATACATCTTATTTTTCCTAAAAATGGCAAGATGCATATTTTAGCATCTTAGAATAATAACGGTACCGTGTAATGCATTCACCCGGTCTACCCCAGACTCTCGCTGGCACAAATTCGTGCGTGATGCCATATAAAATCCGAACACACACTGAGACTACAGTGGAAGTCGTGATAGCGCAGTGGATGCGCGGTTGCGAAAGGTCCGGAGTTCGAACCCCGCTGGAGTCGTTACGAGTGTGCCCTTAGGCAAGGCATTTAAATTCCACATTGTCTCCTCTCTCCTTCATGGCGATGGATTCCATCAGGAATGAGGTCTCGAGATTGATTAATATAAGTTGAAATAACTTGTTTCGCAATTGAGCTCAAATACATTTGTATAAACTAAAAACTAGACTACAGCAGCCCTCCCTCATAGTCCGGTGTTAATTTGATATGTGTTTATGTTTGCTGTAATGAGATTAAAATAAAGACAATCACTAGTAATGTCTATTTCATATTAATAACTCATACATATTAATGTTACGATAGTCGCATCGCACATTATGCCTGGAATCTAGTATGTTACACGATAATTGCTATGGAATTATACTAGAATCTCTATGGTATGAATAGGCAGGTAATGTCCCGAATACGACATTATATAACTATTTATTTATGGGAATATTCGTCATCGAATGAATAATTTGAGCAATTTGTTTATGATGTTGCATAGCTGTACCATAATATTCTGTCTCGGTAGCGTGGCGATGGATTCCATCAGGAATGAAGTCTCGAGAGTGAAATTGAAAGAACTTGTTTTGCAATCGAGCTAAAATAAATTTGTATAAACTAAAGGTAGCTGTTGATTTATACAAATTTATTTTAGCTCGATTTCGAAGCATATTATTACAATATAATATTAATAAAAGCATGTATAACGTTTGTAATTTAATCAACAATTAGAATAGAAAGATGTTATAACGTTTGGCTACAGACGGATCTGTAGTACAGTGGTAACACGCTGGACTGGTAATCCAGGGATCGTAGGTTTGATCCCCCGTCTGACCCTAATAAAATTAACAGTCTTTCAGATGGGACGTTTAACCGAGGGCTCGTGTAGGTGCTTTACACAGTGCACGTAAAAGAACCAGAGGAGATTCTGGAATGGGTCTCTGTTTGTATTATTGCACTATCCTCCAAAACATAAAATGACTAATCTCTTCAGGAGGCATCGCTCATATGGGCAACCGGTAGCGACGATAAATAAACGTAAAACACACAATATAACATTTGACTCGTTTTCTTAAGAATACTCTAATCCACAGGGACTCCATACTGAAGGCGTTGTCTTCTTAATTACACAAAATACACCAACACGAATGTACATCCTCTATATTACGGTAAATTAGACCACAGTATCAATATTACTTGGCAACATTAAACTGCGACTCATTAATCTCCGCCAAAGCCTTCGTAAGTTTCCGTGAACTACGACCAGGACATGTGTTAGGTTTTTACCATTAATATTTGAATCAAGTCAATAAGTAAGTGTACCATAATCTAAAGCTCATATTTTACTTCAGAAATCCGATTATTAACGAAATAAGTTCACGGAATATGCAAATGTCTCAGTTTAATATTGCCAAACAATACGATAGCTTTATTGAGCACTTGTTTATTTGTATACAATTGTATGTATAAGTGTATGTATGTGTTGTTAAACTATAAAATATATTTATTTGACTGACCAGGTGACATATATCGACGCCTGTTCCCAGGCTAGCCATCGTGAGGACACTAAATACACGTGATGTAAACTACTAGTATACAAAATGGGCAAAGAATAAACTCTATATTAATCACTTGTTTATTTGTATATAAGTGTATTGGATTGACGAGTGAAGTGTTGTATGGGAATTCTCTTGGGTTCGAGCTCTGTCGTGTGGTGTTGGGCGGATCACTGTACCGGCCCAATCACTGTACTGGCCACATCACGGTTGTCATTCTTACGGCGGTGTTTGAGTCTATGGTTCATATTGCCACTTTTAGCGCTAATCCAATCACTCACTTATATACTGTGTAGATATCACGATAAAATGTGTTCTTATCCAATTACTAGAATCCTAGGTATATCTATATATGTATACATTTTTATTTATATTTCCATATATTATTGTCATGGGTAAATGTTTAAATTTGCATCTGTAATTGTGAAGCGCAATAGAATAATGTTTGCGCTATATAAATGCTATGTATTTGTATTTATGTATATATTGTGAAGCGCAATAGAATAATGTTTGCGCTATATAAATGCTATGTATTTGTATTTATGTATATATTGTGAAGCGCAATAGAATAATGTTTGCGCTATATAAATGCTATGTATTTGTATTTATGTATATATTGTGAAGCGCAATAGAATAATGTTTGCGCTATATAAATGCTATGTATTTGTATTTATGTATATATTGTGAAGCGCAATAGAATAATGTTTGCGCTATATAAATGCTATGTATTTGTATTTATGTATATATTGTGAAGCGCAATAGAATAATGTTTGCGCTATATAAATGCTCTGTATTTGTATTTATGTATATATTGTGAAGCGCAATAGAATAATGTTTGCGCTATATAAATGCTATGTATTTGTATTTATGTATATATTGTGAAGCGCAATAGAATAATGTTTGCGCTATATAAATGCTATGTATTTGTATTTATGTATATATTGTGAAGCGCAATAGAATAATGTTTGCGCTATATAAATGCTATGTATTTGTATTTATGTATATATTGTGACTATGTACTTATGTATACGTCATGAATAAACTTATGTTCTGTTCAATTAATCCTTATCGATACCTTATTCCTGATGGCATCCATCACTGTGGAGGACAGAGAAGGGGAAATGTGGATTTAAGGGCCTTGGCTAAGCACACAACCACCGCGGTGCTGGCGGGGCACGAACTCACAACTTCTAATGTGATGGTATATTTAATTAGCGTTTGATTAGTTCAGCATGGTCCGCTCACATACCCTAATGGTTCACAAAAATGCACGGTTTCATCGTCGATACAATATCTAGCGGCATAATATATAAACGCAGTTAATAAATGGGAAATATATACATTCATTATGTTATATAACCTTTGTGGAAGTCGTGATAGAGCAGGGGAAGCGCGTTCGCTTCATGTGCGAAAGACTCGGAGTTCGAGCCCCGTATGAGCCGTTACGATTGTGACCTTAGGTAATGCATTACATTCCACGTTGCCTCTTCTCTCTCCTTCGTGGCGATGGATTCCACCAGGAATGAGGTCTCAAGAGTGATTAATATAAGTTGCAAGAACTTGTTTCGCAATCGAGCTAAAATAAATTTGTATTAACTAATAATGAAACATGTTCTGGATATTTTAACTAATTAGTAATTACATAATTCAAAGAAAACGTTCTCGCTCGAGTAATACGATAATATGAAAGAGGCACTTTTATTGGTCACGTGTGCATATTAATTTATCATATTGCGAGTATACTTTGACATAGTTTTTGAGTTAGGCAAACATTAGATACAATAATGTTAATTCTACATAGTTAGGCAATCATTAGATACTATGATGACTATACAGACACATTAGTGAGAATGCCTTTAAATGTTCACCGTGGGGCGATTTATTCATATTAAAATCATTAACAAGTGCTTACTACCCGGATTCGTTTCTTATCCTGCACGGTCGTTGGAATCACATGTCACATCTTACCATACAATACAGGTATGTATCATTTTACTGATAAGCCTTTGATTTGAACTTTTAATCTATTAATGTATATATTGTCTGAATGTAAACAGTAATAATAATAGAGTATACTTTATGAGTGGATATTGTCTGTTCAACGTTAGCTGTTGGTGCAGCTCTAAATTTCTGAACAAGATATTTAAAATTATAAAATACACATTTAGTGAATTTAGGCTATTGATTCGTTAACTGTTGTAAACGATTGATAATGTTAATTTCTATGCAACATGTAAATTAAACAGTATAATAAATAGCACGTACATGTATTTAGTTAAAGAAACAAAATCAAACAAATAAATACAGTGGTGGAACCTATGCTCGGCGTAATTTTTTCCATTTACATCCGTATTTAAATAGGTTTAACCTATTTTCGCCGACAGGGGTGAAGCATGGTTCAATAGCATTCCATTGTGCGTACTGGTAGCCTAATGCAACTGCCACCTGACTGGTTCAGTAGCAGAATATAAACAAACTACTCGTTGGGAGAATTATTTCCACCGAAATGATGCGGTTTATGAGCATTTCAGGTAGCTATCCGAATTGGATCCGAATTGGGGGGAAATGTACAAATAACCAGAACAAAAGTTTCGTATGAGTTGTAATATTGTTAGTTATTGATGTTACTAGATCAAAGTAATATATTCAGCATTTACCCATGCATGAATAAAATAATTCATGTACGCCGTGCATAGATGCCCTAAAGTATTTAGTTCCCCATGGAAACAGGTACCGTTGCGATAGCTGTATTGAGGCGCATGGTCACGTAATAAAGCTATACTTTTCAACAACAATTTTTTGAAATTTGTGTTCACGATCCAAGAAAATAATAATTTAGGGAAAGTGCATTTAATTTGTTTTATAGGCCATGATATGTAGGATTTACGCCGAGCATAGGTTCAATCACTCTATATGTAGGACTTACGCCGAGCATAGGTCCAACCACTCTATATGTAGGATTTACGCCGAGCATAGGTCCAACCACTCTATATGTAGGATTGACGCCGAGCATAGGTTCAACCACTATATATGTAGGATTGACGCCGAGCATAGGTTCAACCACTATATATGTAGGATTGACGCCGAGCATAGGTCCAACCACTCTATATGTAGGATTTACGCCGAGCATAGGTTCAACCACTATATATGTAGGATTGACGCCGAGCATAGGTTCAACCACTCTATATGTAGGATTTACGCCGAGCATAGGTTCAACCACTCTATATGTAGGATTGACGCCGAGCATAGGTTCAACCACTCTATATGTAGGATTGACGCCGAGCATAGGTTCAACCACTATATGTAGGATTTACGCCGAGCATAGGTTCAACCACTCTATATGTAGGATTTACGCCGAGCATTGGTTCAACCACTCTATATGTAGGATTGACGCCGAGCATAGGTTCAACCACTCTATATGTAGGATTGACGCCGAGCATAGGTTCAACCACTCTATATGTAGGATTGACGCCAAGCATAGGTTCAACCACTCTATATGTAGGATTTACGCCGAGCATAGGTTCAACCACTATATATGTAGGATTGACGCCGAGCATAGGTTCAACCACTCTATATGTAGGATTTACGCCGAGCATAGGTTCAACCACTCTATATGTAGGATTGACGCCGAGCATAGGTTCAACCACTCTATATGTAGGATTGACGCCGAGCATAGGTTCAACCACTATATGTAGGATTTACGCCGAGCATAGGAGTAGTACATGCGTCT